>WTXH01000002.1:0-600000 GCA_022376555.1 Russula compacta
CGAGGGCAGGTGGGCAGGTGTGTCACTGGCGAGAGCAGTGACACTCAGATGTCGTCAGCGCTTTGTATTTCAAGTGAAGTTGCCGATAACTCAGCCGATGCGCCCACTACTGCAGGTGGGAAATAGCTACTGTCGCTCCCTAGTGACTCATTGATTGTGCTAGAACTTGACTGGACATTTGGGGTACCAGCAACGCATGGTACACAGAAGATGAAGCACAGAAGACTCAGGAGAGTGAAACAAGCCACGGCTTTCCTAGAGACAATAGAACGGAAGTCACTACTCCTATTGAGACAAGGAGACTTGACTTAGAGTCTTGTCTCTTGCACACGCACGTGTACAAATACTACTTAGTACATGACAACTACTACTGATCCAGCTGTGTTCCAGCCATATGGCTTACTACTATGCTGACTGAGGGGTGACAAAGCCTTATCGTACACGCTGACTACGAGTCCAACCTGTATTACCAACCCCAGGCCCAGACAGGCCTACCACACCTGGGGGTCAAACGTGGTCCTCACATGCCATCAGTGGTTCTCTTGCCCCTGTGCAAGCCGCTCTGTGACATTACCCTCGGTTTAGAAACGAGCCACACCGTGGCGCGAGCTGTTTGGGATGGACAAGAACTTATGGTTCCTGTCCCCCTTGAGTAGGGGTTCGTCCTGCAGCTTGCGAAAGAGAGCGTGGCTCTCATATCGATGGGATGCAATGAGGTGGTGGCGGCTTTGTTCCTCTTGGTAGCGAAGGGAGTCGATGCGACTCTGCAGCTCCTGGATTTCGATGTGGAGCCCTGTGAGGTCAGCAACCGTCTCATGGTAGCACTGGAACTCAGCGGTGGTTCCCCAGTCTCCTCCTGGCTCCGAGGCTTGACGCAGCATAGTGTTGTAAGTGTTGGGGTCTGCAAGAGCATCAAAGAACCATTGAGGGTACTCTCCCTCTTCGTTGATGGTTGCACGGTTAGGGGCAAAGAGCTCATGATGGTAGATGGCCTCTCCTTTCCCGGAGGTGCCGAGGCAGTACTGCCCCTCGTGTTTGACGTATGCCGCAAGGGTGTGCATGGTGTAAGCTCCATCAGTGATTGGAATGAAGAAATCGGGCACTCGCCCTTCGTTCTCTTCATACCCTTCGGGTACCCCCAGATCCTCCTCGTTGGCTGCGAGTTGATCATCCCTCCAGTGTTTGTAGGTAGCTTCCAGACAAGCCACGTTTGCCTCATGCTCTGCCAGAGTGTCGGATCGTCCTTTGAGTATTGTGAGCTGCTCCTTGTTGTGTCTCGACACATCTTTGCTCTTGTGCACAACACTTGCCAAGCCTTGGGTGATGAGAACGAGTTGCTCTTTGGTGGGGCTATTCCCTTTGAGAGCAGTGTGGACAGTCCGTGGAGAGAGCTGAAACTCACTGATTTCGGTGGACGAGGCCACCACCTCCATGGGGATGACAAGCGGTTCAGACTGCTTGCCGGTGGTTGTGCGTGTGGGTGGTGGGATTGATAGGGCTCTTCACATCTGCTGGGGCTTGCTGTGATGTAGGACGGGACAGAGAGGGGTGAAGACATGGCGTTTCGGGTTGCGAATGGACAAAGAATGAGAGGCGGTTGATCTGACCCATGCATGCATTTGCTCCCTTTGTACTCGACCTTTTCATCTAGTGGGCATTGTCAATGGTATCGCTTTACTAAGGCAGGGGCATGCACTTGGTCAGCAGGCTCCCATGTGTCATCAGAGGCTGAGTAACCCTTCCATCGGATGAGGTATTGAAGCTGACGTCGCTTTCCATGGTGCCTGTGATTGATAATTTGATCCACTTTGTATTCCTCAGCATTATCAATCATCTCTGGCGGTGGGCATTGGTAATTGATCCCATGTTCTTCAGTTTCTTTGTAACAGGTGAGTAATGAGCTGTGGAACACATCATGGATGGTCCAGGCTGCCGGTAGCTGCATTTGTAAGCTACCAGTGAGACTTCTTTCAGTATTTTGAAGGGTCCATGGCGTTTGGGCGCAAGTTTGGCAGATGCGTAGGGGAGTGACAGGTGTTTTGCCTCAAGCCAAACTTGTTCTCCCTCTTGGTATTGCGCAGGAGGAATTGCTTTGGCGACTTCATTGAGAGCTTGGACTGCTGCTTCTCGGTGTGCTTTGGCACACTCATGTCTATCTTCCATCGCTTCGTTACTGGTGATGGGTATAGGTTCTTCAGCCGCGTTGGGGCGGTATCCAAGAATGATTTCATGAGGACTTAGCTTGTTTGTGGCATTGGGCCACTGATTGTGTACAAATGTCGCAATCAGTAAGAGTTCCTCCCAGTCGTCCTGTCTGGCTGAGGTGTAAAGTCGAAGGTATTGCTCTACCCACTGGTTCTTTTGTTCGGTGAGTCCATCGGTTTGTGGATGGAATGCTGTGCTGATGTTTCGTTCTATCTTCAACTTAGTGGTGAGGGCTTTGGTAAAGTTGGATGTAAAATGGGGGTCGCGATCAGAAATCACTTTTGACGGCACTCCAAACCATGGAAAGAGGTGTTGGAGGTATAGTTGAGCTACTCCTTCACCAGTGATCATTGTTTTGCATGGGACAAACAAGGCGGCTCTGGAACAGCCTTGGTCGACGACTGTGAGGATGGTGTCCATCCCATTGGCTTTGGGTAGTTGAGTGATGAGGTCTAAAGCAATAACGTTAAAGGGATGCATCTGTGGGTCTCCCGATATGCATAGAGTGGCACTTTCTTCTTTGTTGTACGGATTTTGTTTTTGGCATTGTGCGCATCCGGCACATATCTTTCTATCCAGGTGTTTATTCCCGGCCACCAGTAACGTTGGTGACAAGAGTGATAGTATTGTCTCTGCCTGGGTGTCCTGCTATGGGTGAGTTGTGGAAGTGGGATAATATGTCGCATCTCAGCTGTAGTCCCGATGGCACTGCCAACCTCCAGCCCTGTACGTATCCTTCAGGGAGTTTTCGCACATCCTGTGAATTGCACCATAGTTCCATTTCTGCCCGTTGCTTTTGTTGCGCTACTTTTACTCATTGCTCGAGTGGGTCTGTTTATACTGGTGCATTAGCGATGAACATGGGTGGAGGGAGAAGAGTCAGGTCTGTGTTGTCTTCGGCACCGTGATCTGCTCCTGGTGGTCTAGACAACATATCGGGAGCGGTGTGGATTTTCCCGGGCATGTGTTGATGACTAGATTATAGTCTTGGAGTTCTGCAAACCATCTAGCCACCATCGATTGACTTTTCGAGGAGCTTTCCAATATGTCAAGTTAGTGTGATCGGTAAGGATGGTGACTGGGATTTCTGTAGCTGCTACATGTGGACAGAAACGCTTGAGGGCTTTCAGGACTCCTAGGAATTCCCTCTCGTAGATGTCGTAGTTGCATTCTGTTGGAGTGAAGGTGTTAGAATAATATGCAATGGGACATAGCATTGGTTTGTGGGTGCATGGGTTAATTTCTCCCTCCTGTGAGAGTACGGCACCCACACCGTATGCTGAGGCATCTGTGGCAAGGAAGAATGCTTTGGAGTAGTCAGGTTGCTGAAGAATGGGTTTGCTGCACACCAGTGTCTTCAGGTGTTCGAGGGCTTCTTTGCATTCATGGCTCCATCTGAATGGGGTGTCTTTTCACATTAGTTGAATGAGGGGGCATGCTATGATGGAATAGTTGGGTATGAAATATCAGTAGAACCCTGTGAAACCTAGGAATGCACGACATCCTTGACTGTTTGTGGCTGAGGCCAATTGGCGACACCTCATACTTTTGCGGGGTCCATTTGGACCGTGCTGTCTTCTAGGATGACTCCCAGGAACTCTACTCTTCGCTGTTCAAAGATGCATTTTTCTGGTTTGAGGTATAGATCGTATTGCTTTAGTTTGTCTAGGATTTTGTGGATGCATTCTTCGTGGAATTTGGGGTCGTCCTTTGTAGCAATAAGAAGATCATCCATGTATACAATAAGCCATCCTTGCGCCATTTCTTTGGCAAAGATTGCATTCATCATAGTTTGGAAGGTTGCTGGGGAGTTCTTAGTCCGAAGAACATTACAGTGGGTTCGAATAGTCCCTGATTAGTGATGAATGTGGCCTTCCATTGTCTCCCTTTTTGATGCGGACGTTATTGTACCCCCACCGGATGTCAAATTTGGTGAAGAGTTTTGCCCCTTGGACTTTCACTATTAGCTCTAGGATCAGTGGAAGGGGGTAATGATTGCGAATGGTCCACTCATTTAGGCGACAATAGTCTTGTACTGGATGCAGCTTTCCGTCCTTTTTCTTGATAAAGAAGAAGGGTGCCGCATAAGGGCTTTTCGAGGGGCGTATCTATCCTTTCTTCTGTTGTTCTTTGACGAAGTCTAATAGCGCCCGTTGTTCTTCTTGTGTGAGTTGGTATACTTTGCCTGGTATTGATGCTGGTGCTTCTGGTTTTTGTTCGATTGCATGGTCCCATATGTGTGGTTCGGGAAATCATTGAGCGGCTTCTTCGCTGAAAATGTGAGCGTGTCTCTGGTACTTGGCTGGAATTTCGCCACTCCCTTTGTGTGACCCCACCTCCTCTGCTAGTTTTGAGGCTAGCGTTTGCCCTTTTCCTTTAGCTTCAGGGACAATGATTTTGGCTACATGAAGGGATCCTTGTGTGGAGCGGACTTGTCTCAGAGGTGTTTTGCGACCTTGTGGCATGGTTCTGCATCTTCCTATTCATACTTGGGTCGCCAGTTTGGTTCAGAGGATGAGAGATAATTGAGCACTTTCAAGCCATCCTCTCACCCAGTCAATTTTTGGTTGGGTGGCAGCGGACCATGGGTATCCTAGGATGACCTTTTGTTCTCCCAGATCAGTAAGGAAGAATTGTAGCCAAGTCCGTTGACTCCCCGTCTGCATCTCTAAGTCTGTATAATTTTCTATATCCCCATTCTTATTTCTTGTTCCATCCACATTATAGACTGGTCTGGGTCTTTCCAGTCGTTTAATGGGGAAGCGCATTCCCTTTGCATACTGCATACTGATAAAGTTTTCAGTTGCTCCCAAGTCTAGGAGCACAGTTGTCTCAGCCCTCTTCTTAGATAGATGGATGAATATACGTAACTGCATAGATTTTCGTATTGAAAGGTACATCCTATCTGATCCAGTCTTCCTAATCCAGGCCACACGGATTAGGCCTCCGAAAAATTTCCCTCCTTTGCTCCCAGGCGATTCATCAGCTCTTCTTGGTCTTCTTGGGATAGCGTTTCAAGTTGTTGGTGGAGATGATCCACTTTTGAAGCGCTAGGTTTGCTTTCATTATCTTCAGGGGACCAGTCGATGAGTTGAGTGGTGCATGTGTTGGAGCAGTGCTGTTTGGTGGGGCAGGTGCAAGCAAAGTGACCTTGCTGTCCACAGGTGAAGCATGCACCCTGCACCCCTCTTTGGGCCCTGTTGTCATCAGTTCTCACAACATTTCCCCTGGATTGTCCTCCCCTTCGTCCTCGCCAATTTCCTCTGGGAGCTCTTGTTCGATCTACATCCATAGGTACTGGTTGATTGTTCCATGCTCTGGGCACTGTGGTGGAATTGTAGGGAGTTTGTCCGAACCCTTGTCGAGGTGGCTGGGGGTTTTGTGGTCGTTGGGTGCAGTACTGCCAGTCATTTTGGAAGGGGGCGTGTCTGGCATTGTTACTGGGGCGCGTGTATAGAGCATCAATTATTTGCTGCGATGCAGTTACATTAATGGCCTTGGCCTTCATTGATCGTAAGTGTTGACAGTCGTATCTTCCAACACCTTTTGTCCAACACTCCGTGGTAGCCCTTGCAAGAATAACTGCATCGTATTCTGATCCATTGGGTTGTAACCTGCTTCGTGCACTATGCTTTCAAACGTAGAGATGTACTCATCTATTTCTGGCCATCTCATCTTCAGTTCTTGCAGTTTGATGCGCGCTTTTTGTGCCTTTTGCGAATCGAGGAAGTGGTTCTCAAAGTTGTGTATGAATGTCATCCATACTGTGCGTGCATCGTCTGCTGGTTAGAGCATTCTGAGCCAGTCCAGCTGCTGCTCTGTCCATCAGTTGACTTCTGCTCCTTTGATGCAGGTGAGGGCTATGGCTACCCTTTTGATGAAGGAAGCTAGTGATGGGACGTTGTGATTAACGAGGAAGTATGCTCAGAGTTCGCACAGGAAACTCTCAGCTTTAGTTCGATCTCCTTCAAAGATTGTTGGTAGGGCTCCCATTGGTTTGTCATCTGCTTGGATTGGTTGTTGGGGTTGTCCTCCACCTAGTGCACCTCCACCTCCACCGAGTCCTGGAGGACCGCCTCCTGGAGGACCTCCACCCCCACTTGGTCCTCCACTTGGTGGTCCAGTTCTTCCTCCTGCTTGAGTCATTGTTACTGCTGTCGCTGCAGTTGACATGGTGGCAACTATGGTTGGACTGATCGTGTTTGATAAGTCTGCGATAGCGGCAATGGTTGTTGATAAGTTGATGGGTGAGTTTTGAATCTGGCAGTCAAGAGGGTCTTCCTCTTCTTCACTTTCAGGGCTTTTGTCCCAGTTAGTGATAGTGGGGGCTTCTTCGTACATGTTCGTTGCTTCTCCTTTGTGTAGTCCATTGTATTGATCAATATGTTGTGCTCTCTGGTCAAGAAATGGGGACTCTCCTTCGTTTCCCCAATTGAGGGTGTACCAATGACTGTTTTGCAGGTAGACCGCTCTAATCTGCGTTCCCCCTACTTGGATCGCGTATGTGTGAAAGGGAAAGGTTTGGTCTTCCCAATAGACAGCGGTGTTTTGCAGTGCTCATTCCCGATTGATGGGAAGCTGGATGTATTGCCTCTCTCCTGGGGCCGTGGTGATAGAATAGAAGTCAAGTCTAATGTCACCGGCGAGAGCAGTGACACTCAGATGTCATCAGTGCTTTGTATTTCAAGTGAAGTTGCTGATAACTCAGCCAATGCACCCACTACTGCAGGTGGGAAATAGCTACCGTCGTTCCCTAGTGACTCATTGATTGTGCTAGAACTTGACTGGACATTCAGGGTACCAGCAATGTGTGGTACACAGAAGATGAAGCACAGAAGACTCAGGAGAGCGAAACAAGCCATGGCTTTCCTAGAGACAACAGAATGGAAGTCACTACACCTATTGAGACAAGGAGACTTGACTTAGAGTCTCATCTCTTGCACGTGCACGCGTACAAATACTACTTAGTACATGACAACTACTACTGATCCAGCCATGTTCCAGCCATACGGCTTACTACTATGCTGACTGAGGGGTGACAAAGCCTTATCATACACGCTGACTACGAGTCCAACCTGTATTACCAACCCCAGGCCCAGACAGGCCTACCACACCTGGGGGTCAAACGCAGTCCTCACATGCCATCAGCGGTTCTCTTGCCCCCATGCAAGCCACTCTGTGACAAGGTGGCTGCTGCCCTGATCCAGGTGCTGGTGCTGGTGGCAGTGGGCGAGCTCCCAAATGCTGGTGTGGATGCACACACAAATGCTCAAGGGCCACAGGCATGGGGGTGGGGGTGAGGGCAGGCAGGTGGGTGGCTGCTGCTGGTGAGGGTGCCAGTGCAGGTGCTGGTGGTGGTGGTGGCAGCAGGCAAGCTCCCAGATGCTGGCATGGATGGACATGCAAACACTCAGGGCCACAGGCATGGGGGTGGATGTGAGGGCAGGTGGGCAGGTGGCTGCTGCCCTGGTGCTAGTGCCAGTGAGGGTGCTGGTGGTGCAGTGGCAGCAGGCAAGATCCCAAATGCTGGCATGGGTGCATGCATGAACACTCAAGGGCCACAGGCATGGGGGGGGGGGGGGGTGAGGGTGGGCAGGCAGCTGCAGCTGTGGTGCTGGTGAGGCTGCTGATGCTGGTGGAACTGGTGGAGGTGCAGGCAGTGCTGGTGCTGGTGCTGGTGCTGGTGCTGGTGCTGGTGATGGCCACTGGTGTAGATGGGCACATGTGCACACTCACATATGCACTTGTGTTTTGGACCAATGTGACTATCAGCATGCCGTTGCCCAAACACTTGCAGCACCTGCACAGTGGTGGTGGAGGAGGAGGAGGAGGGTGAGAGAGACAAGGGAAGTGCAGCCAAGAGGAGCAAGACAATTAGTACAAAGTTGATTGATTTTCAACTTACCTCCTTGGGATCTAGGGTTGTGGGGCACAGGAACTGCACATGGTCGAAGCCAAGTGCAGGGCCAACTGGCCCCTGCAAGAACGGCGACCGAGCTGGAGTGTACCACCATTGATGTTGTTTTGTGGGATGGCACACAGAAGGAAGGGGCCAAGGGGTATGACTTGACACTCGAAGCTCTAAGGTTGAGGCCTAAGAGTTGATGCTGTTTGGTTGTATGGCATATAGAGGGAAGGGACCAGAGGGAGGGTGACAATTGTTAAGGCCAGAGGCAAGCAATGTGTGCACTGTTGTTAAGCCTCACAGCCTCATGTCTTGAGCTTGAGCACCTGAGCCATTCTTTGAGTGCTTAAGCCATTCTCAACTGCAGATGCTGCCTAAAATAGATAGAATTTCCTAAAACAGGAGCAACTACCAAATGAGGCTCTCAACCACAGTTCAAGTGGCTCAAGGTGGCTCAGCGTGGTTCAGCTCACCCCAATTTAGGTGAGCCATTGCTAAACTGAACCAAGCCAGACCGAGCCGAGCTATGGCAGCACTACACATACATTAAGCACTCAGAAAGGCGTTGCCTTTCTTCGCTTCAGACAGATGAAGGTCACTGAGTAATGGACCTCTCAGTGCTCTATAGAGCCACCCCCTCTGCACCAGAAACCCAGCAGGAAGGAGCAGCTCCTTCCATTCATAACCTTAGTGGCATACCAACAAACTAAGTGCAATACAAGGTGTATCAGCACTCCAGACATCCCTTCCTTTGGATATGCATCTTAAGTATCCAAATCAACTCCTTCACATCTAGATCCCCTTCCTCCTTCAAGAGATAGAGGACAACAGCAGCCAGCACTGCCACTACCAACAGCTGTTCTAACAAGGCATTAGAACTCCACAGAAGATGACCAAGACAACAGTCACCAACACAGATATCATCCTATACCTACAGCAGAGGGATAGGGATAGACCAGATGAACTAACCACCAGACAAAGGGAACAAGCAGCCAAGGAGGCTGCCAGACAGAAACATCAACAGAACCGCCATGCTCAGTCCAGTGTGACAGCATGTGTGCAGCACACACAATGCAGTTGGTTGGTCTGCTCTCCCATTTACTATACCCTTAGTAAGTACAATGTAACTATACATAACAAGGGCCTTTGCAAGGCCACTAGCAATCTAGCATTGTGTGAGCATACCCATCCCTGTGCCAGCTCTTTCACCACACATCAGGAAAGCAGAAAACAACTTAAGGAGGCTTATACTTACTTAATTGCCTTAAGTTGCCTTATATTCATCTTAAGCCTACTGGGTAAAAAATATTGCTTAATCTGTTGCAATGAAACCATCCATAAGAGATATCCAAAAAATTAAGTTAAGCTAAGTCAAATTAAGAAGTTATAAGAACCTAAAATTCCCTAAGTCAACTGATCCTTGAACTCATTAGGGGCATTCAAAGTTAATAAGTAAACCTTACTTATTGATACTTAATTATTGAAATATGAATAAGTAAGGTTTACTTATTAACTTTGAACACCCCTATTCTTCACTTCCTTCTTAGGCTTCTCCTGGCCTTATAACTACAACCAAAAAGCAATCTTGAATGCATGGTGATCTACATACTTGTTAACATAGTATGTGTCAAAAGCATCCAGAGAGTCATGAAGAGTTAAAGTTATTATAACAAAAGTTTCATCATAATGTCCAATACAGTGTAGTATGGACAGGCAGGCATAGGCAGGCAGGCAGGGCAGGTGGATATGGGTGCAGGCAGATTAGAAATGTGGGCACAAGGATAAAGAAAATATCAAAGTACTCACCACCTATGTGCTGGCAGGCTGGCATGAGCAGGCAGGCATGGGGAGGTGCTGGCAGGTGCATGCAGGCAGGTGAAGGTGGGCAGGGGGGTATGGGCAGACAAGTGTGGACAGGCAGGCAGATGTGGGTGTGGGTGGGTTAGAAATGTGAGCACAAGGGTAAAGAAAATATAAAAGTACTCACCACCCATGTGCTAACAGGCTGGCACAAGCAGGTAGGTGGGGAGGTGCTGGCAGGTGCATGCAGGCAGGTGAAGGTGGGCAGGGAGGTATAGGTGGGCAAGCATGGACAGGCAGGCATAGGTGAGGAGGCAGGCACAGGTGCAGGCAAGGCAGGCAGATGTGGGTGTAAGTAGGTTGGAAATGTGAGCATAAGGGTAAAGAAAATAAAAACTACTCACCACCCATGTGCAGGCAGGCAGGCAGGGCAGGCATAGCAGGTGTGGCCAGGCATAGGCAGGTGTGGCCAGATATGGTGGGCACAGGTTAGTGAGTATCCTTGTTTTCTTTTTTTCCTATCCCATGCTTGCTGTGGACCAGTAAGACACCAATACATGAAATAATATTGCCTTTAGCCATGCTCAGTTGAGAGTATGGGAAATGCAACAAGTCCATGAAGTTGTTCTATACACATAACTTAGCTCATGTGGATGTGACTTGCATCACTTTGTATTCTTATTTGTGTCAACTGACAAGTTTCAACCTGCACACACCCACTGCTGCCTGGCCACTCCTGCCTGCATATGGGTATGGGTGAGTACTTTTATATTTTCTTTATCCCTATGCCCACATTTCCAACCCACCTGCACCCACATCCACCTGCCCTGCCTGTACCTGTGCCTGCCTGTCCACACTTGCCCATCCATGCCCACCTGCCCACCTTCACCTGCCTGCACACATGCACTAGCACCTCCCCACCCCTGCCTACTTGAGTGCACTATCAACATGGACTTGAATGACATCCATGCAAGACTTGTTGACAAGCACAAGTATGAGTGAATTTTATATTCTCTTTCAATGTTACTAATATATATACTTTGCCCCTAGAATCAATACCTCAAGCACTTCTACATGCTCAACAAGTGGATGCATTTTCCCACTAATTTATATATTCTCACCAATTTTGTCAGAATTGTATTGATCCTTCAAGGCCTGCTTATTTTGGTGCTGAATATATGTCTTAATTTCATCCTTAAAACTGCCTTGATAAATGACTTTTGATTTCCCTCAAGTTCAATATAAGTTTCTTAAGAGATGGTTTAAGGAGAAGTTAAGCAAAGTTAAGCAATTGGATTGACTTAGAAAATGAAAATCTGTTATAGACTGTGGGACTATTTTTGCTTACCTCATTGCTTTCTCATGGACTGGCAGGGAGCCACTTCCACATCTATCCCCATACATTACTACACCCCTATTATGCTTCACTGCCCTCCACTTTATGTTGTGTTGCCTCAGCTCATTACTAATACTTACAGACTAAAATGCCACCATGTCTCATAGTCTCACAGCCTCATGAGGCCACTTAAATGTGTCACCCAGCCTCTTAGTCATATAGGCTTAGTAGGATGCCACCTAGATCCATCATCACTTACTTTGTCATATGTGCTTACTATCTTGTAGTCATATATGCTTAGTATGATGCCTTAGAGATGCATCAGCTCTTTACTTAGTCATATGTACTTACTGTACAGTAGCCACAGGGCCTATAAAAAGCCCCCAAAGTGAGACCAAAGCCTTAGGCCCTGGACAGCACCAGGAAAATCCCAGGAAAATCCTCAAATGTTTTGCTTCAGGTTTTTCCAGAGATCATGTGCATGACAGGGGTGTCCATTTGTGACATCACACAATCATTTTGGCAAAATGAAAATGTTTGATGCATGATGTGTGATGTGTGATGCATGTGACCTGATGTATGTGATGGGTGATGGGCAGGAATGGGAATTCTCAGATTCTCAGGAGTTCCTCGTGTTTCTCTTGACTATCATCATTGTCATGGCGCGGCTAGCTGGCAAGCTAGAGAACCATGGAGACATCCGGTGAGGGTCAGTGGAGCCCAAGGATTGGGGCTAGTGAGTCCCTTGAGGGCAGATCAAGATGTTGGAGCCCAAGGATAGAGTCTGGTGAGACTCTGGAGGGCAGATTGTTAGGCAACAAGGAGGTAAGTATGGCTCATGGACATTCAAGATAGGATTCAGAAGCACAGCTTGGTTATGCTGTTCGGGCCGGCACATGCGATATGGCATGGACAATGCTTAGTAGGATGCCTGCAAGGCAGGATGATGAAGCTAGGACACTTGAGTAAGCACTATGACTGTGCTTGACTAATGGTTAGTCAGAAGTGATGAGTAAGGGCTTGGGAAGTCCTTTAGTATTGCTAAGGTATCAGTCAGCACTTTAGTAAGTGTGCTATCTTTAGATTGCTGCTTGGTGAGCGGATTGCTCAGCTTACTATATGATGCTTACTATACTGTACTAATACAGACTAGGACCTAGGCCTTAGGCCTATCATGTATATAAGCACATTAGGCACTCAGGCAAGGATTCTCTAAGTCGAGTCTCTTGTCCTGTCCCTGTCTAGTCCTTGACTAGGAGTATACAGGCTTTTGTGACCTTGTTGTCACCCCAGGGGGAGACTCATGGCATGCTTTCCACTCTCCGCAAGTAGTGCAGATGTTTCACCTGAAGCTGAAGTCTAGCTATCCCAGTCACAGTCTATGCCAGTGACAATCATGCAAACACACACCATGGCAAGAAAGGGGAATGGCAGGAAGACATTTGCAACTCCAAATTTGCGACTCCACTGCTGACCATGATGACAACTGAGAGGCAAGCTCACAGTCACATGCATCATGCATCATGCATTTTCATTTTGCCAAAATGATTGTGTGATGTCATGAATGGACACCCCTGTCACACACATGATCTCTGGAAAACCCTGAAGCAAAATGTTTGAGGATTTTCCTGGGATTTTCCTGGTGCTGTCCAGGGCCTTAAGCTTTGTCATGGTGGACTATTAGGATGCTTATGCTTACTAATATCTTGTCCATATGTGTATGAATTTCCCACAGTCCGGCTCCCGCGACCGCATTCGGACCAAGCTGGCCTTGGATGCAGAAGGTGGGGTCACGACCACTATTTCCAGGTTCACGGCTGCCCCGAACCCTGGGGACGCTGTACCGTGACCATAGAGGGCTCTATCCTTGGTGTCATTGACCGGAGTACCGACCACACCTCGCAAAAGGTGAGCTTTCTATGATTTACTAAGAGCTGAAAGCAAAGGATTGGCACGCAGGATTTCGCCAAAGCCATGCATGAGAGTACCAGTATGGTGTTAGTCACGGCTTGAACTCCCCCCACTTGTCATTCATTCTGGCCTAGGATCTGACTATATATCATGTGTCGTACGCACCCTTATGCTAGAGTTTACCATTTCACCATCCCTGATTTATCTCGGGACTATTGAGTTGTAACGAACGACCCATTAAATTGTCTAGGGGGAGTTGTTCCCTATGGCCTCCCAGAATGGTAGTGCCATAGCCATAGCTATTTTGCCGAAGGGCAACGCAGTAAGGCACAAGTCTTCTCCGTAATCTTATTTCCAGGGTGTTGCTATCTTTGTTCCTTCGCCATGTCGTAACCTTGGAACTTGAACAGCCGAAAGTTTCGCCGGACGAGCCGCTTTTTCGACAAGAGTAGATCAAATCTATTATTGGTGGTCCCTAAGATGTGGGCTAACCTCAAATCACCTTACGCATACTTCTTCACCTCCTTCAAAGTTGCGTATGGGTCTGGCTTAGGCGGATATCCATAGCGAGGCTCCGGATTTTCTGCACAACGAATCAGACAGATGCCCAGATCAGATGCGAAGGATGCTTACTGATGACAGCTCTCCATATCGTCGAACTTTCCTCATCCCATACTGCCCGCCACATAAATGCGCCACCGCCATCTGTCCGAAGTGCGTGTTCCTGCACAAAGCTTCGTACATCGAAGGCATCTCGTTCAAGTGGGCCGGGAGGAAGCGAGAGCCTCACGGTCGGATCTTCGTGGGGAAGCAACAGCAGCACGTAGCGATGATATGGGGTCCCACGCGCAGGATGTGGGGGTAGATAAGGCGTATGCACAGCAGAAGGGAGCAAACCAGCTGATGTGGCAGAGAGCGTGATATTTGGCCTATTGACAACGTTACTTCACATCACAGAGCGCATAAACTGAGAACAAACAAACGCACTGCAACCAATGAAGGAATATCTTAAATGTCTGATTCTCCTCGTCGGGGACGTCTGGGTGAGATTCCAATAAGATAATCTGATGGAACAGGCAGCGCACTTACCCGGGTCAACCATAAGCAAGGTATAGAGCCTTGGCTCCGGATGGAAAACCGTGGTATAAAGCTTCGGTGGTCGGCGCGTCTAAACAAGACTGCATCAATGCCTGTTGGAAAGACAGCTTCCACGTTCATATATACCTGCTCGTTCACTAAGAAAACACCCGCCTCGACCGGAGCAGTCTTTCTCTTTGCTCTTGCACGAAGAACAGGATTCTTCGGCGGGGCTTCCGGGAAAACCGCACGGAGGTCGACAGTAGGCTGAAGGCCAGGAAGAATGTCTGGAATGACGTGCATCTGGTAGAGACGTTCCATCTACAACGGAGATACTGAACAAGACAAGTGACAAAATATACCGGAGAAGCGTACAAGAAGGTCCAAAGCGCCCTCTTTTCGCCAGCGCTGTTCAATAAGATGACGATAGACCTTCTGACTCATATCCGCTACAACAAGTATCTCGTCAACCAAAGACTGAGGATTGAATAGAAGTACCGACCCATCCCATTTGCAGCCTTCCACCTCACTTCCGGTAAATTTACTTGTGCCATAATTTCTAGCACGTCCAATCTCTTCTTCGCATCTTCTGTGCCTTCAGCCGGAACTTGTCCTTTCTCTAGGCTCGATCGAAGGGCATCTGCTTCCGCTTGTACGGCAGCTGCGTCTGACCGAATGTAGGCGACTGCTTCGTCATATGCGGGGATGAAACCAGGCGCGACGGGAGGGTTCCATTCACGAGGCCTTTCGAGGCTAATACTCGGGCGAATAGCAGGGTATTTTGGATTCCTGCGACCCCGAGTCCTGCGTGTTGGCTCAGAGGTCGGGACTATCTCAGCACCATGTGGGCTGGTAGACGCGTCGGAGGTGGCAGACGAGGCAGAGAGCGATGGTGAGCTCGAGAGGGACTGGAGTGTTGAATTGGCTCTCGCGAGTGGGACTAGAATGGTACGAAGTCGAGCCAGTGTGAACATCTGCCGCCGACGAGAATACGACACGAAGAGGCCGAGGCTAGGTTTCTTTTAACACGTGATCGTCCAATTTATAGGCTTTGTACTTGAAACGAAAATCGGACTAATACAAGGATCATCTTTCTACGATGGTAGTCTAGGGCAAGGTGGCCGAGTGGTCCAAGGCGTGTGACTCAAGCGTAAAGCTTGCCTGACTAGTTCGGGTTTCTCATCTGCGTATGCAGGCAGGGGTTCGAATCCCCTTCTTGTCAAATTTTTTCCACTCATCAAACGCGACCTGTCAAGTAGTTGTAGTGCCATGATTTGCCCATTTACCTATCGGGCGTACCGTAGCGTGCTGGAGCCAGGGTGAAGGATAACATGAAATAGATTTATGGTCCATCCTACAGTATGTACAGCTAAAACGATTATAATAAAACAACTGATAGATTCGGAATCACTTGACAATTGGGTTGACTCCCCGAGCGGCGAGGTAGTCCTTTGCTGCACTGGCAGACTGGATCACGCACCCTCGGTCAGCGACTAGCGACCAACGAGAGAGGAAACGATAGGTACTGACCAAACCTTTGATGAGCTCGTAAATGCTCTTGTCGTGAAAGCGTAGCCCAGTAATTGGATCCGTGTATGGTGCCTGAGCAATATTCTACCACTGAGACCATGAAGTACCTCCGACTCGGATAATTCACGCACTTCTAGGCCAGTAATATCGCAATACCGACGCTGTGGCAGCACGGACGGTGGCGCCTCGATGGACAGATCTAGGTTGCGGTCAGTAAGGAGAGTTCAGTTCAAAGCTGCGACTGGCCCACCCACACGACGGCATCTCGTCTTCGACCGCGACTCCGACCGCAGCAGCAGCCCCATCAACTTCCATAGCTTCCTCGCGCTCTGCTCTCCGCTTCTCCCTCTCCAACCTTTCGCGTTCGCGTTCCTGCCCGAGAACAGCCTTCAAGTTTTTGGTACGGCGGCTCGCATTCTTGGTATAAGTAGGGTTCTTAAACGGCCGCGGGGAAGATAAAATAGATAGCTGCTCTGCGAGGGTCTAGCACCAGTCCCATCAGCTGGGGCGGTTCCAGGAGAGGAGACAAAGGCCAGATGGCGCGCGCACTGGGATCTGAGGTGTAGCTGTGCCTTCCGTACTCGGAGCAGCGGAGGGTTTTTTTCGAGTTGATCCCTTCGGTGGCCTGACATTGTATTGTAGAACACTGGTCGAATAGCATTAAACGGGGGAATGGATGACATACATTGTGCGAGAGCAATAATGAGTGAAGGAGTGAGGGGAGCAAGTTGTGCCACTGCAGTACTTGGCTTGAACAAACGGCGAAGGCGCCTGTCAGTGTGTGCGGGTCATTTCTCGTCCTCAACTACAATGACAATGAAAGCTTCGAACTCTGCAAATGCTGCGCCGCCCACTCACAGTGCCTTCCCACCACCTTCATCAGCGTCTTTGGCACGCTCCTCCCGCATCGCGCCTCATTCTCATATCAAAGCCCTCGGTCTCACTCCCGAAGGTTTAGCTGCTACAGACGGCGCCGGTTTTGTAGGGCAGAACAACGCGCGCGAGGTGCACATCTCAACTCCGCCTCGTTCAAAGTTCCTCTTCTCACTACCAGGATTCTGTAGGCGTGTGGAGTGGTCGTCGAACTCGTCAAGTCCCGTAGGTTCTCGGGACGCGCGTTGCTCCTCGTAGGTGCGCCGGGCACCGGCAAGACCGCGCTCGCTTTGGCTATCTCGCACGAACTTGGCACAAAAATTCCCTTTTGTCCTATGGTCGGCTCGGAAGTGTATTCCACAGAGGTGAAGAAGACGGAAGTGCTTGCGGAAGCCTTCCGGCGCGCGATCGGTGTGCACACGCGTATTTCCTTCGTTCCTTTCACGCGTTGTTCAGGCACTTTCTTCAGGATTGCGAATAAAAGAAACCAAAGAGGTTTATGAAGGCGAAGTAACGGAACTCACCCCATCCGAGTCCGAAAATCCGCTCAGCGGATATGGCAAAACTGTATCTCATGTTGTTGTGGGCCTCAAAACTGGAAAAGGCACCAAGCAACTGCGCCTTGATCCAACGATCTACGAGGCCATTCTTAAAGAAAAGATTCTTGTTGGGGATGTAATTTATATTGAGGCGAATACAGGGGCTGTGAAGGTATGGTCTACGCTCGATTATCTCGCCTATGTTCATAGACCCTCCATGAACTTGCAGCGCGTGGGTCGCTCAGATGCTTATGCATCGTCATATGACCTAGAATCAGAGACCTACGTGCCCCTTCCGAAGGGCGATGTCCACAAGCGCAAGGAGCTTGTCCAAGATGTCACGCTCGGTGATCTTGGTGCCGCCAACGCACGGCCGCAGGGAGGGCAAGACATTATGAGCGTTATGGGAAGCTTGGTCAAGAGTGGCAGGACCGAGGTAACAGAAAAACTGCGACGAGAGGTTAACAAGGTCGTCCAGAGTTACGTCGACCAGGGCGTGGCAGAGGTAGTCCCTGGTATCGTTTTTATTGATGAAGTATGCCCTCGTTCACGATAATAGGCTCAACGCTCACGATACTCGTTCGACGTCTCAGGTTCATATGCTTGACATTGAATGTTTTACTTATCTCAATGCCCTCCTTGAGTCCTCAATGGCGCCTACTGTGATCCTCGCTCCAACCGTGGTAACTCGCTCGTACGAGGGACGACTGATATCGTTGCCCTACACGGTGTCCCCACAGACCTGTTAGATCGGTATGTCACAAGCTTCTCTCCTGCATGACTTTCTTCTCATCGTCTCCAGTTGTTTGATCGTGAAGACGGATGGTTACACACGCGACCAAGTTGCCAAAGTCGTTCAACTCCGCGCAAACACCGAGCGCCTCAAACTTGGTGAAGGCGTGATCGAGAGACTTGCCACTGAAGGCGAGAAGTCCTCCCTCCGGTAGGACTGGCTATGTGACTCCTTCAAATCTGCCCCTGATACCCCTGTGTTGGCGCAGATACGCAATACAACTACTAACACCCGCGTCAATTCTGGCAAGGCTGGCTGGGCGTGATCAAATCGAGACCGAGGACATTAACGAGATGAACGAACTGTTCTTAGACGCCAAAACATCTGCGAGTTTAATTTCTCAAAGTGGGGACTATGCCCCTTGACTGCGTGGAAGGCGGGATCAAGGAGCTTTCGTTACAGTAACCGTAGCTCTTGAAATGTTGACAGATAGCCTGACCCCAGCCCAATGATAACATAATAACCTCCAGCCTCCTAGATGAATTAATTAGCGCTTAATTAGCCTGTAGCACTAACGCATATCTTGACACTACTATCTCTAATCACATCCTTCATCCAAGCTTCCTATCCATCCACCCTTGTCTCTTATACCTCCTGTCCCTCCTAGCTTGCCTTTAGCCTTCGACTTACGTCCATTGAGTTCTTTGTACATCTCCCGCATCTCTATCTTACCGGGCTTCTCAACTGCCTCGGCTTCAAGGCGCCAACGTTCCTCCCGAATCTCTCGAGGGGTCTGATATCCGGATGTCGCAGGTGACACATGTCCAGAACGGGACCGAACTGGCCCAAGAGGCGGCGAACGATTTGAAGTCATTTGTGCATACATCGACGACTGGTAAATTTTTAAAATATGAAGGCGAAACATTCAAAATCGCGATGTACCCATTTTTGCTTTGATTCACGCTTCGTCCATTTACCCTGAGGTAGGCTTGTGTCGTGAAAATTCTCCTTTCTATAGTGTTGAAACCAAACTGGATACCGATGTGTGACTCGTGAGACACAACGCGCGAAACTTGACACACCATAATTTAGTGTCTGACTCTTGTGCCATTTCCGAGAGACACATGCGCATCGAGCGAGGTCACGGATGCTGAGTAGAGTAAATATTCGCTGGGATATCTCAGTGGGAAACGCCTTGAGGGGATCAGTGGATTGCTTGGCGGATGTTGTAAGTCCACGAGCGAGGCGACTGGGCGTTCCGCGACAGGGTGATGGCGGACGCGTCGATGGACGAGAGCGTGCGGGTGTTCCTGGCAGTGAAAACTGGGGATCTTAAGTGGTTCTGGGGCCCACAGAAATACAAGATGAAACATACGACGTTGACAAGTTCATCGTCTGAATCATCCCTATCGTGAACGAGAGTATCTAGACGCTCGTGCGTTGAGTGCTTCAAGACGCCTTGAAGGAGATTTGAAGCCATGAAGTGGTTTGGTTGAAAATATTTTGCTTGTCTTATCTGAGCTCCATAAGATGATGAGCTGAGGCTTACATAACTTAGGCGACCTAGCCAATGGACACCCAGACAACCAACAACTCGGCCGCTGTTGGCCTTCCCTATGTTCGTATGGCCACCCTCTCCAATGATATCATCATGGAGACCGCACGTTCTGGCACCACCATCAAGAACAACAAATTCCAGCTGTGGGAGCGCGAGCTCCTAGAATCGTCCGAGGTTCGCCGCAAGTCCACCGTAGCACAGTTATGCACGTGGTCTCATCCTTAGGATCCAATCCATACTGACCTCCTCCTCTTAGATTTCCTTGATTACTATTTCCAACTTTTAGGCCATATCAGCGCTCGCAAAGAACGTCGTGCAAAATTTGACGAAGATACAGCATCACGCAATCTCGCGGCTGCCGATTACAACAGAGAGTTCAAATCTTATTGCGGACGTGAACGTGTTCTTCTGCGAAGGAGGCGTGCAAAACTGCGGGTAGAACAATTCCACATCATAGCTCAAGTCGGACAGGGCGGTTATGGCGAGGTATATCTGGCACGCAAGCAGGAGACCGGGGAGGTATGCGCTCTAAAGAAAATGCGTAAACGAACCTTGTTCAAAATGGATGAGGTACGTCGCTTTCTGACTTCCCAAGTCATGATCTCGCCTTTGACCAGGGGTCTCTCAGGTCAGACACGTCCTTGTAGAGCGAGACATCCTCACAGCGACGAAAACTCCTTGGCTGGTTCGTTTGTTGTATGCTTTTCAAGATGCACAGCATGTCTACCTCGCCATGGAATATGTTCCTGGGGGTGACTTTCGGACACTACTAAACAATTCTGGCGTACTCAAGGAGGAACATGCACGATTCTACATCAGCGAGATGTTCGCGGCCGTGTGCGAGCTGCACAAGCTCGGGTACATTCATCGAGATCTTAAGCCGGAGGTACGTCCGAAACATCGTGAGGCTCACCTGCACATCACTAAACAATCAATCCGGGGACAGAACTTCCTCGTTGACTCTACTGGCCACGTGAAACTCACAGATTTCGGTCTCGCTACGGGTGCCCTCAATCCGAAACGCATAGAGTCGCTCAAGATCAAAGTTCGTTCACCTCCGCTCTCTCCACAATACATACTAACGAGCACCGGTGTAGCTTGACAAAGTCAAAGACAACCAAATCGTGCATCGCTCCACCATGGAACGGCGCTCTCTGTATCGTTCCATTCGGAATGAGGACCTCCGTTACGCAGATTCAATCGTCGGCTCCCCAGATTATATGGCACCTGAGGTATTGCGCGGAAAGCCCTACACTTACGCGGTGGACTATTGGTCGTTGGGGTGCATTTTGTTCGAGTTTCTCGCAGGCTTTCCCCCTTTCAGTGGTGGCACACCAGAGGAGACGTGGACCAATCTCAAGAATTGGACCAAGGTTTTACGCCGTCCTGAATACGACAAGCCCGAGGACCTAATTTTCAACCTGTCTGATGTTGCGTGGGACGCTATTACTCGGTATATAGATCCTCACGCGAGTTACCGGTGCATTCCTTGACCCTCTCTGCCCAGACTTATCGCGCACACAACTGTGCGATACTGCACTCTTGAAGCGGTTCGCGTTCATCCTTTCTTCAAAGTAGTCCCATGGGATCAGCTTCGCGGCGCTCCAGCGCCCTTCGTTCCTGCTCTCGACTCCGACGAGGATACGGGATATTATGACGACTTCACCTCACCGGAAGACATGGCCAAGTACGCCGAGGTACGCGAGAAGCAGCGCAATGTAGATCGACTACGCGAAAAGGACGAGCCTTTTGCACGTGGTGTCTGGGTGGGATTCACTTTTGGGAAAAACGGACCCGGCCTCAAAGCGCTAAATGCTATGACTGATGGCGGCAACGATAATGACACCTTGGCTACGATCTTCTAATCGCTGGGAGAAAACAAGGCTTCTGAAAATACCTCTATCACAGGTGACTGATGCAACACCGTTAGGCTCTGCATCGCGCAACGTACAGTACCGTAAGGAGACGCCCTTATTCACCTTTCGTTCACGTCAGGCACGCCTTCTCGACAAATAGTTTAGAACTCTACTCTCAACGTTAGTAGAAACAGAGGTTGCAAATGTCGCATTACTACAACTATCAGCAGGGTAAATAGAAGACAATAATCTCGCGTAATATATAAGTACAAAGTCCTCATTGTGAACGTAAGAATAACCCTCAGATAAGGAGAAGGGCACACTCTATCACCGTCGCCAATCTGAATCAGTTGGGAGAACCTCATGCAACTCGTCCAACTGGGAACTTCACTCCGTTAGTGTACAATCGTTGCGGGAAACCGATGGGGACTCACAGGATTTCATCCTCAACATCGGTATGGTCTTTTACACGAAGATGAATCATCGGTAACGAGAACACCAATCCTGCAACGAGGAGCGCCCACGTTGACAGAAACAGATTCATATACCTAAAAGCCAAAATCAGCCCGACGTGTAGGCATCGGCCTGCGTCACGTACGGCACTTTCATAGCATCTGCGCGCCAAACACCCGCTGCCCCTGCTGACTGGACGGACTTGTCTGAAAACGAAGTAAAGTTGGATGGTGTGTTAGCAAGAGTAGGCTGTCACGCAATATACTTACAAAAACCGACAAAGTATGCGAGCTTCGCCGGGTCATTTGACATAGCGCCCATCATCCAATACGCTGTTGTCTGCCACATGGAGTCGAGAAGGCCGCAGAAAATGTACAGAAACACATGGGCCGCATAGCCCTTGTCATAGATATCCATTTTAGACGCGTCTGGGGGTATGGACTGGCGAGTGTACGTGCTTCCCATCTTCGGTCAGTGGGTGCCCGGTCACGGGTTGAAGCACGTACCGTTGGAAGAAGAAGGCCCATAGATGGACGATCAAAACAAAGATAAGAAGTATCGACCAACCAACGAATGCACGGACCCGACGTCGAAATTGGTGTTGATCAAAGAGAAGGCCGATAGACACTGAGCCTACAATCTGGGAATTCCAATAAACAAGATTGTTTAACGACCGCGCACGAATGTTGAATAGTGCAGCGTTATAGTCATTAAATTCTGAGTACAGAGGTGATTGAGTTGTAAATGACCCGAGATGTAGCCTAACTTACGCCATGTGTAAAACCAATTACTAGCAAGAAACATGGGAAAGAGGAGGACGATGAGCGGGTCGGTACGCAAAGCAATGTAAAGACCATGTATTTCGGCCTTCCAGGATGGCTGATGCGGGGTCGTCACCTTGGTGCCGTCAGTTCGAATCATTTTCTCGGGGTCTGCCATAAAAAGAGGAATGAGAGCGCCCATTCCCGTAAGAATCATAAAGCCGATCTATCACAACGTGGTGAGTAATGTCTTTGATTAATGAGAATGCGCACATATGTGCCATTGGAGACTGGGTGCATGATTGTGAGATGGTTATGTTAACACGCAACGTGACAGCTAACCTCCATTCGCCTACCGAGCGATCACAGAACACGTGAGCGATGAGCAGGGGAAGTATGTGGAACGCGCACCGTTGAGTGGAAATTCCTCCCTAAGGAAACTGCGGCACCGACAACTCCACCCAAATTGAAGATGGACCAGAAGATGCCAATGGATTTGCCCTTTTGATCCTCAGTTGGATACGCAAGCATGAGGGACCCCTGGGCGGTCCAAAGCAAGCCAGCACACAAGCCAAGTATAGCCCCAGCCGCAATAACGAAGCCTCCGGCATTCTTATGGATGTTGAAGACGCTAGAAACAGCGAGGGTTGGTAGGCTTTAACAATGAGAGGCGGAAGGCGCTTACAGATATGACCCTATGTAGATAGCATATCCAGAACTTCCAAGAAGGAGAGTCATTCGAGGGCCAAGGACGTTATTGACAGAGCTAAAGTGGGTCAGTCTGCGGGGCGAAAGAGAAAGGATAGAAGAGATACGGACCCAGCAAAAAAAGCTGCCAGAGCAAAGGTAGCATACAACGTCGAATTGGCGTTTGCGCTAGTGGTGCCCTCGACTTGGCCTGCAGCACCGAGTCCATTTAGTGCGTTGAAGAGACCTGGACAAGCGAAACAGACAAAGCCGAGGAGCACGACCTGCGTGTATGAGTGATAGAAGAAGCCTCTAAAGCCTGTAGGGGGACGTGGACATCGGGGTAATGCGTCATAGAGTCCCCTGGGCTGCTTGACCCACTGGGATGACCAACTAGTGCAGGACTAGGTGATGGGACATACTCGTGGACAGCATTGTCAACACCAGAGCCAGATCCACGCTTTTCCGTGGGGTTGCCCGACATGGGACGAGGCCCCTGGTGAGATTGAGTACGAGATGGGGGTGTGAGAACGGGCGAGGCATGGAGAAAGGGACGCTAAATATATCCGTAAAGTTGATTATTGATATTCGATGATTGACAACCGCCTGACTTGTCCTGATCTGTCCCTGTCACTGTCAAACGCAAACGCCTGCCACGGCGCCGTCTCTTAATAATAGCCACTGCCACGGTTCCTCTCACGCTCGCAGCTCATTATAAGGACGACCACCATGATCATGGCATGGCACGGCCAGTGCACGGCCTCGTCCGACTGAAAAACGGAATGGTTGAGGCATGGTCGAACCGTGGGAAAAACGCACCGTACCTGAGTGAGCCCTACGGATGACATAATCACGAACCCGCTCTCGGCCCGCCCGGGAAGCTGAACGTGAATCCCTACCGTGATCCCTACCGGAATGATTGACCATGGGCAGGACACAGATGTTCTCGAACCTGAACCTGCACGACAAGGAGGACTGGTACAGAAAGATATGGTGAGTCTATTGATCTTCTTGGATGGGATTGTGGCTAAACATAGGTCAGCAACACACATTTCGTAAGCCAGCAAAACCTCTCGAGCCACCAACGCCGCGAGCATCCGCCCTAGGCCTCGATCGCCTGGCCATGGAAAAACGTGCAGCATCCTTGCAAGAAGGTGGTGATGGAAAGCGACAGCGACTTGATAGCCGCGAACCGCAGTTCAAAGGTATGCATACCTTTCATTCAAGAGATGCGCTTCTGACAATAGTGAAGTTCCGACTCTCCCCGCGTCTCGTTCGAGTAATACACGCCAGCGAGCAGAAGATACTCCCTCTCACCCTGGTGGCCTCTCTGAAGAGAGTCGTGTACGATTGGAAGCACATAGACGACGGCGGGATCATCAGCGAGGTGAGCTTGCGTCGGTCACTTGCACCCTCTCCGTCTCTCTAATTTAGCATAGAGGGTATTTCAGCGCATCAAGAAAAAAAAGGAGACCGCCCACGTGGCCTCGATGACTTTAAGCGTCGTTCCAACCGGGACCGTTATCGTGTGGAGGGCCGGCACGAGTATCCACGCGGTTGGGAAGTGACACCCCGCTCCGAGCGTGGCCCTTCTCGTGACGACGCGCCAAGCCTACGCGTGCCCAACGTTGGGTGGGATGCCACACCCCGTAATCAGAGCGATGGCGGTGGTGGTGGATGGGGCCGCTCAGGTGCTCGAGCTTGGGATGCGCCAACCCCAAGAGCATCGCGAGATTCCAGTCCTGACCAAGGAGGTGTAGAGCTAGACATCCGAGAGTGGGAGGAAGAGCAAGTACGCCTGGATAGGGACTGGTATATGGGCGCAGAGGAAGGTAGTTTGATGGGCGACGAAGAGCACAACCCGCTTGCGCAATATGAGGATCTGACGGTGATCAAACAGGCGGAGGTAGCGAAGCGGCCTACAGTTCGTCCAATATCTATACCACTCGTACGCAGATAGCTGACAGCATCTACAAGAAAATCTCTGCTAAACAAGCACAATATGTGTGTGCTACTCCTCTTTTTTAAGCACGGTTAACTGATTTGTTATGCAGAACGCAGACAATGATCTCTGGGAAGCTAATCGCATGGTCACCTCCGGTGTTGCAACTCGCAAGGGTGTTGACCTGGATTTCGAAGACGAATCACAATCAGCTGTACATGTAATGGTGCACAACCTCAAGCCACCGTTCCTCGATGGCCGCACAGTGTTTACCAAGCAACTCGACCCCATCAATCCCATTCGCGATCTAACGAGCGATATGGCCGTGTTTGCCAAGAAAGGTTCTGCGCTCGTAAAAGAGAAGCGCGAGCAGGCAGAGCGTGCAAAGGCTGCTGCAAAACTGGCCGCATTAGGTGGTACAGCACTAGGTAATATCTTGGGAGTCAAGGACGAAGAAGCGGAAGCTGAGGGTGCGCCCCCTCTTTTGTTGTTATGAAACTCGACACTCATGGCGCGGCCATCCACTCATAGCGGCCGCCGAGGCAGAAGCAAAAAATGCCACGAAGGAGGATTATAAAGGCGACTCCAAGTTCGCCAGCCACTTGAAGACTTCCGCAGGCGTGAGCTCCTTTGCGAGGAGCCGGACGCTTCGCGAGCAGCGCGAGTACTTACCTGCGTTTGCCTGTCGCGAAGATCTGCTCAAGACCATCCGTGATAACCAAGGTGTTGTGTGGTCCACTCTGCATTGTAGAAGCACTCTGATGACATTGTCTTGAGTATAGTGGTGATCGTAATTGGCGAGACCGGCTCGGGCAAGACCACGCAACTCGCACAATTTCTGTATGAAGATGGATACTGCGCCCATGGCCTCGTTGGCTGTACACAACCCCGTCGCGTGGCGGCGATGTCTGTCGCGAAACGTGTCAGTGAAGAAATGGAGTGCAAGCTTGGTGGACTAGTGGGCTATGCGATCCGGTTCGAGGACTGCACGTCGGCGGAGACTAAGATTAAATGTGAGTTACGTGGGTTATCTGATGGACTGAACTAACATTTTGAACCCAATAGACATGACGGACGGCGTTCTACTGAGGGAGTCTCTGAACGAGGGAGATTTGGATCGATACACCGTCATCATTCTAGATGAGGCGCATGAACGGTCCCTTAGTACAGACGTACTGATGGGTCTTTTGCGGAAGGGTGCGTCATAGCGTTGTTTCGGCTGAGGCTGCCACTGAGGTACCACGTTTCTAGTCCTTTCACGTCGACGCGATCTGAAACTCATCGTCACGTCTGCTACCATGAATGCAGAGAAGGTGTGGTCGCTACCCCGGATCAATCCTTATCGAAGGCTAACACTAACATCATTGTAGTTTTCCAAGTTCTACGGAAGTGCACCCTGCTATACAATCCCCGGTCGTACATTTCCCGTCGAGACATTCCACTCCAAGTCACCCTGTGAGGACTACGTGGATAGCGCAGTCAAGCAAGTCCTCCAGATTCATCTTTCCCTTCCTTCTGGGGATATACTTGTGTTCATGACTGGGCAAGAAGATATCGAGATCACCTGCCAGGTTGTACAGGGTGAGAAGTGGTGACCTGAAACTGTATAAATGCTTACAGCGACTTAGAACGTTTGTCCCAGCTGGACGACCCGGCCGCGCTGGCTATCCTTCCGATTTATTCTCAAATGCCGGCTGATTTGCAAGCGAAAATTTTTGAGCCTACCTCCGATGGTCGGCGCAAGGTCATTGTCGCCACTAACATTGCCGAGACATCACTGACTGGTATGTCCATGGTCCTGACCCTCTGCGGCCTTATTCACGAACACTTCCCAGTCGACGGCATCCTTTACGTAGTTGATTCTGGCTACTCCAAACTTAAAGTATACAACCCGAAGGTTGGTATGGACGCACTCCAAATCACGCCCATCTCCCAGGCAAATGCAAACCAGCGGACTGGCCGCGCAGGTCGTACCGGCAGTGGCTATTGCTACCGTTTATATACGGAAATGGCCTACCGTAATGAATTGTTTGAGAATACCATTCCGGAGATTCAGCGCACCAACCTTGCAAACACTGTGTTGTTACTTAAATCGCTTGGCGTGAAGAATCTGCTAGAATTTGACTTTATGGACCCCCCTCCGCAGGTGAATCACATTACATCTCCCAGTGATTTCGAGTATGCTCAATATACTGCAGGCGAACATTCTTAATTCCATGTACCAGTTGTGGGTGCTTGGTGCTCTTGATAACGTTGGCGACTTAACCCCAGCTGGGCGTAAAATGTCCGAGTTCCCCATGGAGCCATCCATGGCCAAGATGCTCATCACGTCTGTGGATTACAAGTGCTCGGCGGAGATGTTGACAATCGTCTCGATGTTATCTGTGCCGAGCGTTTTCTACCGTCCCAAAGAACGGGTGGAGGAGGCAGACGCAGCGAGAGACAAGTTCAACGTTCCTGAGAGCGATCATTTATCCTTGCTTAATGTTTTCAACCAATGGAAGGCTCACGGGTGAGTCACAGCCCTTCCAGGAAAGTGCAGGCATACTGACGGCGTCTGCGCAGGTACCGGGACGACTGGGCCATGCGTCATTTCTTACATCCAAAGCTCCTCCGCAAGGCGCGAGAAGTGCGAGTCCAGCTTGAGGATATTACGAAGTTCCAAAAAATGGACATCATATCGGCGGGAACTGACTTCGATATTATACGGTGTGTTCTTCCCCCACTCCCACATTTTTTTGCGCCTTCGTTGTTGAACGGCCCCATAGGAAAGCAATTTGTGCAGGTTATTTCCACCAGGCAGCTAGGGTGAAAGGCATCGGCGAATTTGTGAACATCCGTTCTGGCCTGCCGACCCATCTACACCCTACAAGTGCCTTGTCTGGGCTCGGATGTAAGTTTATACCGGCGTTCTACTCTTTTCCAATCTGACAGGCTCGTCTCTAGATACCCCTTCATATGTCATCTACCATGAACTCATCCTTACGTCGAAAGAATATATGACACAAGTGACTTCTGTGGATCCATACTGGCTTGGTACAGTGCTCACAGTGTTTCTCAATTCTCATTGCTGAGGCAGGCATAGCGGAGCTCGGCTCTGTGTTCTACTCTGTGCGCGAGAAGAATTTTGATGACCGCGGCGCAAGACGCCAAGCTGACCGCGAATTCTCAAAGCGGGCGGAGCTCGAGACCGAGATGGCGAAACAGCGCGAAGTGTACGTGAAATATTCGCTCTTCTGGGACTATCCATTGGTACTGATTGGGTTATAGATCTGCGAGGAAGGCTGAAGAGGATGCCCTTGCCGTTAAAGTCGGTGCATCCGCAACCCGGATTGCGGTACCTGGGACACCACGTCATGTGGGCGTAGGTTCCGGGTCGAGGATAACGGCCACACCGAGAAGAAAACCGGGTATATGATTAGGGAATTCTGTCCTCATGCTCTCGTCTGCCTACTGTTTAGACTTGACACATCATGTTCTTGTACTGTATGGCCCACAAGATTTACTGTACTAATTTCCTATCGGACGATTTGTATCAGGTTAATGCACATATATATATCGTTGACTCTGGGTGCTATGCTGATCGTGGCATCAGGGATTGGAATACAAAACGGGAACGGGCTCATCGTGATGTGTTACAGGGATGAAAAGGAGTACATGAGGTAATAACACCAGTCAGTAGCCGCCGAAAGCTAGAACGCGCCATTAAATTTACATGACAAATGGCTGCATTTGTGGGGATGAGGATAGAGGGGAGCGACACCTTGATGGCACACGCACCTGCCCAGCGTAGGCCCCCGCATTAGCGTCACTGGTGACTTGCAACCCAATGTTTTGAATGAGATGCCAGGGAACCATGACTTGGCCGACGTATCGCCCAGCGTCATTTTCACCTGTGCCGAGGCGAAACTCTTCGGTATTCATAAGGAGGATATTCAGGTTTTTGTCTGTCCCGACGAATGTGCCAACGAAGGTGCGATCGTCGTTTGTAAGTATTCGAAGACTGCCACGAAGGATACTCTTGAGGTTCCGGATCGCCTCGGTGTCTCGCATCAAGTTTGATTTTGAATTATTATTACAAAGGGGAGTCGCGACAACCGTGGTGCGCTGGCATGAATCCGTTTGAGAGCAACGCCGCATTGAACATGCAAGGCCAGCATCAATCCTCAAATACCCACAAGTACTCCGTCATCCTCCCCACCTACAAAGAGCGCAAAAATCTCCCCATCATCATCTGGTTACTTGCCAAAGTTTTTAACGAAAAGTGCGTGTACAGTTTGACTTTTAGCTTTGGACCGGGGATGGCCGCTTATGTGTGGGAACTGGAAGAGTGTAGTGACCTCGCCTGGGAGGTGATTGTCGTCGACGACAACAGCCCGGATGGTACACAAGAGGTCGCAAAACAGCTGGCTGCCACCTACGGCGAGGACAAGATCGTTCTCAAACCGCGTGCTGGCAAACTTGGCCTCGGGTGCGTTGTCGAGTAGTCTGATCCCATTGCGGCTCACCTCAGTGCTTGAGCAGAACCGCATACATCCATGGCCTCAACTTTTGCACTGGAGATTTTGTGATTATCATGGATGCTGACTTGTCTCACCATGTGCGTCGATGACTTGCTGCCACGTCATGTCCATTCATTCCACACAACTTACACTTTTACACCACATAAAGCCAAAGTTCATACCACAATTTATCTGGTTGGTTTCAGCTCTGCTATCTATATGCGCTTTCTTTTTTGTTCCTGGCTGATCGAAGCAACGTAGTCTACAACAAGCCCATAATCTAGATGTTGTCACCGGCACGCGGTACCGCATGACGTCCAGCCCTCCCATGCCTGGCACGGGCCTTGGCGGCGTCCACGGTTGGGATCTCAAGCGCAAGTTTGTCTCGCGTGGAGCCAACTTTCTCGCAGACACCGTGCTCAATCCCGGGGTCAGTGACCTCACTGGCTCATTCCGTCTGTACAAGGCCGCGGTGCTGATGCATATCATCACACTCACTATCTCGCGCGGTTACGTTTTCCAGATGGAGATGATGGTGCGAGTTCGTGGGCTTGGATACACGGTGGGTGAGGTGCCCATCACGTTTGTGGATCGCTTATTTGGAGAGAGCAATTTGGATGCGGGAGAGGTTGTCCAGTACGCGAAGGGAGTGTGGACTCTGTTTACAACCGTGTAGACCACCCCGATCTACGGTATAATCGCAGTAGATACGGGACACCTCTTGCAAACAGGGAACATGACAGCACATGAAGAACAGCAAGTCTTCCTGGAGAGACTAGAAGCACTGCTGCAGGACTTTACCTGAAGGTGCACTATAAGGTAGAAGTCTCGCGCTACGCAATGATGACCAAGGTCATAGGAGCAGACACGCACATCACAGAACTACTATTTTAATTTGTATGTACTGTCAGAAAAAGGGTGAAAGGGGATTAACATGCTACTACAGTTTCGGAAACACTTTCACAGTGCCTCTGGCCACATTTTGAGATCTTCAACTGTAATTTTATTGTCGCTACAGTCTTTCACTGGCCCTTGTCTCACCAAATTGTATTCCATTTTACATGATTGTCACTGGCCCTCTTTGGCTCATCTAAATGTACAGGTCCATACTCAAGTGTATGAAGGGTAATATACCAGACTTATAGGTTAATTGGTGTAGATTTGACAAAGTTGCTCTATATGATACTTGAGAGGGTCAAATGTCACACAAAACCAGTCCTTGTCTCAGTGTGATTGCCCTTACCCCAGTGCTGGATCTCCCCAGACATGCTAACTGGGAGCAAGCAACTGCTCCAATCTGAGATGTTACAGATTGTCACCAGCATTGTTACACTCAACAAAAAGAGGATGTTAGAGAATGCAGTTTTGCTTCAATCATCTCCATTAATAGATGAAATTATAGCCAAAGGTCATATCTGTTTGGACAGAACAAAATGTAACTTTCTTTGGCCCTGTGTTTAAAGCTTTTCAGGAAATAAAAGTTGTCTCAGGTCAAATTCTGCAAATGTCTAGAGATCAGCAGGGGTATGGGAAACCCTGGGGGTTTTCCAAGTGTTTTGTGGAGGGTAAGGGTAGGGGTTGTGGGTGCCCAACCCCTAAAAACCCTCCTCTATAGTTATTCACCCTTCATACCCCTGGGACTTATAGTGTTGCTGCAGCCTGGCTAGAGTGGGCTGAAAGGGCTAGAGTTGGTTGTGTGCATGTGGTTAGCCACACAGTCAAGACCTGACTTTGAGTTGTGACTTCTGGTTGACCAGTCATGGAGCACCAGTATGAATGTCCTCTTTTGGCATTCTCCTCACCCAGTCTGTGTTGAGATGAAACACCTGTGTGGCTATGCCTGGACCAGACAGTCTCACACTCAGGGGTTCAGTAGAACCAGCCCAGACATTACAAGGGGCACTTAATGCTCTAGGACAATTATGGACTTAGTGAGCACATGTTGGCACATGGACTGCATAGACACCTATGTATGTATGATACCCTAGAACAATGTGATTATGCCCTTATGGCTGATCTAAGAACTCTCTTGTGTTATCTGACCTGATTATTGTATGATTAAACTGTTTCAGATTGACACTTTACCTACTGTCTTTACAATCATGTAGTTACAATCACATACAGACCTTTTAGCATGGTTCTACGCTTATGCATACCCCTTCTAAGGGCTCAGGGTATGTGCAGACTCATCGGACTCATCCATATGTAGAATATTGTAATTATGCGATATTGTGGACACCTGTACTCACCCCTTAAGGGCTTATGGACATATGTAGACCATAGGGACTATAAATACACCCTTAGGAGTGAGCAAGACATCTCATCTCCTACAGAGTCAATCCTCTGTGTGAACACACCTCTTCAGCTGCACTTCATCAAGTTATGGGCCCTGCACTTCAAACTTACAACCACAACAACAAAGTTCTATCGCTCACACCATTTGTAACAGTGAGTAAATGTCTTTGTTTGCCACATACTCTGACTAGCAGGATCTGCTGAGCCCATGGGGGTAACCAACCTGGCTAGGTCTGTGCTGGGGTCCTAAGGACCTTGTATGAGGTGCATGATGGACCTAGGCATAGGTGAAGTGCACTAAACCCCCTCTAGCATTGCGCACTATACTACACATTATCATATCTTAGTGTAGAGCACCTTATATGCTTAGGCAGGTCTGGGGAAGCTCAGACTGGCTATAGGCCTGGTGATTGGTTGGCTGTCTGCCCTTCAGTGGGAGCGGCTTTGGGTCTATCACAAGGTGGGGGTTAGTCACACCCCTGCACTTGGGCCTAGTTACAACAGCACCACGCTAAATAAAAGTAGACACACAGTAGTCTGGGCATGTGGGTCTGACTGGCATAAGTACCCATTGCGGCCTCTGGGGTGTGATGCCCCACAGTCAGGATATCCATGCCCTAGCTACTCAGTCATGCACCCAATCATCTAGGCATTAATCAGAGACTCTGTGGACCCACTAGAGTGGCAGACATTTCACATCTGCATCCTCTAGGGAAGTAGCTGCTGGCTCATCTCTGACATGACTCCCCTGGAGCTGCAGGTAGTGCTTCAGCAGTATCAGAACTACTATAAAAAGCCTTACAAAATTACTACCATACATAGAAGTGCACACAGAGGCAGGACACACTAGTGTTCTGGCCATACAGTACCACAGATGGGAGGTGGCATTCCATAACACCTGTGTGCTAGCAGGGACTTATGCTGACCACTCCTCAGCACAGTCACACAAACATGTCCTCTTCTGTGACCCCTGCCGGTGAATCTACATCCATGGCACAAACATCCACAGCCATCTCATTGTGTGTAGGCCAAGTATATGGCACCGCATTTATCATACCATCAGGTGTCAAACTCCCTCAGTTTGATGGTACTGCCTACACTGAATGGGCCAGTACATTCGAGGCTCTCCTGGTGCTACAGGAGTCTGAAGACCAAATTGCTTACATGACATGTCCCTCTGGAGTCGACCAGGGAGAATGGGATGCAGTGCAATGCTGTCTCAAGGCATACCTGCATCTGTACATCACAATGGGAGTCTACTCCCAGGTCTTAGATGACACAGCCTACCTGACCCTCAAAGATAAATGGGACCAGCTTAAAAGGCTCTATTCTGGAGCCTCTGGCAGTACCACAGTCTTTAATGACTGGACCGCACTCACCCAAGCCAAACTCAATGAGAACCAACCAATGGGTCCTCAACTCACCAAGCTTAATGAGGCCTGCATCAACCTCGCCAATGCAAAGATGGGTGTCTCTGACACCCAGTACTGTTTTATCATACTCTGTGCTCTCCCCAACTCTTATGAGGTCCTGACCTCCACAATGCTCACTGCCGGTGACCCAACGAACCTCAAAGTGGGCAAAATCATAGCCCACATTCAGAATGAAGAAGGTCATAGGACAGGCAGCTCTGCCTCCCTCAATGCAATTGCCCCAATCAGGGGGAAAGGCAAAGGCAAAAGTGGCTCCAATAAAAAGGAGAAGCATGCCAATCTTGTTTGCCACTACTGCAACAAGAAAGGGCACATCAAGCCCGATTGCTGAAAGAAGAAAAAGGATGAGGCAGAGGCAAAGAAAAAACAGGAGAGCAGCAGCAAGGCTGTAAATAGCACTGTAGTAGCCACCACCACCTCCATCGAGGAGGTCAATGATATTGGTGTCTCCTTGTATGCTGTGAGTAAATTGTGTTGGTTGATGGACAGCAGGGCAGCCCACCATATTACTCCCCACTGCTCTGACTTTATCACTTACACACCAGTCAAAGGAACCAAATGTCTCAGTGATAAACAGGGTACTGTCATTTCGCAGTTAGGTGTGGGAACCGCTGCCTTTACAAGTCCACAGGGAATATGGATCACCCTAAAAGACACTATATATGCGCCCAACATAGGAAACCACATTCTATTGCTCAGATCCATTTTGGATAAAGGGGCTGCCATACCTTTCCACTTGCATGGCTTTGACATCATTGTCACAAACAAAGTTGTAGCTTCAGGATACTGTGAAGGTTGCCTATTCTGGGTTGACTCTAACACTGGGGCACTGAACACGCACCATCAGGAGTCTACCACACTCCACACCTGGCATCAGCACATGGGGCATATGTCCCATCGTGCACTAAAAGAACATGGTCCCTCTGCCTTGCAAGGCATGGACTTCTCTGGTGTTGACATGGCAATACCTACACTATGCCATGGTTGCAAGACAGGCAAATCCACTTGCAAACCCTTCCCATCCTCCTCTAAGAGGGTGACTCAAATATTAGAAATAGTTCACTCAGACTTAGTGGGTCCTATGCAGACCAAGTCATTGCATGGCTCCCTTTACATGGCCACCTTTATCAACGACTACACCAGCCTCGCAGTCATCTATTTTCTTAAATCAAAAGACCAGTTTCTGGATGCATTTAAAAAGTACATTAATTGGGCTATCACCCAAACCTCCAAAACAATGCACATCCTATGGTCTGATAGAGGTGGTGAGTACACAGGGGCTACAGTCCAAGCCTACATGAACAAGAAGGGTATAGAACACCAGTTAATGATGCCAGGTACACCCCAGCAGAATGGAAAGGCCAAGCGTTTCAACCACACCATTATGGATAAGGCAATGTCCATGCTACACCAAGCTGGCTTGTTGAATGGCTTTTGGGAGCATGCTGTAAGCACCACGGTTCACATCTACAACCACACTCCCATCTGCTCACTGGAGTGGAAGACCCCACATGAGCAATGGAACACTGGTCACATTCCAGACATCTCATACTTCTGTGTCTTCAGATGCAAGGCATATATGCATGTGCCAGCTGACAAGTGACAGAAGCTAGACATGAAAGCACTGCCTGTTGTCTTCATTGGGTACAAGGCCAGTAGTAAGGGATACCACCTCTGGGATAAAAGTACCCACTCCATTCAAGTGTCCAGGGATGTGACATTCAATGAGAGCAGCTTTTCCACTGTAGACAAAGAGACCAAGCCCTTGATGCATCAAGGGCTCACTGCATCTCCTCCTATCCCCATTCCATTCTTTCCTGCAAATGCAGAACCTAACATGTCTGCACTGCCACTACCCCCATGTGCAGCGCCACCTACTTCCTCTTCTGAGGACAAAGATCAGGTTGATGATCTACATGAACCCAAAATAGAGCAGCCTGCTACACCACCCACCCAAGGCACTCTTCCCCCTTCTACACCTACAGTTAAGTGCCCCCCTCCTTCTACGCCACTGCCTCACCCCTCTGCTTTGCAAATATATAAGCAAGCAGAAGAGTCTCCACTGGATCCTATGATTCTAGAGGGATTTGCCAAGTGCTTCGTCACTCCCAGGCGATCAGCGTGTGTGCCAGTACCAAATCGAAGGTACTTCAATGAGGATAATGTTGAGGTGCCTGGCACCCAGCAGCTAGGGCACACAGAATTATTTGCCACAGCTTATGTAGGATGGGATCCGGTTACTTATACTGAGGCTTTGAAGTCTGAAGATGCTGATGAGTGGCAGAAGGCCTGTCAATATGAGATAGATGCCTTAGCTAAGAATGACACATGGGAGTTAGTCAATCTCCCAGTGGGCCACAAAGCCATAAAACTGAGATGGGTATTCAAGTTGAAAGCTGATGGCCACTTCCACACCTGGCTAGTGGTGAAGGGATTTACACAGATCCCTGGCATAGATTATGATGAAACCTTCTCTCCCATCACATGATTTGAGTCTCTCAGACTCCTCCTAGTGTTAGCTGCACTAGAAGACTAGCACATACACCAGATGGACATCAAGTTGGTGTTCCTCAATGGTGTGCTTGACAAAGAGATATACATGGAGTAACCACAGGGTTTCATTGTTGCTGGAATGGAGAATAAAGCATGCAAACTTAAAAAATCAATTTATGGTCTCAAACAAGCCTCCTTCACATGGAACTTGCAATTCCATGGATTCCTTTTGGAACTCAGCTTTAAGCAGACGTTCTCCGATGCCAGAGTTTATATTTATGTGATGTCCTCATCACAGGGGGAGGATTTATCTCCACTGATTGTCATTCTTTATGTTGATGACATCACTATTATGGGTGCTTCTTTGGAAGCTGTCAAGCATTGAAAAGAGGATCTACAGAAGTGTTACAAAATGTCAGACCTTGGGGAAATAGAGTCCTATCTGGGGATTCAAATTACCCATAACAAGTCATGTAACTGCATTGAGATTGACCAATCTGGTTATGTATGAGATGTACTAGAACACTTTAGCATGTTGGACGTGAACCCACATAATACCCCACTACTGGCTGGTGCAGACGTGCACCTGGTCAGAAACATTGAGCAGGCCTCCCTTGCAGAGATCAAACATTACCAAAGCCTCATAGGCAGCCTGCTTTATGTACAAATTGGCACTTGTCTGGACATTTCCTTTGCTGTATCACATTTGGCCCAGTATGCAGCAAATCCCTCTAAACAACATCTACACCTTGCTCAATATGTTCTGTCCTACCTTGTGGGAACTGTGGACATGCGCCTGTGCTATGATGGGGCCAATGGCGATGGCCTTCATGGCTATTCTGACTCCTCTATGGGAGATAATACAGAGGATCATCACTCCACCTCTGGCTACATATTCTTGCTTGCTAATGGCACAATTTCCTGGTCATCCCATAAACAAAAGACCATTGCCCAAAGCACATCTGAGGCAGAGTACATGGCCCTGGCTGATGTGGCCAACCAAGCTGTCTGGTACCGAGGTTTCTTGAAGGAACTTGGGTACACCATCAAGGACCCTGTCCCTCTCCATGGTGACAACAAAGGTGCAGTTGACCTTGCGCAAAACCCAGTCACTGGTTGTTGATCCAAGCACATCGACATTAAGCATCATGTAATTTGTGAGTACATAGAGGATGGTCAAATTTCTCTAATACATACACCTACGAAAGAAATGGTTGCAGATGGCTTCACCAAGTTGCTCTCATGCACCCTCCTTCTACACTTCAATCCTGACATGGGTCTTTGTGCTCCATAATTGTTGGATCACGGGGGGATGTTGAGACAAAACATCTGTGCAGCTATGCCTGGACCAGACAGTCTCACACTCAGGGGTTCGGTAGAACCAGCCTGGACATTACAAGGGGCACTTAATGCTCCAGGACAATTAGGGACTTAGTGAGCACATGTCAGCACATGGACTGCATAGACACCTACGTATGTATGATACCCTAGAACAATGTGATTACGCCCTTATCATCGATCTAAGAACTCTCTTTTGTTATCTGACCCAATTATTGTATGATTGAACTGTTTCAGATTGACACTTTACCTACTGTCTTTACAATCATGTAGTTACAATCACATACGGACCTTTTAGCATGGTTCTACGCTTATGCATACCCCTTCTAAGGGCTCAGGGTATGTGCAGACTCATTGGACTCATCCATATGTAGAATATTGTAATTATGCGATATTGTGGACACCTGTACTCACCCCTTAAGGGCTTATGGACATATGTAGACCATAGGGACTATAAATACACCCTTGGGAGTGAGCAAGATGTCTCATCTCCTACAGAGTCAATCCTCTGTGTGAACACACCTCTTCAGCTGCACTTCATCAGTCTGTGCACCTGCATCCATAGTGACAAGTTTTTGCACTCAAGGCACTCACTTATGATATATACAGTTTGCTCAACAGGAGCCATGTGGACATACCCAGAAACCATAGGAAGATGACTGTTTGCCTGCATGGGAGTTCTTCAAGGAGCATCATGTGCTCACCCCTGACTTGGGTGGTGTAGGTGAGTGGCTACATCTATCCTCTGCCAAGTTGCTGCCAACATGTGTTTTGAGAAACAGACTGCACCCAAAACTAGAGTGTGTACATAAGGGCGCATGCACACATCCATCTCAGGTTCTGTGAAACCTCACTCACTGCCTCACTGCCACCAGCACCAGCACCAGAACCATGGCACCAGCTGTCACACTGGACTGAGTGTGGCTGGTCTGTCTAAGTATCTGTCTGGCTGTGTGCTTGGATGCCCATTCTCTCTGTCTGGTAGTTAGTTTGTCTGGGATATCCCTTTGCTGTAGGATAGTGGCATTGCTAATGTCTGTGTCTGTGACCATCGTCTTGGTTGTCTTCTGTGGAGTTCTAACACCTTGTTAGAATGGCTGTGGGTAGTGGCAGTGCTGGCTGTATTTGTCCTCTGTTTCCTGAAGGAGGAAGGGGATCTAGATGTGAAGGAGTTGATTTGGATACTCAAGAAGTGTATCATCTAGATAATGTCAAGGAAGGGATGTCTGGAGTGCTGATATGCCTTGTATTGCACTTAGTTTGTTGGTATGCCACTAAGGTTATGAATGGAAGGAGCTGCTCCTTGGTACTGGGTTGCTAGTGCAGAGGGGCAGTTCCATAGGGTGCTGAGAGGTCCATTACTCAGTGGCCTTTGTCTGTCTGAAGTGAAGAAAGGTGATGCCTTTCTGAGTCCCTAATGTATGCATTGGAGTTGGAAAAGTTCCCAATCAGGACTCAGTTTCCTATATATGGTAGATTAAGTGAAATGCATCACTAAGTCACTTAGCAGACCCTAGGGTACATTCTAGGGTGCAAATGGAAAGGGGAAGAGGGATTCCAAGCTTAGGATCACTTGGAGGATTGCTCTGAGAAGTCTATGATTCACAAGAGACCAAGCTTAAGGCTTTGGTCCAGTTCTAAGAGTGTATTTATACATGGCTATTTAAGCAGAGTTTCCAGCAGCAATTGATGTGTTTCAGTGGCAGTAAGGCCACAAAACCCATCAGTATATTAGTGTAATAAGTCTAGTAATCAGCTGAGGCAACACAGCAGCAGTCTGGGGCAGCAAGAGTGTAATAGAGGGTGTGTAAAGTAGGGTGGGGGAAGTGATGACAACTCTGGCCAGACTGTGAGAAATATATACATATATGGACAAAAGATTAGTAAGCAAAAGCATCCCAACTGTCCACCATAACAGCAGCCCACCCACCCTCACCCTCACCCCCAAACCTGGCCCTTGACTAAGGCCTGCCAATGCATACCTTGGCCCAAAACTGAAGCATATAACATGAGGGTGTGTGCACCCATTCATCCTAGGTTCTGTGAAACCTTACTCACTGCTTCACCACCACCACCACCACCACCACCACCAGAACTATAACTATGGCAGCAGCAGCCCACCCACCTTTACCCTTACCCCCATACCTGGCCCTTGACCAAGGTGTGCATCAGCACACCTTGGCCTGAAACCCAGAGTGTGTACATGAGGGTGTGTTCACACATTGTCCTGTGGAACCTCACTTACTGCCACCACTAGCACCAGCACCAGCACAAACCCTGTAGACATTGACTAAAATATATAATAGAAGAGCTTCTTTGGTTTGATGTTAATACAGAGTCCCACAAGCACACCTAGCACTGTCCCTCTCATCTTGTTTGCCTGCACAGAACTTGTCCATGTCCCCCTTTGTCTGCCTCAAGCTCCCTTCTCTGTCCCTTTTTGCTTCCCCCCTCCCCCTCTCTACTTACTGAGACTTCGCTTCCCCTTAGGACAACACCACAACTCTTGCATGCCATTCACTGCCTGTACCTGCTTGTGCCTACCTATGCTTCCTGTCCATGCCTGCCTCCCAGCACCTGCTAGTTTCTCCCTCCCTCTCCTTGTCTTGAGTCTCTGCTCTGGTCTTATCATCCCAACCTCTGCACACACTCTCATCCACAATGCCTATGTGTCCAATGTGAGCTCTGGTCTCACTTAACCCCTTACTGATGAAACACAGCAAGTTTTAGATAAGGTTAACACTAGATTGCAAGTGTTCAGATGTGTGATAACAATCTGATGTATGTATTGTAAAGAGTGTCCTTATATACCATAGAATAGGGTAAGAATAGTAGGGAGCATACAGTAAGGGGAATAAGGCCCAGCATAGTAATGAGCATTGTCATCTGCTAGATGTGCTTAATCATTAATACATCATAAAATTGTCATAGCTCTAATTTAGTCCAATCATGCTAATTCAGGTGATTGAGGCTAATTGCCTAAATCAGTCAGGTGTGTGGTGATGCACCCTGAGGCCAATTTGGGCACACTGATGCCACCCTGGTTAGCACCAGTCTGCCTCAAGCCTTGATCTGGCTCAACATCTCCCCATGATTAGGACATCTCCAGATCAATAGAGTCCTAGTCTGGAAATGAAATCTTGGAGTTTCTTGTGTGCATGCAGCTTTGTGAATCTATCAGCAAGCATGTCAAGTGTGGGTGTTCTGATAAGATCAATGGTCTTGTTCTTAACATACTTGTGGATAGCATGATGTTTAATAGCAATGTGTTTGGAGTGTCTACTGGTGACAGGATTGAGCACAAGATCAATAGCACCCTTGTTATCACTGTGCAGGGGGATCAGATCAGTGGTATCATAGCCTAACTTAGTAAGGAGGCTATGGTACCACATGGCTTGGTTTGCTGCATCAGCAAGCACTATGTACTTAGCATGAGTGGTACTCTGCACCACAGTCTTCTGCTTGCATGATGTCCAAGAGATAGCACCATCAGCAAGTAGGTAGATGTAGCCAGATGTGGAATGGTAGTCATCAGCTTGATCCCCAAGACTGGAATCAGAGTAGCTGTGCAGGCCATCTCCCTGCAATCCATCATAGCATAGCCTAAGATCTACAGTGCCTTTGAGATAAGATAGCACATACTTGGCAAGGCATAGATGCTGGGGTGAGGGGTTTGTGGCATACTGTGCAAGGTGCAAGACTGCAAAGAAAATGTCAGGACATGTGCCAATCTGTACATAGAGGAGACTGCCAATGATCTGCTGAAAATACTTGATCTCTAAGGCAGTGGCTTGTCTATTGTGTTGTACTAGATGCACTTCAGCACCTGTAGGAAGGGGAGTGTGCATAGGATTGGCATCAGCCATCCCAAAGCAATTGATGATCTCTGAAATGTAATGGGACAGATCCAGCCCCATCAGCTGGATTGATCTGTCACACTTGATCCAGACTCTAGGGCCCTGGACAGCACCAGGAAAATCCCAGGAAAATCCTCAAACATTTTGCTTTGGGATTTTCCAGAGATCACATGCATGACAGGGGTGTCTATTTGTGACATCACACAATCATTTTGGCAAAATGAAAATGTGTGATACATGATACATGATGGGTGATGCATGTGACTGTGAGCTCGCCTCTCAGTTGTCATCATGGTCAGCAGTGGAGTCACAAATTTGGAGTTGCAAACATCTTCCTGCCATTCCCCTTTCTTGCCGTGGTGCACATATGCATGATGATAGTCAAGAGAAACATGAGGAACTCCCGAGAATCTGAGAATTCCCATTCCCACCCATCACCCATCACATACATCAGGTCACATGTATCACACATCACACATCACGCATTTTTGTTTTGCCAAAATGATTGTGTGATGTCACAAATGGACACCCCTGTCATGCACGTGATCTCCAGAAAACCCCGAAGCAAAACATTTGAGGATTTTCCTGGGATTTTCCTGGTGCTATCCAGGGCCTAGAGATAAGAGTTGATCTTGCCTAGATCAGTCATTTCATACTGGGCTAAGAGTGTGGATTTGATCTGTGCAATCTCCTTGATCTTATTGCCCAGTAACATGATATCATTAACATAGAGGATTATTATAACTAGACCCTCCCCATCTTGGCAAAGATAGTCATAGACACCCACATTGGAGTGTGTGCACATGAAGCCAAGCCCAATGAGAACTCTGTTATGGTTAGTGCTTTGAGGTCTGGTCCAGTCTGGTTTTTTGACCTTCCCATTGAAGGACTGGGACCAGGACCGGTCCTCATTCTCACAGAATATAAGAAAAACTGGACTGGACCAGCCAGGACTGGTTACCATTGGTTGGACTGCAGTTCACAGACTGGTCCCAACCAGTCCTTAACTGGACTGCAGTCTTTTTCATTTTTTCTTTATGTTCACAACAGTCATCATCTGCAGCTCATGCTCGAATTCTGCACCTCAGATGTGCTCTCCATAGAGAGCTCTGTGCCTTCACAACTGTGCCTCAACCCTTGACCTTACCTTGACCACCTTGCTGCCCACCCACATGAGTTGTGTGTTGACCATGGCCTTGCAACTCACCCCATCTATGTCACAGCACCCAGTCAAATGGGTCCTCCTTTCATCACTCACCCTTTCCTTTCATCCCTTCTTCACTTTCATCACCTCACCTCCCTTGTGTCACCCTCAAGCACCATCCAACTGCCATCCCTTGCATCGCTGGCATCACCCCAGCTGCCTTCAATGCCACTTGACCTTTGTTTGAGTGGATCTGTGCAGACCTTGTCACCCATCCTCATTGGCCCTGCACACCCCTCCCTTTGTCAGCCCCTCTCACCTCTTGTCCACCATCCCCTTGCCTCCTACATTTCCCCCTCAACTACTGGTGCCATTCATTTCCTAGCTCCCTTGCTTGGGTGCCTCCATTTGCACAACTGAGGTTTATAGTATGTATTTTGCCCCATCTCTGTGCACTCACACATCTCTCTAGGTTTACTTGTCAAATTCCCTATCTTACCTCTGCTTGTGTGTACCCACCTGCACCTGCATGGGAGTGCCTATGCTTTCCTGCCTATGCCCATCTGTCTGTCTGCCTGTACCCACCTGTGTGCTCCCACTTGTGCCTGCCTGGGCATGCCCACACTTTCCTGCCCACATGCACCTGCACCTGCCTAGGAGTGCATACAATATTTCACCTGCCCACCCATCTGTCTGTACATGCCTGGGTGCACCTGCCTGCACCTGCGAACAGGTTGCAAAGGATCCCCCAAATTCCATGCCACTTGCATAAGACCTCATCACTGCACTGCACAAGCTTCAGCTAGGTGCAATTACAGTAGTGCCTGGAGGTCATGAAATGATATTCAATCCCAAGGATGGTGTGGGTATCAGCATGTACATTGAAGATTGTGATATTAAGGACCTGGGTGTCAATGATGAACAGGATTGGGTGTATAGAGAGGACAATCTGTCTCAGATGGTATATAAACCTGTCACAATGGCATATCTGCCTATGCTACTGTGACTGTGATAACACTATTGCAGGCTTTTAGTATGTGCCTGGGCGTGGGCACACTTTTCCCACCTGCCTGTACCTACCTGTACACTCCTGCCACCCCATGCTGCTGTTGTGTTGCCTTGGCTACTTACTTAACTTCTTACACTAATCTGCTGATGGTTTTCATGGCCTTACTGTCACTGAAACACATCAATTGCTGCCAGAAACTCCACAAAACGTACCTGTGTATAAATACACTCTTAGAACTGGACCCAAAGCCTTAAGCTTAGTCTCTTGTGGATCATAGACCTCTCAGAGCAATCCTCCAAGCAATTCTAAGCTTAGAATCCCTCTTCCCCTTTCCACTTGCACCCTAGAATGTACCCTAGGGTCTGCTAAGCAACTTAGTGATATGTTTCACTTAATCTACCATATATAGTAAACTGAGTCCCAATTTGGAACTCTTTAAACTCCAATGCATACGTTAAGTGCTCAGAAAGGCATTGCCTTTCCTGGCTTTAGACAGATGAAAGCCACTGAGTAATGGACCTCTCAGTGCCCTATAGAACCACCCCTCTTGCACTAGCAACCCAGAACCAAGGAGCAGTCCCTTCCATTCATGACCTTAGTGGCATATCAATGAACTAAGTGCAATACAAGGTGTATCAGCACTTCAGACATCACTTCCTTGACACCATCTAGACAATACACTTCTTGAGTGTCAAACTTGACTCCTTTGCATCTAGACACCCTTCCTCCTTAGGAAACCAAAGACAAACACAGTCTGCACTGCCCCTAGCCACAGCTCAACAGAATATGACCATGACAACTGTCACTGATGCAGACATCATCAACTCCATCCTCCTCCAGCAGAGGAACAACCCAGACAAACAAACTACCAGACAGAGAGAACATACAGCTATAAGTGCAGCCAGACAGAGACCCAGACAGACCAGCCATGCTCAGTCCAGTGTGACATTAGACCAAGCTTTTCAGTCACCATGGAAGATTACAGAAGAGAACCACTTGTCTACCCTAAGGCCTTTGCAACAAGCACCAGGGTCTGCATCAAATGAAGAAAAGAACCAAACCTCCCAGGATATATCATAGGAAAAAGCATCCATTGGACTGTCCAGGGACCAAACAGAGGATATACCCTCAACCTACCTAGTGAACATACCAGTGCAATCCAAAGAATCCTAGTTGAATTTATCCAAGGATACTGGTATACCTTTACTATAGATGAGAACTATGTTATCTAGGTATACAACCAAGATAGAATTAAACATGGAATAGCAGGAACAGGATATCCACCAGTAGACAACCATTACCACCCTGATTACCAGACTTGGTAGGTCATACTAACCCCTGCAATCATCATGGAAGAACTTGAAGTTACAGCACCAGCTGCTCAGACCCCTCACACTCACTCCACTGATCTTCACTCCCCCAGAGAACCACCAAGAGAAGCACAAAACTCCTCTGAAGAAGAAGGAAGTGGAGATGAACATACTGCTAGTGAAGGATCTGCAGAAAGACCTCACACACCAGAACAAGCCAACCCCCCTACATACCATGAAGTAACCCTATTACACCATGAGCAAATTGAAGCTCCTCAGCCCCTAGAACAGGAACCACAACTCCCAGAAGATATTGGTCAACTAGACAAACAAGTCAACCTTCTAGCACTCTATTATATCAGACCAAAGATCCAAATAACCCCAGCAGACTAACAACCACAACCACTACCACCTTAGCAGCCCATACAAGTCTTTATGGCCAATGTACCACCCCAACAACCTTAACAACCCCAACCACCTGCAGAAGGACCACCTCCAGGACCACAATGGGCAGGAGCACAAGGTGCTCCTCCTCCTCCAGGACCAGCCAACAGAAAATGGAACAGCACCCCTCCAGAAATATACACAGGGGACTGAAGTCAAAGTGACAAGTTCCTAAGGGAGTTTAAACTCTATAAACTGCTCAATGAAGACAATGAAGAAATGCAAAGCCCATACAAATGAGCAGCCTTAGCCTTGTCCTATATCCAAGAACCTCTAGTTAATGATTGGGTCTATAGTCAAGTTGACCATCTCAGTGACCAACACCATAACAACCAAGTACCTATGCAAGATGAAGTCCACTAGGCTGTATTTGAAACAGCCTTCACTGATGCATTCTAGTGCTGTCATGGCTTGGCTTGAAGCTGCTTACAAGCTGAGCCAAGCTGATTTGGAGCCAAGCCAAGCCACTGAATGGCTCAACAGCCTTGAGTGGCTCAGGAACAGCTCAAGCCATTTCTGAATGCCAGATTTGGTCAGTTTAGAGGCCAGATTTGGTCAGTTCAAGCTTGGAGCAGCTCAGGAACAGCTCAATGCCATTTTCAGTCATTAGAGAATTGCAAGTGCTCACACTCATCTACCATTTGATTTATGATAATGCAGCATGTATTATGATAATATGTACTTTACAAATAGTATTATACAATAAACTATCCTCCTTGACACAGGGCACACAAGCAAGATCCCAGACACTGGATGCATTCATGTGCACATTTGAGGGCCTGTTGCAGTCGTGGGGATAGGGGTGAAGTTGGGTGGGTGGCTGCTGCTGCCACTGGCCCTGGTGCTGGTGGGAGCAGTGACGGTGCTGCTGCTGGTACTGGTGCTGGTGTTGGTGCTGGTGCTGGTGCTGGTGGGGCGGCAGTGGTGGCACTGGTGCTGTTGCTGGTGCTGGTGGAGGTGGCGGCAGCTGGTGCTGGTGCTGGTGCTGGTGCTGGTGGTGGCAGCACTGGCAATGCTGTTGCCAGTGCTGGTGCTGGTCAAGGGGGCGGTGCTGGCAATGCTGCTGCTACTGCTGGACCTGGTGCTCGTGGGGCAGTGACAGTGCTGGTGCTTGGTGCTTGTACAGGTGGAGGCAGCAGCAGCACTGGTGGTGGTGGTGGTGGTGGAGGTGGCAGCACCGGTGATGTTGCTGCCAGTGCTGGTGCTGGTCAATGGGGTGGCGCCGGCAATGCTGCTGCTGGGGCGGTTACGGTGCTGGTGCTGGTTGATGGGGCAGCACCGGCGATGCTGCTGCTAGGGTGGTGACAGTGCTGGTGCTGGTGCTGGTGGAGGCAGTGGTGGCGCTGCTGCTGCTGCTGTTGTTGGCACTGGTGGAGGCCATGGCGGTGATGCTGCTGTGTTGCTGCTGTGGCCCTGGTGCTGGTGGGACTGGCGATGGCACTGCTGCTGGCCCTGGTGTTATGCTGGTGGAGGCAGCAGCGCTGGTGGAGGTGGCAGGGGCAATGCTGCTGCTGGTGGTGGTGGTGGTGGTGGTGAAGGTGACAGTGCTGGCAACGCTGCTGCCAGTGCTGGTGCTGGTTGAGGGGGTGGCGCCAGCAATGCTGCTGCTACTGCTGGACCTGGTGTTGGTGGGGCAGTCACAGTGCTGGTGCTGGTGCTGGTGCAGGTGGAAGCAGCGGCAGCACTGCTGGTGGTGGTGGTGGTGGAGGTGGCAGCGCTGGTGCTGGTGCTGGTTGAGGGGGTGGTGCCGGCGATGCTGCCGCTGGCCCTGGTGCTAGTGGGGCAGTGACAGTGCTGGTGCTGGTTGAGGGGGCGGCACTGGTGACACTGCTGCTGTGGTGGTGGTGGGGTGGTGATGACACTGGTGCTGGTGCTGGTGGAGGCAGCACCAGTGACGCTGCTGCCATTGCTGCTATGGCCCTGGTGCTGGTGGGAGCAGCGACGGTGCTGCTGCTGGCCCTGGTGTTGTGCTGGTGAAGGCAGCAGCACTGCTGCTCTTGCTGTTGCTGGCACTGGTGGAGGTGGCAAGTGAGATCTGTACATTATTGTGTGACTATGCACAAGATGACCACACTGCCCAATCACTACAACACCTGCTGATACAGGGGGATGATAGGGATGTTGCCTGACCCAACACGCTTGCTGTGAGGTCTTCAAACTCACTGAGGACCTTGATCACCTAGTTTGAGTGAGTCATGCAATGGTGGCTGGGCATGATCACAGTACCTGTGTGGGTCAAGGGGAGTGTGGGCAAGGGCATATGGCCAGCCACGCCATTGCACCCTCTGCAACCCCACTTCAGCCCCAACTCTCACATCTTATCCTGCACAACATCTCTGGTCCTTTTAGCAATCTAATGGCTGGGAGAAAAAGGCAAACTAACCCTGTAACTCCATCTCCAAGGAGGAGGAGGTCAAGCAAGAGATCCCAAAATGCTGAGGCTGCACAGGAAGAGACTCAGGAACATCTTCCAGGTGGAGCACTTCAGACGACATTTCAGATTGACGGTGCATTATTTTACCTCTATCAATTTTCTAAAATTTATTATTATTATCATCCTTTTCAGCTAATGCTGCAGCACCTCCCTCAACACCAAGAGGTTGGGGTCAGCATGTTACATTCCACCCACATGTTACTACCTTGGGTGAGGGTAGTAACATAACTAGGCCTCTCCAGGACCATCAAATGGATCCTCATGATCCATTCACAAGCCTAGGTGGCCCCAGTGGTAGTTTATTCTCAGCTCAGGTCTGTCTGTCATTTTATTTATTTATTATAAAATTATAATTTATTTAGACATCACCTTCACATCCACCTGCTCCTCTAGATGATGAAAACTTTAACCTCAATGTGTCTCCTGGGTCTGAGGAAGAAAGGCCTAGGGTGCATAATGCTCCAATGGAGCCACTGCCTCTTTCTCCCAGTCATAGGCAGCTCAGGGCAGAAAGTAGGGCATCTGGCCCTGCAGGTAGTAAAAGGGCCCAGGTAGCTGCTGATACCTTATCATTTTATGAGGTTGCTGGGGACAGAAAAATATGTAAATTTTGTTTGTGAGTATTTTATTTTATTTCTTCTTTTTAATTGCTAAAAAAATGTCAGGTCTCTTTATGAAAATGATGGGACAAATAAGGTTCAGAAATATGGTAAATCAACATCCACAGGTGTTCTTAGAAAGCATCTGTACATCCACCATATGGAAGAGTGGCTTGTAGAGTGTGCTAGGCTAAAGATTTCAATTAAGGCAAAGGAAGGATTAGAAGCTATTGCAGCCTTTCAAGGTGTCAAGCCTGGATCTCAGACTCAGCAAAGGCAACAGTTTACTCAAGAGCACTTTATCAAGGCTCTTATAGAGTTTATTGTTGCTACTGATCAGGTTTTTTTTTTTTTTTGCTTTAAATTTTACTTATCATAGTTTTATAGCCCATCAGTATTGTGGAATCTAAGGAGCTTAGAAAGCTCCTCCTTTTGCTTAGAGAGGGTCTTCAAGAAAAAGATATCCCTCATCGCACCACAATAAGAAAGGGTATTCTAGAGCTTCAACAGAAACAGGCTGAGAACTTATCAGCCAATATGCTAGTAAGCCTATCTAACCTATCACCTACAATTTGTTAATTTTTTCTAGAATAAGTCTATGGGAAAAATATCTTTTACCATGGACTTATGGACAGATTTTGATAAAAAGCCTTACATGGCTGTTACTGCTCACTGGCTAGAGCAGGAAGGGCAAACAATTACCCTTCACACAGATCTCATTGGCTTTATGCATATTCCTGGTTCTCACACTGGAGAGCACCTGGCAGAGGTATTTCTCTTTATTATAAATCACCTCAATTTAGTTAAAAAGGTAAGTTCATTTTTAAAAATTATAAATAAAACTCAAGCTATATAATTTAATAGATTGGATGGATCACCATGGATAATGCCTCAAATAATGACACCTTTGCATCCAGTCTAGAAAGGTTGCTTCCCTCAGAGATTTCCTTTTCTGCTTCTACACAGTGCATGTGGTATGTGCAATATTTTTAGAAATATTGGTCTAACTTTTTCTTTATAGTTGCTTTCCCCATATTGTTAATCTAGCTTGTAAAGCTATGATAGAAGAAATAAGCAATGATGTTGAAGAAGACCTTATCAAAAAACTGCGAGGTATTATCCACAATGTAAGCTTTCAAGCAAATAAGTGAATGTTTGCTTAAAAATTATAGATTCATGCATCAGCTTTTAGGCGGGAACATTTTGCCAATATTTTAGCTATGTTGGAATTGCCAAAGCTTCAATTAATTCATGATGTTGATACAAGATGGTCATCAACCTTTCTAATGATTGAGAGAGCTTTGAAACTTCAAAATGTAAGTTAGTTAAATTTTTTTAAATAAATATACTAAATCATTCAAACTTTAGGCTATTGATCAATATTTGCAAATACAAGGCACAGCCATTCAGCTTACAGCAGCTGATTGGGATAAGTTGTCTAAATTAAAGAAAATACTTGAGGTATTTAAGTTTCAAATTCTTGTTTAAAAAATCTACTAACATTTTGTCTAGCTGCCACATGCCTATCAGCAGTTATTATCTGCTGAAAGAACTCCCACCATCTGTGAAACTCTTCCTGCATTTCAAGGGCTGCTTCAAAGTCTTGAAAAATACCAAAGTGAAAATTATAAAGATAGTTATATCTATGGTATCATTCAAGTTGGCATACTTAAGCTAGAAGAGTATCAGCAAGAAGTTGAAGAAATTCCAGCTTATATAGTATCTGTCTATAAGTTATCTTACTATTATAAATGCTTCTTTTGTTAATTTTAAATTTAGTGTTGAACCCTAAAAGAAAATTACAGTGGTTTAGAGAGCATACCAGAACCTCTGTAGATCTAGCAAGGTTGACTTTGCTTACAGCTGTATGATTTACTGTTCTTAGCAATGTTTATCTCCTCTAATAATGCTTTTTAGGCTGATCCCTATCATGTAGCATCAGCTTCAAGACATTCATCTCAACCTCAAACTAACAGGAGTCCTGATCATATACAAAAAGTAGTTGAGATGCTTGGGCTTAGGCATCCATCACAAGTTGAGTCTGAGGCTCAAGACTTGCCTGCTGAGGTGGACAGCTATCTTGCTGTTCCCACTAGAGGCAACATAGATTGCATTACTTTCTGGCAGGTAAGTTGAATTTTAAGTTTTGGTAGACACCACTTAGATGATTACCAGAACAATAAAAATCAATTCCCAACTCTATTCAAGCTTGCAATGGACATACTTCCCATACAAGCTTCTGCAGTCCCATGTGAAAGGGTATTTTCATCTAGCAAGGAGACAATAACAGCCAGGAGAAATTCTCTTAGTCCTCAACTTGTGGAAGCCCTTCAACTTCTTAAGTTTGCAGCAAAGCAGGGTAGATTACTGAGTTTCACAGAAGGCTTGAATAAGGATGTGGAGCTTGCAGAGCTGGAGCAAAGAGAGAAGGGACAGTCTGTTGAGGAGATATCCATATTCCTTCATAATTTGCAGCTGTAATGTACTCAGAATACTATGTGATGTTATTGTCTGGTAAAAGGAGGCAAGATGCATGAGACTAAGCCAAGACTCACAAGACCAAGTGAAGCCATGCGAGACCAAGTGAAGCCACGTGAGACTGAGACAAGACAAGTGAGACTGAGCTGAGCTGAGTGAGACTGAGCTGAGCCGAGCGAGACTGAGCCGAGCCGAGCGAGACTGAGCCGAGCCGAGCGAGACTGAGCCGAGCCGAGCGAGACTGAGCCGAGCCGAGCGAGACTGAGCCGAGCCGAGCGAGACTGAGCCGAGCCGAGCGAGACTGAGCCGAGCCGAGCGAGACTGAGCCGAGCCGAGCGAGACTGAGCCGAGCCGAGCGAGACTGAGCCGAGCCGAGCGAGACTGAGCCGAGCGAGCGAGACTGAGCGAGGAGCGAGACTGAGCTGAGCTGAGCGAGACTGAGCTACACAAGACCGAGCCACATGAGACTGAGCCAAGCCAAGTGAGACTGAGCCGAGCAAGACCAAGATATGCAAGACCAAGCCAAGATCCATGAGACTGAGCCACATGAGACTGAGACACAGACTGCCAAGCCAAGATATACAATGCTGAGCCAAGATGAGAAATGTGATGCCAAGCCAAGCTGAGATGTGCAATGCTGAGCCAAGATACATGAGATGAGACCAAGGTGCCATGCATGAAACTGAGGTGCCGTCTGTGAGGTGCACAAAGTGAGACCGAAGTTATGTGCGTGAGACCAAGTCCATCCACAAGCCCAGTAAAGGTGGGACATCAGCTGGCCAGGAAAAGCCCAGGCACCAAGTGACAGACATTGAGGCCAAGTGCAGGGCCCAGGTGCACCCCTGTACCTTGACGCAAAGTTTGGCAGGATGGCATGTGGAAGGAAGGGGCAAGAGGGAGCACAGCCAAGACATATAAGACCAAGCTGAGATGCACAATGCCGAGCCAAGACACATGAGATGAGACCAGCGTGCCATGCACAAAACTAAGATACCATCTGCGAGGTGCACAGAATGAGACCAAAGTTATATGCATAAGACTGAGACCATCCACAGTCAGCCAGCCAGGAAAGCCCAAGGTACCAAGCAACAGACATTGAGGCCAAGCGCAGGGGCACCCCAGTGGTGGGCTGCTGGTGGTGGTGGTAGTGTGATGCATGCACGCACCCTCATGTATGCGCTCTCCAGTTTGGGGCTGATGTGTGCATCGGTGTGCCTTGTTCGAGAGCTTGTTGCACAGGCATAGGGATGGGGGTAAGGTGGGCAGTGGGCTGGGGTGATGGTAGTGGAGTGATGTGTGCATGCACCCTCACGTATATGCTTCAGTTTGGAGCCAAGGTGTGCATCGGTATGGTTCATTTGAGAGCCTGTTGTGCAGGTGTGGGGATGGGGTTGAGGGCGGGGTGGCTGGTGCTGGTGCTAGCACTGGTGGTGGGGACAGCAGCTGCCGCCATGCTGCTGTTGCTGGTGCTGCTGGTGGAGCTATGTGCACATGCACCCTTGCATATGCGCTTCAGATTAGGGCTGAGGTATGCATCGGTGTGGGGGTGGGGGCAGGTGGGGCAGGTGGGCTGCTGCTGCTGGGCGTGATCCTGGTGGCAGCGAGGGGAGCGGTGGTGGCACTGGTCCTGGTCCTGATGGAGGTGGCAGCGGCACTCCTGCTCCTGCCGCTGGTGGTGCTGGTGGCAGCAAGCAAGATCCATGAACACTAGGGAGGATGCACGCACAAGCTCAAGGAGGATGCTGGCACATTTCTGCAGCCTCAGCTGAAGTTTGGGGGCACATTGAGGTGGATAGACATGTCCCAGGGTTTAGAGGAGTGGATACAGGCTTGCAGTCATGCAGACCATACTCCTGGAGGAGATTGGTGATGTTCTGGCTCTGGGAGAGGCAGAGGCAACAATTGGGATGATCTCTGCTGATTTCCATGCCCAGGAGCTGAGTGGTGGACCCTATATCACAAAGCTTGGCTGAACCTTTGCCAGCTAGGGTGATGTCATCCACAAAGACAGGCATGAAAATGTGCACACCATCTTTGTAGTAGATGTACAGCCCATGCTCTAATGCAGACACTTGAAGCCCATTGAGACAAGTGCAGAGTCAAGGGTTCTGTTCCAGACACAACTAGCCTGTCTCAAGCCATAGATTGACTTGTCTAGCTTGCAGACATACTCCGGTCCACCCACTTCAAATCCCTCAGGCTGCTGCATGTAGACTTCTTCATCTAGAGTGACATTGAGATAGGCATGTGAGATGTCCACAGTGCAATTCAAGGTCCTCAAGCACAGCAATGGCTAGAATAATGTGAATGGTGGAGTAGCCCACAGTAGGGGCAAAAGCTTCCTTGAAATCAAAGCCAGGGCACTGTGAATAGCCCTTTGCAACCATTCTGGCTTTGTAGTGGTCCAAGGAGCCATCTGCATTGCGCTTCACTTTGAAACACCATTTGGAGCCAATTGCATGCTTCCCAGGAGGCAATTTGACAATCTGCCAAGTGCCATTCAGTCTGTGTGCCTCTATCTCTTCCTCACAAGCTTTGTGCCACAGCAATGCATCAGGGGAGGGCTGGGACTGCTTGTATGAGTTGGGTTCAGCAGTGGAGGTGGATTGGGCATGAATGGGGTCAATTGGGTCATCAGAGCCACTATCTTCCTCATCAGAGGACAGAATGGCTGGTGTGGGTTCCCTCATCTGTTTGTATTGTTGGGGGACAGTCCATTGCTCAGGTAGCCATTCATCTCTGGGGTGCCTGGTGTGCTGAGGCCTAGATTGAACTGGGGGAGAAGCAGGAGGCAAAGCAGAAGCAGGTGAAGGTGAAGTGGGGGCAGGATGCGCTTCCTGAGTGAGTGGAGGCATCTGAGAGCGAACAGGGGGCAGATCAGAAGACATAGGACCATCTCCCCCATGATCTGGCTGCTGTGAGACTGCAGGCTTGTCTGGGGCATCATGCTGAAGGATGGGAAGGTGAATGACAGAGGTGGAAGGCTCAAGGAGTGAATTTGGGCGAGGGGTGGCAATGGAGGTGTGGAATGTTTCTGATTGATGAAAAAGCGTTCATCCAAGTCTGCACGCTCTGAAATGATCACCTTCTTAGTCCCAGGATTGTAGAACTTCCATCCCTTATATCCCTAAGGGTACCTGATGAAGATACACTTCTCCATGTGTGATCCTAGGCTCCCAAGTGGATGCTTGTCTCTCTGGATCAAGACATAGGCAGTGCAACCCCAAACACGAAGCCTAGAGATGTCAGGCTTGCTTCCATAGAGTGCCTTATAAGGGGTGGTGTCTGAGAGTGCAGCAGAGCCTATTCTGTTGCTCATATGAATGAATGATGCAAGTGCTTCACCCCAGAATGAGGGAGGTATCCCAGACTCATACAGCATAGAAATAACACCTTCCTCTATTGTCCTGTTGGCTCTTTTAGCAACACCATTCTGTAGGGGGCAATTTCTGGTGCTGTGTTGTCTCTGAATGCCATGCTCCATGCAGAATGCATCAAACTCCTTAGAAGTGTATTCCCCACCCTTGTCATCTCTTAGTGAGCCCAGTCTCTGTCCAGTGACATTCTCAGCCCATGCTTTGAACTGCTTCAAGGCAGCAAAGGTCTCTGACTTATGCTTCATCAGATAAACTTAAACTGCCTTGAAGCAAGAGAAGTCATCAATGAATGTGACCCAATAGCAATGCCCTTGGTGAGTGGGTACCTTCACTGGACCATGTACATCACTATGGATGAGTTGGAGAGGTCTGGTGGCTCTGGAGAGCGAAGATGGGAAGGGATCTGCATGCATCTTTCCAGCTTTGCAGGCTTCACATACTGGATCAGGTTCTGCTTGAGAGTCAAGCTTGAAACTAGTCACCAAGTTGCCTGAAGAGAGCTTCTTCACCCCCTCCTAAAAAAGATTGTAGACAGAGGAGCTGAGGCATAAGCCAAACTAGAGGAGCTGGTGAAAACATGCCAAGAAGAGCAGGACACCAGCCCACAGATGGTTTGGAAAGAGCTTAAAGAAGACCTACAGGGAATTGTGAAGAAGGAACACAAACATAGGAACCATAAGGCAAAAAACTAAGGTAAAGAACCTTCAGAAAGACATAAAGGATCTAATGAACAGAGAGGACATCAATGAGTGCACCCAGACAAGAGGGGAAATAGTCTTTCTCTCCAGTGAGCTAATGCATCTACACACAGTGACAATGATGGACTACCAACAACTCACATGTGCACAGATAGCATGCCACAGGGAGAGCTGGGGGGATATGGTCAGTGATCCACAAAGAGACAAAGCCAAGGGACTTAATACCAAGATTAAGGATCCCCAACTCACACCCACCACAATACAAAAGAGACTCACCAAGAATGAGAGAGTTAGTGAGGAAGTACCACAAAGGGCTCCAGAATGAAAATGGGAGGGAAATGGAGGGCAAGCAGCGACAGGACAGCATAAGGACAGCACTAGACCACATCCCACATATACAATGCCTAGAGGACCCAGAGAACATGCTGATAGACCAAAGAATAAGCAAAGAACTAGTAGTGAATGCCATCAAGCTAGCAAAGAAAGGCACAGTGACTGGAATGGATGGATGCCCATATGAACTATGGAAGACATTGGATGAAAGATATAAACAAACCAGAAGGGACAGCCAGCCTAAGCTTGATGTAGCAAAGACAATGGCCCTAGTATTCCAAGACATACAGGCACATGGAGTGCATGAAGATGCTGGGTTTGCACTAGGATAGATGTGCCTTATATACAAGAAGAAGGGCTGAACTAAAATAAGCAACTACAGACCAGTAATGCTAATGAACACAGACCATAACTTACTAACAAAGGCAATGGCCTTACAGCTCCTGAACAGCCTGCACCAACTGGTGCACAAAGACCAATCCAGTTTTATACTGAGGTGCTCAATCTTCCACAACAGTAGACTGGCCAGAGTGATTATAGAGCATGCTGAGGCCACAGAAGAGGATGGCACAATCATAGTGCTAGACTAAGAGAAAGCATATGACAAGATAAAGCACAACTATATATGGGGAACCCTGGAATGCTTCAGAATACCACAGTTATTCATAAGAATGGCAAAGAAACTGTACAGACACACTTCCACAGTAAATGGCTGCATGAGCAAGGCCTTCAAAGTTACAAGGGGCATCCAACAGGTGACCCCCTATTGTGTGCACTCTTCAACCTAGCAATTGAGCTGCTAGCATGCAGAATAAGAAATGACACAGAGCTGAAAGGCCTGAATATACCAGCAATAGAAGGGAAACTGATAATAAACCTGTATGCAGATGACACATGCCTATTTCTAAGCAAAAATGATAACCTAGACTATGTGAAAGAAATCCTAGATGGATGGTGCAAGGTGTCCAGAGTGAAGTTCAACACAGAGAAGATGGAAGTAGTCCTGATAGGCACTAGAGAGCATAGAACAAGAATGATCAAGATGAGGAAGCTAAACCCAGAGGAGAGGGCACCAATAGACAACAAAATAAAGATCATGAGAGATGGAGAAGCAATAAGATTGCTGAGAGGATGGATAGGGAACAACTCAGAGGCAGAAGAACCATGAAAGCCAATAGTTGACAGAATACACAAAGCCCTGACCAGGTATGGGAGATTGCACCCAATGTTGACTGAGAGGAAGGTGATAATACAACTGGTTGTAGGGGGTACACACAATTCCTAATGCAACCCCAGGGAATGCCCATGAAAATAGAAGAGGCACTGATGAAAATGACCTGAGAGTTTATCTGGGAGGAAAACAAAGCACCAAGGGTCACCATGGACTGACTTCCTACAATACCCACACAATAAGGGAGGCTTAAACCTACTAGATATAAAAGTGAGGAATGAGGCCATTGAGATAATGTGGCTAAAAGAATACCTAAATCTATCACCAACCAGGCCCACATGGGCAAAACTGACAGACATTGCAATCAATGCAGCAGCACAGCAAACTAGAATAGGCCTAGTGAGAATAAACACATTCCTGCAGTCATGGAAACCTGCATCCAGAGGAGACCAAGTGAAGAGGCTAAACCACAACATAACAAGAATGCTAAAGGCCACACAACATGAGCTTCAAGGCAATAAAACCATTGAGAGAATTGAAAAGAAAAATGCCAGTGTGGTACCAAATTTGGGCAGAGAACAGAGCCATGATGTAACCAGCCTGGGGTGATGGTTCAACACCATCGCGCCCCTGTAAGTTGCGGAACCGGCCAAATAGAGCGTTCGTACCCTGTTTCATGTCTGCGCCCCGTTTCGTGTGTATCAGCTTGTGATTTCTTGAGCCGTCTTTGCTACTGGCTGTTATTGTTCTCCCTGTGTTTCAGTTATAAATAGGTAGCACTGCCCCTTTCAGGCCCTAGGCCTGCCCTCAAGTACTATGTACTATAAATAGGGGACTCATTACACCTGGTAGAGGCAAGTTGAGTCTCTTGTCTCAATACTAGTAGTGTTCTACTTCATTGCGGGTGGCTACTGAGTCGGAGCTCAGCAAACGGTAACCCAGGTATCGACATCGACTCGCAGGTCAACTTCCTCTCTATCAGTCTTCTAGGCCACTGCGAGGTCTAGCTTGTCGACTTAGTGTGTCTATTGTTGCTGTCAAACCCTTGGTGGTGACATTAGACTCAACTTTCTTTCAATACGGCTAGCAGTTCAGAAGGGACACTGCAGATCACGACCCTTGATTGGGTAGACGCCGTCGAAGGCAGAAGGAACCATCGGGTTCGGTACATTTCCAAGGAACACCCAGCCAATCCCACAGATCGGGATATACAGATTATCGTCATACCAAGAGGCAAAGCACCGACCAACCCGAAGCTGGTGTGCATTCACGACAACAAGTGGAAGGAAGTCCATTGGGACAATGGACGATATACCGTAGGAGTGGCAGTCCCACAGCTACACGAGTATGACACCGAAGGGTCAGAAGCTGACAAACTTCTCGATGAAGAATTAGAAGAACCAGAGGTCGTCTCAGATACAGAGTCGGACGAGGCGGTCAAAGAAATCGACGACACCTTCAATAAAATCAAAATCACCCCGGTAGAAGAAAAAGCGCCAGTATTCCCTATCAGAACCCTTACCCCACTCCAAGGACTACCTACCGACGCTCTACCATCAGGAGTTAGAATCCCTAGTCTCTCACAAGCCATGTCAACACAAACCACCACGGCTACAGCTGTCGCCGCACAGCCATCCACAACCACCCAAAGCGCACCACAACATATTCAGAACGTCCTCAGACAAGTCCTCAAAAGGTCAGGGCTGCCGGGAGGGCCCGGAGGAGGACCAGGAGGACCAGGAGGACCAGGAGGACCAGACCCAAACGCACCCCAAATACCAGTGGCTGCAGCCGCCGACGTAAAAACCATGGGAGCGCTCCCACAAGTCTTCACAGGAGATAGGTCTAAAGCCAACGACTTCATCGAAGAGGTGAAAGGATATCTCCGTCTGAACGCAGACGTCGCAGGATACAACTCCCCCTTTAAAAAGATTGCCTTCACCCTCACCCTCATCAAGGGAGAAAGCACGGCCCAATGGGTCAGAGACATGGGAGAATGGATCGATAGGCTGCACATGCCCCAGGATAACATCCCAGCACTATGGGATCAATTTCTCTTGGAATTCAGCCAACAATTCCAAGACACACAAGCGGCCCAACGAGCCAGGAACGAGCTCAGGGACTGCCGAATGAAGGGGTCCGATTACGATGAATACATCACCAGGTTTGAGAGCCTGGCAAGGAAGGCAGGGTACACGCTGGGAAATGAAGAAACATATAACATATTCCTGCAAGGAATTCCCGCGTCGCTCCTGCACGACACCCTGAAACCACCAATTCCCCTTAACTATCACGACCTGAAGGAAAAGGTCAAAACCATTGCGCAAGGGAAGACCATCATAGATGGTATCTTGAAGAAGACCATGGCAGGGCAATCGCCCTTCCAACGACTTAACAACCCGCCCCGACCACCGCGTTCCAGCAAAGAAACTGGCAACCGCGATATGCCCAGGGAAGCCGGCCCCAATACAACTCAACCAACGCGCCTCCATCCATGAACAACACCCCGGTCCGATGGACCTGTCAAGGGGTCTACCCCTAATAACTGGCGAGGACGAGGAAATTGGAGACAGAGAACGGGACCACCCGCAAGGGGAAATGTGTCCGCACCAGGATATGAAGCGATGCGATGCTTCAACTGCAGTAGAGAAGGACACTTCGCCCGCGCCTGCCCCGAAAGACGACAACCGCCCAGGAACCCCTACAGGCAAGGCCCTAGACAGGCCAATCTCATCGACTTCCAAGAAGAGGAAGATCAGGACTACCAGATGGCAGAACCATCAGAAGGAACCTCCGTAGCCACTATGCGAGCGCAACTCGAGGGAATGTCCCTCGACGACCAGATCAAACTGGCAAAGAAATGGGAGTTGCGCAGGATTTTCCCTCTGCCTAATCAGATCGGCCCTGCTTAGGCGGATTCATAGCGATAACGTGTATATTTCGGCAAGGAAATCAATGACAGTTCGTTTCTATGCACATCAATTGCAAAAAGAGCCGAAGGAGTGGCCCTGGTGGACTCGGGGGCCACAGAAAACTTTATGAGTCTTAACTACGCCAAATGGCTGCGACTCCCCATCAAACGATTGGCAAACCCAAGACCACTGTTCAATGTCGATGGAACAGAAACAAAAGCGGAGCCCTCAAATACTACACCGACCTACAGTTCAGAACGGGAACGCAAACCACAAACCAAAGGTTCTTCCTCTCGGATCTGGGAGACCATAAAGCCATCTTCGGATACCCATGGTTCGCCTCCGTCCAACCAAGATGACTGGAAGAAGGGATGGATTGACTTCACACACCTCCCTATCGTCCTTTCAGCCCCAAATGCCGCGAAGGCGGTATACGTACCTCGAACCAAGAACGTACCACGACCACTCAGAAAACGAACCGACACGTACCTCCTAGGGAGGGTAACGATAGGAAGTGCCACAAGCAACCCGGACAAAACGACACCATACCAACCGAATACAGACGGCATAGAAGGTCTTCAGCGAAGAAGACTCCAGCGGATGCCCAGCTCCACTATATGGGATCATGCCATCGAACTACTACCTGGGGCACCCGACACAATGCCCGGACGACTACTACCCCTCACACAAGAAGAAAAAGCTGAGATGCACAAGTTCGTGCAAGAGCACCTGAGAAGGGGGACCATTCGCATCTCCAAATCACCATACGCAGCTAACTTCTTCTTCGTGAAGAAGAAAGATGGAAACTAAGGCCGGTACAGGACTACCGCCCCGTCAACAAATGGACGAAGAAGAACAGGAACGTCTCACCCCTCATCCCACAAGTCATAGACCGACTCAGCGGATGTACAAAGTTCACGGTAGTAGATGTGCGATGGGGCTACAACAACATCAGAATCAAGGAAGGAGACGAATGGAAAGCCGCCTTTCTCACCCATGAAGGACTGTTTGAACCCACAGTCATGTTTTCGGCCTTACCAACTCCCGGCGACCTTCCAGATGATGATGAACACTATCTTCCGCAAGAAGTGGGAGAAGGCTGGCTCTCAGTGTACATGGATGACATCGCGATTCACATGGCCAGGCGACCGCATGAAACAGAGGAACAACACACTGCCAGACACCGAGAATACGTCCATCGTATGCTGGACAAACTAGAAAAGAACGACCTCTACCTAAAACCGGAGAAATGTCAATTCGAAAAAGACGAGATCGAGTACCTAGGGGTCATTGTAGGGAAAGGTCACCTCAGGATGAGCCCCAAGAAACTGCAGGGGATCGCAGACTGGTCCCCGCCAAAGAACCCAACCGATGTCAGAAGTTTCCTGGGTTCACGGGCTATTACCGCTACTTCGTACCAAACTACTCAAAGATCGCACGACCCCTGCTCGAATTGACAAAGAAAACCACCCCTGGCATTGGGGAGAAGCACAAATGTGAGCATTCGAGGAACTAAAGACCAGAATGTGCGGCAGCCCAGTACTGATTCAACCAGATGTCGAAAAACAATTCACGTTACACGTCGATGCATCAGCATACGGCGTGGGCCCGTACTCTCGCAGGAGGGACAGCATAACCTCACACCAACACTGGCCCAACGACACAAACCAGTGTTACACCCAGTAGCATACTACTCAGCAACGTTCACACCTACTGAACGAAACTACGACATTTATGAACGGGAACTGCTAGCTGTCATGAAGGCCTTGGCCCATTGGAGGCACTACCTGGGATGGACAAAGACACCATTCATCATCCGAACCGATCATGCAAACCTCCAATACTGGAAGTCACCAAGGAATCTGAACCGACGAACAGCACGATGGCACGCCGACCTCCAAGAATACGACTACATATTGGAGTACATCCCAGGCAAGACAAACACTGCAGCAGACGCCCTGTCCAGACCATCAACGCAGATCATGGCGAGGACGATAACAAAGACATCACAATCATTCCGCCCCACAGAATCCGCGCAGCGCAAACAATTCATGGAAAAACCATCATACCAAACCTCAGAGAGCTCAGACGAGCTATTGTGAGAAATGCCCACGACGTGCCCACAGCCGGCCATCCAGGAAGAGATGAAACCTTGCGAAAGGTACAAGAACGATACTGGTGGCCAAAAATGAAAGAGTGGATTGCGAACTATGTCAAGGGATGCGCGACATGCCAACAAGCTAAAATACTGACCCATCGACCCCATGTTCCCCTCTACCGAATCCCTTCCACGCCAGGCACGCTGCCCTTCGAAACCATAGCTATGGATTTGATCACCGGGCTGCCACCAAAGCGGGGTTGGACGCAATCCTAACCATTGTAGACCATGGATGCTCGCGCGCGCCCTGTTCCTCCCCTGCTCCACCAACATCACAGGGCCAGGAATCGCCCAACTCTACCTGGATCACCTATATCCATGGTTCGGGCTGCCAAGAAAGATCATCAGCGACAGAGACCCGCAGTTCACGTCAAGTTTCAGGAAGGCACTTACGAAGAGGCTCGGAATACAACAAAACCTGTCCACCGCAGCCCATCCTCAAACCGACGGATTGTCCGAACGCAAGAATCAATGGATAGAACAATACCTGCGATTGGTGACGAGTGGACAACCAGACGACTGGACAGAATGGGTCGCAGTCGCGACAGCAGTACATAACAACCGAGAAACAGCACCACCGGGCTATTGCCCAATCAAATCCTCATTGGCTACGAACCGACACTCGGACCCGGAGATCTGGGAATCCGGACTAACAATGAAGCGGTTGAGCAGCGAACGCGGCGAATGGAGGAAGCATGAGAACAGGCAATGAGGCCATCAATAGAAAGGCGGCCGAAACACCCCTGGGACAATACAAAGCAGGGGACCATGTGTGGCTGGAAGGGACCCACCTGATGCTCCGGCATCAAGGGTCCAAATTAAACCCAAAAAGATATGGCCCTTTCAAAGTCCTCAAAGAGGTATCCCCGGTCGCATTCCTGCTCCAGCTCCCCGCCTCATGGATGATCCATCCCGTGTTCCACGCCTCCCTCCTTACCCTGTATAGGGAGACGGACACTCACGGACCCAATTACGCCAGGCCTCCCCCTGATCTAATTGACGGCGAAGAACAATACGAGGTGGAGCAAATCAGAAACCATCGCTATCAAGGGCGATCAAAGAAGCTCCAGTACCTCATAAAGTGGCGGGGCTACCCGAAAGTGACAACACCTGGGAACCAGCTGACCAGGTGTACGCCCCGGATCTCCTTCAGGAGTATCACAAGCGCCGGCCCTTGAACGACATAAAAGGGAAGCAGAAACCCCGGCAAAAGCATCAACTCGACCCCTCTCCACTCGCATTAAAACCATTGCATCCTCATGTCTTCCCCGTTCCAGTCCCAGTCCCAGCCCGGCCGCACGTGTCGCGACCACGGAGACTGTCCAGTCTCCCACCGCAGAAGCCAGCTCCCCTCAGAGCACTACCGCCCCCCCTCCAACACTATCCGCCTCCCCGGCGCGTTCCCCAACCTCGAGACAAACGCCTTCTGGGAAGGCCCCCTCTCCCCCGGTACGTACGATCCGTCTTGGACGGATATGAGGACCTTGCCCCGACCCAGCTCCGCCAGCTGGCTGCAGGCCTTGCCGCCACCCTTCAGCAGAGGGAGGCCCTCTTCCAAGACGAGGCGCGATGCCTCAAACGCCAATTGAGGACGTCAACTGGGACAACCGCGAGCTTAAGGCTCGCATCCAGCAGATCGACGGGGAACCCCTCCTGTGCCCTGATGGGTACGTCGAGAATGAGGGGAGGCTCCCCGAGTTCACCATTACTACCCCCGATGGCGAGAAACCCGCCGTATTCATCAAGCAGCTGGACAGGCGGGTGGCCAGGCTGGCAGCCAACGCAACGGGCAACCACGATGCCCAAATCATCGAACTCCACGCACGCCCCACTTCGATGACTTCCCCCTCTCCCCGCTCCCACCTTGGTTCCGCGCCCGCCTGTGGGGAACCGAAATTGACTACCACCCACTCGGGAGGCCATCATCGACTTGGACGACTGGCCCCTCCTCGCCGAGGTCACGCGCTACCGCGTGCTGGATCGCGAGACCGACATCTTGCGGCCGAGCTACGCCTGGCTCAGGCAAATCTGGCAGCGTCTGAAGCTGCAAAGCAGGCGTGCGAAGACCGACTCGTTGCAGCAAGAGCCGCAAAGAAAGTTCCCCTGGTGGGAGTTGAGCGGCCGCAGTTGGGTAGACGATCGGCATGGAGGAAAACAGGATGAGGGCATCCTGTCTAGCAAGGGGGTGATGTAACCGGCCTGGGGTGATGGTTCAACACCATCGTGCCCCTGTAAGTTGCGGAACCGGCCAAATAGAGCGTTCGTACCCTGTTTCATGTCTGCGCCCCGTTTCGTGTGTATCAGCTTGTGATTTCTTGAGCCGTCTTTGCTACTGGCTGTTATTGTTCTCCCTGTGTTTCAGTTATAAATAGGTAGCACTGCCCCTTTCAGGCCCTAGGCCTGCCCTCAAGTACTATGTACTATAAATAGGGGACTCATTATGCCTGGTAGAGGCAAGTTGAGTCTCTTGTCTCAATACTAGTAGTGTTCTACTTCATTGCGGGTGGCTACTGAGTTGGAGCTCAGCAAGCGGTAACCCGGGTATTGACATCGACTCGCAGGTCGACTTCCTCTCTATCAGTCTTCTAGGCCACTGCGAGGTCTAGCTTGTCGACTTAGTGTGTCTATTGTTGCTGTCAAACCCTTGGCGGTGACACATGAACACCAAAACTGTGAGGTGCCTAATAAACAAGCACAAGGCAATACCCATTGCCAACCCCCTGTGACTGTTGAAAAGGATACAGGAACTCCCACAGAACCACCATAGACAGGATAACTTCTGTAGGTGCCAAGACTGCAGGGAGGACATGAATCTGGGATGCACCCACCCACATGGGTGTGCAGAGGAGGCAGAGAAACAAATTCACTTGACAATTCTGAAGATGAACCCACTATAGGAAGAATGGCACAACACACTATCCTTGACACACAGGAGGAAAGAACAAAGCCAAAAAGTGAAGGAAGGAGGATTAATTATCTTTGACCCAACACTGACCAGCAAGAATGATATTGACAAATGTTTCTGAATATTCACCAACCCAGAGAGAACCACAGCAAGACTGGCACAAAGACACATAGACAATGGAGCAAGAGAGTGACATAACCTGGTAAAGGTATACACAGATGGAGCATGCCTTAGCAATGGGAAGGCTAACACAAGGTGTGGAGTGGGGATATGGTTTGGCCCAAGAAACAGAGCACTGAGGGTGCCAGGGAGTGCACAATCAAGCCAAGTAGGAGAAGTAGCAGCAATAGTGGTGGTGATCCAAGGCATCCAGCACTTCTGCCCATTGGAAATAGTGACAGACTCAAGGTATACCATAGAAGGGATAACAATGAACCTACCACACTGGGAGGACTGAGGCTGGATAACAATCAAAAATGCCAAGCTATTTCAGAAAGCAGCTCACCTACTGAGATGATGATTGGCCCTGATGACCTTCACCTGGGTGAAAGGCCATAGCAGATCATAAGGGAACAAAGAGAGTGACAGACTCACAAAAGAAGGGGCCAAGAAAGAGATCCCAGATGACCTAGACCTAGAGATACCAGACAAGTTCAACATCCAAGCTGCAAAACTAAAGACAATGACACAAGCCCTCACATACAGGGGTATCATAGAACACAAGAAACAGTTGAAGAGGGAAACAAGCCATGTGAACATCAGAATGGCAATGAGAGCAGTAGAAGAAATCAACAGGACCCAAGAGACAGAGGCAATGATATGGAGGAACATAAAAAAGCCAGTCATAAGACACAGAGTGCAACAGTTCCTATTCAAGATAATGCACAACACCTACATGCTAGGCAAAGTATGAAATGAAATATAAGGGTACCAAGATAGGGTGAAGTGCACTACCTGCAATAAACCAGAGTCCATGAGACACATACTACTCAAATGCTGGACCAGCCTAAACAGAGTGATCTGGGAGCAAGTGAGACATACATGGCCCCATGGACAACAGCTATGGCTGGAAATCACAATAGGAACCATCCTGGGAGTGGGGAGCATACAACTGCCAAATGAGGACCCAATGGTAAATGAAGAAGGCCAACAAGGAATGATAAAAGAAGAAGGGAGGACAAGGCTGCTACAGATACTAATATGAGAAGCAAGTCAACTAATATGGGTACTAAGATGCAAACAAGCGATCAATATGAGACAGCATGCACCCAGAGAAGTTTGACAAAGGTAGAACAAGGCAATAGTGAGCAGACATGCCACAGACAAAATCATAGCCAAGAAGATCAAGAGATCTAAAACATACATAAGACTAATCTGTGAGATGTGGGAAGAGACCTAGGCAGGGAACCACCCCTAGCAGGGACTGAATCACAAGGTTTTTTAGTGGGTAGTGGACAAGGTGCAACCATATGGTCCCCCCAGAAACTGAGCCCCACACTACCTCTGCATTGTGGGGTGTGCATAAATGCACTTCATCCTCTAAATCCAGGCCAGGCCATGCCTTGCCTGGCTACAGCACACTATGTTAGAGCTGATATTACTTCACCTACTATATAGCACATATTTAGTAGTATGTAAACCATACTGACTAATATACAACACTCTTCAAAAAAACAAAAAAAAACTTAAATGCCATCTAGAGCACTCAAATTAGTTTATTAGCACTTCAAAATCACTAGGATGCCTCATAAGAACAATAGTCTGAAAGATAGAATTAACAATGCAGAAAAGGGAAGGTGTGTTCAGGCACAGAGGCCTCAAGGTGAGTTCTGCCTGTTGGATGCATGTCCCAAATGGCACATGACTTTCAGGTGGCTCAGCCACACTGCACACACAATCAATTTAGCACATTTATAGGCATGTAAAGCTGCCTCTAACATTCTTTATGTCAAAATTCCCTAGCTGATTATTACTGTAGAATATATAGTCACTACAGAACCATTCCCTACCTTAGTCATTCTTTCACCTGACTGAGGTCAGTACTTAGTGTTGTAAATGGACACTTAGAAGGGCCCTTGAGTCACAAGGACCAAGGGGACTGCAGAGGAGGGAATAAGACTGATATTCAAGAAGGGAGGTAATAATACTGATCTGCAGAGGAGGGAATGAGACTGGGGGATTAGTCTGCTCCTCTGCAGCCTATATATACATGAGTAACACAATAGACAAGTCTCAGACACAGTGGATGTGTCTGGGACATTATATCTGAACATAACACAAACTGGAGTGATCCACTCTGTCCACAACACAGGGAAGACACATGGGGCATTGTTCTGACAGTCCCCTGCCACAGACACAGTCTAAGAAGCCCCAGACTGTGTCCTGAGCATTCTGGACAGTTGCTACTCATGCTCCTTTACTTACCATCCAGTAGTTACTCCAATAGGTTAGCTATAACATAATAACAGTCATTCTTTCACCTAACTGAGTTCCTCCAATACTGCCAACCACTCCACATATAATTCCCACTAACATCCCCATCAAACAAATTCAAAGGTGCAACACCTCTCTTTTTTTATTCTAGGACTGAACCTCATTGCAGATTTGCAGACAAGTCTGCATAGTTTATTTCCACCATCATCAAGGTCTGTCTGGTGCTTAAGCAGCATGGGCCAACAAGAAATACCATGGCCACCATATTCTACCCCTAGATATGATTGCACCAGTAAAGAAAACTATTTCAAAGTAACTTAGATTTGTTATTTTCATATAGCTACATTACAGGTGTATGTGTGCATAATATAGATCTGATTAATCGGACTAGATCTCATTCCACCTGCTCTGTTCCAAAACTAAACCTAGTGACCTGGCCTGGCAACCTGACCTGCAAAACCACAAAATTTGAATGTTTCATGTGACCTAACCCTAGAGTTTATTGCTTACATAAACATGTAGGATCTACATGACTTCTACCTTACAATAGCATTTGTAACATTTCAAAGGTGTTGATGTATGTTGGGTAGATGGAAAAACACTAGCACCTGCCAGTGGGTGGGGTTCACACTATATCTTAGTTACACTGGTTGTGCTTAGCATAGCTTAATGTGCTTAAAATCCACCTCTCCTGCTTATCTAAATATTGATGGCTTAAAGCAAATGAGTGCTTAGTGTTTGGTTTAAGCTGCTTAACCACTCCTTATTTTTTCCTTAAACTCTGCTTGATGTGCTTAATATCATAATTAAATGATTCCTTATTTTATGTTTTATCTGAGATTTAAGTTGATTAAGTTGAAATAAGGATGATCTAAGGAAACAAATGGTCTTATTTTAAGTAAAATCTCCTTAATAAAAAGTTTCTTAATTCTGCTTAAATATTTTTAAGGGATTTTAAGTACAATTAAGTCATGTTAAGTTTTTTTCAGTTTTCCTGATGGACAGACAAGCCAAAGTCAATGATAAATGGCTGTAGTGGGGATGGTAGTTAACTTTTAACAATAACATTATTTAGGTTTATCAATGAGTCAAGATGCACAACCTTGTGCTCATGTAAAAATGCCACTCTTTCTAGAAATTGAACTAAAGAGACCCTGACACATTAGTAAATGCCCTAATGCTTGAGCATTCATTCAGTGATTTCCCTGACAGTATTGCAATCACTGTGCCCACAGAGAGATTAATGACCCTAAGCAGATCAATAATATGATTCTTAGCCCTGGCAATCTGCTGGAGATAATTAAGGATGTCTAGCTTATCTATATTGTTATTAAGATGCTGTAAGACAACCAATGCACCATTGGCCAAAGTGGTGCTATGTATTCTCAATCTCAGCTCTAGCTGCACAATGAGCCTTAAATCCTAAATGATTGGTGAGTAGAAGATACAGGTGTTAGTGGTTTCAACCTGAGTAAATTCTTAATCAGATTGTTATCATACTCTGAGGAGAGTATGTATCTGACACCCCTCAAGTGTTGTCTGCACAGATGGATCCCCAAAGACACCACCTCGCTGTTACAAATTTCTCAGAACTCATGGCCATCTGCTACTCTGCAGGCTGCCATTAAATCCATCATTCTTCCATTTTGATGGAGATATGAAGGTTTCATAGCCTCTGGTGGAAAATTCAGCTTTAGTATCCTCTAGCAGGCTCTCTAATGTATCAGAAATTTGGAATCTGCAGAAACTACCTAAGAAAGGAAGTTGTACAGGAGAAAGACAAAGCCAAATGCATCCAATCCAATGGTGAAGTGAGATCAAAGATCTTACAAAGGTATTGAACATGTTAAAAATCTGTTGGTGACCACCAAACATGAATGTAAGATGAAGGGTTATCTCATCGCCCCTATAGGACTGATACAAAAAGTATTGCTCAGGTCACACAGCCTCAGTGATGTAGACAGCCATGACAACAATCAGCTCTGGTTCCTTGTCACATAGCTGGTTGCCAAGTTAAACAAGATAGGAAGTCTGTAGAAGTATATACTATCAATTGAATTATGTGTGTCATGGTGGACTATTGGCATGCTCTTGCCTACTAATATTTTGTCTATATGCATACGTATTTCTCACGGTCCAGCTGGAGTTGTCATCACCACCCCCACCTTACTTTACTCACCCTCTATTACACTCCTGCTGCCCCATTCTGCTGTTGTGTTGCCTCGGCTCCTTACTAAAACACTTACATTAATATGCCAATGGTTTTCATGGCCTTACTGCTGCTGAAATGCATCAATCGCTGCCAGAGACTCTGCTTAAAATACCTGTACATAAATATGCTCATAGAATGGGACCAAAGCCCTAAGCTTGGTCTCTTGTGAATCCTAGACATTCTCAACACAATCCTCCAAGTGATCTGAAGCTTCACAGCCCCTTTCCCCTCCCACTTGCGCCCTAGAACGTACCCTAGGGTCTGCTAAGCAACTTAGTGATGCATTTCACTTAATCTACCATATATAGTAAACCAAGTCCTGATTGGGAACTCTTCAAACTCTGACACATATGTTAAGTGCCCAGAAAGGCATTGCCTTTCTTCACTTCAGACAGACAAAGGTCACTGAGTAACGGACCTCTCAGTGCTCTATAGAACCACCCTATCTGCACCAGAAACCCAGCAGGAAGGAGCAGCTCCTTCCATTCACAACCTTAGTGGCACACCAACGAACTAAGTGCAATACAAGGTGTATCAGCACTCCAGACATCCCTTCCTTTTAGATACACATCTTAAGTATCCAAATCGACTCCTTCACATCTAGATCCCCTTCCTCCTTCAGGAGATAGAGGACAACAGCAGCCAGCACCACCACTACCAACAGCCATTCTAACAAGGCATTAGAACTCCACAGAAGACGACCAAGACGATGGTCACCGATGCAGACATCATCTTACACATACAGCAGAGGGACAGAGACAGGCCAGACAACCTAACCCCTAGACAAAGAGAACAAGCAGCCAAGGAGGCTGCCAGACAGAAACATCGACAGAACTGCCACACTCAGTCTAGTGTGACAATATGCTTGATTTAGAGGTGATCTCAAGCACACAGTGTAGGAATTTCCTAATGCTAATAAGAAATTGCTCCTATGGGTGTATTTGATGTCCTCAGTATTTGCCCAACCTCTACCTCAAGTTGCCAAGTTGCATAATTAAATGGAAGGGCCATATCAGGAAAATGGGAATTGCCTTAAAACAACTTAAATCACATTGCCTTAATGTCTCTTAAATGATACTTAAAAAGTATTTAAGTTGTTTTAAGTTGTTCTAAGACAGATTTTCATTTTTTAAGTCAATCCAATTGCTTAACTTTGCTTAACTTCTCCTTAAACCATCTTTTAAGGAACTTATATTAAACTTGATGGAAATCAAAAGTCATTTATTAAGGCAGTTTTAAGGATGAAATTAAGACATATATCCAGCACCAAAAATAAGCAGGCCTTGAAGGATCAATACAATTCCAATAAATTTTATGAGAATATATAAATCAGTGGGAAATGCATCCACTTGTTGAGCATATGCACAGTGCTGAACCATATGTTGCTTCTGATGAAAAGCATGAGGGTGGGCATGGACTGGAGGGTAGGTAACAAGTAACAAAAAACAAACCTTTGATGAAAGTTGACCTTACAACCAACCCACTGTGAGAAGTGCTTGAGGTATTGATTCTAGGGGCAAAGTATATGTATTAGTAACATTGAAAGAGAATATAAAATTCACTCACACTTATGCTTGTCAACAAGTCTTGCACAGATGTCATTCAAGTCCATATTGATGGCACACTCAAGTGGGCAGGCATGGGGAGGCACTGGCAGGTACATACAGGCAGGCATGAATGGGCAAGCATGTATGGACAGGCAGGCATGGGCAGGCAGGCAGGTGTGGGTGCAGGCAGGGCAGGTGGATGAGGGTGTGGGCAGGTTGGAAATGTGAGCACAAGGAGATAAAGAAAATATAAAAGTACTCACCCATACCCATGTGCAGGCAGGCAGGGTTGCAGGCAGCAGTGGCCAGGCAGCAGTGGGTGCATGCAGGTTGAAACTTGTCAGTTAACACAAATAAGAACACAACACAACACAAGTCACATCCATGTGAGCTAAGTCACATGTGTGGAATGACTTGATGGACTTGTTGCATTTCAAACTTGATGCATTTCCTATATTCTTAACCAAGCATGGCTAAAGGCAATATTATTTCATGTATCAGTGTCTTACTGGTCCACAGCACACATGGGATAGGAAAAAAGGAAAACAAGCACACTTGCTAACCTGTGCCCACCACATCTGGCTGCACCTGCCTACACCTGGCCACACCTGCTATGCCCACCCTGCCTGCCTGCCTGCACATGGGTAGTGAGTAGTTTTTTATTTTCTTTACCCTGGTGCTTACATTTCCAACCCACCCACACTCACATCCACCTGCCCTGGCACCTATGCCTACCTGCCTGCCCATGCCTGCCTGTCCACACTTGCCCACCCATAGCCCCCTGCCCACCTTCACCTGCCTGCATGCACCTGCCAGTGCCTCCCCACACTTGCCCACTTATGCCCACCCACCAGCACCTCCCCACACCTGCTGTCATGCCTAGGATAGGCATGTTGGGGTTCTTCAATGTGATCCTAGCAGTCTTAGCTAACCATTTTGGCCTTCCTTGTCCAAGAAGGTTTCTGTCAATGGTGATGGTTGTCTGCTGTGGGAGTCAGCCTATTTCACACTCAGTGGAAGGTGTAGTGATGACCAGGATGGTGAGTGGTGCTCAGGAAGGATAGGAGTGGGAGTAGGAGGTTGATGATAAGGAGGGCAATGTGGTAGAGGACAAGGGAGAGGAAGAGATGGGTTATGTCTCTCTGTACTGGTGTTTGGACAGAGGCCTAGCAACTTGAGATATGAACAAAGGATTGCCTTACAATCCTGAGTGACTTGGTTTAGTTTCTAGAGTGAAGAATCCATATAGTGGATTGACTAGTTCTTGTTTGGCCTAAGTCTGTCTAGGCTTGAACCAAAAGGTTCCAGTTTGAATCACTTTTAAGAAGCTTGTATACTGAACATGCTTTCTAACATGTGAAACCCAGTTGGCTTTTGCAACTGTGGTTTATGTCTTTCTGATGATAGGGTCTAAGGGCATCATCCCTTGACTGAATGTTCTTCTAAGTTGCTTCTTGTTCTGAGCTGACTTGTCAGTCTTAAATATCAATGAAGACTCTGTGTCTTCATATGGTCTGCATCCTTCAAGAAGGATGGTGTTAATTCAGTTACTCTTGATGATAGCTGTCTTAGCTTCAATCTCTTCAGAGATAAAAGTGGTGAATGAGTTAAGTGGAATGATTGCTCTTAGACTAGGGAGGCACTCCCTTCTGTGTGAGGCTAAAGTCCTGTATTGAACAGAAGATCAAGCTTAAGGCTGGTGCTTAGAACCTCGAGGCCTTTATATACTGGAGGGTAGCTACTGCACATTGCTACACTTCTGCTGCATTCTGCAGTATTTGCTGTGGACTGTGCAGCACAGTATAGTACAATAGTAGCTGTCAAGAAGTAATTGTGGGAATGTAATGTAGGGTGGGAAGAGGTTACTAAGTATAGTGCTGGTACTCAGTCTCTAAGTATGGTATTACAATGTCCAAATAAGGACTAGATAAGATTGATTGCTGACATATGATTGGTTGGGTACCAGGTACTGTACCCTATATAATATTAGTATTTAATAGGGGTAAGTCCAAAAAGGAAGTTGGTCTTAGGTCATGTGACACCTGCCTGCTCATGCCTGCCTGCCAGCATATGGGTGGTGAGTACTTTTATATTATCTTTATCCTTGTGCTCATATTTCCAATCCACCTGTACCCACATCTGCCTGCCCTGCCTGCCTGCCCATGCATGCCTGTCCACACTACACCTTATTGGATGTTATGGTGAAACTTTTTAGTAAACTTTTAAGGGGTGCAAGGAGTGTGGATGCTCAAAGCAGGTGGGCCAAAGGTGTAAAATGGCACTTGATTGGAGGTACTAGGCCCTTGAGGCCCCCTTATATATATACTTACATGTATCTAGTTCGTATACTGTGTATCCAGGTTGGTGCATAGCTGTCCAAGTCCGAGGCATGAAGGGAGGGAGAAAATTAACTAGGGGATGTCTCAGCATAATATAAACTGATCACAAGCGCTAAGAGATAGGGGTAAGTAAGGGGTGAGTCACATGAGGGTGGGCACCAGCCTGCAGTCCACAGTCTGTAAAAGGGAGTTGTGTTAAAATCTGATCTAAAGCAGTAAGTTGGTATACCATATATGGTTATAGTAGTGGCACATGTCTGATCACCAGAGCGCATGCCAGTGGGAATTGAGGCACATATACTGGGATATGAAACACATCAGTAGTAATGTATAGTAAGGGCAATCAAAATAGTAATATAGGAAAATGATATACTTGGAGCATACTGAAACTGGTATAGGGGTTAGTAGGTAATTTGGGGAGGGGGACTGACTGACACGCATGTGCTAGGCACAAGTGAGATATTTCACCACTTTCGTTATTCCAACTTTAACTCTTCATGACTCTCTGGATGCTTTTGATGCATACTATTGCATACTATGTTAACAAGTATGTAGATCACCATGCATTTGAGATTGCTTTTTAGTTGCAGTTATAAGGCCAGGAGAGGCCTGATCAAGGAAGTGAAGAAGTTCAAGGATCAGTTGACTTAGGGAATTTCAGGTTCTTAAAACTTCTTAAATTGACTTAGCTTAACTTAATTTTTTACATATCTCTTATGGATGGCTTCATTGCAACAAATTAAGCAATATTTTTTACCAAGTAGGCTTAAGGTGAATATAAAGGCAACTTAAGGCACTTAAGTAAGTATAAGCCTCCTTAAGTTGTTTCCTGTTTTTCTGATGCATGATGTACTGCTGTGGTGTAAGGTAGAAGTTGTCCAGATCCCACACAGTTTATGTAAGCAAAATGCAACACTTCTCCCTTTTGCCTCTCTTCTGTGACACATCAATTAGGACCATTTCTAGTCCCTAGAAATGGTAGATATGATCCATAGCTTCAATTTGTAGGAAATATTTTTCAAAAATATCAAGCCATTTTTTTGAAGAGGCAAAAATACTTATTTTACTTGAGAATTCATTTTCAGGTGTCTGGGCACAAAATGGGACAGTTTTGTATTTCCAATGTCCAACATTTGGACTTGTCACGTGACTTTATCTGGAAATGGTGTTGTCAACTTAAGCACCATCTAGAGCACTCAGATAATCTTATTATTGCTCAGAAATCACTAGAATGCCTTGTAAGAAGCATACTGGGAAGTACAGAATCAAAAATCTCAAAGGGACAAGGAATGCAGAGGTGCAGAGCTCTCACAGTGAGTTCCACCAACCACACCAGTCCCAATCCTCACTGATGGCATCCACCTTTCTTGAAAACAAAGACAAATTGATTATTCCCACCAACAGACCCCTTAAGCATGCTATTGGGGAATGTGGGGCCAGTCAAGAGGATGAAGAAATGGTTGCTGAACATGCAAAGACCATTGTGGAGATGGAATGGAAAATGCTGCAGTGTCTTGATGACATCCCTCTTGAGCAAATCTGAAGGTGTGTCACCACTCCTCATTATTCCAGATCTGAAAACTCTTGCAGATATGCAAACAGGTCCATGTGCCTTATTTTGGCCTTTCATCAAGGTTTGTCCAGTGCCCAAGTAGCATGGGCCAACAAGAAGTACCATGGCCATTGTATTCTCCCTGTTGTGGTGGACAGTTGGGACACTTTTGCTGACTAATATTTTCTCCTTATATGTATGTATTTCTCATGGACCAGCTGGACTCTATTGAGATGGAATGTCTGCATAGCTATGCCCGGACCAGACAGTCTCATGCTCAGGGGTTCAGTAGAACTAGCCTGGACATTACAAGGGGCACTTAATGCTCTAGGACAATTAGGGACTTAGTGAGCACATGTCGGCACATGGACTGCATGGACACCTACATATGTATGATACCCTAAAACAATGTGATTATGCCCTTATGGCCAATCTAAGAACTCTCTTTTGTTATCTGACCCAATTATTGTATGATCAAACTGTTTCAGATTGACACTTTACCTACTGTCTTTACGATCATGTAGTTACATTCACATATGGACCTTTTGGCATGGTTCTACGCTTGTGTGTACCCCTTCTGAGGGCTCAGGGTATGTGCAGACTCATTGGACTCATCCATATGTAGAATATAGTGTGTATGCAATATAGTGGATGCCTGTACTTACCCCCTAAGGGCTTACAAACATATGTAGACCATAGGGACTATAAATACACCCTTGGGAGTGAGCAAGACATCTCATGTCCTACAGAGTCAATCCTCTGTGTGAACAACTCCTCTTCAGATGCACTTCATCAGGTTATGGGCCTTGCACTCTAAACTTACAACCACAACACAAAGTTCTATTGCTCACACCATTCTTAACAGTTAGTAAACATCTTTGTTCACCATACACTCCAACTAGCAGGATCTGCTGAGCCCATGGGGGTAAGCAACCTGGCTAGGTCTGTGCTGGGGTCTTAAGGACCTTGCATGAGGTGCATTACAGACCTAGGCATAGGTGACATGCACTAAACCCCCTCTAGCATTGTGTGCTATACTACACACATACTGTAACTTAGTGTAGAGTGCCCTATGCACTTAGGCAGGTCTGGGGAAGCTCAGACTGGCTATAGGCCTAGTGAATGGTTGGCTGTCTGCCCTTCAGTGGGAGTGGCTTTGGGTCTATCACAAGGCAGGGGTTAGTCACACCCCTAGCACTTGGGCCTAGTTACAACTGTGCCATGCTACATAAACAAAGTAGACACACAGTAGTCTAGGCATGCGGGTCTGACTGGCATAAGTACCTGTTGCAGCCTCTGGGGTGTGATGCCCCACAGTCAGGATATCCATGCCCTAGCTACTTAGTCATGTGCCCAATCATCTAGGCATTAATCAGAGACTCTGTGGACCCACTAGAGCGGCAGACATTTCACATCTGCATCCTCTAGGGAAGTGGCTGCTGGCTCATCTCTGACATGACTCCCCTGGAGCTGTGGGTAGTGCTTCAGCGGTACCAGGACTACTATAAGAAAAGCCTTACTATAACTACCATACATAGAAGCACATGCAGAGGCAGGACACATTAGTGTTCTGGCCATACAGTACCACAGACAGGAGGCAGCACTCCATCACACCTGTGTGCTAGCAGGGACTCATGCTGACCACTCCTCAGCACAGTCACACAAATATGCCCTCTCGACCCAACACTCCCACAAACACAGTACAGGGCAATACACCCCTCTTGCAGCTGGCTATATCAGCATGCATGTCAAAAACTTATCAATCCAGTTTTGCCATACCGTTGGGAGTTAAGCTCCCACAATTTGATGGTACCAGGTGGTTGGAATGGTCAGGCACTTTTGAGGAAATTATGACAATCTACAAAGTGGAAGACCACTTATGTTTCTGGAGCTGCCCCACTGGCTCCGATGTAGATGAGTGAAGCAATACACAATGCCACCTCAAGGCATACTTCCAACTCTACATGACTGCAGGAGTCTTCTCCCAGATCTCTGATGAATCTGCCTACCCAATGCTCAAAGACAGGTGGGACCAGCTCAAGAGGCTCTATGGTGGAGTCTCTGGTAGCACCACTGTCTTCAATGACTGGATCATGCTCACACAAGCCCAGCTGGATGAGAACCAGCCAATGCGACCTCAGCTCACCAAGCTGAATGAGTCCCATGTCAACCTTGCCAATGTGAAAATGGGTGTCACCAACACTCAATATTGTTTTATCATACTCCGTGCTCTCCCTGACTCTTATGAGGTTCTCACCTCAACCATCCTTGCCACTGGTGACCCCACACTGCTTCAACTGGGCCAAATCATAGCCCGCATCCAGAATGAAGAAGGTCATAGGTCTGGTGGCTCTGCCTCCCTCAATGCTATTGCCCCAATCAAGGGGAAAGGCAAAGGCAAAAGCAGCTCCGGTAAAAAGGAGAAGCATGCTGATCTTGTTTGCCATCACTGCAACAAGAAAGGGCACATCAAGCCTGATTGCTGAAAGAAGAAAAAGGATGAGGCAGATGCCAAAAAAAAACAGGAGAGCAGCAGCGGCAACAAGGCAGTAAATAGTCATGTCATAGACACAACCACCTCCATTGAGGAGGTCAATGACATCAGTGCTTCCTTGTGCGCTGTGAGCAAATTGCGTTGGTTAATGGACAGTGGGGCTACCCATCATATCACTCCCCACTGCTCTGACTTTATCACTTATACACCAGTCAAAGGGACCATACATCTCAGTGATAAGCAGGGTACTGTAATCTCACAGTTAGGTGTGGGAACTGCTGTTTTTACAAGTCTGCAGGAGGTACAGATCAGCCTGAAAGACACTATATATGTGCCTGACATAGGAAATCACATTCTATCGCTTGGATCCATTCTGGATAAAGGGGCTGCCATACCTTTCCACTCACATGGCTTCAACATCATTGTCACAAATAAAGTCGTAGCCTCAGGATACTGTGAAGGTCACCTATTTTGGGTTGACTCTGACACCAGGGCACTGAACACACACCATAGGGAGTCTACCACACTCCACACCTGGCATCAGTGCATGGGACATATGTCCCATCATGCACTAAAAGAGCATGGTCCCTCTGCCTTGCAAGGCATGGACTTCTCTGGTGTTGACATGGCAATACCTACATTGTGCCATGGTTGTGAGACAGGCAAATCCACTCACAAACCCTTCCCACCTTCCTCCAAAAAGGCAACTCAGATCTTAGAACTAGTTCACTCAGACTTAGCAGGTCCTATGCAGACCAAGTCATTGCATGGCTCCTGCTATATGGCCACCTTTATCAATGACTACACTAGCCTTGTAGTCATCTATTCCTAAAAACAAAAGACCAGCTTCTGGATGCACTCAAAAAATACATTAATTGGGCTACCACCCAAACCTCTAAAACACTTTGCATCCTACAGTCTGATAGAGGTGGTGAATACACAGGGGCTACAGTCCGAGCCTATATGAATGAGAAGGGAATTGAGCACCAGTTAACAATGCTGGGTACGCCCCAGCAGAATGGAAAGGCCCAGCAGTTCAACCACACCATTATGGATAAGGCAATGTCCATGCTTCACCAAGCTGGCTTGTCAAACAGCTTTTGGGAGCACGCCGTAAGCACCATGGTTCACGTCTACAACTGCACTCCCATCTGCTCGCTGGAGTGGAAGACCCCACATGAGTGATGGAATGCTGGTCACATTCTGGACATCATACTTCTGTGTTTTCGGATGCAAGGCATATATGCATGTGCCAGCTGACAAGTGATGCAAGCTAGGCACAAAAGCGCTGCCCATTGTCTTTGTTGGGTATGAGGCCAGTAGTAAGGGATACCACCTCTGGGATAAAAGTACCCACTCCATTTGAGTGTCAAGGGATGTGACATTCAATGAGAGCAGCTTTCCCACTGTAGACAAAGAGACTGAGCCCTTGACACACCAAGGGCTCACTGCATCTCCTCCTCCAATCCCAATTCCATTTATTCCAGTGAATGCAGAGCCTAACACATCTGCACCACCACTACCCCCACACGCAGCATCACCTACTTCCTCTTCTGAGGATGAAGACCAGGTTGACAACCTACTTGAACCCAAGTTAGAGTGGCCTGCTACACCGCCCACCCAAGGCACTCTTCCCCTTCTACGCCTACAGTTAAGCATCCTCCCCCTTCTATGCCACTGCCTTGCCCCTCTGCTTCGTGAACCTATAAGTGAGCAGAAGAGTCTTTACTGGATCCTATGATTCTGGGGGGATTTGCCAAGTGCTTCATCGCTCCCAGGCGATCAGTGCATGTGCTGGTACCAAACCGAAGGTACTTCAATGAGGATAACATTGAGGCACCTGGCACCCAGCAGCTAGGGCATGTGGAATTATTTGCTGCAGCTTATGTAGGATGGGATCCGGTTACTTATACTGAGGCTTTGAAGTCTAAAGATGCTGATGAGTGGCAGAAGGCCTGTCAATATGAGATAGATGCCTTAGCTAAAAATGACACATGGGAGTTAGTTGATCTCCTGGTGGGCCACAAAGCTGTAAAATTGAAATAGGTATTCAAGTTGAAAGCCAATAGCTGCTTCTGCACCTGGCTAGTGGTGAAGGGATTTATGCAGATCCCTGGTATTGATTATGATGAAACCTTCTCCTCTGTTGCATGTTTTGAGTCTCTCAGACTCCTCCCTAGCATTAGCTGTGCTAGAAGACTGGCACATACGTCAGATGGATGTCAAGTCGGCATTTCTAAATGGTGTGCTCAACGAGGAGATATCCATGGAGCAACCACAGGGTTTTGTTGTCGCTGGAAAGGAGAATAAAGTATGCAGGCTTAAAAAATCAATTTATGGTCTCAAACAAGCCTCCCACACATGGAACTTGCAATTCCATGGATTCCTTTTGGAACTTGGCTTTAAGCAGATGTTCTCTGATGCTGGAGTTTACATTTATGTGATGTCTTCATCACAGGGGGAGGATTCATCTCTGTTGATCGTCATTCTTTATGTTGATGACATCACTATTATGGGTGCTTCTATAGAAGCTGTCAAGCGTTTAAAAGTAGATCTACAGAAGCATTACAAAATGTCAGACCTTGGGGAAATAGAGTCCTATCTGGGGATTCAAATCACCCACAACAGGTCACATAACCGCATCGAGATCAACCAGTCTGGTTACATACATGATGTACTAGAACACTTTGGCATGTCGGATGTGAACCCACATAATACCCCACTACCAGCTGGTGCAGACATGCACCTGGTCAAAAACACTAAGCAGGCCTCCCTTGCAGAGATTAAACATTACCAAAGCCTCATACACAGCCTGCTTTATGTACAAATTGGCACTCATCTGGACATTTCCTTTGCTGTATCACATTTGGTCCAGTATGCAGCAAATCCCTCTAAACAACATCTACACCTTGCTCAATATGTTCTGTCCTACCTTGTGGGAACTGTGGACATGCACCTGTGCTATGATGGGGCCAATGGTGATGGCCTTCATGGCTACTCTGACCCCTCTATGGGAGACAATATGGAGGATCATCACTTCCACCTCTGGTTATATATTCTTGCTTGCTAATGGTGCAATTTCCTGGTCATCCTGTAAACAAAAGACCATCACCCAAAGCACATCTGAGGCAGAGTACATGGCCCTGGCCAATGCGGCCAACCAAGCTGTCTGGTGCCAAGGTTTCTTGAAGGAACTTGGGTACACTGTTGAGGACCCTGGCCCTCTACATGGTGACAACAAAGGCACAGTTGACCTTGTGCAGAACCCAGTCACTGGTCATCGATCCAAGCACATTGACATTAAGCATCATGTCATTCACAAGTACATAGAGGATGTTCAAATTTCTCTAATACATACACCTACAGAAGAAATGGTTGCAGATGGCTTCACCAAGTCACTCTCACGCACCCTCATTCTGCACTTCAATCCTGACATGGGTCTTTGTGCTCCATAATTGTTGGATCACAGGGGGAATCATCTAGGCGTTAATCAGAGACTCTGCGGACCCACTAGAGCAGCAGACATTTCATGTCTGCATCCTCTAGGGAAGTGGCTGCTGGCTCATCTCTGACATGACTCCCCTGGAGCTGCAGGTAGCGCTTCAGCAGTATTAGGACTACTATAAAAAGCCTTACCATAGCTACCATACATAGAAGCACACACAGAGGCAGGACACATTAGTGTTCTGGCTGTACAGTACCACAGACAGGAGGCGGCATTCTACCACACCTGTGTGCTAGCAGGGACTTGTGCTGACCACTCCTCAGCACAGTCACAATATGTCCTCTCGACCCAATACTCCCACAAACACAGTCTCAGGCAATCTGCCCCTTTCCCAGCCAGCTATATTGACATGCATTTCAAATGCATTCCAGTCAAGTTTTGCCATACCATTGGGAGTCAAGCTCCCACAGTTTGATGGTACCAGGTGGTCGGAATGGTTGGGCACCTTTGAGGCAATCATGATGATCTACAAAGCGGAAGACCACTTACGTTTCTGGAGCTGTCCCACTGGTGCCGACGTAGACGAGTGGAACAACACGCAATGCCGACTCAAGGCATACTTCCAACTCTACATGACCATGGGAGTCTCCTCCCAGATCTCCGACAAAAATGCCTACCTGACACTCAAAGACAGGTGGGACCAGCTCAAGAGGCTCTATGGTGGAGTCTCTGGCAGCACCACTGTCTTCAATGACTGGATCGTGCTCACTCAAGCTAAGCTGGACGAAAGCCAGCTAATGGGACCTCAGCTCACCAAGCTGAATGAGTCCCATGTCAACCTTGCCAATGCCAAAATGGGTGCCACTGACACCCAATATTGTTTCATCATACTCCACACTCTCCCCAACTCTTATGAGGTCTTGACCTCCACCATTCTTGCTGCTGGCAACCCCACACTGCTTCAACTGGGCGAAATCATAGCCCGCATTCAGAATGAAGAAGGTCATAGGTCTGGCAGCTCCACCTCCCTCAATGCTATTGCCCCAATCAAGGGGAAAGGCAAAGGCAAAAGCAGCTCTGGTAAAAAGGAGAAGCATGCTGATCTTGTTTGCCACTACTGCAACAAGAAAGGGCATATCAAGCCTGATTGCCAAAAGAAGAAAAAGGATGAGGCAGATGCTAAAAAGAAGCAGGAGAGCAGCAGCAGTGCTGTGGTGGACAGTTGGGATGCTTATGCTTACTAATATTCTGTCCATATATGTACATATTTTTCACAGCCCAGCCAGAGTCGTCATCACTTCCCCCACTCTACTTTACACACCCTCTATTACACTCTTGCCACTCCAGACTGCTGTTGTGTTGCCTTGGCTACTTACTAAAGTACTTACACTAATCTGCTGATGGTTTTTGTGGCCTTACTGCCACTGAAACACATCAATCGCTGCCGGAAACTCTGCTTAAATAGTCATGTATAAATACGCTCATAGAACAGGACCAAAGCCTTAAGCTTGGTCTCTTGTGAATCCCAGACATTCTCAGAGCAATCCTCTGAGTGATCTGAAGCTTCACAGCCCCTTTCCCCTCCCACTTGCACCCTAGAATGTACCCTAGGGTCTGCTAAGCGACTTAGTGACGTGTTTCACTTAATCTACCATATATAGTAAACTGAGTCCCAATTGGGAACTCTTCAAACTCTGACACATACGTTAAACACTCAGAAAGGCATTGCCTTTCCTTGCTTCAGACAGATGAAGGTCACTGAGTAATGGACCTCTCAGTGCTCTATAGAACCACACTATCTGCACCAGAAACCCAGCAGGAAGGAGCAGCTCCTTCCATTCACAACCTTAGTGGCATACCAATGAACTAAGTGCAATACAAGGCATATCAGCACTCCAGACATCCCTTCCTTTTGGATACGCATCTTAAGTATCCAAATTGACTCCTTCGCATCTAGATCCCCTTCCTCCTTCAGGAGATAGAGGACAACAGCAGCCAGCACCACCACTACCCACAGCCATTCTAACAAGGCATTAGAACTCCACAGAAGATGACCAAGATGACGGTCACCGATGCAGATATCATCCTACACATACAATCAAGGGACAGAGACAGGTCAGATGACCTAACCCCCAGACAAAGAGAACAAACAGCCAAGGAGGCTGCCAGACAGAAACATCAACAGAACTGCCACACTCAGTCCAGCGTGACAAGCAGCAACAAGGCCATAAATAGTCATGTCGTAGACACCACCGCCTCCATTGAGGAGGTCAATGATATCAGTGTTTCCTTGTGTGCTGCAAGTAAATCACATTGGTTGATGGACAGTGGGGCTACCCATCACATTACTCCCCACCACTCTGATTTTATCACTTATACATCAGTCAAAGGGACCATACATCTTAGTGATAAGCAGGGTACTGTAATCTCACAGTTAGGTGTGGGAACTGCTGTGTTCACAAGCCTACAGGGAGTGCAGATCACCCTTAAAGACACTATCTATGTGCCTGGCATAGAAAATCACATTCTATCGCTCGGATCCATTCTGGATAAAGGGGCTGCCATACCTTTCCACTCACATGGCTTTGACATTATTGTTGCAAACAAAGTCGTAGCTTCAGGATACCATGAAGGTCAACTCTTCTGGGTTGACTCTGACACTGGGGCACTGAACATGCACCATAGGGAGTCGACCACACTCCACACCTGGCATCAGCGCATGGGGCATATGTCCCATTGTGCACTAAAAGAGCATGGTCCCTCTGCCTTGCAAGGCATGGACTTCTCTGGTGTTGACATGGCAATACCTACACTGTGCCATGGTTGTGAGATGCACAAATCCACTCACAAACCCTTCCTGTCCTCCTCTAAGAGGGTGACACAAATATTAGAAATAGTTCACTTGGACTTAGCAGGTCCTATGCAGACCAAGTCATTGCATGGCTCCTTCTAGATGGCCACCTTTATCAACAACTACACCAGCCTTGCAGTCGTCTACTTCTTAAAAACCAAAGACCAATTTCTGGATGCACTAAAAAGTATATTAATTGGGCTACCACCCAAACCTCCAAAAAACTATGCATCCTATGGTCTGATAGAGGTGGCAAATACACAGGGGCTACAGTCCAAGCATATATGAATGAGAAGGGAATAGAACACCAGTTAGCAATGCCAGGTACACCCCAGCAGAATGGAAAGGCCAAGCAGTTCAACCACACCATTATGGATAAGGCAATGTCCATGCTTCACCAAGCTGGCTTGTCAAACAGCTTTTGGGAGCACGCTGTAAGCACTGCAGTCCATGTCTACAACCGCACTCCCATCCGCTTGCTGGAGTGGAAGACCCCTCATGAGCAATGGAATGCTGGTCACATTCTGGATGTCTCATACTTCTGCGTCTTCAGATGCAAGGCATATATGCATGTGCCAGCTGACAAGCGATGGAAGCTCAATGCAAAAGCACTGCCCATTGTCTTTGTTGGGTACAAGGCTGGTAGTAAGGGATACCACCTCTGGGATAAAAGTACCCGCTCCATTCAAGTGTCAAGGGATGTGACATTTGATGAGAGTAGCTTTCCTGCTGTAGACAAAGAGGCCAAGCCCCCAACACACCAAGGGCTCACTGCATCTCCTCCTCCTATCCCCATTCCATTTATTCCAGCAAATGCCAAACCTAACATGTCTGCACTGCCACTACCCCCACGCACAGCGTCACCTACTTCCTCTTCTGAGGACAAAGATCAGGTTGACAACTTACTTGAACCCAAAGTAGAGCAGCCCGCTACACCGCCCACCCAAGACACTCTTCCCCCTTCTACGCCTATTGCTAAGTGCCCTCCTCCTTCTATGCCACTGCCCTGTGATGAAGTGCAGCTGAAGAGGGTGTTCACACAGAGAAAGAACTCTGTAGGAGATGAGACGTCTTGCTCACTCCCAAGGGTGTATTTATAGTCCCTATGGTCTACATATGTCCATGAACCCTTAAGGGGTGAGTACAGGCGTCCACTATATCGCATAATTACAATATTCTACATATGGACAAGTCCAATGAGTCCACACATACCCTGAGCCCTCAGAAGGGGTACACATAAGTGTAGAACCGTACTAAAAGGTCTGCATGTGACTGTAACTAACTGATCATAAAGACAGTAGGTAAAGTGTCAATCTGAAACAGTTTGATCATACAATAATTGGGTCAGATAACAAAAGAGAGTTCTTAGATTGGCCATAAGGGCGTAATCACATTGTTCTAGGGTATCATACGTACATAGGTGTCCATGCAGTCCATGTGCTGACATGTGCTCACTAAGTCCGTAATTGTCCTGGAGCATTAAGTGCCCCTTGTAATGTCCGGGCCAGTTCTACCGAACCCCTGAGTGTGAGACTGTCCGGTCTGGGCATAGCTGCGCAGATGTTCTGTCTCAACACCCTGCCCCTCTGCTTCGTGAACCTATAAGTGAGCAGAAGAGTCTCCACTGGATCCTATGATTCCAGGGGGATTTGCTGAGTGCTTCATCACTCCCAGGCGATTGGCACATGTGCTGGTACCAAATCGAAGGTATTTTAATGAGGATAATGCTGAGGCACCTGGCGCCCAGCAGTTAGGGCACACAGAATTGTTTGCCATGGCTTATGTAGGATGGGATCCAGTTACTTATGCCAAGGCTCTAAAGTCAAAAGATGCTGATGAGTGGCAGAAGGCCTGTCTATATGAGATAGATGCCTTAGCTAAGAATGACACATGGGAGTTAGTCAATCTCCTGGTGGGCCGCAAAGCTGTAAAATTGAAATGGGTATTCAAGTTGAAAGCTGATGGCCGCTTCCACACCTGGCTAGTGGTGAAGGGATTTATGCAGATCCCTGGTATAGATTATGATGAAACCTTCTCCCCCATCACACATTTTGGGTCTCTCAGACTCCTCCTAGCATTAGCTGCACTAGAAGACTGGCACATACACCAGATGGATGTTAAGTTGGCATTCCTCAATGGTGTGCTCAACAAGGAGATCTACATAGAGCAACCACAGGGTTTTGTTGTTGCTGGAAAGGAGAATAAAGTATGCAGGTTGAAAAAATCAATTTATGGTCTCAAACAAGCCTCCCGCACATGGAACTTGCAGTTCCATGGATTCCTTTTAGAACTCAGCTTTAAGTGGACATTCTCCAATGCCGGAGTATACATTTACATGATGTCCTCATCATGGGGGGAGGATTCATCTACATTGATTGTCATTCTTTATGTTGATGACATCACTATTATGGGTGCTTCTATAGAAGCTGTCAAGCATTTAAAAGCAGATCTACAGAAGCGTTACAAAATGTCAGACCTTGGGGAAATAGAGTCCTATCTGGGGATTCAAATCACTCACGATAGGTCACATAACCGCATTGAGATCGACCAGTCTGGTTACATACATGATGTACTAGAACACTTTGGCATGTCAGATGCGAACCCACATAATACCCCATTACTGGCTGGTGCAGACATGCACCTGGTCAAAAATACTGAGCAGGCCTCCCTTGCGGAGATTAAACACTACCAAAGCCTCATAGGCAGCCTGCTTTACATACAAATTGGCACTCGTCCAGACATATCCTTTGCTGTATCACGTTTGGCCCAGTATGCAGCAAATCCCTCTAAACAACATCTACACCTCACCCAATACATTCTATCCTACCTTGTGGGAACTAAGGACATGTGCTTGTGCTACAATGGGGCCAATGGCAATGGCCTTCATGGCTACTCTGACTCTTCTATGGGAGACAATATGGAGGATTGTCATTCCACCTCTGGTTATGTATTCCTGCTTGCTAATGGCACAATTTCCTGGTCATCCCACAAACAAAAGACTATCACCCAAAGCACATCTGAGGCAGAGTACATGGCCCTGGCCGATGTGGCCAACCAAGCTGTCTGGTACTGAGGTTTCTTGAAGGAACTTGGGTACACTGTCGAGGACCCTGTCCCTCTGCATGGTGACAACAAAGGTGCAGTTGACCTCACACTAAACCCAGTCACCAGCCATTGATCCAAGCACATCAACATAAAACACCATGTCATTCGCAAGTACATAGAGGATGGTCAAATTTCTCTAATACATACACCTACAGAAGAAATGGTTGCAGACAGCTTCACCAAGTCACTCTTGCATACCCTCCTTCTGCGCTTCAACCCTGGCATGGGTCTTTGTGCTCCATAATTGTTGGATCATGGGGGGATGTTGAGATGGAACATCTGCGTGGCTATGCTCAGACTAGACAGTCTCACACTCAGGGGTTTGGTAGAACTGGCCTGGACATTACAAGGGGCACTTAATGCTCCAGGACAACTACAGACTTAGTGAGCACATGTCAGCACATGGACTGCATGGACACCTATGTACGTATGATACCCTAGAACAATGTGATTACGCCCTTATGGCCAATCTAAGAACTCTCTTTTGTTATCTGACCCAATTATTGTATGATCAAACTGTTTCAGATTGACACTTTACCTACTGTCTTTACGATCATGTAGTTACAATCACATACAGACCTTTTAGTATGGTTCTATGCTTACACGTACCCCTTCTGAGGGCTCAGGGTATGTGCAGACTCATTGGACTTGTCCATATGTAGAATATTGTAATTATGTGATATAGTGGATGCCTGTACTCACCCCTTAAGGGTTTATGGACATATGTAGACCATAGGGACTATAAATACACCCTTGGGAGTGAGCAAGACATCTCATCTCCTACAAAGTTCTCTCTGTGTGAATACCCTCTTTAGCTGCACTTCATCAATATGATCACACTGGTGAAGGAGACAGTTCCCAAGTGATATATTGTTAGTTACATGTATATACATATGCCCATTTGTTGATCATTCCACTTTCCTCTATGTGCCTGAGCCTTCCACCCACAAAATCAGAAAATTTGGACCTTTCATGTGACCTAACCCTAGGGTTAGATGCTTACATAAACCGTGCCGGATCTGGACGACTTCTACCTTATAGTCAGATGTATTGGGCCAGGAAGTAAGCCCCAAGACAGTAGCTACGCACAAACTAAATTAGTGGATGATAGGAGGGTATGTCCCTTGGAGAGAGGGTTCAAGAGGGCGTATACTTGCGGTGCCTTGTCTCATTTGAAATGATTTCTACGCAAGGAACGCCAGCTAGACCCGACGGTGCCATAGTGAAAGAATTCACTCTCCGTTACACAATGTACGCTTTCATCTTTGATCCCCTCGGTGGTATCACTTCCAAACAGTGGATCAAACTGGAACAAGCATGGCGCAAGACCATAATGGCAAACAACGGATTTAGAAGCCACAGTCGGAATGTATCAGGAAAGGTTATTGGCGAGTTCCGTTGTCAACTTTTCCTGCAAACCAGTCAAATAGGCAAGGAACTCTCGGTCGGGGAGCCTCGAATGCTCAAAGGCTTGTGTCAACGTCGTTCGCAGCTGGGAGTTTGCGGAAGTCATAATAGAAATTTGGAGAATTCAGAGGCGATGAGCCGCGACGTACCTTCAGGACTGCCTTCCGCCTTCTTGCAACTTTACAGGATTCACTGTTTTCATGCTTCCGTGTTGATTCGCTACTAAGGCAGTGCGCGATTTTCCCGGCCTGTGTGAACACATCTTTCGGCAAGTCCGCTAAGCGTGCCAGCTGAAGACCTGCAGGAATTTCGGGAGAAAGTGAGCCCCGGAACCAGTTCGGATTGAGACAAGTGGTACCATAATGCTTCACTTCATCTGCAAGGCCATTCACTATCCTGCAAGAAGCAAAAAGAAGGCTGTGACGGAAAGAACGACAAACGAATACTTGTATGTGAAGGTCAAGCCGATATTAGAATTCGAAAGCTGAGACCTCTGGCCGGCGTTCCACATTAGAACAAGCAATGGCTATGCGATTAACACACCAGAACTGATAAATGCAAGCTTGGGGAATGTCAGTACATTCACAACGGATCTGGGGCTGACACATACTGGACAACAGTTGGCTGGCGGGATAACGTAAGGGCGTGTTCGCGGAAATGGCTGTGACATCATGTGAACGATGTGAACGTGGGGTTGTAAAAAAGCCCATAGGACTATCTCACGTAGCAAAGAATGTGAAACACTGCAGAGTGTCAGATAGTCCAACACATTGTACGCAAAACTCACTTTGAGCTTTATAAGTTCTTCTGCAATCGCATGGGAGATGCCTATACCTTCCTTCGGAGACGTGGCTCTACCCAACTCATCAATTAGAACTAACGACTTTGCAGAGGCGAGGCTTAAGATCATTGCGCAGGACGCCATCTCATTGGCGAATGTACTAAGATTTTTCTCCATGTCATCATCGTTCGAGAGACGTGTGAGAAGATGGTCGTGAATGCTGAAAAGCCACATCAAAAGTGGCAACTTCAATCTGTGGCGTTAACGAAGAGGCTCGCTCGCTCACCGAAAACTTGCATACTCTGCTGGGACAAAACAACCAGATTGGGCTATGACTGTCAATAAGCCGATTTGCCTGAGATACGTGCTTTTCCCTGCGCAAAGTGAGTAGAGGGTAGTCGTGCCGATTTGCGACACACCAGACATGCTATTGAGAGGAGAGAGAGGGCAATCACTGTGACGCTCAACATGATAACATATTTTATTACTCACTTGGGACCCTGTAACACCTGGAACGCAGTGCAATCGGAGCAATACACGTCGTTTGGGACGAGCATCCCCACTGACTGAACGTTTTCTAGAATAGGGTGCCGCCCAGATTTGATTGCCAGTGTGCCAGTAAACTCGGGACGAACTAGTTACAGGGTGAGGGGAGTGTTAGGTTGAGTGAAGTGGACCATCACCATAATGCTTCACTAATATGGGCACGTAAAAAACTCAGTCGCAGAATGAAAATCTCGGACGAACTGATGGAGACGTGAGCGAAGGACCACAACATGTCCAACATGGCTATCTATATGTAAACATCGTCGTTCAGTCACCAGCCCGAGTTTGAACACGAGGAAAGAGCTGACCGCTTCTGAGGCTTTATAGAGAGCCCCAATGTCCACCAGAACCGCAGAGACAAGATCTTCGATGGTTCTAGAGAGTGTTAGTGAGGTGCGGAGACGAAAAAAAGGGGTCATCTACGAATGACTTAGAATGAGAGCTTCTTCAAGGGCATCTTTCATCCTAGCATTTCGTTTCTTCTATATTTGCGGGTTAGTGTGGGCTTATTAGTGTCACAAGCGTCCTCATCGCTTACCAGCTCCATACTCGTAAACAGCCATCTTCCTCTTTGCATCGATAGATTAGTGAAACCCCAGGGTAGCTGCCCTTCGACAAGGTCTCCCTTCCTAATAGCGAATAGAAACCCTGACCCCTGATACACAAGCTGAATGGGCAGGTCATGCTTCTCGGTGAGACTGCGATGCAATTCATGGATATCCCCGACATTCTCCTTGTATGTCTCGCGGGCGACGTCGAGAAGCGGGTTACAATTTGCCTGAACGGGCTGAATTTGACCCTTTACGCAGAGAATTATATATGGGTACCTTCACAGCGTAGACCCGAGCATTGATCGCGCCGATTCCTGTCTAGCACCAAGTCGTTGGATCGCCTTTGGTCAAGGTCTGGGTGGTACACACCTTCAATAGTGATGCATCCTCGTTCAAACTCTCCGAAACGAATCGCTCAACTTTTTCCAGGCGTTCGTCAGAGAGCATCTGCGAAGGCTGCATAAATGGGGATTGAGTGCAAGGTTCCATAACGTACATTACATATAATGGTCAACAGCTGGCTCTTTGAACCGACGAGAGCCTTCTGTAATGCGGGCAAGTGCCGTACCACATCCCGTAACTTGAGGATCTGCGTCACTCGTGAGGAGGCTGTTCGCGCCGAACTAGCTTCACGAGTCTCATTCGAGGCAAGCTGTGCGACGCTCGGCATAGGCGAAGAAAGGTGGGGCCTGGTGTAAATACTCACGGAGCTGATAAGTTTGTCTAGGTCTACTTTACAGAGATGTCCCAACGCGTCCTTGACGTCTGTAAATCTGTCTTCTGACTGGACTAGCTCTGAAGAAAGCATTTGAAAACTGAACAGATTCACAGACACACAGAATACCCCCTACGACGTCCAGCCGCGCTTCCAGCGCAGTCCCGACTGGTATGGGGTCAAAAATAGTAATTTGAGATTGGTGCTGAGGCATGCCTGTGACTGGTCCTAGCAATGTTGATCGTAGGAGTCGTCTCGCCATAGCAGTAGAACAATGATTTAGAACGCTGAGAGGACGTGAATACTTCTCATACACAGACAGAGATTCATACCCAAATAGTGAATGGGGTAGTCTTGTGTTCGCCATATTGTCAACAATTTCGAGATTGCGCGCCGTTTCCGGGTCAATCATCATAGTCCCTTCAACAGGGACGAAACGAATGCGCAGTGACCCACTCGCAAATTGCGTGTTCAGCTTGATTTCTACGTACTTGAATAGTGCCGAGGCGGCGGATAACGTATAGTACCTGACCACGGGAACATCAGAATGTTCAAAGTTGGCAGATAGTGGCATATATGCGCACTTCCTTGACACGGCTAGTATAGTGGCTGCTCGTTCTTCGTCCTGGACGCAGAGTTGGGACACAAATTCTAGGCCTTGTGATTCAAGCTATAGGAACTGCCCCTTGGTATAGAAGAGAAACATATACCAGCATCTTCATTCCAGTATTTGCGCAACACGGGTTCAACGGGAACTCCGGGAAACTCGTCATTAAGGCACTGCACGAGTAGGGACGTTGAACTCGGCGTGTTTCCAGACGACGGTCCTAAGTTATCCTTTGAAGACAGAAATGTATCCGGAATTAAAATAAGAGTTGGGTTGTGAAGGTGCATCTGATGAAGCGTTTTCACGTAGGTCTGGCAGTCAGCAAGCTACGCCTGGATCAGGTCCAAGCGCTACACAGTATACTGTACCGGATGCCATTACCTGAATTAACATCGCACGGCCAATGTCACGATCAAGGGCAGCAATACCAACTTCTCGGGCGATACCACGACCTTCCAGTAAAGCGACGATGAAGCTAGCCTCAAAGCGTGAAGACACAGCCATAGTAGGAGCCTGGGCTGTGCCCGGGCGGGGCTGCCCCGTGCGAGGGCGAGTGAGGGATGTGGTGCGCGACTGTCCAGTCCAAGGTCGGGTGGTATTGTTTGAATGAGAATACATGACTGAGTTGCCTCCAAGCCTGACTACTCTGGCAGGTAAATGAAATGGGGTTTCTGTTTCTGCGTTTCCATTTTGGATCAACGCGCTATTGACGGTTGTGTACGCGTCGGTCGAGTCGACCAAACAAACAGGAAGTGTAGGTACAACATATGCATATGTACAGGGGATCGAAGTTCAGTTCAAAGGAACAGTCATTTTTGCGGGAACACATTCGATCTTGCCGGTCATGACTCGTCCACTAACAAACAAACAACCATACGCTGATCAGGGGCTCATCGGACTCAGATGTGAAATTTGATGGTTATTAGGCATAGACAGGGTAGAAAATGGTAGGAAGCGAGACTACAACGCAGTTATTGGGGGATCGCTAGGAAGACTACGTCGCTAACGGTCTGCTACCATGGGCCTTTGCGGTCCCACCAGTGGAAAGGGTGGAATTTTCGGGGCGGGTTACATAGCAACCAAGTGTATGACTCCAGACATATTCGTGGTTCAGAATCATGGTGAGCGTGTGATAGGCTGCTGATGTCGCATAAGGTAAGCTGGTACGAGGATCGATGTATCGTGCAGGACGGCCCGTTATGGGACATAACTGCACGGGACGAGCTAGTATGAACTCATCAGAGTAAGAATGGGATAGGAATGCACAACTCACAAAGTGGCCGCCCCCTACTCACGTATGCTTTAACGTCCTCCCACTTTACGTGATCACCAAACATCGCTACCATGGTATCCCTCCACGGAGGGCGCGTTGCTGACTCGTCCTGTGAGGTCTCATGGATGACATAGTTCTTTGTTACCTCTTCTGTGCGAAGCTTAGGCAAACATGCTGGCTGAGATGCATCGACGCTATCTCCAGGTTGTGGGGCGGCTAATTCTGCATCAGGATTCCCTGATGTTTGGCTTGAAGAGCTGTTTCCGCTATCTTCTAGAGTAAGTATCCAGAACTTCCTGTGCTCAACATTTCCAACATACCGGGAAGGCGTTGCGTCTCGGCCGGTACTGAGACAGTCTCACAGCAACTGACCCATCTCAAGAGGGGACCGGAAATCGTTGCCCGGACAGCGTGTGCCCGCTTCCTCTTTTCTTCCTCGACAAAAAGATAATTTTTGTGCTCAACAATGTTACCCTCCTCCATGTCCAGCGCGCGCGCGATAAGCTCGTCTTGGGTGAGCGCACGCACCTTGATCTTCGACTTCTTTGGAACCGACTTTCATGCGCATGGATGAATGCATTCCTGCGGGAGTAACGCCGTAAACGCACCTTCTTATCCTCAGCATCTTTCTTCATTCGTTGTGCAGTAGCACTCGTATTTAAGACAGTGTGGGAGCGCCGACTTTGACGCTGTGCATTATTGATAACTTCTCCCGTCTCGGCATCGATTGCAAGCCCGAGTGACACGCGACGCTTCTTCTTAGCTACCATGAAAGAGGTCTCTTCTGCTGCATTGTCATATATCTCTGGGTGGAAGGTCACCCTTTGGCGGGAATGGGCAGCAGCAGCAGCTCTCTCAACCTGGTTTTGTGCCGCCTGCGTCGGATGGTAGCTCGATGAGCTGTGAGCATAACAGAAGGGTTCACCTTCTTTTCCCTACGTTCTTCAGCTCTTACTTGTCTTTCTCCAGCCTCAGGAGCATGCTGCGCTGTTTCCGTCTCCTCGTCCGTACTTTCAAAGTCAGATTCGAATACATCCTCCTCGTCTGCGAGAATTAGTGAGAGAGAATGAAGAGGATAAAATACTTACCTTTAACAACAATAAAGTCTATATCGTCTGCTTCGTCTTTCACGTCTTCTATACTGAGCTCTGCAAGCGCGGCCTCCATACTGCCAATGCGTTCAGGGAGTCGTCAAAAGGACGGAGTTAGCTGCGTACCGGTTACCTGCTGTGCTACGACGAGGACGACGTTGAACTAGAGTGTCACCTTCATCCATGGTTGTTGTTGATGAGCCAATACCAATGCAGGATAAGCTTGCGCTCAGCTGGTGCTGGGCCGGGTGAACGGAACGGCCGGAACGACGGTTACAATAGCAAATATAAAAATAGCAAATATAAAAATGCAAGACGCGGGCTCATTTCTGCGAACGCGTCTCAGCCTTTCGGACAATGCCCAAGCCGCTTCCAGGGCCTTCGCGCCTCTCGCAAATTCTGCAGAATCTTAACAAGGTACCACGGGCCACCTTGGTCGGGGTTAGAAGCATTACCCTTACGCTTGCACAGCGAAATGACCATTTCGGAGCGCGGTAAGTCCTTCAATTTAATACCTCAGTATGGACAGTTGACCGAGTGTAATTATAGCCATTTTCTGAAGGAAGACCTGCCTAGGATACGCTATGCAAATCCAAAGATTGACATCCAGGTCAACAAACTTGTAAAAACAAAGGATGAAACCTGGCCGCCGGAGCTTGTTTTAGAGTTTTGTTCGTCTCAATTCACTACTGATCGCCGTGCATCGAGTCTTATACTTGCCACCTCTTAGCTGATGGGCGAAAACAGAGCCTTTCTCTTCGCCATAAATGGTCTTCGATAATCTTTCAAGAACTCATGGACACGGCAGGTGGTAATAGTTGGACGCGCTGGAAGGCAGAACGTGCCGAGGCCAGGCTTCCTGTCGTCGATGGGCCACCAGAAAGTTATGCTCCTCCATTACCAAGGTCCACAACGGGTGCTGCAGCTGTGCTCCCGTAGCATTCCATACGTCTTGCACCAGCTTGGTAAACTCATTTTCACCACTCGTCATTACAAGGAGTTTGCATGCTAGAGGGATTATTTTGCATGAAGGTTCTACATGGGGTCTACACAGTAGGTCTCAAGGAAGTGACCAGTTTCCATATAAACTGGACGCTGCAATAAACAGACCTATCGCAACCACGGCAGCAGCAAGGTCATCTAATAGCGTACCAAGCAACTTCAAGTACCTCAAAGCATATATGATTATAGGAGGAAAGGGTTTTGGAAGGTGGGGGAGAGCGAGTGTGAGAAGTAATGGAGGTTGTGTCACGTCCTGCAAATTACATTCAGCGGAGTTGTGGATGGTAAGGGGGGACTGACAAAGTCAAAAAAGATACGCGTCGAGTTAAGTGCAAGCTCCAGAGAGATGAAAGCCCAGAAAAATGGCTGCAGTGGATGTGAGATCAGGACTGGTAGCAGCGACCCATGGACGACTCACCACTATCTCTATACTCCATGTACTCTGTTCCGCTGCGCTAGTGGCCAGCCGGGCCCATCGATTCCAAATGTCACCTGAAGAAACAACAGCAGCATTCCGTGCCTGAAATGCTTCGGGCTCCTGCCGAAAGATAAAAAAAGCTACCAAAGCCCACACGGCAATGACATGTAAAAGCGGCAGTAGTTTTTGCATGTGTAACTTCGGTTTCGCCTCCGTTCGGGACTGAGATTCACCCCCACCCAGACCTACACCAACTCCTACACCCAAACTGGACATGAGGGCCAGCAGCGGGTCATCGGGGACCGCGCTGTTTGCAACTGGAGCGTTAATGTCGGGAGGCCGTGGCCCGGTGAGCGGAGGACTACCAAGGAGGGCTTGTAGGAACTGTTGTTGTTGCTCATTGGACCAGGCGGCTGGGTCTGGAGGTGAGCTGCCCAACCCTAGCGCAGTGTCCAAGGGAGTCGTATGCGGATCTGGCGCACGACGAGACAGCTGGTTAGAGACTAGTGGAGCAGGGAGGTCCTCGCCAAGGAAATTAGCGAGATTTCCTTGAGGTCCCGAATAAGGTGGTGGTTGGTCTGCCATGGTCGTGTAAACAGGTAAGTTGAAGAATGAAGTGCGGCGAGGGTTACCAGTATGTACGAATTGTGGTGCATCGTCTCCCCTTGCGGATGTAGTTAGCTTTGAGAGACGGTCGGTGCCCCTGCTGAGGATTGCTTTTCGTCGGGCCTCTGCTTTTGCAGCGGCGGACATGGCAGGTCACGGTCGCGGTAAGAGAGCTGGTCAGGGTCACGGGTCACCTTCTTCCTACCTAATCTCATCATGTCACCCCAGGACAAGACCACGATAGAACGACATGCGCGCACTCTTAGAGAGCTAGTGAAACGACCAGAGAATAGAGTCTGCGCGGATTGCAAGCACAATGGTATGCCCATCTCTTTACTCTTTTTCCTGTACTCCTACCCCCTCATCTTCAGATCCTCGTTGGGCCTCTTGGAATATGTGCGTTCTCATATGATCTCTTTTTTCCTCCGCTAAATGTGTGCGCTAGTGGTGTCTTTTTGTGCATTCGTTGCTCTGGTATTCACCGTGGAATGGGCACCCATATCAGCAAAGTTAAGTCGATCGATCTTGATGCATGGACACCTGAGCAAATGGAGGTATGTCGTACATGTCTTCTCACTCCGTTTAGTTTCGTGAACATGCAGGATAGAACATTCAAAAATGGGGCAATCGCCTTGCTAATCTATACTGGGAAGCACATCTCAAACCTGGGCACGTCCCACCTGATCAGTGAGTCCATATATATCCTTGGTATAGCAAGCCTTACGATCTGACATAACTATCACTACCTTAGCAAAATAGAGTCTTTTATCCGGTCGAAGTATGAATCACGCCGCTGGGCCCGGGATGGGCATCCCCCTTCTGATCCTAGCGTTCTCGAAGGAGTCTCATCGACAGGGGAAGCTGCCTTAGATCCTTCAACTGCCACCATTCCAATTCCTACTCCAGTGCGCGGAAACCCGCAGAATCCTTCCACCCGCCAGCCGTCTGCTCCAACCGTCACATCTGCTGTTACGACCCGTCATGCACAGCCACACCAGCTGCTCTCTGCACAGTACGTGCGTGGCCAAGTGGCATCCCAATTTATGCCTACCCTAGCTACGGCGGCTTCTCCCTCTGTCTCAGCGTCTGCCCCTGCGTCAGAAAATGACCTTTTCTCGCTCGATTTCCACGCGCCCCCTGTAGATGCCACGTCCACGACATCACCTGCGCCCAAAAAGGATGCCAAGCAAGATATTCTCTCGTTGTTCGGGGCGTCGGCTGCATCGTCGCCTTGGTCTCAAGTACAAACACCTGTCGCTCAACTTCAGTCTCAGCCACTTCCACCATTCAGCAATGCGACTACTGGTTCCTCATCTACTACAGATTGGAATGTTGGCCATAACTGGAACAATCCGGTTCCACCTGTGCAACCGAATGTCTGGGGCGCTAATACGCCTGCTCAACAGCCATCTCTGCATGATTCCGGAAGCGATATATGGGGAGGGTCCATGGGTAATCCCACGGGTGCGAGTGCTGGCCTCTTCGGGACATCAACGTCGACAAGCAACACGCAAACCAACAAGGAGGATGTATTTGGGGACATCTGGGGCAGTTTCAAGTAGATGTCTCTTAGCCTTGTCTGCACTCTTTTGTTGGTAACATTGCGTGCTTGGCAATGCGATCCGAGAGTAGTCCGTCGGCAAGATGCGTCGATTTTGGCCCAACGAATGGCCGCACATGATATGTTTCGCAAGTTCGAACGAGGGACATGCGTATCAGGCCTTTGTCTATTCAAGCATGTCTTTGTGGAGTTACTCTCGCCCTATGTATGATTGGTTCTTACTCTGATCAATCTACGCAACCCCAAGATCCTTCCACAGCTGTCAGCAACTGGTGCTAAGCAAGACTTTCGCATCTCCTACACACCTTCTCAATCAATTTTCTTGCTATCGGATGAAATTCGTCCTTTGATCTCGCGAAATACTCTTTGGCGAGAGCAGCATTGACCCTACTTGCCGCCCGGAACGTGGGGCGGCAGAACTTCATACGACCCTTGATCACGCCTGTTCCATCACGACCAGTCACCCATTTGAGCGCATGACTAGCAAATTCGAGCGCCGCCAAAGACGTGGGATCCTTGAGCGCAACATTGTAAAAACGCAGGCGGATCTCGGCATTCGTGGAAGTAGCCAATTCATACAGCGTGCTGAGGTGTCCTATGTGAGTGGAAGGTAACGGTGTGCATGTCGCAAGGCGTTCAAGGAATACAACTATAATAGAGTAAGAAACTGGAGAAAGAGACTCTTTGAAGGCTCACTCTTTTGGTTTGAGTTGAAGGTCTCCACGTCGGATGGGGTAAAATCCAGCTTGGTTACATCAGAGATGGACCGTGAGGTGTCCCATCGCGCTGCAAGGCCATAGGCGGAGTTGGCAAGGGTCGTGTCATAGGAGGGCTGCACAGGAAGCTTCAGGCCTTCGCCGTAGAACCACGCCTGAGGACAGGTCAGCCAACTAACCGGGGACTATACAAACCCAGGCTCACATCCCAGTCAACGTCATTCAGTATGTCCAGCTTTTCTCGACCTCCGTGTCTCTCAAAGTACGTGTAGAGATGGGCTTTCCAGTCCCATGTCGTAATACTCTTTGCTTGAAAGGTTGCAACGTAGTCTCGGATATAGGGTAGGAAGACGTCCAAGCCGCCAAGCCTCTGTTCTGAAGCCTCGTAAAATTCAGGCGTTGTAAGAGAGTGAAAAATAAACACACCCAAGTATAGAAGAAAGATAGAACCCTTTTCATATGGGACGCTGCTGTATGCGTCGTCTGGGTCTTCACCAGGCTCAAAATTGATGACCAAACGCTGATACTTCGGCCTATCTGCGTAGGTATTCAAAGCCTCGCTCAGGGCCGTGGAACCAATGACATATTGGAAACCGCGCTCTGCAGGAGAGTGAAGGAACTGTTGCAGCAGGCGTTCAATGTACGTTGTCCATCCTTCGTTAAGCCAGAAGTGCGTCGCTTCTGAATGGCTGGACGGACATTAGATGCGCTGGGAGTATCATCGATGGCTCACGTAATTCCGTTTCCGAACCAAGAGTGGGTCAGTTCATGCACGACAACGTCAACCAGTGTTCTGTCCCCAGTGAGAAGCGCTAAGCACGTTCATCAGGAGATGATTGAATAATTAGGAAATTAACACGCACTAGGCGTCAAGAAAGAGAGACAGGCGTTTTCCTTCTCATGCCGTCACCGAGAGTTGTCAAGCTTTGGAAGGGAGATTTAGGGCGAGGGCGACTCACCATGCCACCATATGGGAAGGAGGGGGGAAGGACTAAGACGTCGTAAACACCAAATTTGTAGGGACCAACAAGGTCCTCTTCCTTGGCGAGGAACCTGATCCTAGATAAATATTCAACCGCGTGGAATAAGGCCAGTACCGACCTTCCAGTGTCCTCGCTAAACTCCCAGTAGCAAGCTGCCAGCAACTCAGGCTCTGCCCACACACCGCTTTTCCAACTTCTTCCTTCAATTTTTGGGAAAGGCTTGTAACGAAGATTACCGCTAGCGATAGCGATCAGATATGAGGGTATTCCGACTGGCTATTTATGAAACTTGAGCCCCATGTCCCAAAGGTCAGTCTTCAGACACGAATAACAGCCATACCTGCGTATACACGTAGCTGACGACATCCTTCCCAATGGCTTTCCCATCATGGTCAGGGCCCTCAGAGGGAGGCGAGACGCGGATGGCCGAGAGGAGAACCGGAAGTACGGATGCTACCCTTGCCGTGTATGTCTAGAGAAAGTCAAAGCTCTGTTTGCTCTCTTAATTTTGTGAATAACGCACAATCTTGAGCGAGGGGGTGTCTGCGTATATTGTAAATCTACGGTAGAATCGCGTCTAACGGGAGTTCTTACCTTGTAATGGTGCCAATGCTCGGGCATATATCGGTTGACACTGGCTGAAGAGGTAGGGGAATTGCTTCCCCTGTGTCTGCCTAAGGCGTGCACGGCATAAATATACGTATGTACAGTATATGAAAACCAGCCAAAATTTACTCTTTAACTAGCCATTGAAGTGCTGTGCTGTCCTTCGTTGTCCTGTAAAATATGGTGAGCCTTGTCGTGGAACCTGCCTTGGTCCCTGGAATAAGAGGTATGTGTAATGCCGAGCCCATTGTTTTGTGTTTTGCACCAAGGACGAACTTCGACAGCCGAGGATAAATCGAGGTTGTTCGGAAAGCCCTAGAGTACCTACTTCAACTGTGCGTTCATCCACCAAAACCTTGCTGATTTCTAAATCGGAAGTATCTAAACTTTTGAGAAGGCATTGTCAATACGATTCAACGGTGGCAAGAATTCAATAGTGATTTATATACATGACTTCTCCTATGCCAGCTTCTCGGGCCAGAATAGTGTGTGTTGCAGTGCCTTCCACCGTCTGTTTTGTAAAGTCCAGAGTCCAGTCGAAGTCGACATTTGTAGTATAAACTTGTAGATAGTTAGATTGTGTAGTCGGATCTGGCATATCCTGCCCTTGTAAATGGATTGAGGGTGTGACTAGGCACTGAACGATTCTCTGATCTGATATCGGATCTGACGCCGACTACCCAACTTACTAATTAATCAGATGGGTTGCAATTACCGTAAGCATGTCGTCCTAGCATCGCACTGGCAGAAAATATGTATACAGGTAAAGTAGGCTACTATCCATGACGCAATAGACGCAGGTGATTTACGATCAAATAAGCAACTACGGTCCTTCATCTCACCGGGTTGAAAAATCAAACACTGGTACTGTATGACAAAAGGAGGTCGAGATACAATTAATCATAACCGAGGTATGGAGTATTCGTTCTTGTTGACTATGAAACGTCATGAGGGGTCGTAACTGGGGTAGGGATCGCTAGGCGTGGCTTCTATAGTGACATTCGATTAGGGATGACATAGGTGCAAATAGTGATAGGGAAGAAATACCTTCAAGGAGTCCGTGAATGCGAAAATGCCCCCCTGACTCACCTGACGCTTCAAAGCGTGCATAGGCCAGGGCTGATGGATATACAGTTTGGGAACGATGGAAGGTGGAGGTGCCAGATTTGGGTCTGTAGACGAAGCTACCATGATTCGAGATTCTCGAGTATCATGGTGTACCATATCTCCCGTGGGCATTGGCTCAGCTGGGATTTCTATTACCAGCTCGGAAGGGATAAGTTGCCGTGGGGATTGAGGATAGGCTTTTTGAGAAGACTCATGCTGAGGAAAGACATTGTGTGGGCCATATACACCATCAAGATAGGCGCGGACGGCATTTGCATTCAGAAAGACAGATGGAAGTGGAACACCCACGCCTATCCCTGACTGAGATGGATATCGATGAAGAGCACGTGGGCAAGAAAATTCTACATACTAGCGGCGAATCACAAAGACGCCCACTAAACCAAGGTCTGAGGCTTTCTGTACCAGGAATCGTGACACGGAGTGAGGGACGACGACGCGACGACTGGCATAACGGTAATGCTCTCTGCGTTGAGCGTCCTGCCCGCAACTGTTGTTCCATGGTTACTGTTGTCGTGCTGTCAGTTCTACTTAGCGAAACTGAGAAGATCGGATCACGCACTACTCCTAGATGAAGTGTTACAAGCTACCCTGCATTCGTATCCAGATTGTGCACTTTCTTCGCAAGGCGATCTACCCAATAGGAGGAGAGGGGGGGAGGGAAGGGGGAGCGGAATAGGGCATTTCCGCTGAAGGGATGGTGGAGTATTTGACCCCATTCGAAGAACGACCTCAAGGTGACGTCTCTGGGACTCTAAAGCAACATACTCCGCCTCTCGCTCCCCATCTGAGTATTCATTCCGGGCGCGGGATTCAATACCACGTTCCCATCGTCGATCGTAGAGAAATCTCTCTCGCCACCCAGCAGGCACAGGAGCAGCAAATTGTGACCACGAGAGATTGTTCCTGAGGATTTCGTCGAAGTCGCCCTGTCTTGGAGGCCCGCTAAAGGGAACTCATGTAGACCACTCTAGGAATTAAAGAAGGTCACGTACAATAAACAAGGGGATGGTGAGCTCAGAGGCGAACATAATGCGGCAACTTGAATGCTCAGAGGGGACATATCGCTCTGGTTCTCCTGATGGAAATCCAGGTAATCAAAATATTGTTTAGTGAGATCACCGACGAAACGCTTCAGCCGACCACTGTCCATTATGGCTTTAGCTTTGCCGCGATACTTGATGGGTCGGGTGGACAACATTTGTTGGTGTTTAGCACTGGAGAGTGACTGCCTTTCCCTTGCATTTTTCATAATCAGACGTATATTTGCGAGGCGAGTCGCCATTTCATCCCTGTCTGGGAGAGGGATACGGAAAGGAACCTCGAAGCATCTCTCCGGATCTATATAGTAAGAAGGCATTAGTGATCTTCAGGACTTCGAGTCGGAGTTCGTAGCACGCCAGCGCGCAGGGAAGAAAGAATGGAGGGAGAATAACCTGGACCTGAACAACATTGGGGAGTATGGAAGCACTGGAATATAAGCCCCAGCCATGAAACTAAGCACAAAGGGTCTTTTGTTCAGCGAGGATGCGATCGCGCCGAAACAACAAAAACGAAACAACAAGGACTATGTTCATGAACTCGGGACCTGCCGGGCCGAACCTAAAGGGCGATTTGAATTAAATTGTTACGATACCCGGCCCGAATCAAGGGAATCAAGGTGTGAACGTTCCTGATGAGTTGCCCAAGATATGTGACTGACTGATAACAGAGTGCTCTGGCAGGCATGCTTACTCTTGCTCACAAAATCGGTGTGTAATCTCTATGTCTGCGTATGATCGGCCAATAGTGGGCAATTTGGCAGTTCCTTGAAATTTTTTGACGCGGGGTTGATTAGGCTCATTGCTTTTCTGCCCTGACTGCGGTACACTTCTTAATCTCCCCCTTGGAGATGAGACGGACGTTATATGTGACCAATGTGGTCATATTGAGCCAGCGAGCTGTGCGTCCTAATGCTCATCTCTACCTATCATTTGGATGTGACTTCTGTACAGCTTATGAAAATAGCAAGACCACGACTCACTCACACCCTGATGCATTTCCGTCTTCCTTGAGACAGAAGCGTAAAACGAAGACCAAGGTTCATGCAGGATCTGATGCGCTACTAAAGGTGACTGCTTATGATCTTTTCCGGGGTGAGGTCATGAACATTCTACGCTATACCAGGTCACCGAGACGTGTCCCGAATGTGGTCACACAGAAGCTTATTCAAAGGAGATACAAGTTCGTGTCTGTGATCATCCGTACAACCTGGTCGACTCAACTTGGCTCTGCTAGATGCGCAGTGCCGACGAAGGCTCTACTATTTTATATACCGTATGTATTCTGAGGTTCTGTAGCTCGCACTCTCATGATATCTGTCCACCCAGTGTGTCGACTGCCAGCATGGTTGGCGTATAAATAATTGATCAAATTAACACTGTGCTCCTCATTTGTTGACGAATGAATGAGTACTCTCTATGACTTGACATATTGGAGACTGTGCTACACATATACACCAACGGAACAAAAGAGTGCCACAATGCCATAGCCGCCAAGTACGCTGGCTAGGATGGCCACCGCTGCCTCACGTGTAGGGATTTGTGATTTTGAGAGGCTGTGCACAAGTTGAATGGAAACTATGATGGAACGAAGATAGGATGACCACATACGTAGTGAAATAAAATGCGAGTCCGAAGGTTGCAGTGAGAAGAATGAACGCGAGGTAAGAGAGAACGCCAACTGGCACATAAGGTGTGAATGGCGGCGCAATTTGATGAAGGTGCTGTAGGCACAAGCACTTAGACAGACCAAACAAGAGGCTAATGGAGACCTTACACACCTTCACGGCTGCGTACGTTCTAAGAGGGCCATCAGACATGGTTGATTATCCCAGAGTACTTCAAGCAATAAACCCACGGTGGCCAAGTCAGGTGAAAGCGGAGAATGGGGCGCTGACGTGTAAAGCCACACACCACACCACACATTCACAGATGGCAAACACGTGTCATCAACACCATATCAACCTGCTCCCAGCAGTCGCCCCGCTTGCTCCCAACGCCCACGACCCCTACAAACCTCACCATCAATAACATCCACTGTAAGTGGCCACATCTCAATTCATTTGCCCTGCTTTGTGGTATTCCCGCGGTACATTTATCTTATTTTGGCCTTGTGGTACCTGTCACCCATTAGATGTCCTCTGCCCAGCAAAAAGTTCAGCAGCACCCAGCTTTTCAGCAGGCCCAGGCCAAGGCGCATCATTGTCTTGCTCAATTGGATAAGGAGGTGTGTTTGCTTGTCTTCCAGGTTAAGCTTTTGTGGCTGAATGGCTGTCTGATGGTGCTACGCATCGCCGACAGCTCTCCAAGTATTCTCTTCTCGTATCCGTGGAGCAGCGTACTCAAGTGCCTAAGACGTATGCTTTCATCGGAACCGTCAGCCTCCTCACCCTCCTTCACTTTGTCAACGCTTTCGCTGCGCCCATCTCCAACCTGATTGGGTGGGGTCTACCCGCTTACCTCTCTTTCAAGGCCCTTGAGTCGCCTGGTAACGACGATGACACGCAGTGGCTCACGTATTGGGTCATTTTCGGCTTTTTCAACTTTGCCGAGGGCTTTGCTCTTCGCGCCTTACTTTACTATTTCCCGTGGTATTTTTCGTTCAAGACCCTGTTCATTCTTTGGCTACAGCTACCCGCATTCCGTGTCAGTACCCATTGCCATCCTATTCTTCTAGACTCATTGTTTCTCTCATGTTCCAGGGTGCGCAAACGACTTACTACAGCGTGCTGAGACCTGTTCTCGCAAATCTTAGTCACCGCACTAGCTCTGCCCGCAGCTTTTCCAATGACACAGTCACAGCCGAGGGTTTGCGGGATCGCGTGGCCACGGCGACATCAGAGTAAGTTTTTACTCCCGACCCATCGGATCGGCCCGCATGTTTTCGCAGAATAGTCTTTACCCTTTCGATGATCGATCGTTGGTTCTTTGAGCCTGTTCTGTCCTACCGTTGTCCCTATGTCATATCTCCTGCCTAGCATTATCATAGCCGTTGTTGAGTATCGTTCGTAGGGTAATGATGTTACGTGCTTGCTGTTATGCGAGACTATCTCATAAATGACTAGCGGTGATCAGTCCTGCGCAGCAGGATTTGTGGTCCGCAAGTGAGGAATCAGAATCAGAATCAGAATCAGAGACTGGCCCCCCGCACGACGCACGTGACACTAACCACGTTTCAAAATTGAGCCGTGACTTTCCCGCGACTTTCTTTTGGACAGTGCTATATTATGTTTATTGTACTTTTCAGATAAGTTGGCACAAGCATAAAAAAATAAATTCGAAAAAACAAAATTAAAATATCTTGCCGAATACTAACAGATTGCCTTTGGTCAAGTATCAAAATGATCAGAATAATTAGGAGAATGTTTCTATTATAGACCAGAGGTAGGAATATGAGAAGGATAGAAATTGGTATTTGGAGGCTCAGCTGACAGGGGATATGTGACCATGAGTGACCATGAGTGTAATGCCTTCTCTTTGGGCATAATCCCTTTGGACCTTCTCTTTGCTTGCTGACTGTGATCTTCAGAATGCCTGGTAAAAGGAAGAGAGCAAAAAAAAGCTGTGTGGGTCCCTCTAAGGACACAAAAATAGGCAAGTAATTCTTAGTATTATGAGCAATGGAATTTGTCATGGCCTGATGATGGCTGGTAAGGACTTACAACGCACATACAAGTACTTACCCATATAATTTCTTTTCTCCTTCTTGATACCCTCTTCTTTACTTAATACACACCTTATTTTCTACATGTACTTGCTGCAGCACAGTCCCTTAATGGATGCATCACCTCCTTGTCTACCTTGCTACAGATTACTATACCACTTACTGCAGATACTGTGCACATGCAGCATCCAGAAGTGCAACAATGCACAGCTAGCATAGCCTTATATCTCATTAGTATATAAAGGCCATAAGTTCAGAGGACCAGCCTTAAGCTTGGTCTTCTGTTAAATACAGGACTTGAAGCCTCACACAGACAGAAGGGAGCACCTCCCTATCCTAAGAGCAATTGTCCACTCAACTCTATCACAATCCTCAAAGAGAACACCTCTAAAACTTCAAGCCAAGACAGCTATTACCAACAAAGACATAAACAACTACACCCTTAGTTAAGGATGTAGACCTTATGAAGACATGATGTCACCGCCAAGGATGCTTGGTAGGGACAATAGACACAGTGCAAGTGGAAGAGCCAAGTCGTGACACGACTTGCACTGTAGTGGAGGTATGGTAGAGACAAAGAGTTCCCACCTATTGCAGTATGTCACAATGGCCACTCTGGCAGATGGAGAAGAGTACTTGTGTTGTATTGACAAGAGACTCAACTTGCTAGTACATGGTGCAAGGAGTCGACTACTTATAGTAAAAGGTGGCCTAGGGCCCAAAGAGGACAAGTACCCAACTAGGTAACGATGGAATCCAGAACAAAAGGAGCACTAATGGTGGTACAAAGGGAGTCATGAAAAGAGAACAAGGGGACAGCAAAAAAAGCTCAGACCCATACAAGCTAGGGTCACATGTGATAATAGTACAGAGGCGCAAACACTTTGCCCGGTTGCAGAACTTACATGGGCGCGGACAGTTGAATGTCCACCCAAGGCCGGTTACACCACCCTTCTGCTACATAGGATGTCCTCGTCCTACCTTCTTCCATCCAGATCGTTGTGTGAGTTGAGGTGGGAATCAGTCGACTCCCACGTGGCGGATCCTCTGCGCCACTCGGGTGGCCATGAGTCAGTCCTCACATGCCTCCTTGTTTGCCATGCTCACCGCCAGGTTTGCCTCAGCCATTCTAAGCTCACCATGAAGGGCTGCGGTCTCCTTGTCGAGGACTCGGTATCGGAGGATCTCGGCCAGGGCACCCCAGTCATCGAGGGCGATGATGGCCTCATGGAGGGGGTGAAAGTCGGTGGAGTCCCCCCAGAGTCGCGCATGGAACCATGCGGGTAGGTGTTCCAGGGGTTTCTCATCGAGGTCAGGCTGAGTGTATAAGTTGATGATGCGAGCATCATGCTCGCCCCTGGCCTCTCCTGTGAGACCAGCCACCCTTCCGTCATCCAACTGTTTGATGAAGCAGGCGGGCTGCTCCCCGTCACTTGGTGTGGGGATAGTGAAATTCGGGAGCCTCCCATTGTTCTCCTCGAAACCAACAGGGCATTCGAGAGGCTCACCAACGATGGCATCGAGCTGTGTCTTGAGCTCGAGCCGCTTTTGGTTGGCCTCGTTGAGCTGCCCCTTGAGTTGTCCCTCAGCCTGCTGGTAATGTTTCTCGTGCTCCTGGATGGTGGAAAAGAGCCCCTTGACGAGGGCACGGAGTTGATTGGGGGTGAGGTGCTTGTTCCCCTCAATGGGCTCTGACAGTGTGTGGGGAGAGGGGTCCATCCCAGTGGGCATTGGTCTCGAGGTCATGCATTGGACCCGGGATGGCGATGGTGTGTGTGGGGATAGGACTGTCCACTGCCGGTCCTCTATTCTCAGCAGCGGCGTGCGATTTCGCTCCCCCAGCTCCGGTGGGGTTTGACGTCTCCTTGGCCTCGAACTGACCAGGGAGCCGCTGCTCTGCTGGTTGAGGGATGGGGAGTGGAGCTGGGGAGGACATGTCTGCGAGTAAGCTATTTTGTAAAGGGGAGCGGTGTTGTTCAGAGCCAGGGGTTTCTGCTTCCCTTTTATGCTGTTCAAGGGCCGGCATCTGTGATACTCTTTCAGGAGATCCAGTGTCACAGAGCGGCTTGCATGGGGGCAAGAGAACCGCTGATGACATGTAGGGACTGCGTTTGACCCCCAGGTGTGGTAGGCCTGTCTGGGCCTGGGGTTGGTAATACAGGTCGGACTCTTAGTCAGTGCGTGTCAGCGGGCTTGTCAGCCTCAGTAAGCAGCTTAGTTAGCCAGATGACCAGAATATGGTCGCGTCAGCAGTAGTAGTCATCTTGTACCAGTAGTACTTGTACGCGTGCGCGTGCAGAGACGAGACTCTAAGTCGAGTCTCCTTTGTCTATCAAAGAGTAGTGACTTCCACTTATTGTCTCTGAGGAAAGCCGTGGCTTGTTTCGCTTTCCTAGGTTTCTTGTGCCTTATCTTTTGTGTGCCTTGCGTTGCTGGCACACCGAATGTCGACTCTGACGCTAGTACTATCAACGAGTCATTAGGGAGCCGCGAGAGCTACTTTCCACCAAACCTAGTGGACATATCCGCTGAGTTGTCAGACGATTCCATCAGCATCGAGGATACTGACGACGTCTAAGTGTCACTGCTCCCGCCGGTGACATTAGACTCAACTTCTTTATCACCACGGCCCCTGAAGGGAGACAATACGTCCAGCTTCCCATTGATAGGGAACGAGCATTACAAAACACAGCGGTCTACTGGGAAGACCAGACCTTTCCATTCCAAGCATACGCGATCCAAGTAGGAGGAATGCAGATTAGAGCAGTTCATCTGCATAACCGACATTGGTACACTCTTAACTGGGGAAACGAAGGAGAGTCCCCGTTTCTTGACTAAAGAGCACGACGTATTGACCAGTACAACGGACGGTACAACGGAGCAGCCGCAAATACGTACGAAGAGGCCCCTACCATTACCAATTGGAGTGAAGGCTCCGACAGCGAGGAAGAAGAAAGTCCCCTCGACCAACAGATTCGAAATTCGCCCATCGATTTGTCAATAGCTATCACAGCCCTCGCAGACTTATCCCTCACAGCTGAACCAACCAACATCGCTACAATGTCAACAGCAGCAACTGCTGTGACTACCACACAAGCAGGAGGAAGAACCGGACCACCCACAGGAGGAGGCGGTGGGGGGCCCAGTGGAGGTGGAGGCCCACCAGGAGGCGGACCACCAGGAGGTGGAGGTGGAGGCGCGCCAGGAGGTGGGCAACCGCAGCAGCCAATTCAAGCAGATGATAAACCAATGGGAGCCCTGCCAACGAACTTTGAAGGAGATCGAGCTAAAGCTGAGAGTTTCCTACGAGAACTCCGAGCGTACTTCCTCGTTAATCACAACGTTCCGTCCCTAGCCTCTTTCATCAAGAGAGTGGCTATAGCCCTCACCTGAATCAAAGGAACAGAAGTCAACCGGTGGACGGAACAACAATTAGATTGGCTAAGCACGCTCCTACCAGCAGACGACGCACGCGCAGTATGGACAACGTTCGTACAGAACTTCGAGAACTGCTTCCTCGACTCGCAAAAGGCGCAGAAGGCACGTATCAGACTGCAGGAGCTGAAGATGAGATGGCCAGAGATAGATGAGTACATCTCCACTTTCGAAAGTATTGCACACGAAGCCGGGTATAACCCGATGGACCAGAACACCATGCAGCTGTTTCTACAAGGACTACCGCACAGCATTGGACAAAAGGTGCTGGAAGATACAGCGGTCCATACTTATGATCAGATGAAGGCTAAGGCCATCAACATGACCGCGTCGCAATGAATCATCGACGCTCTGTACACACGTCCCAGCAACAACAACAACACCAGATGCCCCCCGTTTCAGACTAACTGGCAATACCACACCCAGCAGCCGCAGAATCCTCGACCACCATGACAAGGGTTCGGACAAACCCCCTACAATTCCACCACGGCACCCAGAGCATGGAACAACCAACCAGTACCCATGGATGTAGACTGAGCTAGAGCACCCAGAGGGAACTGGCGAGGACGAGGAAGAGAGTTGCCCAGGGGAAATGTCGTAAGAACAGACGATCATAGAGCCCAGAGAGGAGCGCAGGGTGCGTGTTTCACTTGCGGACAACAAGGACACTTCGCTCGTGCCTGCCCCTCTAAACAGCCTCGCACGAACATGCGCACCGCTCAACTTATCGACTGGACACCCGAAGACAATGAGATCGAATCTAATGTCTCAAAAGTGGATCATCTTCACCAACAGCTGGAGACGCTTTCGTCCGAAGACCAGGAAGAGTTGATGAATCGCCTCGGAGCGAAGGAGGGAAATTTTTTGGAGGCCTAATCCGTGCGGCCTGGATTAGGAAAGTTGGATCAGAGAGGATGTATCTGTCTGTACGAAAATCTATGCAGCTACGTTTATTCATCCATCTGTCCAAGAAGAGGGCCGAGACAATAGCGCTCCTAGATTCAGGGGCGACGGAAAATTTCATTAGTATGCAGTACGCGAAAGAAATGCGATTCCCCATCAAACGACTGGAGAGACCCAGACCAGTCTATAACGTAGATGGGACCAGGAACAAGAATGGAGATATAGAACACTACACAGACTTGGAAATGCAAATGGGGAGTCAACGGACTTGGTTACGATTCTTCCTTACTGACCTAGGAGAGCAAAAGGTCATCCTAGGATACCCATGGTTTGCAGCCACGCAACCAAAAATCGACTGGGCACGAGGGTGGATCGAAAGCAAGCAGTTGCCCCTTATCCTCCACTCCAGAATGGCCACCCAAGTGAGAATAGGAAAATGCAGGGTCACCCCACAGGGATGCCAGACTCCCTTAAGGCGAGCCAAAGTCATCCAAGGGTCCATCCATATGGCCAAACTCGTCATCCCCGCGACAAAAGAAAAGGACAGACGTTGGCATCGAAGCTAGCCGAGGAAGCAGGGTCGCACAAGGGAAGTGGCGAAATCCCAGCCAAATATCAGAAACATGCTCACATTTTCAGCGAAGAAGCCGCCCAACAATTCCCCGAACCACGCATTTGGGATCATGCAATCGAACTAAAACCGGAAGCCCCATCCTCGATACCCGGCAAGGTATACCAACTTACGCAAGAGGAACAGAAGGCATTGTTGGAGTTCGTTAAAGAACAACAGAAGAAAGGCTACATACGCCCCTCCAAGAGCCCATACGCAGCGCCCTTCTTCTTCATCAAAAAGAAAGACGGAAAGCTACGGCCAGTACAAGACTATCGTCGTCTGAACGAATGGACCATTCGCAACCGCTACCCCCTCCCACTGATTCCAGAACTAATAGCGAAGGTCCAGGGAGCAAAGCTCTTCACAAAGTTTGACATTCGATGGGGGTACAACAATGTCCGCATCAAAAAGGGAGACGAATGGAAAGCCGCATTCATCACTAATCAGGGATTATTCGAACCCACTGTAATGTTCTTCGGGCTGACAAATTCACCAGCGACTTTCCAAACCATGATGAATGCAATCTTCGCTGAAGAAATGGTGCAGGGATGGCTCATCATCTACATGGACGACCTCCTCATCGCCACAAAGGACGACCCCAAGTTTCACGAAGAATGCACCCACAAAGTCCTAAACAAGCTAAAACAATACGACCTATACCTCAAGCCAGAAAAATGCATCTTCGAGCAGCGAAAAGTAGAATTCCTGGGAGTCATCCTGGAAGACGGCACGATTCAAATGGACCCCGCGAAAGTACGAGGAGTTGCCGACTGGCCTCAACCACAAACCGTCAAAGACATTCGCGCATTCTTGGGCTTTACAGGCTTTTATCGATATTTCATACCCGATTACTCCCTTATAGCACGCCCTCTGATCCAACTAACGCGAAAAGACACCCCGTTCCGGTGGACTAATGATTGCAAGGAAGCTTTCGAACACCTGAAGACACTAATGTGCAGCAAACCCATCCTCCGCCAACCCGACTACTCCAAGGCATTCTTCCTCGCCACCGACGCCTCAGCATACGGCGTGGGCGCCGTACTCTCACAGGAGGGAGAAATAAACCCGTGCACCCAGAAACCTATGCTATGTCCAATTGCGTACTACTCTAACACATTCACCCCAACAGAACGCAACTACGACATCTACGAAAGAGAGTTCCTAGGAGTACTGAAAGCCCTCAAACACTTCCGCCCTCACGTAGCTGCCACGGAGATACCAGTCACCATCCTCACAGATCACGCCAACCTGACGCATTGGAAAGCCCCCCGAAAAGTCAATCGACGTGTGGCTAGATGGTTCGCCGAGCTCCAGGACTATAACTTAGTCATCAAGCATGTGCCAGGAAAGATCCACACCGCACCCGACATGCTATCTAGACCACCAGGGGCTGATCACGGCACTGAAGACAATACCGACCTAACTCTCCTCCCCTCATCCATGTTCATCACCACCACAACAACGCAGATGAGCACTCTACAGCAACGAGTAAAGGAAGCTCAGCAGAAGCAACGGGCGGAAATGGAGTTGTGGTGCGACTCACAAGACGTCCGGAAAATCCCCGAAGGTTATGTACGGGGATGGAGCCTAGCAGTACCCACAGGATTACAGCTAAGACGCGACATACTATCTCACTTTCATGACTCACCTACAGCAGGACACCCAGGACGAGATAATACCATTGCTCTCATCAGTCAGCGCTACTGGTGGCCAGGACTAAACACATGGGTGGAAAGGTATGTCGCGGGATGCGCACAATGCCAGCAACACAAGATCCGAACAACGAAGAAAAAGACACCAATGTACCGCATACCAGGAGACCCACAGATGCGTCCTTTTAATATCATCGCCCTGGATCTCATTACTCAACTGCCAAAGGCAAATGGAATGGATGCCATCCTCACCATCGTCGACCAAGGCTGCTCGAGAGCGGCCCTGTTTATCCCCTGCAAGACTACTATTACAGGCGAAGGAGTGGCCCAGCTGTACCTCCAACACGTGTTCCCCTGGTTTGGAGTGCCATCAAAAGTAATCTCAGACCATGACCCCCACTTCACGTCCAACTTCTCAAAGGCCCTCACCGTGAAGCTGAAGATAGAACGAAACATCAGCACCGCCTTCCACCCACAAACTGATGGACTCACCGAACGGAAGAACCAGTGGGTGGAACAATACCTGCGACTCTACACTTCGGCCAGGCAAGATGACTGGGAAGAGCTCCTACCGATCGCAACGTTTGTGCACAACCGATGGCCCAACGCCACAACCAAGTTGAGTCCTCACGAAATCATTCTCGGTTATCGCCCCAGTGCTGCTGAAGAGCCTATACCCATCACGAGCAATGAGGCCATGGAAAACAGACATGAACGAGCTCAAGCCCATCGAGAAGCGGCAGTCAAGGCCCTTAATGAAGTCGCCAAAGCAACGCCTCCGATGCAATATCGAGAAGGGGATCAAGTTTGGCTCGAAGCTAAGCACCTGACACTCCCCTATGCATCCGCCAAGCTCGCGCCTAAGCGTCACGGACCCTTCAAAGTAGTAAAGGAAGTATCGCCAGTGGCTTACAAACTAGAACTGCCGGCGGCCTGGACCATTCATGACATGTTCCACAGCTCCTTACTCACTCCTTACAAAGAGACAGAAGAGCATGGAGCCAATTACCAACGACCCCCACCAGAAATGATTGATAATGCTGAGGAATACGAAGTGGAGCAAATTATCAATCACAGGCACCATGGGAGACGACGTCAGCTTCAGTACCTCATCCGGTGGAAAGGTTACTCAGCTTCTGACGACACCTGGGAACCCGCTGACCAAGTGCATGCACCTGCATTGGTAAGACAATATCATCGACGACACCCATCAAATGAAGAGGCCGAGTACAAAGAACCCAAACGTGCAGCATGGGTCAAATCAACCGCCTCTCACTTTTCCGCCCCTTTGCAACTAAACATAGCATGTCTTCGCCCCTCTCCGTCCCTTCCTACATCACAGCTAGCCCCAGCGGATGTGAGGAACCCCTGCCAATCCCACCACGCACTGAATCCGCTGCCGGCAAGCAGCCCGAACCCCTCGTCGTCCCGATGGAAGTGGTGGCCTCATCGGCCGAATTCAGTGAGTTTCAGCTCTCCCCACGAACCGTCCACGCTGCTCTCGAAGGGAACAGCCCCACTAGAGAACAACTCGTCCTCATCGCCCAGGGACTGGCAAGCGTTGTGCGCAAGAATGAAGATGTATCGCGACACAACAAAGAACAGCTCGCCGTACTCAAGGGACGAGCCGACGCTCTGGCAGAGCGTGAGGCGAACGCGGCTCGCCTGGAAGCCACCTACAAGCACTGGAGGGACGATCAAATCGCAGCCGACGAAGAGGATTTGGGGGTACCCGAAGGGTATGAGGAGAACGAAGGGCGAGTGCCTGATTTCTTCATTCCCATCACTGATGGCGCTCACACGATCCACACCCTCGCTGCCTACATCAAACGCGAGGGGCAGTACTGCCTTGGCACCTCTGGTAAAGGGGAGGCCGTCTACCGCCAGGAGCTCTTCGCTCCTAACCGAGCCACCATCGTTGAAGAAGGGGAGTATCCCCAATGGTTCTTCGATGCCCTCACTGACCCCAGCACGTACGACGCTATGCTGCATCAAGCCTGTGAACCAGGAGGAGACTGGGGCACTGCCGCTGAGTTCAAACACTACCACGAGATGGTTACTGACCTCGCAGGGCTTCACATCGAGGCTCGGGAGCTACAAGCCCACATCGACTCCCTCCACTACCAAGAGGAGCAATGCCGCCGCCGCCTACTCGCCTCCCACCAATATGAGAGCTACGCTCTCTTCCGCAGGCTCCACGACGAGCCCCTACTCAGAGGAGACAAAGCGCATAAGTTCTCCTCCATCCCGAACAGCTCACGCCGCGGTGCGGCTCGTTTCTAAACCGAGGGTAATGTCACAGAGCAGCTTGCATGGGGGCAAGAGAACCGCTGATGACATGTAGGGACTGCGTTTGACCCCCAGGTGTGGTAGGCCTGTCTGGGCCTAGGGTTGGTAATACAGGTCGGACTCTTAGTCAGTGCGTGTCAGCGGGCTTCGTCAGCCTCAGTAAGCAGCTTAGTTAGCCAGATGACCAGAATATGGTCGCGTCAGCAGTAGTAGTCATCTTGTACCAGTAGTACTTGTACGCGTGCGCGTGCAGAGACGAGACTCTAAGTCGAGTCTCCTTTGTCTATCAAAGAGTAGTGACTTCCGCTTATTGTCTCTGAGGAAAGCCGTGGCTTGTTTCGCTTTCCTAGGTTTCTTGTGCCTTATCTTTTGTGTGCCTTGCGTTGCTGGCACACCGAATGTCGACTCTGACGCTAGTACTATCAACGAGTCATTAGGGAGCCGCGAGAGCTACTTTCCACCAAACCTAGTGGACATATCCGCTGAGTTGTCAGACGATTCCATCAGCATCGAGGATACTGATGACGTCTAAGTGTCACTGCTCCCACTGGTGACATCCAGGGCGTGCACCTGGTCAGCTGGTTCCCAGGTGTTGTCACTTTCCAGATACCCCTGCCACTTTATGAGATATTGGAGCATTCCAGCTCGACCATGATGTTGATGGCTCCTTATCTGTTCCACCTTGTATTGTTCTTCCCCAGCTATGAGGTCAGGTGGTGGTTGGGAAAAGTTGGGGCCATGGGTAGTTGTTTCATGATATGGAGATAGAAGGGAGGCATGGAACACCAGGTGGATTTGCCATGAGTGTGGGATGCCTAGTTCGAATGCTACTGGGGATACCACTTTTAGTATTTTGAAGGGGCCATATCATTTTGGGTTTAGTTTCGACCCTTGGTGTGGGAGTTTCAGGTGGGTCGCTTCTAGCCAAACATAGTCTCCGGTTTGTATTGTACTGGAGGTGTTTCCCCTGCCTTTTTGTTGATCATTTCAATGGCATGCTTCCTGGCCCATTCCATGGTTTCCACCCTTGTTTCCACTGCCTCGTTGTTGGTCTTCCATTTCTCTGCCGGGTTCAGGGTCAGTTTGTGCCCTAGGAGTATCTGATTGGGTGATAGTCCAGTCGTACTGTTCTTCCGGTTATTGTGTACTGCCATTGCTACCAGCAGCCATTCGCTCCAGTCTTCTAGTTGACCCCCCGTTACCAGCCTCAGGTATTGTTCTACCCATTGGTTCTTGCGCTCAGTCAGTCCATCTGTTTGTGGATGGAATGCTGTTGACAGGTTTTGTTGAATTCCTAGTCGTTTTGTGAGTGCTTTGCCGAAGTGCGATGTGAACCTTGGGTCTCTATCGCTGATGATCTTCTTAGGTAGCCCGTACCATGGGTAGATGTGAGTGAAATATAATTGGGCGATCCCTGATCCTGTTATCGTGGTCGAGCATGGTAAGAATAGTGCTGCTCGAGAACAGCCATGGTCTACGATTGTGAGGATGGCATCCAGCCCTCTTCTTTGTGGTAGGCCTGTGATTAGATCCATGGCTACTGTGTGAAACGGAGGGGTCTCTTCTTTGGTGGTGATGCGATACAGTGGGGTAGGTCTCTGGTGTGTGATGATTTTTGCTTGTTGGCACATGGCGCATCCCTTGATGTAATCTGCAATCCATGCCTTCATTCCTGGCCACCAGTAGTCTCTCTGAACCTTCCTGAGGGTTTTGTCTTGTCCTGGGTGTCCGGCTGTCAGTACGTCATGTGCTTGTCGGACGATTGCCCTTTTGACCTCCTTGACATTTGGTACGATTGTCCTTCCTTGGATTGTCTTTGTGGTCCTGATTCAGTGTGGAGGGAGAATAGTGACGTTCTTATTGTCGTCTTCTCCCTGGTCCTTGCCAGGCGGTCGGGATAGCACGTCTGCTACTGTATTTGTCTTTCCAGGGATGTATTCTAGGATGAAGTCGTATTCTTGTAAGTCGGCATGCCACCTTGCTGTGTGGCGGTTGAGATTTCTGGGGCTCTTCCAGTATTGGAGGTTGGCATGGTCAGTGCGAATAAGGAATGGCATCTTTGTCCATCCCAGGTATGGTCTCCAATGTGCCAGAGATTTCATGACAGCTAGCAGCTCTCTTTCATAGATGTCGTAGTTTCTTTCTGTGGGGGTGAATGTAGCTGAGTAGTATGCTACTGGGTGGAGTGTTGGTTTAGAGCGTTTTGTGAGGGTTGGTGTGAGGTGGTTTCCCTCCTGCGAGAGTATGGCGCCCATGCCATACGCTGATGCGTCAACTTGGAGGATGAATTGCTTGTTAAGGTTGGGCTGTGCAAGGACAGGGCTATTGCACATTCGAGTCTTTAGCTCCTCGAATGCCTTCTGTTGTGGTTCCTCCCAGTGCCAGATGGTCACTTTCTTTGTTAGTTCTAGTAGGAGTTGAGCTATCTTTGAGTAGTTGGGGATGAAGTATCAGTAGTATCCCATGAACCCGAGGAAGCTTTGTACTTCAGTCGGTGTTTTGGGAGGCGACCAGTCGGCTATTCCTTGTAGCTTCTTTGGGTGCATTTGTAGTCTGCCCTTCCCTACAATGACCCCCAGGTATTCAATTTCATCCCATTCAAATTCACACTTCTCTGGTTTCAGGTATAGGTCGTGCTGCTGGAGTTTATCAAGGACTCGATGTACATATTCCTGGTGGCGGCGTCAGTGTTCTTGTTCGCTCTCGTGTGGGTGTTTGGCTGTGTGGATTGCCAGGTCGTCCATGTACACCGATAGCCATCCTTCCCCTACCTCTTCCCGGAAGATAGTGTTCATCATCATTTGAAATGTGGCTGGCGAATTCGTTAGTCTGAAGAACATGACTGTGGGTTCGAATAGTCCTTCTGGGGTGAGGAATGCTGCTTTCCATTCATCGCCCTCCTTGATTCAGATATTGTTGTATCCCCATCTGATGTCGAACTTGGTGAATAGCGTGCACCCACTGAGGCAGTTGATGACTTGTGGGATGAGTGGGGACACGTTCCTATTCCGCTTGGTCCATTTGTTGAGAGGACGATAGTCTTGGACCGGTCGCAGTTTCCTGTCTTTCTTCTTTACAAAGAAGAAGTTTGCAGCGTACAGGGATTTAGAGACTCTGATGGTCCCTCTTTTCAAGTGTTCTTGGACAAATTTGTGGATTTCCTTCTTTTCTTCCTGGTTGAGGGGTAGTAGTTGCCCTGGAAGGGTTGCCGGTGCATTAGGCATAAGTTTGATCACATGGTCCCATATCATGAATTTTGGCAGCCTTTGAGACTCGGCTTCACTGAAGACTTTGCCATGTCATTTGTATTCTTCTGGAATGGCTACTTTGTCTTTGTCAGTGGTTGTTCCTATAGTGGCCCGGCCAACGTAGTAGGACTCTTCCTTCCTTCTTATTGGTCGGGGAACATTCTGCGTTCTTGACACATAGATGGCCTTTCCTGCATTAGGGGCTGACAAGACGATAGGTAAATGTGATATGTTGATCCAGCCCCTGCCCCAGTCAATCTTTGGTTGGGTGGCTGCAAACCATGGGTACCCCAGGATAGCCTTATGTTCTCCTAGTTCGGTGAGGAAGAAGTGGAAGCGTGTTTGTTTATTCCCTGTCTTCAGGTGTAGATCCGTATAGTATCATAAGGCTCCGCTCTTGTTTTGTGTTCCGTCCACATTGAACAGTGGCCTAGCTTGGGAAAGTTGTTTGATTGGGAGTCTAAGCCATTTAGCATAGCTTAGGTTCATGAAGTTTTTGGTGGCCCCTGAATCCAGCAGGGCTGTTCCTTCGGCTCTTTTCATGATGGATCGTGCATAGAATTGTACTGTCATTGATTTTCTTGCCGATAGATACACATTATCGCTATTGCTCCGCCTGATCAGTGCCGACTTGATCAGGCAGAGGGAAAATCCTCTGTGACTCCCATTTCCTTTGCTAGTCTTTCTTGGTCCTGAGGGGTCATTCATTCCAGATGGGCTCGAGTGGTGGCTACGAGGTCTTCCGCAGGGGCTTTGGCCATTTCGTAGTCTTTGTCTAGGTCGATGAGGTTTGCCTGCCTGTTGTAATTTTGGGGATGGCTTCTCCTTTGTGGGCAGTTGCGTGTGAAGTGTCCTACTTGTCTGCAGTTAAAGCAGGCATTTTTGTTGGTGTTCACCACTCGCCCCTGGGTTGGTTGTCCTCCTCTTTGTGGCCTCCAATTGCCTCTGCCTCTCCAATTGTTTGGGGTGCGGTTTTGTCCCAGATCCATGGGTACTGTGGTGTTGTTCATGGATGGGGGTGCATTGGATGAGTTAAACAAAGGCGGTCTCCCTTGGTTATAGCGCCAGTTTCCTTGGTTGCCTTAACTGAAGAAGGGTTGTCGTGGTTGTTGACTAACCCTTTGGAATGCGTTGCTCCCCCCTTGGCTCCTTTTGAGTATCCCTTTGATGACAGCCTGTCCCTGGCTTAGTTGTTTTCCACGATCCTTCAGATCTTGGTAGTTTTGCAGGACTGGTGGCTTCAAGATGTCTCGTAGGAGGGTTTCTGGTAGTCCTCGTAGAAACATGTTGTAGGTTTCTTCGTTTCCTTGCGTGTACCCTGCCTTCCTTGCTAGTCCTTCAAATTTGGCCACATATTCATCGAACTTGTTTCCCTGCATTCAACATTCCATAAGTTTGTTCCTGGCCCTCTGCGGTGCTTGGGTGTCCTGGAATTGTTGCTGGAACTCTGTCAGGAATTGATCCCATAACGCCGGGATGTTATCTTAGGGTAGGACCAGGTTGTCGAGCCAGTTCCCTATGTCTCTGACCCATTGTGCAGCCTCTTCTCCTTTTATAAGGGTGAGGGTGAATGCAACCTTCTTGTAGGGTGAATTGAACCCTGCTACGTCTGCGTTGAGGTGAAGGTATGCTTTTACTTCATCGATGAAGTCATTGGCTCTTGTTTGATCTCCATGAAACAGTTGGGGTAGTCCCCCATTGTTTTTACGTTGGCTGCCGGGGCCATTGGTTGTTGAGGGACACCGGGTTGTCCTGGTCCTCCTGGTCCTCCTGGTCCTCCAGGTTGTCTTCGTAGGGCTTGTTGTAGGGAAGCTTGTAGCTTCTGTGGAGTGGTTGCCCTGAACTGGGTGGGCTGGCCGCTACTGGTTGCGACTGCCGTGGCTGCTTGCATGGTTGTTTGGGTTGACATAGTTTGAGAGATGCTGGGGAGGTTAATTCCTGTCGGCAGGGCATCTACTGGTAGGCTCTTGTGGGGTGTGAGTGGTCTGATAGGGAATGGGGTGATTGGTTGAGGTAACGCCTCTCTTAGGTCTTTGTCTATGGGGGTCAGATGGATCTGCTGGTTGATGGTGGTGTCTTCTTCAACCTCCTCAGTCGATGTCCTTTCTCTTCCTGACAAGGCTTCTTCTTCTTCTTCATCTGAAGCCTCTGATTGACTTTCCTCTGGGGTGGTTCCCAAGTCATATTCTGCTAGCTGGGGGATGTGCCTTCCGACAGTGTATGTTTGGCTGAGCTGGCTCCACTGGACTTCTTTCCACTGGCCTTGGTGTCGGCACACTTGTCTCTTGTGATTGATCTTTCCGTCTCCAGCAAAGAGCACCAGGATCGGGTGTCCTTTTGTGTTTAGAACGTGGTTCACCTCCAAGCGTCGAACCCTTTGGTTAGCTCATCCTCTTGCTATGTCTCCTGGGTGGAGAGTTCCTCCTATATACAAGCTACTGGCCGTGGTGAAGAAAGTTGAGTCTAATGTCACCGCCAAGGATGCTTGGTAGGGACAATAGACACAGTGCAAGTGGAAGAGCCAAGTCATGACATGACTTGCACTGTAGTGGAGGTATGGTAGAGACAAAGAGTTCCCACCTATTGCAGTATGTCGCAATGGCCACTCTGGCAGATGGAGAAGAGTACTTGTGTTGTATTGACAAGAGACTCAACTTGCTAGTACATGGTGCAAGGAGTCAACTACTTATAGTAAAAGGTGGCCTAGGGCCCAAAGAGGACAAGTACCTAACTAGGTAACGATGGAATCCGGAACAAAAGGAGCACTAATGGTGGTACAAAGGGAGTCATGAAAAGAGAACAAGGGGACAGCAAAAAAAGCTCAGACCCATACAAGCTAGGGTCGCATGTGATAATAGTACAGAGGTGCAAACACTTTGCCCGGTTGCAGAACTTACATGGGCGTGGACAGTTGAATGTCCACCCAAGGCCGGTTACACATGACATCTTCATCAATATTTCAGACCAACAAGTCAGCTCAGAATAAGGAGTGCCTTAGAAGAACATTCAGTCAAGGGTCAATGCCTTTTGTCACCCTGGACTGAGCATGGCAGTTCTGTCAATGTTTCTGTCTGGCAGCTCCCTTGGCTGCTCATTCTCTTTATCTGGTGGTCAGGTTGTCTGACCTGTCTCTGTCCCTCTGTTGTATGTGTAGGATGACATCTGCGTTGGTGACTGTCATCTTGGTTGTCTTCTGTGGAGTTCTAACACCTTGTTAAGGTGTTAGAACAGCTGTTGGTAGTGGTGGTGTTGGCTGCTGTTGTCCTCTATCTCTTGAAGGAGGAAGGGGATCTAGATGTGAAGGAGTTGATTTGGATACTTAGGATGCATATCCAAAGGAAGGGATGTCTGGAGTGCTGATATGCCTTGTATTGCACTTAGTTCATTGGTATGCCACTAAGCTCATGAATGGAAGGAGCTGCTCCTTCTTGCTGGGTTGCTAGTGCAGAGGGGGTGGTTCTATAGAGCACTGAGAGGTCCATTACTCAGTGACCTTCATCTGTCTAAAGCAAAGAAAGGCAATGCCTTTCTGAGCACTTAATGTATGTGTCGGAGTTTGAAGAGTTCCCAATTGGGACTTGGTTTACTATATATGGTAGATTAAGTAAAATGTGTCACTAAGTTGCTTAGCAGACCCTAGGGTATGTTCTAGGGTGCAAGTGGGAGGGGAAAGGGGCTGTGAAGCTTTGGATCACTCAGAGGATTGCTCTGAGAATGTCTAGGATTCACAAGAGACCAAGCTTAAGGCTTTGGTCCCCTTCTATGAGCATATTTATACATAACTATTTAGGTGGAGTCTTTGGCAGTGATTGACATGTTTCAGTGGCAGTAAGGCCACGAAAACTGTTGGCAAATTAGTGTAAGTATTCTAGTAATAAGCTGAGGCAACACAACAGCAGAAGGGATCAGTAGGAGCATAATAGAAGTGATGTAAGGTAAAGTGGGGGAAGTGGTGATGACTCCAGCCAGACTGTGGGAAATATGTACATATAAGGCAAGAAGATTAGTAAGCGTAAGCATCCCAATAGTCCACCATGACATGATCCCCTGTTTAGAGTCTTTGCTGGTTGTGGTTGACTCTTTGGGGGCAGTGGCGGTGATAATGGGTGGTGCTGTGACATTTAGAGCACTTCTTGGTCTTGGTTTTGTGAATGAGGATTTCTTTGTCCTTGAATCCCCAGTCTCCTTCCACCTTTCTGACACCCAGATGGAGGGGAACTTGAAACCCTTTCAGGATTTGTCTGAGGGCCTCTTGTTCAATGCTCCCCCAGGGGTTATAGTCTTGGAGACCTGTAGCTAGTCTCCTATATCCATCAGCATCTTGGAGCACTCCATACCACTCCATCAGCTTGATTTTCTGAAATGCGAGTTTGCTGTTCACCCTGGCAAGCTCTTGCTGGGTGTACATTACCTCCCTTTCCCACATCCTGTAGGCCAGCACACCTGAGAGGAATGACTCATCTTCCTCTTCTGTGGTGACTTCAGTTACTTTTCAGGAGAAGGGCTCTCTCCCAGAAAAGATGCACTTCTGCGTTGGTGTGATGTATGGGTTCTTGTGTGGTACCAGGCTGGGATGAAGGAGGGTGGTGAATACCTCTTTGCCTTTGCCAAGAGTGGTGCTGACAAGCGGATATTTTGGGTTGTTGAGGTGGTACTTGTGGTAGGGGGCGAAGAGGGCCCCTCCTGTAATGGTAGGGATTGTGAATGGTTTGTTAGTGGTCTCAATCCATCCTGGTCCAGGATGGGGGTCATCCTCCTCTGCTTCACACTTTCCCTGCTCCTGGTTCTCCCTCTTGTTCTTGTTGAGGGTCCAGACCCTCTTGTCCTCTTCCTCTCCCTCGTCGTAGGCACAGGTATGTTTGTACTGAAGGGCTTAAAGGGCTGCACTGATGTTATTTGTTGTAGTGTTGTCCAGGTGTATGGTGACACGTTGGTCTGTACTTCCTGGTTCCTTGTTGCTGAAGGAAGTGTCAGTGGAGGGGTGGAGATTGTGCTGGGTGCTCCAATCAATGGCAGCGAGGAGGTCATTGAGGTTTGTTCAGATCCTAGTAGATATTGGGGTGGAATTGAGGGTGGTGGAGGTGGGAGATGTGGTGGCTGATTCAAGGGGAGGAGAGGCGCTTGGGGAGTGAATCTCATAGGCATCACTATTGGTATAATTTTCAATGTCAAGCAGAGCAAACTGGTTGGTGGTGCATAGAGGGGTGGTGCGTTCACAGGAGGTGGGGAAGGTGGACATGTTGTAGGATTTGAGGACTGAATGTTGCGAAAGGTGGGAATGGTGGAAGTGGTGGTAAGGTAGGAGGGTGTTGTTTTGAGTGCAGTGGGTGTGATGTGGAAGCGTAGTAGTGAGTGTTCACTGCTGTCATTTGAAGGTGGTTTGGAGGGTGCTTTTATAGCTGATTGGGTGATTGGGACCAGTGGAATTTGCTAAGTAGCTCTGGCATGTGCAGGTCATTGCTGCTGACCCATGAATTGTCCGATGCAGGATAGCCTTTCCATTTGACTAGGTATTGCCATTGTCTTTTTCATCCATGTTTCCTTTCTGCAATGATTTCATCTACTTCATACTCTTCTTCTCCTTTGACTGTTTCAGGTGCTGGGCGCTTGAATGGGATGCCATACTCCATGGTTTCCATATAGGGTGATAATAGATCCACATGAAACACTGGATGTATATGCATGTGTGCTGGCAAATTGAGCTGGTAAGCAACCAGAGATATCTTTTTCTTGACAATGAAGGGTCCTAACCATTTCGGTTCCATCTTCTTTGATGGTGCCTTCATCTTTATGTTTTGTGCATCCAGCCAGACTTTATCTCCAGTCTTGAATGTTCTAACTGGTTCTGTTATGGCTGTCTTTTTCTGTAGGGTTTGATGCACGATTTCCCTTGCTTTGGTTAGTTCCTTGAGTCTGATGTCTACAGTTGGTACCTCTTCATCTCCTTCTGTCCAAATTGCCTGAGGGTTACATCCCATGATTAACTGATGGGGTGTGTGGTGTGTTCCTTCATGTTTCCATGAATTGTGAGCAAATTCTGCCACTGGAAGGTATGTAGCCCAGTTGTCTTGTCATCCATTGACAAAGTGTTTCAGGAATGTTTCAACCCATTGATTCATGTGTTTGCTTTGTCCATCAGTTCTAGGGTGAAACATGGTGCTAAGGTTTTGTTTGGTGCTTATTGCTTTGCATAGTGTTCTTGTGAAGTTTCCAGTGAAACAAGGGTCTCTGTCAGATATGATGCATTTGGGGGTTCCAAACCAGGGAAAGAGGTGCTGAAGGTACAGTTGTGCCACTCCTTCTCCAGTGATTTCCTTGTTACAGGGTAGGAATTTGACTGCTTTGGAACACCCTTGGTCTACGATGGTGAGGATGGTGTCATATCCTTTTGGACTTTGGTAATTTGGTTATGAAGTCCATGGATATGTATTGGAAAGGTCCTTCTTCTACTGGGGTGTCAAAGTGGTGTAGGGGGGCTTTCACATTTCGGATGGTCTTATTTTCCTGACATTTGGTGCATCCTTTGATGTATTTTTTGACAAATTCTTGAAGTTTGGGGCCATGGTAGCATCTTTTGACTAGGTCCCAAGTGTTTGAGATCCCTGGGTGGCCACCTGTGGGTGCATCATGTATTTCTTTGAGGGTTTGTTGTCGCTTCTTGTTGTCATTTTGGAGGTAGAGAGTTTGAATGAATAGGTTATCAGGGAGGATGGTAGTTTGTTCATTGTTTACCCCCTCTTCAAGGTCTTTTCTTCATGATAGAAGGTCTGCAATGGTATTTTGTTTTCCTGGAAAGTGATGGATAATGAAATTGTAGTCTGCCAAGTAGTTCACCCATCTTGCTTGTCTAGGTGTTACTTTTCGCGCTGCTTAGAAGTATTTCAGGTTGTCATGGTCTGAGCACACTTTGATTTGATGCCTAGCTCCTAGAAGGAAGTGTTTGAAGAATTTAACTGCTGATACTATTGCCAGCAGTTCTCTATCATAGATGTCATAGTTGCATTCCACTTGATTGAGTGACTTTGAAAAGAACGCAACTGGGTGTTGTCCATCTTCAAATTCTTGTGTTAGGGTGGCTCCAATGGCATAGTCTGATGCATCTGTGTCTAGTGTGAATGGTTTGGTTTGATCAGCATTCCTGAGGATGGGATAGGATGTGAATTTATTCTTGAGGTATTGGAATGCTTTGTCAGCTTTTTGACTCCATTCCCATTTCTTGCTCTTCTTTGTTAGTTCATGAAGTGGTCACGCAATTAGGGAATAATGATCAATGAAGTCTTTGTAGAAGTTCCCAAAGCCTAGGAAGGCCCTGAGTTCTTTGACTGTCATAGGGATGGGCCAGTCTGTAATTCCTTTGACTTTGACTGGATCCATTTTGATGCATCCACTTCCTACTAGCATTCCTAGATATTCCACTTCTGTTTTGTGGAAGTCACACTTCTCTGGTTTGAGATAGAGGTCATTTTCTTGTAAGACCTCTAGGACCTTTATTACTTCATTGTAGTGATCTTCCAAAGTTCCATTGGTGGCGATGAGGATGTCATCCATATAGATGAACACGTTCCCTTTGGCTAATTGGTCTCTGAAGATGAAATCCATCATACTTTGGAAGGTGGCTGGGGCATTCCTCATTCCAAAGTACATTACTTTTGGTTGAAAGAAGCCTCTGTTCATTTTAAAGGCTGCTTTATGTTGGTCTTCCAGTTGGATGAGGATGTTATTGTACCCCCAACGTACATTGAACTTGGTGAAGTGTTTCTTCCCTGCAAGTCGAGGTATTAGGTCTCTAATCAAGGGTAGGGGGTAGTTGTTTGGGATAGTCCATTCATTGAGCTTTCTATAGTCTTGGACTGGTCGTAGTTTTCCATCCTTCTTTTTAACAAAGAAGAAGGGGGATGCATATGGCAATTTGAAAGGTTTAATGTATTTCTTTTCTTGGTGTTCCTTTAGGAACTCTTCCAATGCTTCCTGATCTTTGGGTGATAGGGGGTAGACTTTACAGTCAAATGATGCTGGAGCATCTGGTTTTAGATCTATAGCATGGTCCCAAGGTTTTGATTCTGGGATCTGCTTTGACGCTTCTTCACTGAAGACTTTCTGGAATGGATGGTATTTTTCTGGTACTATTTGATCCCAGGTCTTCTTGTCTTTCTTTTTGGCTTCCTGGATCGCTAAGTGTGTAGAGGTGGTGGTTTTCCAGATTTGGGAAAGCACCTTCCATTTGTGAGCATCAGCGGTGGATGCCACAATGCTTCCTTCAACAGTTCCTTTCTTCCAATCAATCGTTGGTTCATTGGTGGCTAGGAATGGGTATCCCAGGATGATGTTATCATGTCCTAAGTTGGTGACAAAGAAGGGGAATTTTTTTGTGATTCCTTGATATCAAATTTCAAGTTCTACTTTGTTAGTAATTTTCCCAGCTTGGTTGATGGTTCCATCAACATTCCTAGCAATTCTTGATTTCTGGAGAGGTACTGTGGGGATCTGGAATTGCTTTATGAGTTTGTGGTGGATGGAGTTCTCTGTGGCTCCACTGTCCACAAGTGCTGTTGTGTTGGCCCTTCTGTTCCGTAAACATAGTATTATTTGAGTTTGTACTGATCAAATCTTGGGTACAAATACATTATTTGTGAACAGTGCCCAAATGATGGCCGTGTCATTCAGGTGGTCAAAAAATCCACTCCTTTGGCTTGCATCACATTCATCCATTGCACCTTCTTGTCATCAGAGAAGGTGACCATTCTATTGACCATATCTTTGATCTCATCCATTTCTTGAGGTTCTTCTTTGGCCTCTTCCATTTCCTCATCTTCTTCTTCTTCATAGTATTCATTGTTGCTTTGGACCATCTTAATGTAAGATGGTTTCTGGGGTGGCCTCTTCTTTGTGGGGCAGTTCTTGGCCATGTGTCCTTGCTTGCTACATTCAAAGCATCATCCTTCTTCTCTATGCTTCTTCTTGGCTTCATCAGTTCCTGCATTCCTAATGGTATCCACCTGCATAGGTGTACCATTGGTGTAAGGACATCTCTGGGTGAACTGGGGTCTAGGAGGTGTGGCAGCATGGTGGGGTGGTGGTGTCTTGGGTCCCCAGTTTGGCATGGGCCATTTCCCTTCTCCAAAGATCAGGTTCTCTTGCTTCTGTACTTTAGATTCCTTCTGGACTGCCTGGACATAACCATCGAAGGTGGTTAGTCCAGGGTGCATTCTGAGTGTTCATTGTCCTAAACCAGATGGTAGTCCTTGTAGGAACAATTGTAGTGTTCCTGGGGCGTCAAGGGCATATCCAGCTTTTGTAGTTAGGCTCCTGAACTGAGCTATATATCCATCTAGGTTGCCTTGTTTCATTCTGAGTTGTTAGAGCATGGTGGTAACTTTGGTAACCTTGTGGATATCAGTGAATGCAGCAGTAAAAGCTGTTTCAAATTCTGCCCAGTGGACTTTGTCTTGCATGGGTACATTGTTGGTGTGATGCTGATTGCTAGGGTGATCAACTTGTTGGTAGACCCAGTCATCAACTAGGGGTCCTCTGATGTAGGACAAGGCTAAGGTGCTCATTTGTATGGGACTTGCAGTTTGTAGAGTTTGAACTCCTTTAGGAACTTGTTGCTTCAACTTCTATCTCCTGTGTATATTCCTGGGGGTGTGCCATTCCATTTTCTGTTGCCTAGGGGAGGAGCAGCTTGTGCTCCTGCTTGTTGTGGACCTGGGGGTGGTCCTCCTGTGGGTTGCTGGGGTTGCTGAGGTTGCTAGGGTAGTACATTGGCCATAAAGACTTGTATAGGTGGCTAAGGTGGAGGTGGGGCTGGTTGTTGGTCTGCAGGGGTTATTTGAATTTGTGGCCCAATGTGATAGATTGTTAGAAGGTTAACTTGTTCACCTAGTTGTTCAATGTCTTCTGGGAGGTGTGGTTCTTGCTCTGGGGGTTGTGGAGCTTTGATTTGCTTGTGGTGTGCCGGAGTTACTTTGTGGTATGTAGGGGGGTCAGCTTCTTCTGGTGTATGAGGTCTGTCTTCAGATCCTTCACTGGCTGTGTGTTTGTCTCCGTTTCCTTCTTCAGAGTCATGTGCTTTGCTTCTTGGTTCTCTAGGGAAGTGGAGGTTGGTGGAATGGGTGTGAGGGGTGTGAGTTTCTGGTGCTGTGGCTTCTAGTTCTTCTGCAACTACTGCAGGAGTTAATGTGACTCGCTGAGCCTGGTAATTGGGGTGGTAGGGGTCATCAACTGGTGGATATCCTGTTCCTGCTCCTCTGTGTTTGATTCTGTCTGAGTCATATGCCCAAAGAACACTGTTTTTGTCTCTGGTGAGGGTGTACCAGTATCTGTGGATGAATTCAACTGGGTATCTTCTGATTGCACTGGTATTTTTGCTGGGGATGTCAAGGGTGTATCCTTGGTATGTTCCTTGGACTGTCCAATAGATGTTTTGTCCTGTGATGTAATCTGGGAGATTTGGTTCTGATCTTTGTTCAAGGTGGACCCTTGTGCTTCCTTCCCAAGCCTTAGGGTAGACAAGTGGTTCTCTTCAGAATTCTTCCATGTTGACTGAAAAGCTTGGTCTAATGTCATGCTGGACTGAGTGTGGCAGTTCTGTTGATGTTTCTGTCTGGCAGCTCCCTTGGCTGCTTGTTCTCTTTGTCTGGTGGTTAGGTTGTCTGACCTGTCTCTGTCCCTCTGTTGTATGTGTAGGATGATATCTGCGTTGGTGACTGTCATCTTGGTTGTCTTCTGTGGAGTTCTAACACCTTGTTAAGGTGTTAGAACAGCTGTTGGTAGTGGTGGTGTTGGCTGCTGTTGTCCTCTATCTCTTGAAGGAGGAAGGGGATCTAGACGTGAAGGAGTTGATTTGGATACTTAGGATGTGTATCCAAAGGAAGGGATGTCTGGAGTGCTGATATACCTTGTATTGCACTTAGTTCATTGGTATGCCACTAAGCTCATGAATGGAAGGAGCTGCTCCTTCTTGCTGGGTTGCTAGTGCAGAGGGGGTGGTTCTATAGAGCACTGAGAGGTCCATTACTCAGTGACCTTCATCTGTCTGAAGCAAAGAAAGGCAACACCTTTCTGAGCACTTAATGTATGTGTCAGAGTTTGAAGAGTTCCCAATCAGGACTCAGTTTACTATATATGGTAGATTAAGTGAAATGTGTCACTAAGTCGCTTAGCTATAGTCCCCATGGTCTACATGTGTCCATAAGCCCTTAAAGGGTAAGTACAGGTGTCCACAATATCACATATACACTATATTCTACATTTGGGCAAGTCCAATGAGTCTGCACATACCCTGAGCCCTTAGAAGGTATATGTATAAGCATAGAACTAGTCTGAAAGGTTTGTATGTGAATGTAACTACATGATTGTAAAGACAGTAGATAAAGTGTCACTCTGAAATGGTTCAATCATATAATAATTGGGTCAGATGACAAAAGAGTGTTTAGATCAGCCATAAGGGTGTAATCACATTGTTCTAGGGTACTGTACATATGTAGGTGTCCATGCAGTCCATGTGCCAACATGTGCTCACTAAGTCTGTAATTGTCCTCAAGCAATAAGTCCCCCTTGTACTGTTTGGGCCAGTTCTACTGAACCCCTGAGTGTGAAACTGTCCAGTCCAGGCATAGCTGCACAGATGTTCCATCTCAACAGGAGGATGTGCAGGCAATTGAGGAGGGACAACTAGTTTTCCCCTGATCTGACAATACAACAAGTGCCTACATGATTTTGGCTAAGCAGTGCAATGTGGATGGGGACAAAGATAGACACACAGCCCATGGTTGACACATAGGCAAGAAGGATAATGTTGAGGGCAAGAGGGGTGCAACAGCAGCAAGAGAAGCAGAATGGTGGTGAGAGGAGTGGAATGGGGGCAGGAGGTGGCAAATTGTCATGCTGGACTGAGCATGGCTGGTCTGTTGAAGTTTCTGTCTGGCAGCACACTTGGCTGCTCATTCTCTCTATCTGGTGGTTAGTTTGTCTGGGGTATCCCTCTGCTGGAGGCAAGTGGCATTGCTAATATCTGTGTCTGTGACCATTGTCTTGGTTGTCTTCTGTGGGGTTTTAACTGTTGAGATGGATTGTCTGTGCAGCTATGCCCAGACTGGACAGTCTCATGCTCAGGGGTTCAGTAGAACTGGCCCAGACATTACAAGGGGCACTTAATGCTCCAGGACAATTATGGACTTAGTGAGCACATGTTGGCATATGGACTGCATGGACACCTATGTACAATACCCTAGAACAATGTGATTACACCCTTATGGCTGATCTAAGAACTCTCTTTTGTTATCTGACCTGATTATTGTATGATCAAACTGTTTCAGATTGACACTTTACCTACTGTCTTTACGATCACATAGTTACATTCACATATGGACCTTTTAGCATGGTTCTACGCTTACACATACCCCTTCTGAGGGCTTAGGGTATGTGTGGACTCATTGGACTCATCCATATGTAGAACATAGTGTACATGCGGTATTGTGGACACCTGTACTCACCCCTTAAGGGCTTATGGACATATGTAGACCATAGGGACTATAAATACACCCTTGGGAGTGAGCAAGATGTCTCATCTCCTACAGAGTCATTTCTCTGTGTGAATACCTCTCTTTAGCTGCACTTCATCATTAACACCTTGTTAGAACAGCTGTGGGTAGTGGCGGTGCTGGCTGTGTTTGTCCTTGGTTTCCTGAAGGAGGAAGGGGTCTAAATGTGAAGGAGTCAATTTGGATACTCAAGAAGCATATCATCTAGTTGGTGTAAAGAAAGTGATGTCTGGAGTGCTGATACACCTTATATCACACTTAGTTCATTGGTATGCCACTAAGGTTGTAAATGGAAGGAGCTACTCCTTGGTACTAGGTTGCTAGTGCAGAGGGGCAGTTCAATAGAGCACTGAGAGGTCCATTACTCAGTGGCCTTTGTCTGTCTGAAGTGAAGAAAGGCAATGCCTTTCTGAGCACTTAACATATGCATCAGAGTTCAAAGAGTTCCCAACCAGGACTTGGTTTACTATATATGGTAGATTAAGTGAGATGCATCACTAAGTTGCTTAGCAGACCCCAGGGTATGTTCTAGGGCACAAATGGAAAGGGGAAGAGGGATTCTAAGCTTCTGATCACTTGGAGGATTGCTCTAAGAAGTCTATGATTCACAAGAGACCAAGCTTAAGGCTTTGGTCCAGTTCTAAGAGTGTATTTATACATGGCTATTTAAGTAGAGTTTCCAGCAGGGATTGATGTGTTTCAGTGGCAGTAAGGCCACAAAACTCATCAGCATATTAGTGTAAGTAGTTTAGTAAGTAGCCAGGGCAATACAACAGCAGTCTGAGGTGGCAAGAGTGTAATAGAGGGTGTTATGGACTGCCAGACTAGTTTCACTTACCTCACTTTTTACTATATATATTACTTACTTTCTCATGGACTGGCAGGGAGCCACTTCCACATCCATCCCCATACATTACCACACCTCTATTACACTTCACTGCCCTCCACTTTATGTCGTGTTGCCTTGGCTCATTACTAATACTTTTAGACTAATATGCTGCCATGTTTCGTAGTCCCACAGCCTCATGATGCTGCTTATGTCACCGCCAGGAGCATTGGCAAGTAACACTTAGACACAATAAGGATTGGAGTAGAAAGCTAAGTTCTCAGATGCGACTTAGAAGGCTTGTAGAAGAGGGTTACTGCTCTAGAGCATGCCCTAGTAGCCACCCTAGTAGTGCAGAATAGAACAATGCTGGAATTGAGACAGGAGACTCAACTTACTGTCTTATGGATGATAGTTGGCCTGTATTTATACTACTACAAATGCTCCACTATAATATCATACAAAACATGACTATTGGAGCACAGAGACTATCACATGTATGAACACTCCACAATGACATATGCTTTAGCTGGTTCTAGAACTTACAGGAGTGTGATGCACTACCATCCCTCCAAGCTGGTTACATCACCCCTCTGCTAGACCCAGATGTCCTCATCTTTAGTAGGGAGAGGCACATCTTTTACCTTTGTCTTTGGACCTCCAGGCACTCCTCCCCATCTGCCCCATGAAGTGGCTATATTCAAGGTGTTTGACTTTCTCTGGGAGGCACGCTGCTGCCAGGCGTTCTTCAGACCATTCCTGAGCCTTTTGAGTGGCCCTGAGGTCAGCCTGGTAAAGCTGAATCTTGTTGGTGATGATTTGGACTTCCTCATCATAATGCCTATAGTGCTTGAGCTCTGCCATGAGCTCCCAGTCATTGAGGTTGTTGATGGCGTCCTCCAAGGTAGAGTAGGATTCTGTGGGGCCCCAAAGTTTGTGACGGAGCCAGGAGGGGATGGGCTCCAATGGGTCGTCAGAAGAATAATCTGGGGAAGCGTAGAGCTCAATGACATGGGCATCTTGTTCACCCCTAGCATGGGAATGGATCCCAGCAACACACCCATCAGGAAGCTGTCATACAAAGCAGGTGACATGCTCTATGCCATCAGAGAGTGGGATAGAGAAATTGGGGACTTGCCCCTTGTTCTCAACAAAGCCCTTGGGGCACTTGAGGAAGCCTGACTCATCTCCTTTGGCCAACTCCTCGTTAGTATGTCACAACTCTTCCACCTCTTCTTGGTATGCATGCTCTTGTGCATTGATGGTCATAAAAAGACCTCTGATGATGGTGGTGAGCTGGGATGGGGTTGTGTTAGGAGTGGCTGCAAGGATGTTTTCTGCACTATGAGGAGAGAGGGGGAAGCCCCAGCTGTTAATGGTGGCAAGGGCGATCTGAGCTTCTGCTGGGGTAGGGTTGGAGATGTGGAGGGTGTCCCCATCACCCAAGCGAAGGTGCCTAGGGAACTGGGCGATGTCTGGAGAGTCAGTGTGCATTGGAATGGGCAGGGGTGCAGGGGATGAGATTCCAGCAGGGGTTTCGACATGAGGCAGCACTGGGGATGACATAGTAGATGCTTAGTAGGTATGATAGCCACAGTAGGTTTTGTGGCAGAAGAACGAGTGCTCAAGTGCATGTGAGTGGGTAATGTGGGGGTGGCAGCAGTGGGTAAGTGGGTGAGAGAGGTCTTTGTGTGGGCACTTGCATGGTTTGAACTTGTGGAAGTGATGTGTGGTAAAGGGTGGTCCACACAAGAGCAATTTGAAGAAGTGATAGCTACTGCTTCAAGAGGGCTCCAGGGTGGGTCCTTTCTGAGTTGTTGAAGGGCTATTGGGTTCCCTTTTATCCCTATTAGTGGGTGACATCAGTGGTACTCTTTCAGGAGGTCTGGAGCCAGTACTAGGTCAGCTGGTTCCCATGTGTTATCACTTTCAGGGTATCCTTTCCACTTGATGAGATATTGGAGCATCCTGGTTCTCCCCTGACGTCGGTGGCTCCTTATCTGCTCCACTTCATATAGTTCTTCGCCTCCAATGAGGTCAGGTGGGGGCCTGGAATAGTTAGGGCCATGCATCGTGTTTTCACAATAGGGGGAGAGGAGTGATGCATGAAACATGTTGTGGATTTGCCAGGCATCTGGCAGGGTCAGCTGATATGTCACTGGGGATATCTCTTTCATCACTTTGAAGGGTCCATAATGTTTTGGGGCCAGTTTTGAAGCTTGGTGGGGGAGTTTCAGGTGGGTCGCTTCTAACCATACTTGATCTCTGGGTTTGTATTGTGCTGGAGGGATATTGGATGCTTTCTTGTTTATCGCTCAGGTGGCCTGGTCCCTGGCTTCCTTCATTCGTTCCACCCGCTTTTCCACCGCTTCATTGTCTGATTTGACTGTCTGTTCAGGAAGAAGGCATGGTTCATACCCCAGTAATGCTTGACTGGGCAATATTCCTATTGTTGAATTGAGGCAGTTGTTGTGTACTGCTGTGGCTATAGTGATCCAGTATGTCCAGTCTTCTGGGTGTGCTGCAGTTACAGTTCTCAGGTATTGTTCCACCCATTGATTTTTCCACTCTGATAGTCCATCAGTTTGTGGATGGAAGGTGGTTGACAGGTTCTGCTGGATTCCTAACTTCTTGGTGAGTGCTTTTGCAAAGTGGGAGGTGAACCAGGGGTCTCTGTCGCTGATAATCTTTGTTGGGAGCCCAAACCATTGGTAGATGTGCTCCATGTATAGCTGTGCAATGCCAGGGCCCATAATTGTTGTTGCACAGGGCAGGAATATTGCTGCTCTCGAGCATGCATGATCTACAATGGTTAGAATGGCATCTTTGCCATTTCGCATTGGTAGCCCAGTTATCAAGTCCATTGCAACTGTCTGGAAGGGTAAAGTGCCTTCTTGAGTGGGTATGCGGTATATGGGGATGTGTTTCTTATGAGTGAGGATTTTTGTTTGTTGGCATATTGCACATCCTTTGACATATTCAGCGATCCATGCTTTCATTCCTGGCCACCAATAATACTTTTGAACCTTCCTAAGCATCTCATCTCATCCTGGATGTCCCATGGTGGGTGTGTCATGGGCTTTGCTGACTATCGCTCTCTTAACTTCCTTCACATTAGGCACTATTGTTTGTCCTTGGGTAGTGGTAGTTGCACATACACATTAAGGGGGAATGATGGTTACATCTTTGTTGTCTTCGTGCCCTTGATCTACCCCTGGAGGCCTGGATAATGCATCTGCCACCATGTTAGACTTTCCTGGGATGTATTCCAGTTGGTAGTCATATTCTTGCAGCTCTGCATGCCATTGTGCTGTCCACCTATTGAGGTTTCTAGGGGCTTTCCAGTATTGGAGGTTGGCATGATCTGTGTGGATAATGAAGGGGGTTTTTGTCCATCCTAGGTATTGCCTCCAGTGTGCTAGAGATTTCATTACAGCTAGCAGTTCTCGTTCATAGATATCATAGTTTCATTTAGTGGGTGTGAATGTTGCCGAGTAATAGGCAATGGGATGGAGTACTGGTTTATGGTGTTTTGCTAGTGTGGGCGTGGTATGATTGCCCTCTTGTGAGAGTATGGCACCCACACCATATGCTGATGCATCAACTTGGAGGGTGAACTGTTTGTCAAAGTCTGGTTGGATTAGTACTGGGCTTTTGCACATTCGAGTTTTAAGTTCTTTGAACACCTTCAAGTGTACTTTGTTCCAATGCCAAGGGGTAGCTTTCTTTGTCAGATCCAGGAGTGGTTGGACTATGGTGGAGTAGTTGGGAATGAAGTATCAATGGTATCCAGTGAAGCCTAAGAACTTTTGTACTTCAGTGGGGTTTTGTGGAGGCGACCAGTCTGCAATGCCTCAAAGTTTCTTCGGGTGCATTTGCAGCCTATTCCTTCCAACAATGACACCAAGGTATTCAATTTCATCTTGCTCAAACTCACATTTCTTGGGTTTGAGGTAGAGATTGTTTGCTTCCAGTTTGTCTAGTATCTGATGTACATAGTTCCAATGTTGTCGTACATGTTGTTCCTCAGTTTCATGGGGAACCTAGCAGTGTGGATGGCCAGGTCATCCATATACACCGAAAGCCATCCTTGCCCTACTTTAGTTCTGAAGATCATGTTCATCATCATTTGGAACGTTGCTGGAGAGTTTGTAAGCCTGAAGAACATGACTGTGGGTTTGAATAGCCCTTCTGGGGTGAGAAAGGTGGCCTTCCATTTGTTGCCTTCTTTGATTCTTATGTTATTGTACCCCCATCTAATGTCAAACTTCGTGAATAGAGTGCACCTGCTTAGTTGATCTATCACTTGGGGAATGAGAGGGAAAACATTCCGCTTCCTCTTTGTCCATTTGTTTAGAGGTCTATAGTCTTGGATGGGTCAGAGCTTGCCATCTTTCTTTTTGACAAAGAAGAAGTTGGTGGCATAGGGTGATTTGGACAGGCAGATGGTACCTCTGGATAGATGCTCTTTCACAAATTCATGGACTTCCTCTTTTTCCTTTTGAGTTAGGGGAAGTAGTCTCCCTGGTAGGGATGCTGGTGCCCCAGGGAGGAGTTTGATGGCGTGATCCCATACTGAGTATTGGGGTAGTCTTTGTGATTCTTGCTCGCTAAAGACCTTGTTATGTCATAGGTATTCTTTTGGCACAGATGGTGTTGCCAACTCCATTGGGGCATTAAAAGTGATCTTCCCAAGGAAGTAGGAATCTCTTTTGATTGGTCTAGGGATGTTGCGTGTTCTGGGTACATATCTTGCCTTTTGGGCATTCAGTGCGCTGATAACGATAGGCAGTTGTGCAATGTTGATCCATCCTCTTTTCCAATCGATCTTAGGTTGCATTGCTGCAAACCAGGGATATGCAAGTATGGCCTTATGCTCTCCTAGGTCTGTCAGGAAGAAACAGTGATTAGTTCATTGTGTTCCAGTGCGTATTTCCAGGTCTGTATAATATTTCAAGCTTCCACTTTTGTTCTCCATTCTGTCAACATTAAATAGTGGTCTGGGTTGTTCTAGTGGTTTGATAGGGAGTTTCAGCCATTTTGCATAGGCTAGGTTCATGAAATTTTCAGTGGCTCCAGAGTCCAGTAGGGCAATTGCTTTGGCTCTTTTTGCAATTGTATGTGCATAGAATTGAATTGTTATAGATTTCCATGCAGAGAGATATACATTGTTGCTATTACTGTGCCTAATCAGTGCCAATCTGATCAGGCTGTGGGAAAATCCTCATTTGGCCCCAACTCTTTGGCCAGATGCTCCCTTTCATCCATAGACATTGCTTCCAACTGGGCTTTCATGACCACTACAGCATCCCTGGTGGGAATAGGGCTTTCCTGCAGTTCATTGTCTTCCACAGGGTCAAAGTCAATGAGGTTGGCATAGTTAGGATTGTTGTTTCGCCTCTGGGGGCAGTTTCTGGCAAAGTGCCCAACCTGGCCACAGTTAAAGCAAGCATTGCTAGTTGTGGAGGTTTGCGTCGCCCTCCCCTGTGCATTCTTTCCACCCCTTTGTTGGCTTTGGTGCCAGTTTCCTCGTTTCCTCCTCCTCCTCTCCAGTTATTAGGGGTGTGGCTTCATCCTACATCCATGGGGACTGGGGTGTTATTCATGGATGGAGGCATGTTTGAGGAGTTGTATGCTGGCTGATTGGACCTTCTCCAGTTCCCTTGCCCTTGGCCTTGGGTAAAGAATGGTCATCTCTGGTTAGTGACATTAGTGATCCACTGAAAGGGGTTTCCTGCACAAGTGGGTGTTCCTCCTGCTGCATTCCTTGGCCTGAGGATACCTTCTATGATTGCTTTACTTTGAGTGAGGGATTTGACCCATTCTTTGAGCAGGTGATAGTTGATGGGAGTCGGTGGCTTCAGGACATCCAAAAGGATGAATGTGGGGAGTCCTTCCAAGAACATATTATATGTTTCCTGGTTGCCTTGAGTGTAGCCTGCTTTTCTGGCCAGAGCTTCAAACTTGGCAACATATTCATCGTAGTTGGTGCCTTTCATTTCACATTCTCTCAGCTCATTTCTGGCCCTTTGTTCAGCCTGGGTGTCTTGGAATTGGTCGTGGTACTCAACCAAGAATTGATCCCATATTTCAGGGATGTTGTCATTTATGGGGTCAAGAGTGTCTAACCACACACCCATGTCTTGGACCCATTGGGCTGGTTCATTGCCTTTGATAAGGGTAAGGGTAAAGGCTACTCACTTATATGGTGAGTTAAAGCCCAGGACATCTGTGTTTAATCAGAGATATCCTTTGACTTCCTTGATGAAGTCATCAGCTTTGGATTGATCTCCATAGAATGTTTGGGGTAGGCTCCCCATAGCTTTAATGTCACCTGCTACTTGCACAGGTTGGTTCGGTGCTGCTGGTTGTCCTCCACCACCTGGTGGTCCTCCGCCAGGGCTGCCACCTCTGGGTCCTCCTCCTCTGGATCCTGGGTCTCCTTGTTGCAGGGCTTTCTGTAGGCTGCCTAGGACTTTTTGGACTGTGGCTTGGGCCCCAGTCGGGGTGGCGTTACTACCCATGACAGTGCTTACTTGGGTGGTTGTCATTGTCATTGCTTGGGAGATGCTGGGAAATACTATTCCAGCTGGGAATGCATCGGTTGGGATTGAAGGGATTGGGGTTAAAGGTCATAGGGGAAAGGTGTCATTGATATGGGGTGTGTGTGAGTGTAAGGGGGCTGTTGGTTGTTCAGGTGTGGGAGGTGCAGTTCGGAGCCCTTGCTCAATAGGTGTGTGGTGGATTTGTTCATCTACTTGTTCTTCCTCTTCGACTTCTTCAGAAGAAGACTCGTCTATTCTGTAAGCTGGGGAACTGCTTCTCCTAGGAGGAATGTATCACTATTTGCACTATATTGGATGTGTCTCCACTGGTTGTTGTAGTAGCAGACCTGTCTTGTTCTTCCTCTGAGGTGCTTGTCTGCTGGAACAATCACTAAGATGGGGTGCCCAGTGGCATTGTGTATATGGTCTGCTTCAAGTCTTCTGACTCACTTGTTTGATCGGCCCTTGATGACCTCTCTGCTATGAATAACTGTGGCTTGGCTTTGAGAACTACTAGCCATTTTGAAAGCAAGTTGAGTCTAATGTCACCACCAGGAGTGTTGGCAAGTAACACTTAGACACAATAAGGATTGAAGTAGAAAGCTAAGTCCTCAGAAGCGACTTAGAAGGCTTGTAGAAGAGGGTTACCGCTCTAGAGCACACCCTAGTAGCCACCCTAGTAGTGCAGAATAGAACAATGCTGGAATTGAGACAGGAGACTCAACTTACTGTCTTATGGATGATAGTTGGCCTGTATTTATACTACTACAAATGCTCCACTATGATATCATACAAAACACAACCATTGGAGCACAGAGACTATCACATGTATGAACACTCCACAATGACATATGCTTTAGCCAGTTCTAGAACTTACAGGAGTGTGATGCACTACCATCCCTCCAAGCTGGTTACAGCTTAAATGCATCATCAAGCCTCTTAGTCATATAGGCTTAGTAGGATGCCATCTGAACATGTCATCACTTACTTAGTCATACATGCTTACTATCTTGTAGTTATATATGCTTAGTACAATGCTTTAGAGATGCATCATCCTTCTACTTAGTCATATGTACTTACTGTACTGTAGCCACAGGGCCTATAAAAGCCCCCCAAAGTGAGACCAAAGCCTTAAGCTTAGTCTCTTGTATAATACAGGACTTCTAGCTCATCCCTTGTGAATTTAAGCTTAAAATCCACCAGAACCATCCTCTTGCACCTTAGAATGTACCCTAAGGCCTGCTAAATTGACTTAGAGGTGCATTTGCTCTTCACTTGAAACTCTGAACAAACTCAGACAGAAAGGTGATACCTTTGCCACCCAGAACCCAAACATGAAGGCCACTAGTAATGGAACTGTAGTTGTCTATATGAACAAGTCACATACTATGACCTCTGTAATATGTGTCACATGCTACGACCACCAGTAGCACCCAGGAGCTGCTCCTACCAGACGTCAGAACCCCTTCCATTCACAAGCTTCATGAATCACCAACAAACTAAGTGCAATACAAGATGTAGTGGCACCTCCAGACATCACTTCTTAGAGTGATAACAGAATAGCTGCCACCACTACATGCCATTCAGAAGCCACAGCCATACAAGTTCTAAGGACAGAACTCTGAACCCCAACCCATATCAGAAACCAGACTTGGATAAGGTGTCCAAACCCAGAACCAAACTAAAACTGAACCCTCACACTAAGACACGTGATGTCCTAGCATGACAGAGGGTATGTAAAGTATAGTGGGGGAGGTGATGATGACTCTGGCCAGACTGTGAGAAATATGTACATATATGGACAAGATATTAGTAAGCAAAAGCATCCCAACTGTCCACCATAACACAAATGGTGGTGAGAGGTGGTGAATGGAAGGTAGGAAGATAAGTGGAATGGCCATGGAATGGTGGCAAGATGAGTGGAACAGTGGTGAGAGGAGTGGAATAGGGGCAAGAGGTGGGAAATGGTGCCAAGAGGTGGTGAATGGTGGTAAGAGGAGGGGAATGATATCAAAGTAGCTAGACTGTCACTGCCAAGATTCTTAGCAGAGACAAATAGATGCAAATGAAAAAGGGAGCCAAGTCATGCTACAACTTGGAAGGTAGATAGAGATAAAAATGTGGGAGAGTTCCTGCCTATTGCAGTGTGTTGCAATGACCACTCTGATGGTTGAGAAAAAGCACTTGTATATGATTGACAAAGAGACTCAACTTGCTGGTACATAGGACAAGGAGTTGACTACTTATAGTAGGAGGTGGCCTAGGGCCCAAATGGAGACAAGTACTATATGTAGCAACAGCAATAAACAGAACAAGGGGACAGTCTGATAACAGTACAAAGGGATGCCAAGAAAGGAGCCAAAGGGATAACTGAAAAAGATTGACCCATACAAGCTAAGGTCACATGTGATACTAGTACAGATACACAAACATACATTTGCCCAGTTGCAGAACTTCCATGGGTGTGAATAGTTAAATATCCATCCAAGGCCAGTTACATAGACTCAGACTCAGTGGGCACACACAAGGAGGGGCACTAGCATGGGCAACAGGAACTCTACAACTCATAGCAAAGGAGTTATATACATCCATTGTACCTACAGAGGCCACTGAGTCTGTATCATATGATAGTAGTATGGTCAGTATCATAGAGAAAATTGTGGCATGAAGAGGGGATAAAGTATTGTCAAGAGCAGAGGGTGTGCAGTGAAAGGAAGAAACAGAAAATGACACATGGCACACAAGTAGTGAGGGTTAGGGTCTAGTCCACCAATCATACTTGATGGCAACAATATGAGCCCAAAGAGAGTGGCCTACATGGGGTGGGGTGGGGCAACATGGACAATGATACACAAATGAGGCACAGGTGGGGCAGGGTGACAAGGACAATGATGCACAGATGAGGGGGGGTGGGGCAGGGCAAGGCAGGGCAACAAGGATGATGACACACAAATGAGGCAGGGTGGGCAGGGCAGGGTGACATGGATGATGACATATAAATGAGATGAGGCAGGGCAGGGTAACATAGATGATGACACATAGATGAGGTGGGGCAGGGTGGGGCAACATGGATGATGATAGACACAAGGCCATGGTCAACATGCAGGCAACAAGGATGAGTGTTGAGGGGAATGGTGGTGAAGCAGCTTGAATGATATGGGTTATGTTAGACTTGGGGCATTGGCAGCACTCAACATTCACTGCTGACACTCCTAAGTACCATGCCTCTAAAGGGCACTTCATTTCCATTTCTCCATTATAATTTTATCTCTAGGTTTTTTTTTTTTTTTTGGAATCCATTACTATGCACCTTGGGGTACAGAACCCCATGTAGCACTTTCTATACAATTTATACTACTTTGAGTATGCTTAAGTTGTGTGTTCTAATTATCTCTAGTTATAGTTTGCATATCAAGTGAAATGAAAACTGAAAAATTTCTATGTGTATTATTATCTACACTCACGTAGATCTAGCCTGGACTTCCATCCTGCTACTCTAGACTTCTGATTCCATTGCCTCTGACTCTGTCCTGTTATTTCCATTCTGGTACATTCTACTTATTCTTGTGCTCTACATTTTCATAGCTCTATCCTCTAATTATCACTCTTCTATCTCCTATATAGCTTAGATATAAAGGCTTGTATTAGATAGAACAAAACAATATCAGAGTTTTCCCCCCTTTCATCTCATTACCTTATATCTCCCTTTTTCTCTGAACACCCACTCCCCTTCACACTTGCTCCCTAGCTGCACTTTGACTTGTGCCAGACTCCATGATCAGGACACCCAAACATCAGGTTGTGTGGTCAACATGCAAGTGACAAGGATGGGTGTTGGAAGCAAGAGGAGGGGAATGGTGTTGAAGCAGCTGGCAATATGGGCAGTGTGACATGGACAGGGATGGATGGAAGGCTATGGTCAACACACAAGTGATAAGAATTGTTGTGGTGGACAGTTGGGACACTTCTGCTTACTAATATTTTGTCCATATACATACATATTTCTCATGGTCCAGCTGCAGTTGTTATCACTTCCCCCACCTTACATTACATACCTTCTATTACACTCCTGCCACCCCATTCTGCTGCTGTGTTGCCTTGGCTGATTACTAGAGTCCTTCCACTAATATGCTGATGAGTTTTGTGGCTTTACTGCTGCTGAAACATGTCAATTGCTGCCAGAAACTCTGCTTAAATAGCCATGTATAAATATGCTCTTAGAACTGGACCAAAGCCTTGAGCTTGGTCTCATGTGAATCCTAGACATTCTCAGAGCAATCCTCTGAGTGATCCAATGCTTGGAATCCCTCTTCCCCCTTCCACTTGCACCCTAGAATGTACCCTAGGGTCTGCTAAGCAACTTAGTGATGTGTTTCACTTAATCTACCATATATAGTAAACTGAGTCCTGATTGGGAACTCTTCAAACTCCGACACATACATTAAGTGCTCAGAAAGGTGTTGCCTTTCTTCACTTCAGACAGACAAAAAGGCCACTGAGTAACAGACCTCTCAGTGCTCTATAGAACTGCCCCTCTACACTAGCAACCCAGTACCAAGGAGCAGCTCCTTCCATTCACAACCTTAGTGGCATACCAACAAACTAAGTGCAATATAAGGTGTATCAGCACTCCAGACATCACTTCCTTGACACCATCTGGACAATACACTTCTTGAGTATCCAAATTGACTCCTTCATATCTAGATCCCCTTCCTCCTTCAGGAAATCGAGGACAAATACAGCCAGCACCAGCACTACCCACAGCTGTTCTAACAAGGTGTTAGAACTCCACAGAAGATGACCAAGACAATGGTCACAGACACAGACATTAGCAACACCACTATCCTAAGGCAGAGGGATATCTTAGATGAACTAACCAACAGACAGAAAGAATGAGCAGCCAAGTGTGCTGCCAGACAGAAACTTAGACAGACCAGCCACACTCCATCCAGCATGACAAGAATGGCCATTGAAGCAAGAGAAGAGGTGGGGTGTCAAAACAGCTGGGAAACAGCAATGCATAGGGAGGGAGTAAAGGGGACCATCTAAGCCAGGTGTGCCAATGTGAACAGGGACAGCCATAAGGCCAGAAGTGATGTGGGTGGGTGTTGAGGTGAGAGGACAGGTGTTGAGGCAAATGAAGGGGTGTTGAGGCAAGAGGAAGGGTGTTGAGGTGAGAGAAAGAGCCCAGAATGCAGACAAGGAATGAGAGAGACAAAGTGAAAGTCAGGGTGGATGGTTGAGAAGGGAGAAGGCAGAAGGAGAGGGCATTGATGTAGGCCTGTGCCCCTAAAGGGTAGAGTAAGAGTAGAGCACAAATGAGTTGGGCCACTGCCTTGGTAGAATATTTTGATCCACTCTGTCATGGTGGACTATTGGGATGCTTACACTTACTAATCTTCTTGCCTTATATGTACATATTTCTCACAGTCCAGCTGGAGTTGTCACCACTTCCCCCTCCTTACCTTACATCACCTCTATTACACTCCTGCCGATCCCTTCTGCTGTTGTGTTGCCTTGGCTTATTACTAGAATACTTACACTAATCTGCTGATGGTTTTCGTGGCCTTACTGCTGCTGAAACACATCAATCGCTGCTGAAGACTCTGCCTAAATAGTTATGTATAAATACACTCATAGAAGGGGACCAAAGCCTTAAGCTTGGTCTCTTGTGAATCCTAGACATTCTCAGAGCAATCCTCTAAGTGATCCAAAGCTTCACAGCCCCTTTCCCCTCCCACTTGTGCCCTAGAACATACCCTAGGGTCTGCTAAGCGACTCAGTGACGTGTTTCACTTAATCTACCATATATAGTAAACCAAGTCCCAATTGGGAACTCTTCAAACTCCGACACATATGTTAAGCACTCAGAAAGGCGTTGCCTTTCTTCGCTTCAGACAGATGAAGGTCACTGAGTAATGGACCTCTCAGTGCTCTATAGAACCACCCCATCTGCACCAGAAACCCAGCAGGAAGGAGCAGCTCCTTCTGTTCACGACCTTAGTGGCATACCAATGAACTAAGTGCAATACAAGGCGTATCAGCACTCCAGACATCCCTTCCTTTGGATACACGTCTTAAGTATCCAAATCGACTCCTCCACATCTAGATCCCCTTCCTCCTTCAGGAGATAGAGGACAACAGCAGCCAGCACCGCCACTACCCACAGCTGTTCTAACAAGGCATTAGAACTCCACAGAAGATGACCAAGACAACGGTCACTGACGCAGATATCATCCTACACATACAGCAGAAGGACAGAGACAGGCCAGATGACCTAACCCCCATACAAAGAGAACGAGCAGCCAAGAAGGCTGCCAGACAGAAACATCAACAGAACCGCCACGCTCAGTCCAGCGTGATACACTCCCCCACCATCTGACAGGAAGCCTCTGTGGCCCAGCCTCAACCTTAGAATAAAGCTTGGGAGGGTGAAAGGAAGGGAGGGGGTGATGTGAACCTGGCCCTATGTGTAGAGTCTTAGTCACATGGCAGAAATCAACCATGGCACATATTGTTGCAGTTGTTGCATGCAGAACATCCTGTGAGTATCCCACACTGTGAGTAAAGAGTCAAAGTTATCCTCTCCTCCTGAAAGAAATGGCCTTACCCTGCATTCAGAATGCACCAGTCTGCACTGTCCAGGAGCATGCTGATGTGCCTACCTTCACTTTGCTGCCATGTCTTTTCTTTGTCTTTTGTCCCTGGCTTCTGGTCTGGTCTCCTTGCCCTAGCTTCTGCATCTGCCCCTCACAGCCTCTTTCACTCCATCTACATTATAGTGCCCATGCAAAAGGGCCTTGACTGCCTTTTCTTCATGACTAGCCAACCTCACCACCTTGTCCTGTGTGTATACTATTGCCTAAGTCCTGTGTCACATGTCACTAGCACAGCCCCAGCTCTCTCAAGTAGGGATTGGCTTAGGTATATGTCACTGCCAAGGGTTTGGCTGCAACAAAAGACTAAGGTAGGAGAGAAAGCTAAGTCCTTGCAGTGACTTAGAAGACTTTGGAGCAAGGGTTACCACTGCAGAGTGCATACTATAGCCACCCTTATGAAAGAGAGAGGGAAACAACAATGGTATTGAGACAGGAGACTGAACTTGCTGCTTTGGAGCAGCAAGAGGGCTCTACTTATAGTACAGGGAAGTCAATGCCACATCAGCATTGCAACCAGGGACTATCACATGTACCAAACACACTATCACATGCATGCTAATGATACCAATTGCCAGCAGATACTCCAGTTCCAGAACTTATAGAGTGCAAGGGACTGGGCCCTCACTCCAGGCTGGCTACACCACTCCTCTGCTTGGTATGGATGCCCATATCCCTTACCCTTATTCTGCCCATCTACTCCTTTCCACCCACTCTGCTGTGCCAGCTGTGGGATGAGTTGCTTGACTTCAAGCTGCTTGACCTTGCTTGCAGTGTATGCCACCACCAGCCTTTCCTTGCTGGCATCCTTGCTTCCTTAGGTGTCCTCCAGTTCTGCTGACAGGATGCAGATCTGTCTCTGCAGTTCTGTGGCCTGATCATCAAGGCATTGATACTGCTTGACCTTGGCCAGCAGGTCCCAACTGTCCAGCTTAAAAAAGGCCTCCTTCAGAATGTGGTAGCTCTCCAGGTTGCCCCAGAGCCTGTGTCAGAACTAGGATGGGAGGGGCTCCAGCAGCTTATCTTCCAGGTAGTCAGGCTGGGCATATAGTTTAATGACATGGGCCTCTTCTGGCCTATTGTGGAGTGCATATAGTCTAGCATCTCTTCCATTGTTGAGATGCTTGATGAGGCAGACAGGGCAGTCCCTAACTTTGGTAGGGATGGTAAAGGAGGGGAGGTAGCCATCATTATCTTCCAAGTCTAGTGGGCATTCAGCCTATGCCCCCTGGAGCTCCACAAGGGCATTGGAGACATTGGTGCAGTTCTCATTAAGTTTGTCAAACTTGGCCTAGGACTCTTAAAGCACAAGATTGTGCTGCTGCTCTTGGCTGGTGATAGTGTTGAGGAGCCCCCTGACAATGACCTGAAGATTGGTCACTGTGATGTTAGGGTTAGTAGTGATGATTGACTGCATGCTCTCTGAAGAGAGGGGGAGCTCCCAGTAGCTTGCTGTGGCAAGGGCCTCTTCAATGTTAAGTTGTGTAGGGAGCTGCTGGCTGGTGGGTCAGTGCATAAGGGAATGGGAAGAGCAATGGGGAAGCCAAGGGATGCTGGAGATTTGGTAGAGAGGTTAACCAATGACATGATGTGACACTAGTGGTGGTAGGTGCAATAGGGCTCCCTACAGAAAGACCAGTGTTCAAGAGTGTGTTTGTGGGTGATGTGGGGGTGGCAGCGGTGGGATAGGGGCCCAAGCAAGAGTTTGAGGGGCAGGAGCAGGGTTTGAATTCATGGAAACAGTGGGTGGTGAAGGGGGGGAGTCAAAGCAGTGACCTGAAGAAAGCAGTAGTTGTTGTAAGGTAGAAGTCATCTAGCTCCAGCACAGTTTATGTAAGCTTCCTAACCCCTAGGGTTAGGACATTTAAAGTGGCCAAATATTCAGGCATGGGTGTGGGTTGTGGGTGCAGGGGTGTGGGTGCAGGTCCCAGTCCTTGTGACAGAGCAGATGGAGTGGTAGAATTGGAAACACACATACATATGTACATGTAACTACACAGTATACTAGTCTGGAATCATTTCCTTCATAAGTGTGATCATATCTGGTAGGAGAATATGATGGCCATGATACTTCTTGTTGGCCCATGCTGCTTAGGCACCAGATAAACCTTGATGATAGGCAGAAATAAAGCACATAGACCAGTTTGCAAATCTGCAAAGAGTGTACAGTCCTGGAATAAATAAATAAAAGGAGTGGCAATGCACCTTTGAATTTGTTCAAAAGGGATGTCATCAAGACACCTGAGTGTCTTCCTTTGCATCTCCTCCATGGTCTTTGCACAGCCAGCAATGCAGAATCAAAGCTTTGCTACACCCCAGTATTGCTCAATGAAGTCTAATTCACAATGATATCTGGGATAGTAGTTGCACAGATGGCTGCATGATTTGATGTGCTCCTGGAGCAATGGCTTCTGTAATACAAAATCTGGCTGGTTGTAAAGGATGTGGTGACAGCAGCAGCTAGCCTGTCCTTCAGGACGCTTGCAGCTGGCACACTCAACAGGGAGGCCTGCCTCTGGCAGAAGTCCACACTCATGGATAATCTGTTCCATACCCTTGAACCACCCCAGATAAAGGGGGTGGTCATCTGGGAAGCAGAACAATTGTGGCTTACCTGTCAAGGGATTGATACCATCACACATGTATGGCCTCTTCAGGCAGTGTGTCCAAAGATGCTTTGGATCTCAAAAGCAATTGATAAGATAAAATAGGTTTAAAGAAATATAATCAGACACACTTTTGACCATCTTGGTGCCAGATATTGCATCTGTGGCACACTTTAAGTGACTGGGTGCATTGTCAAATAAAAAGAGGCCCTGTGCAAGGCCATTTGTCTTGGCCTCAAAGATATTGATGGTGAGATCAACTTGCATGATGAGTTGATCTGCATTGAAGTATCCATCCCAATTCTTGCCTGATTTGAACATGATACAGGCCTCTCTACAGAGTGGTCAATAAGGAGTGCAATAAGAAATGAAAGTATTGACACACCTGTTACCATTGCACAGGTGTCCCCACTCAGCCATCAAGAAGTCTAAGACCATGAGTAATTGCCCCTTGCCTTTTGGTTTGGGGGCTGGCCAGCTGTCTTGATGGTTCTAACAGGTTTTCCTCTTATCATTTTGGAAGAAAACTGATTCATCATAGGTGACAAGGATAAGGTGATGTGAATCCAATGATAGATGAGGAAGGGGATTGCCATTGTCATCCCAAAATTGGAAGCATGTTTCATATTCTGCCCATCAGTCCACAAAGGCCTGCTGATAAGCCACAACATTGTCTCATTCATGGCCATCAATATACATTCTGTTCTTTGATTTGCTGTAGCACCAGTCTAGTTTTGCAAGCCACCTCTGTGCTGTTGACAAGGAAATGCTGGGCTTGTAAATCCCCAGCCACAAGAACAAGATCTGAATCTTATTGCTTGTGACAATTGTGCAAACATTTTCTGCCTTGATAAAGCTGACCTTTGCCTTCTTTGACAATTCCTCTTGTATCTCCAGTAATATCTCTTTATCCTCAAGAACTGTCTTCTGACTATGGCCATAGGAATGGAGAGGAAGGTTCCCTTCCTGAATATAATCCAGAAGCCAGGTCCAGATGCTGTGTGTGCAATTAGATCCATGCCCCTGAGCCTTTGCAACAATCTTTTCTTTTTTTTTTCTTTTTTTTTTTGGACAGCACTATACTAAATAGTAGTTAACTACCATCTAATAGATGATTACCTACTAGAAAAAAGTATGTGCTTGGTAGTGAGTGAAGTCATATCAGCCCTACATCACACACTAAAGCCAATTTGGGTGGCCTGAACTGGGGGGAGGGAAAATGCATTCACGCACACCCCTGTTGGGGTAGTGTGGGACTCAGCTTTGTTGTGCTACTACCCACTCAAAAACCTCCCTACTCTGCATTCAGATAGTGAGATGCAAACCTTGTCTTTCTAGTGTCTTCTCCCAGGTGGCCTTGGTTAGTTGGATAGCTTTTTTGTTGTGTTTGATGGTGGTGGCGATGAGTTTATCCATGGTGAGTCTGTTGTTAATTACCTTCCACCACCAGGCTTCGATCTGTTGTGTGGTGTGGATTTCCTGATTGATTGTCCTTCCACATCTCAAGACCCATATTAGGTGGCTTGCTTCAGATATTAAGATTTGGAGGAGTCTTGATTTTCCTTAGGATTCCAGGGATACTGGGCTTAGGCTGGGTTAATCTAGCCTTCTTCTTTCAGGGAGGGTAATGCTCCCTACACCCAGAATTGTTCCTAAGGATATTTCAGGCCATTTATGTTGGTTGTGGGGCCAAAGGCTTTTTGCTAGGTCCCAGATTGTGGTACGTGCCAGGGAGTTACATTCAAGGAGGATGTGTTGCATTGATTCAGTGACCCTGCATAAGGAGCATATTCCTCTATGAGTGTATGCTGGTATGTTCATCCATTTCTCACCTATCATATAAGCATTGTGGATTGTTTTGTGTAATATTTGGACGCTTAGAAGGGCCCTTGAGTCACAGGGACCAAGGGGACTGCAGAGGAGGGAATAAGACTGAATTCAACAAGGGAGATACTAATGCTGACCTGCAGAGGAGGGAATAAGACTGGGGGATTAGTCCACTCCTCTGCAGCCTATATATACATGAATGGGACAATAGGGAAGATCCAGACACAGTGGATGTGTCTGGGACATTATTCTGAACAGGACACAAGTTGGGAGTGATCCACTCCATCCACAACACAAGAAAGACACATGGGGCATTGTTCTGACAGTCCCCTGCCACAGACACAGTCAGAAACACTCCAGACTGTGTCCTAAGCATCCTGGACAGCCTAGACTGTGTCCTGAGCGTTCTAGGCCCTCCAGACACTGTCCTGAGCGTCCAGGACTGCCAATAACACTCCCCCATGTCAGTGCAATGCCACAGAGGTCTACACTGACTGCAATCCAAGCATCTTGATGCATTTCTGTAATTTGAAGCGATCAAGTGCCTTGGTGAATATGTCAGCTGCCATGTCCTGGGTGCTCACAAATGTGGGAGCAATCAGCTTGTCCTGAACCACATCTCTGAGCCAGAAGAGGCGAAGTGAAAGGTGCTTCATCCTGCTGTGATGCTCTGGGTTCTTGCTCACAGCAATGGCGGACTGATTGTCCATTCTGAGGATGGAGGGGCCAGAAATTGAGTACCCAAGCTCCCCCATGAACTGGCGCATCCAAAGGATCTCCTTTCCGGCCTCAACAGCAGAGATATGCTCCGCTTCGGTGGTGGACAGTGCAACAAGCCCTTGAAGCTTTGAGCTCCATGAGACTGCTCCAGAGCCCATCTTCACCACATAGCCTCCAGTGGACCTCCCATTGTCTGGATTGCCCCCATGATCTGCATCAGAGTAAGTGATGAATAGCTCTGATGAGTTAGAGGGTTCATAGACAATCTTGTGGTCAATTGTGCCCTTCAAATAACGCAGCACATGCTTCACTGCTTGCCAGTGAGGGAGACCAGGATTGGAGTTGAATCTGGCAAGAACTCCGGCAGCATAGGCAATGTCTGGCCTTGTGGTGAGTGCCAGATACATGAGTGAGCCAACCACAGAGATGTAGGGATGCTGACGCATTTCTGCAGCCTCAGCTTCAGTTTGGGGGCACATGGAGGTGGATAGACGCATCCCAGGGTTCAGAGGAGTGGACACAGGCTTGCAGTCATCCAAGCCATGCTCCTGGAGGAGATTGGTGATGTGCTGACTCTGGGAGAGGCAGAGGCGACGATTGGGACGATCTCTGCTGATTTCCATGCCAAGGAGCTGAGTGGTGGACCCTAGATCACGCAGTTTGAAGTGTTTAGACAGCTTTTCAACCACAGAATCAAGCTTGGCTGAATCTTTGCCAGCTAGAGTGATGTCATCCACAAAGACAGGCATGAAAATGCGCACACCATCTTTATAGTAGATGTACAGCCCATGCTCTGATTGTAGACGCTTGAAGCCCATTGAGATGAGTGCAGAGTCAAGGGTTCTGTTCCAGACACAGCTAGCTTGTTTCAAGCCATAGATTGACTTGTCTAGCTTGCAGACATACTCTGGTCCGCCCACTTCAAATCCCTCAGGCTGCTGCATGTAGACTTCTTCATCAAGAGTGCCATTGAGATAGGCATGAGAAATGTCCACAGAGCGCAGTTCAAGGTCCTCAAGTGCAGCAATGGCTAGAATGATGCGAATGGTGGAGTAGCGCACAGTGGGGGCAAAGGTTTCCTTGAAATCAAAGCCAGGGCGCTGTGAGTAGCCCTTTGCAACCATTCTGGCTTTGTAGCGGTCCAAGGAACCATCTGCATTGCGCTTCACCTTGAAGCACCATTTGGAGCCAATTGCACGCTTCCCAGGAGGCAATTTGACAATCTGCCAAGTGCCATTCAGCCTGTGTGCCTCCATCTCTTCTTCACAAGCTTTGTGCCACAGCAGCGCATCAGGAGAGTGCTGGGACTGCTTGTATGAGCTGGGTTCAGCAGTGGAGGCAGACTGAGCATGAATGATGTCAATTGGGTCATCAGATTCATCATCTTCTTCATCAGAGGACAGGATGGCTGGTGTGGGTTCCCTCATCTGTTTGTAGCGTTGAGGGACGGCCCACTGCTCAGGTAGCCATTCATCTCTGGGACGCCTGGTGCGCTGAGGCCTGGTGTGAACAGGGGGAGGAGCAAGAGCAGGAGAGGTTGGAGGAGGATTAGATGATGTGGAAGGGACAGGAGGGAGCAAAGCAGTAGCAGGTGTCTGGGAGCGAACAGGAGGCAGATCAGAAGAAGACAAAGAGCCATCTCCCCCATGATCTGGCTGCTGTGAGAGTGTAGGATCATCTGGATCAGCATGATCAATGATTGGGAGATGTATGACAGGAGGGGAGGGTTGAATGAGTGAATTAGGACGAGGGGGTGGCAAATGAGGTGTGGAATGCTTCTGATTGATGAAGAAGCGTTCATCAAAGTCTGCACGCTCTGAAATGATCACTTTCTTGGTTCCAGGATTGTAGAACTTCCATCCTTTATATCCTTGAGGATATCCAATGAAGATGCACTTCTCCATGTGCGCTCCAAGGCTCCCAAGTGGACGCTTGTCTCTCTGGATCAAGACATAGGCAGTACAACCCCAAACACGAAGTCTGGAGACATCTGGCTTGCTCCCATAGAGTGCTTCATGAGGAGTGGTGTCAGGGAGTGCAGCAGCGCCCACTTTGTTGTTCACATGAATGAATGAGGCTAGTGCTTCTCCCCAGAATGAGGGAGGCATCCCAGACTCATAAAGCATGGAGATCACACCTTCCTCCATCGTCCTGTTGGCTCTTTCAGCAACACCATTCTGCTGGGGGCGATTCCTGGTGCTGTGTTGCCTCTGAATGCCATGTTCCACACAGAATGCATTGAACTCATTGGACATGTACTCCCCACCCTTATCATCTCTCAGTGAGCCCAGTCTCTGTCCAGTGACGTTCTCAGCCCATGCTTTGAACTGCTTCAAGGCAGCAAAGGTCTCTGACTTGTGCTTCATCAGATAGACTGCCTTGAAGCGAGAGTAGTCATCAATGAATGTGACCCAATAGCGATGCCCCTGATGGGTGGGCACCTTCACTGGACCATGCACATCACTGTGGACAAGTTGGAGGGGTCTGGATGCTCTGGAGAGCGAAGATGGGAATGGATCTGCATGCATCTTTCCAGCTTTACAGGCTTCACATACTGGATCAGGTTCTACTTGAGAATCAAGCTTGAAACCAGTCACCAGGTTACCTGAGGAAAGCTTCTTCACTCCTGCCAAGTGGTGGTGGCAGAGGCGACGATGCCAGAGGTCCCAATCCAAAGAGAGAGTGGTAGTGGAGGAGAGTGAGGCAAGTTCTTCAGCAGGAATGGTGTCCCCAACAAGGAATGCTTCATTAGAGCATTTCACCTGTGCTCTGAACATGGTCTGATTGTCCCTGATGAAGTGCATGGTGTCCCCCACAATTAAGACATTGAAATGACGATGCATTGTGAGATATAGCACAGATAGGAGGTTACTGGAGAGAGAAGGGACATATAGCACATTGGTGAACTCTAAGGGCGCCATTTCCTTCCCTCCCAAGACAGGATTGAACCGCACAGTGCCCACACCCTCAGAATGAATCACAGACCCATCAGCCAGCCTTATTGGGACGCAGTGAGGCTTCAAATTGCGCATCCAGTGGCGATTGAAGGTCATATGAGCAGAGGCCCCTGTATCTGCATTCCAAGAGTCAGGAGGTGCAGATTGAGTGGCAGAGAAGAGAGCACTTGCTGAGGCAATGTGAGCAGACTGGGGTGCATCAGGGACTGTCTGGGAAGAGGGAGTGGAAGCAATGGCAGCTGTGGAGGGTGATAAGGAGGGGAGCTGGCGGATGAGCTTTGCTTTGAGAAAGCAGTTAGCCTCCTCATGGCCAAGGCGATGGCAGAAGTCACATTTGGGGCGATTAGATGCCTTATTCTGTGAGTTCTGGGGCTGAGGTGAGGAGGAGGAAGATGATGAGTTTGATTTGAAGTGTCTAGGTGGAGCAGATGATGCAGAGAACGCTGAAGTGGCTCCTGAGAGGTTGGAACGTGTCTGCTCCATGTTCCTAAGTGATTGGATCACAGACTGCTTGTCAAACTTGTCCAGGACTGAAATGGTCCGCACAACATCATCAAAGGAGTGAGGAAGCGCCCTAATGATGGCCATAACAGCTAGCTCATCATAGAGGTTTCTGAGGGTGAAGGAGACAGGGGAAAGTGATTCAATGACTCTGATTTGTTCATCCACCTTGTTGATGAGTGAATCCAGCGATTCAGAGTCCTCCTTTTGGACAGATAGGAGTGCATGATACGCATTAAAGCGTGGTGCAGTGCGCTGCTGAATGAATGAGTTTCTGAGGGTCTCCCAGATCATTATAGGATCGTCTTCACAGTCCCTAATGAGCACTTTGACTTCATGAGACATTGCAGTCTTGAGAGCACCAGCAGCCTTCTCAGCCAGGATCTCCCATTGCTTCAGCTCTTTCCGATCAAGAGGAACAGCTGGAGACAAGATTTGGCCATTAGAGTCCTGAATTTCAGGCTGGGCAGCTGGTTTCTCCTCTAGACCAGAAACAAGACGCCATAGACCATTGAGCTGGAGCCATGTCTTCATGTGGTCAGCCCAGAGGCGATAGTTCTCAGATGTGAGTAAGGAAATGGAGGATACTGAGATATCTTTGGAGGACATGATGGAGAGTGTGAGGCGATGAGGATGAAGGAAATTGAGTGAATAATGAAGGAGAACGCAAGTAGGGGATGTGTAGAAGCAGTAGGATCAAGCGCGTCGCAGGCCAGGGCCCATAACCTGTAATATTTGGACGCTTAGAAGGGCCCTTGAGTCACAGGGACCAAGGGGACTGCAGAGGAGGGAATAAGACTGAATTCAACAAGGGAGATACTAATGCTGACCTGCAGAGGAGGGAATAAGACTGGGGGATTAGTCCACTCCTCTGCAGCCTATATATACATGAATGGGACAATAGGGAAGATCCAGACACAGTGGATGTGTCTGGGACATTATTCTGAACAGGACACAAGTTGGGAGTGATCCACTCCATCCACAACACAAGAAAGACACATGGGGCATTGTTCTGACAGTCCCCTGCCACAGACACAGTCAGAAACACTCCAGACTGTGTCCTAAGCATCCTGGACAGCCTAGACTGTGTCCTGAGCGTTCTAGGCCCTCCAGACACTGTCCTGAGCGTCCAGGACTGCCAATAACACCTAACTAGTCTATGATGCAAGTCTAAACAACTATAGGTGATGCTCCATGATGTCATAATGTCATGCATCTCAACACTTCTCCTCGTCGCCTATGTAGCATGTAGCATGTGGAGTAATATAGTATGTATGCAATCAAATGTAATGTAAATATAGTATATGTATGCAATTGAATGTAGTATGTATGCAATCAAATAATTGAAGCTATTGTAGTGTGTAGGTTGTGGATACCAGGGTGGGTGTATGTGAAGCTACTCCTCCTGAGGTCTGTGACACTCCTCCTCACCCACACAGGGAGTCACTAGCATAAAGGCCCAATGTGGAACATAATTGTTCAAAGTCCAGTTTCATGAGGGGTTTGGTTAGGACATCTGCAAAATTCTCAGAGCTCCAAACATGAGCAAGGTGAGCAAGTTGAGATGTGATGAGGTCCCAAGTGGAGTGATACTTCACATGGATGTGTTTGATGTTGGAATGGGTGGCCATATCTTCAGCAAGAAGACATGCAGCATCATTGTCGCAATGCAGGATGGTTGGGCCAAGGGGTGGCAGGTCAAGGTCAGCAAGTAGTTTGCAAAGAAACACAAGTTCCTTTCCCATGTGATGCAGTGCAATGTATTCAGCATAGCACAAAGAGTCAGCAGTATGGGGTTGTTTCTTGGAACTCTAGGAGATTAAGCCAGAGCCCAGGGTAAAGCAGTAGCCGCTTATGGAGCAGCTAATATCTAGGCAGTTGGCATAGTCTGAATCAGAGTATCCTGATAAGGAAATGGGGGAGTTGCCACCAAGGAGCAAGGACAGGTTATGTGTGCCTTTGACATATCAAAGGACTTGAACAGCAGTGTGCCAGTGATTGGGGCAGTAGCAGTCAAGGAAACTGCAGAGGTAACCAACGGTGAAAGCAATATCAGGGCGGGTGGCCACAGTGAGATAATTGAGACTGCCAACAAGTTCACGATAGGGAGTCCACAACATCCAGGTGGAGATGGAGGGGTCAATGGGCAAGGTCCTGTCAGGGCAGCAAAGAACGAGTCCTGTGGCCATAGGCATATTGCAAGGGTGAGCATCAGTTTGGTGGAACTTGTCAAGCAAGTGGCCAATGAATGTGGATTGGGAGATGGCAATAATGCAATGGTCACAATCATGGACGATGGAGATGCTGAGAGCAAATTTGGCAGGGCCAAGATCAGAGATTTCCCAGCGAGACCTTAGTTTGCGCTTGAAATGAGCGAATGCTTAGTCAGAAGAGGATGCTGCAATGATATCATTGACATGTAGAACAAAAATAGTGGTGCCCTCAGAAGATTTGCGCATATAGACACACCATTCGTTGCACACATGAGGGAAGTCCCAAGACTGGACTGTGTCATGGAATGTGTGATTCCACACTTGGCTAGCCTGCTTCATTCCATAGATGGATCACATGAGTTCCCAGACCCAGTCCTCTTTGCCAAGCTCCTCAAAACTGGCCAGTTGTTCCATATAGGTGATCTCATTGGGTGGCAGAACACCATGCAGGAAAGCAGTTTTGATGTCAAAGTGATGAAGGTCCCAGCTAAGTGTAGCCACAATGTGGAGTATCAGGTGGAGTGATTCCAGACGAGTGGTAGGTGCAGACATCTTGTCATAGTCAATGCCATAGCATTGCGCATACCCTTTGGCAACATAACAGACTTTGTAGTGGATGATGTTGCTGGTGTTGTTGTGCTTGCATTTACAAACCAATTTGCCCTGCAGGGGATGGCGGCCAGGTGGTAATGCAGAGTGCAGAATCAAGGTAAAGACATGTAGGTCCTTGAGGCTCTGAATTTCATCATGTGTGCCAGCCACCCAAAACTCCCGTTCTTGGGAACATAGTGTGGTGGCCCAAGAGGGGTCATCACCGTCATCCAAGCAGGGGGTTAAGGAGCTGTCAGTGAGGGTAGAAAGTGCAGTGTCAACAGAGAAGGATGGGTCATCAATGGTCAAAGGAAAGAGCTCATGAGAATCAAGTTGTCATGGTGGACTATTGGGACGCTTACGCTTACTAATCTTCTTACCTTATATGTACATATCTCCCACAGTCCAGCTGGAGTCGTCACCACTTCCCCCTCTCTACCTTACATCACCTCTATTACACTCCTGCTGATCCCCTCTGCTGTTGTGTTGCCTCAGCTTATTACTAGAATACTTACACTAATCTGCTGATGGTTTCCGTGGCCTTACTGCTGCTGAAACACGTCAATCGCTGCTGAAGACTCTGCCTAAATAGTTATGTATAAATATGCTCATAGAAGGGGACCAAAGCCTTAAGCTTGGTCTCTTGTGAATCCTAGACATTCTCAGAGCAATCCTCTAAGTGATCCGAAGCTTCACAGCCCCTTTCCTCTCCCACTTGTGCCCTAGAACATACCCTAGGGTCTGCTAAGCAACTTAGTGACACGTTTCACTTAATCTACCATATATAGTAAACCAAGTCCCAATTGGGAACTCCTCGAACTCCAACACATATGTTAAGTGCTCAGAAAGGCATTGCCTTTCTTCACTTCAGACAGACGAAGGTCACTGAGTAACGGACCTCTCAGTGCTCTATAGAACCACCCCATCTGCACCAGAAACCCAGCAGGAAGGAGCAGCTCCTTCCATTCACAACCTTAGTGGCATACCAATGAACTAAGTGCAATACAAGGCATATCAGCACTCCAGACATCCCTTCCTTTTGGATATGCATCTTAAGTATCCAAATTGACTCCTTCACATCTAGATCCCCTTCCTCCTTCAGGAGATAGAGGACAACAGCAGCCAGCACTGCCACTACCAACAGCCATTCTAACAAGGTGTTAGAACTCCACAGAAGATGACCAAGATGACAGTCACTGATGCAGATATCATCCTACACATACAACAAAGGGACAGAGACAGGCCAGACGACCTAACCCCCATACAAAGAGAACGAGCAGCCAAGGAGGCTGCCAGACAGAGACATCGACAGAACTGCCATGCTCAGTCCAGCGTGACACAAGTAGAGGCATGAATTTGGCAAGGAAAGCACTAGCAAGCAGATGTGACTTAGTGGCAAGATGCTCAGAGTGGCAGAGGGGCGGTGCCAAGCCATGACAGGGTGAGGGGTAGGTGCCAGGATCGGGCATTAGATCAGGTGTGTGAGTCAGCGGTGGGTGAGCAGGTGTGAGTGGAAGGTTGGCAAAGGAGTGAGGGATGAAAGGAGCTCCAGAAGTGATGTGCAGACGATTAGGAGATTGGGAAGTGGAAGGCAAATAAGGAACTTCCCAGCTGGGTGGCACATCAGGATCAAAGGAGACGATTGTACCAGGGAGAAGATCATGTGATTGACAGTCTAAGTGCTCAATGAAGGTGACATGGAAGGAGTTAAACATGGAGCCAGTCGTATTGTCCCAGAGATGATAGGCTTTCAAGTGAGGAGCATACCCAATTAAGGTGCAAGGAGTGGAGCGGTGGAAAATCTTCAGATTATTGGTTTGAATGAGAGTGAATGAGCAGCACCCAATTTCCTGTAGATGAGAGAGAGAAGGGATTTTATTGTACCACAGCTCAAAGGGAGTTTTATGATGGTTAGCCAAAGTTAAAGTGAGATTAGCAAGATAAGCCATGGTAGCGCAGAATTCATCCCAAAGGGATGCAGGTGCATTACATGAGAGGTGCATGGAGTGCACATGACCCAGTAGGGTCTGATGAAGGCATTCCATGCAGCCATTATGTGCTGATGTGTAAGGTGCAGTGCATTGGTGGTCAATGCCATGCACAGCACACCAATCAGCAGTTGATTTGGAGACAAGTTCTCCATTATTGGTGATGAGGATTTGTAATTTGTGGCCAGATTGGGTGATGACTGCATGGTGCCATGTTTGCAGAGCAGTGGACATGTCAGACTTACATTTTAGTGGGATACTCCATACATAGCCAGAGAAATCATCTATGATATTCATTAGGTACATATTTCCTACACAGGAAACACATGGCATTGGTCCACAGAGATCTGCATAGACCTGTTTTAAAGGCGCATCAGCCCTGTCCCCTTCCCGAGTCTTGGGTATTGTGGAACGAGTCTGTTTCCTGAGGATACAGTGATCACATTTTGGAGGGGAGTAGGAAAAGTCGACTGGCATACCTGTGACTGAGTTATGGCATGCCATATCCAGGTTCCAGGTATCACAGTGGCCAAGATGACGATGCCAAGTCTCCAGATTGGGGGTCTGTTTGGTGAGTAGAGCAGTAGTGCAAGTCACCTGAGCAGAGTCACAGAGCAAAGGATAGAGTTTAGTCACTCGTCGAGGAAGCCACGAGCAATAACCTTGTTGTGCTTGTCGGAGACCCAGCAATCATCAGGACTGAAAGTGACAAAGTGGTACCCAGTAGTGGCAAGTGCAGAAACAGAGAGAAGGTGAGTTGTGCAAGAAGGTATAAATAGGACATCTCTGAGATGAAGTTTATGGCCAGTGCCAGTGCAGAGATTGATGTCGCCCATACCCACCACAGTTGTTGACAAGCCATTGAAACCTTCAATGGGATGGGCAGCGATCGGTCAGAGGCATTTGAAATCCAATTGTTCTGTCAAGATATGAGCCGAGCCACCAGAGTCTAAGAGAAAGGGCATGTCCTGGGCTTTAGTCAAGAGTACTCGAGCATTGGGAGACGAGACAGGGGCAGCTTCAGAGTCGAGATTGTCCACAGGTCGAGTCAATGTGTCCCAGTCAACAGATGCTTTCACAGGTCCAGACAGCGCCAGATAAGTGGATAAATTCAAACCAAGACTAGAAGGTTTAGAATCAGAGATGTTGGTGTCCAGGAGGCATGCAAGGCAGGCTGTGGTCGTGGCACGAGGTGGTGGGTCACAAGGTGGTTCATCAGCGACTCACATGTACATGATGCCTTCAACGATGATTGTTGGATTGGGGCCAGGTGCAGATGGTGGGAGAGATGTAGTGGTTGTCTTGGTGTTGACAATGTTAGCTGAGTTGACCAAGGGCACAGAGGTGTTTTGTGTGTGGAATTGCTGTTTAGCTGCCTTTTGGGCAGTGCGGGCGTCTTCAATGCTATGACCAGCCATTTGGCCACTGGAGTGTACACAGAACTCTGCCAGATGTCCTGGCCATTTGTAGTGAGTACAGATGACGTGTGCACATCCATTGGTGCCTTGGGTTTGGGCAGCAAGGACAGTGTTGGTTGGGGCACTCTGTTCTGCCCATCATCTGATAAGGCTTTCCTCCTGCTCTAACTGGTGGAGAATGGTGCAGGAACTGAATGATGGATCATCAGTTAGGCCCATGAGATGAGATTGAATGTGCTTGTAATGGTTGTTGAGGAGGTTAATGTAGACCACAGACTGGAGTTGATCAGTGTCGATGGGACCCATGGCTATGATCCATTTGAGGACATTGGTAGCCTCTGTGACCATGGTAGAGATGGGGACATTGGGAGTGCATTGCATGTCAAGGACCTTTTTAAGAAGGATTACTTGGGTGTGTAGGCCCAGTTTTTTGTGCTTCTTATGCAGGGCCTTGAACATTTTGTGTGCTGTGTCGACATTTATGATGAGTTTATAATTGCCATCTGAGGTATGGGTGAGGATGAACACCTTGAGCAATTCATTGTTGTTTGCCCATGCCTCATGGGCAGATTCATTGGATGCTAAGTTAGGCTGGGGTAATGTCCCTTTCAGCCATCGTATGAAACCCTGTCATTGTGCAGTGAGCAATATCAACTTGCTCCATTTTTCCCAGTTTGCCTCATTAATATTGAGGACAAGATCTGTGGGCCATCCTGAATCATTGAGGAACAGAGTTGGAATGGAACCAGGTGGAAGTGGAATGACAGGAGAGGCTGGTCCTTGAGTGGGCAGTGCAGTGGAGGCAGTCGTTCCCTGAGCTGGTGTCAGACCAGTAGGCAGTTGGGTGACCCCTGGACCAGACAACAGAAGGGCAGTGGGGGTTGAAGCCATGATGAGTGAGCATTGCTGTGAGGGTGGACAAGAGAGACAGTGAGAGAATGGTCACAGTTGAACAACAAAAATGAGGCAGGTGAGCTGGTTACTGAGGTCCTAGGTAGTTCGCAACTGGTTCAGGTGTGTCTAGGGCCCATAACCTGATAAAACCTAAGAAGTGACCTCAGCTAAGGAAGAACAAGCTTTATATGATGTTGTACCTAAGAAGCAACTAGGTGCAGTTAGTAATGTAGTGTGCATCATATGTATGAAGTGTACTCACCCTCAGCTAAGGAAAAACAAGCTGAGGGGAAGACTATTCTATGCAGGTCACTTTATATGCACCTAACTAGTCTATGATGCAAGTCTAAATGACTATAGGTGACGCTCCATGATGTCATGATGTCATGCGTCTCGACACATACAACATGGGCACCATACTCTTACAGGAGGGCAAGCACCTTACTCCTACTCTGGCAAAGCACCACAAACCAGTTCTTCACCCTTTCACCTACTACTATGCCACCTTCACCCCCACAGAACAAAACTATGACATCTACAACAGGGAGCTGTTGGCTGTGATGAAAGCCTTGGCACACTGGCAATAATACCTAGGGTGGATGAAGGTGCCCTTCATCATCCAAACTGATCATGCCAACCTACAACACTGGAAGGCACCAAGGAATCTCAACCAATGAACAGCTTAATGGCATGCAGACCTATAGGAATATGATTATGCATTAGAGTACATACCAGGGAAGACCAATACCATAGCAGATGCACTATCATGGCCCCCAGGGGCTGACCAAGGGCAAGATGACAACAAGGATATCATCATGATCCCTGCCTCACAAGTTCACAGTGCCACAATAGAAAAGGGACAAACAATTGTGCCAAACATGAAGGAACTGAAGAGGGCCATTGTGAGCAAGGCCCATGACATCCTCACCACCACTGGCCACCCTGGATGAGATGAAACACTGTGCAGGGTGCAATAGCACTACTGGTGGCCAGGAATGAAAGAATGGATTGCAGAATACATTCAAGGATGTGTAACATACCAGCAGACAAAAATAATCACTCACAGACCCCACATACCACTGTATCAAATCCCTACCAAGGCAGACACCCTGCTGTTCCAAGTAGTTGCAATGGACCTGATTACTGGGCTGCCCCCACAGGAAGGCCTGGATGCCATACTGACAATCATTGACCATGGATGCTCCAGAACTGCCCTCTTCCTGCCCTGTTCAACAAACATCACAGGGATGGGGATAGCCAAGCTCTATCTGAATCACATCTATTGATGGTTTGGCCTCCTAAAGAAGATCATAAGTGACAGAGACCCCAGATTCATATTGCACTTTGGCAGAGCCCTCACAAGGAAGCTAGGAATTGAACAGAACCTCTCCACTGCCTTCCACCCCTAAACAGATGGACTAATAGAGCAGAAGAATCAGTGGGTAGAGCAATATCTCCAAACAGTAACAGCAGGGCAACCTGAGGACTGGACAGCCTGGATTCCAATGGTGACTGCTGTGCACAACAATAAGATCAATGCCACAACAGGACTATTGACCAACCAGATCCTTCTAGGGTATGAGCCAGTGCTGGCACCAGGACATATGGACATGACAGACAATGAGGCAACAGAGAATAGGGTGGGCCACATGATGACAGCCAGAAAGAACACCATTGAGGCCATCAATCAGAAGGCTGGAAAAGCCCCATTGGCCCAGTTTAAGGTTAGGGAGCAAGTTTGGCTAGAAGTGACCCATCTTTGCTTGCCACATCAAGTCTCCAAATTAAACCCAAAATGGTATGGACCCTTCAAAATACAAAAGGAGGTGTCCCCAGTGGTGTATTGATTGGCCCTACCAATCTCCTGGCAGATCCATGATGTGTTCCATGTGTTTCTCCTTCTACCCTACCATAAGACATTAGCATATGGTCCAAACTATTCCTGTCCTCCACCTGACCTTTTTCAGGGCAAGAAACAGTATGAGGTGGAACAGATAAGGGATCACCAACTCCACAGACAAAAGAAGATGCTCCAATACCTAATCAAGTGGAAAGGATACCCTGAGAGTGACAACACATAGAAGCAAGCTGACCAGGTACATGCCCCAGATCTCCTTAAAGCATATCACAAGTGTCACCCCCTAGGAGGGATAAAAGAGTAATAAATGAGAATGGTAGACATTATCCATAGCTTCAATTGGTATTTAACACTTTTCAAAAATATCAAGTAATTTTTGAGTAGAGGCAAAAATGCCTGCTTTCATTTGAGAAACCATTTTTAGACATCTGGGCACTCAACAGCAAAGTTTTGTATTTTCAATGTCTGGAGTTTTGTCTAGGTCACATGACTATGTCTGGATACTGAGTCATCAACTTAAACACTGTCTAGAGCACTCAATTTATTCTGTTTACACCCAGAAATCACTCAGATGCCTTGTAAGAAGCATGCTGTGAAGTCTAGGTGCAAAAATGCTGAAAAGGCAAGAAATGTGAAGGTGCAGAGGCCTTGCAGTGAGTTTCATATGCTACTCCAGTCCTGATTCCCACTGATGCCATCTGCTTATCTTAAAAATCAAGATAAAATTATTCCTCTCACTGACAGAGCCCTTTAGCAAGCTGTTGAGGAATGTGAGGGAGATCAAGAGGAAGAAGAAATATATCCCAAAGATGGTCTTGAGGAACACAAGGATGATCAAGAATGAGAAGGCATGGATCTTGAAGATGGTCTTGAGATTGTCAAGCAATTGGCACTCAATCATTTCAATTCCATCTTACTGAGGGCCCAGAATCTTGCAGTGGAAGCAGAGAAGACAAGGCCTTGAAAGCATCCAGGAAGATATACAGGGACATCTGAGAGAATCCTAAGGCAATGAAGGGCACAGCAAGAGAACCTTGCAAAGCAAGGCTACCTCTCTGTGCTCAAATTCATGGCATATGTGGAAAAGACAGCCAACAAAAGGCCACACACAGAGCGCCTCACAGCAAGTCCAGTGGGAAGCAAGCATCCACCAGAGTCTGAGGAATCAGACACCAAGGATGTGGTGTCCAAATACATGGGCCAGGTGTGTGTTAGGGAGCCATTGACACACTGAAACTGATCAACAAGACCAGCCTGTAGCCTAGGAAGAGGAGGATGAGGAGGATGAACAGACAGCAAACAGCTTGTATGAGGACAACAGTGGGCACACTAAAGTGACAGTCAAGACAGCACCAGATGCCAGCAGAACTCAGGAGGCAATCCAAGCACTCCTTGAGAGTATCTCTCACAGATGTGCCCTAGTGGACAATTCCCCACCTTCCATGGTCAATAATGCACTGTCCATGTTATAAGATTGTCCAGCATTGTTGAGGACCCAAGAAAGGCTGGTGTCACAGAGCTGCAAGAAGTCATCCCTTAATGTTCTCTTCCAGGGTCATATTTCTGCCATGATAGGGGTCTTAAATCTCTTTCTGGACCAAGAGCTTCCATTTACTGATATACATAGAGGAAAGCATCAATGATTGTTGCAAAGGCTCTGGGCGACCTTGGACTGCTACCACCACCAGGAGCAGTTTTTCCCACACTGGGCCCAAGGTTGGTTTGTCGAACCTGCACATCACAGCCCTACTACCCTACAAATAATAACAACACTCTGACCATTACACCACTAGCTGTCCCCAATATTACAGACTAATACTAAAAATGCCACATGTCCCTTGGAAAGCCACCCAAACCATGGCCACCATTAAGTGTCAGCAGATAATGAGTCCCCTATGTCCCTGCCCAACAAAGACCAGTATTAGGCCCACAGATCCTCCACTAGTTATCATAACCATGCCATGCCCCCCAGAAAACTGTGTGACTACAGATAAAACCCTGAATGCCTCCAGCCAGTCCAGGCACCACCAAAATGTTCCCACTCATGTAACACCAGACTAACCCTTGCAAACTAACCCCCAGCTTCTCCCTGCCCACAATGTCCCCCCCTCAGGGAGAAAAACATGTCCCCACTGTAACCATTGAAAATGCCTCTGACATCAGAAAAAACAAAAGGAGAAAAGAGGGCCCATGGGAGTCTATGGCTCCCCTCCCCCCTGAAATTGACATCTCAACCCTGGCTAGGGCTGATGCTCCAACACCCCAACAGTCTCCCATGAACCTGGATGTCTTCACAGCTCCAGTTCCTCCTAACACCCCCCTCCCACTGCTCCCGAACATAGACAATAATAGATCACCGCAACTCCCCCCATCCCCCTCACCTGTGACGCAGTCCTCCCCCCAAGAACTTAGTCCCCAGCCCCCATCTTGTACAGAAAATGAGGGGCAGCCAGTCCCTGTGATTGCTACCCCCCCTACCACAGCAGCCACCAGCTTCCCACAACTGCTCCCTGGGATGAGCCAACCCCAAGGAGACCAGAAAAACCACAAATCCATGATAGAACAGGTTATGGGAGCAGAAGAGAGAGGAGAAACAACTCCTGCACTTAATAGCATCATCAGAGACCCTCTCAAAGGGTACACTGATGTGGCCATGCCCAAAGTACACCTTGCCTTCCCCACAGCTGCACTGAATGAAATAGAATGTGCTGTGATCAAATGTTGGGATGAATTTCTGAAAGGAAAACTACTGGCCCAGCCCTTCAGCATGGCTGCCTTCAACCAAGCCAACCATGCCTCCATATCCGCACTGATCTTTGGTGCCATCATTGAAATTACCAAAGCTGAAAACATCATGCTCAGCATCCCGCAACCACAAAAAGACTCCAACAAGACCCCTATCCCTTCCTCATCCATGACCTCACAGCTGACCAGAAACAGACACTTCTTCAGAGGGGAGTATGGTCCTCACAGTTCATCACCTTCCATACATTCCCTTTTGAACCAGAGTGCCTGGATTACCTCTTCACTATTAAAGGCCTCACAACAACGAAGGCCAATGAAGTCCAAGCTGCAGTTGAGGAAGTCTGGCATGATGCAGACACCACAGCATTCATCACATCCATCTGCAACAGAGTAGTGGACGTCAACAAAATCCAGGCCAAGCAGACACTGGATAACTTCATTGAATCAATGTGGATTACAGTCCTGGACACCAAAATGAAAGGAAATATGCCGGCCCTGTCATAATGGGTGTTTGCTTCCAGAGCAATAATCTGCAAAGAAAGAACCTGAAGCCACCTACAATCTTACCTCACAAACAGGACATACCAAATCAAAGACCAAAGCCCTGGGTCAGTTCCACCTGTCCTGTGCTCATGCATACTCTGCCACAGTGCTGGCCACCTGCAAGGCCTCTGCCCCTTCCCCAAAATCCCCAGCTGGAATGGCCCCCACCATAAAGACAATGCCCAAAGCCACCCCTTTGATAGAAGGACCAATGATGGAACACCATTGAGGAACAGAAAAGGAGGAATTTTCTCGTAACTACCATAACATTGAAATTGAAATACAACATTCATGTATATAAAGTCTGCCCATGTTGAATAAAATCCCTCCACTCACACCTCTGTTGGACATGCCTGACACTGCCATGAACAACATTGTACCTCCAACCCCTCCCGCTCAACATGCCTGACTCAGCATGATGGGAGCGGACCTAGCAAACCCTACCCTAGGGGATACCAGTGCTACAACCAGCCCCAAGAAAAGAGCTAACATAAACATTGCTACCCTAAACGTTAATGGTGCCACCTCACCCACATGAAACCTAAACCTGATAGAAAAATGGGTGCAAATTAACACCCTGATCAGAGAAGAGAGAGTCGCAGTGCTTGCCCTTCAGGAAACCCACTTAGATGACGACCTCCTCATGCACATCAATAGTTACTATAATAACTACATAGAAGTCTATAATTCAAGCATGCCCGGCAACCCAAGAAGTTCCAGGGGAGTCGCAGTCGCCTTTGTACTCAATAAAGCGCTTGTAAAACCAGATGAAATCAAAACTTATGCACTCCAGCAGGGATGGGCCCTGCTAATTAGAATTAAATGGGCAGGATCAGCAAAATTAACAATGATCAATATATATGCCCTGACAGCCTGCAACCAACACCCAGAATTCTGGTGCCAGATAGAACACGAAAGACAGGCCAAATGCCTACCTAAACCAGACATAGTCCTTGGGGACTTCAACATCATCAAAGATGCCATAGATAGATCCCCACCTAAGCTAAATGAACCCCCCACTACAAACGTGCTAAGAGACATTCAGACAACCTGGAACATCTAGGACCAATGGAGACATGACAACCCCACTGAGAGAATGTTCACTCACAGCCATATCCACCAAGGAGCCCATGAGCTCACTAGACTAGACTGTATATACTCAGCCAAAAAACACAAAAAGAACTTATTTGGCTGGACAATAACAAGTCCCGCTGTGCCCACCAACCATAAAATGGTCACCATGAAATTCACACCCAAAGATGCCCCAACAATCGGCAAAGGAAGATGGACATGCCCACCAAAAGTGACGAGCGATGAAAAACTTGTGAAAGAAATTATATCTGAAGGGATAATGCTACAAAACAGAATAGAAGACCTAACTGGAACACCACTGTGAATGAGAACAGAAAGTCCTCAACTTCTATGGCACAACTTCAAAGACAAAATACAGAGAATGGTCAAGAAATTACATAAAAATGACAACTTCAAGATCTGCTCAAAAATAAACACCTTAGAGAAAAGCATAACAGCAACCACAAATGTCAAGGACCTGGACAAAGACAAAAGGGCCTGAGAGGAGGTCACCTTCTTGTCCAATGAGCTAAAACACCTTAAAAATAAGCTGGTCAAAGAAAAGAAACTCAACACATGTGCCAAAATAATCCACCATGGGGAATGGCCTGGGGGTATCTGGAAGGTGATCAACAATCCAAAAAGACCCAGAGACCTTATCCCTAGACTAATGATCCCAGGCATGAACCTGCCACAGTATGAAAGAAGCTCAGGGAGGATGGCTACCCTGGCCCAAAATGAATATGAATCCATGCAAAGCTGTGATAATGCAGTTGAGCCTGACAATGAAAAGCTCACATCAATTAATCAAGCCATAAACTTCATACCTGAGAATCAATTAATACAAGATCCTATGTGCTCACAACTAAATTGGATGGTCAAGCATGTGCAAGTCAAAAAAGCTCTAAACCTCGCAAAACACAACATGGCCACAGGGATGGATGGATGCCCCTTTGAACTGTGGAAAGCCCTAAACACCCATCATGAAGCCAGTGAGTGTGCAGGAGAACCCAGGTTTGATATCATAGGCATGCTACAAATGGTATTCCAAGACATCCAGACCAACAGGGTCCATGAAGAAGCAGACTTTGCACTAGGATGGATCTGTCTGCTGTATAAAAAGAAAGACAGAACAGTAATAAGTAATTACAGGCCAATAACACTACTAAACACCGACTACAAATTACTAGCCAAAGTCCTTGCAATACAACTTCTAGACAAACTTAGAAACATGATCCACAGTGATCAAACTGGTTTTATCCCCAAAAGATCCATCTTTGAAAACATTAGATAAGCGAGTACAATAATCAACTATGCAGAAGTGACTGAAATGAATGGCACAATCCTAGCCCTAGACCAGGAGAAAGTGTACAACAGAATTAGGCATGACTACCTATGAAAATCCCTCGAACACTTCAGAGTCCCATATACCTTTAGGAAAACGGTAGAAGAGCTATACAAACACGCATTGATGAGAGTCACCATTAACAGCTGCCTCAGCCAACCATTCAAGGTCACCAGAGGAGTACACCAAGGTGACCCCCTCTCCTGCACACTCTTCAACATCGCAATAGAACCTATGGCATGCAGAATACATGTGGACAGGAACATTAAGGGACTAGAGATCCCAGGCCTCCCTGACAAGCTAATAATTAGCCTCTACACAGATGACACAAACCTCTTCCTAAGTAAAGATGATGATATCAAATATATCCTGGACATCCTCAATGAATGGTGCAGCACCTCAGGAGCTAAATTCAATACAGAAAAAACAGAAATCCTCCCAATAGGCTCACAAACCCACAGATGGAGAGTGGCAGAAATGTGCAGGATAAATGTGAATGACCCAACCCCCCTAGAAAACAGGATAAGAATTGCTAAAGACAAAGAGGCTGTCAGAATTCTTGGAGTGTGGCTAGGTAATGACATGCATGCTAGTACCCCATGGGAACTGATAATCGATAAGATCAAACAGGCCCTCAACCACTACAACAAGTCCCACCCAACCCTAAAAGGCAAACAATTAATCACACAAATGATAATCAGTGGCCACACACAGTTCCTCACCAAGGCCCAAGGCATGCCTGAACAAATCGAAAAGGCCCTAATTAAAACCAGCTGGGAATTTATCTGGGAGGGCAGCCACCTACCAAGAATCACAATGGACCAACTATACCAGCCCATCAAAGAAGGTGGTTTGAACCTCCTTGACATCAAAGTGAGAAATCAGGCCATAGAAATCATATGGCTAAAGTCCTACCTAAACCTCTCTGCATCAAGACCAAAATGGGCCACATTAATGGACATTATCCTGGATGCAGCGACCCCCCCAAACATAAATGTGCAGGCAAGAATGAACCTATTCCTACAAACCTGGCATGCACCCACGAGAGGCCCATGCACCAAGAGACTCAGCCAAGACATCAAGAGGATGATAAATGCAGTGAGTACCTTTGATGTTAACTTTGCAGCAATCAAGCTCTCCCTGAGCCTACAAGCAAAGCTCCCCACCTGGCTACTGACAGCCTCAATCAACCTGCTGATCAATAGCAACACTGCCAGATGCCTCCTACACAAACACAAGGCAAGAACAATCTCAGACCTGTTATTACTATCAGCAAGAGTCCGGCTGAACAACAACAATGAACACCCCCCTCACTGCATGTCCAATTACTGCCGCTGCCACCAATGCAGGCTAGACAGCAACAATAACTGCATCCACCCACACAACTGTGTGACAGAAGCCCACAGGTGACTAAAGCTAATAGCCTCAAAGATGAATCCTCTGGACCCCACAAACCAACTTGATGGACTATTGTTAACAAGGTGCAGAATGGAGCAAAATAATCTGGCCAAGGAACAACACAGCACTGTAATGTTTGACCCCACCATAACATCTAAAGAGAACCTGGCTGAATGTTTCAGAGTCTTCACTTACCCACAACATCTATCAAGCTCACCTGCCCAACGCATGAATGACCCCCACATAGCCATCCACCATGACTGGCTAACAATATACACAGACGGCTCATGCACCAACAATGGGAAAGAAGATGCCCACAGCAGTGCAGGTATATGGTTCAGAAGAAACAACCCCAGGAACACAGCCCTCCGTATACCAGGCCCTGACCGATCAAACCAAGTAGGCGAACTTGTGGCAATAATAGAAGCACTAAAAAGAGCACCAAATTTCAGCCCACTCAAAATCATAACAGACTCAAGGTACACCATTAATAGTCTCACTGAACACCTGCAGGACGGGGAAATCAAGGCTGGATCAGAGTAAAAAATGCAAACTTGTTTAAAATTGCCACCTTCCTACTGAAATGAAGACCAGCCATGACCTCCTTCACCTGGATCAAAGGTCACAAAGGTGTCCTGGGCAACAAGGAGAGTGACAAACTGGCAAAAGAAGGAGCTAATAAAGACACACCAGACCCCCTCAACATGCAAATTCCCAAAGAATTTGACCTCCAAGGTGCAAAGCTAATCATGATAAACCAAGCAATGGCATATCAAGGGATTCAAGAAAGAAAACTTAAGACCCTAAACCAGGCTGTGTCAGAAAACCTAATGCAAGCAAAAAGGGCAGTAGAAAGAATAAACGGCACACAAGAAACCAATGCCACAATATGGCTGAACCTTAGAAAACCAATTCTATGCATATGCATACAACAATTCCTGTTCAAAATGTTATTGGCAGTCCTGGACGCTCAGGACAGTGTCTGGAGGGCCTAGAACGCTCAGGACACAGTCTAGGCTGTCCAGGATGCTTAGGACACAGTCTGGAGTGTTTCTGACTGTGTCTGTGGCAGGGGACTGTCAGAACAATGCCCCATGTGTCTTTCTTGTGTTGTGGATGGAGTGGATCACTCCCAACTTGTGTCCTGTTCAGAATAATGTCCCAGACACATCCACTGTGTCTGGATCTTCCCTATTGTCCCATTCATGTATATATAGGCTGCAGAGGAGTGGACTAATCCCCCAGTCTTATTCCCTCCTCTGCAGGTCAGCATTAGTATCTCCCTTGTTGAATTCAGTCTTATTCCCTCCTCTGCAGTCCCCTTGGTCCCTGTGACTCAAGGGCCCTTCTAAGCGTCCAAATATTACAGGTTATGGGCCCTGGCCTGCGACGCGCTTGATCCTACTGCTTCTACACATCCCCTACTTGCGTTCTCCTTCATTATTCACTCAATTTCCTTCATCCTCATCGCCTCACACTCTCCATCATGTCCTCCAAAGATATCTCAGTATCCTCCATTTCCTTACTCACATCTGAGAACTATCGCCTCTGGGCTGACCACATGAAGACATGGCTCCAGCTCAATGGTCTATGGCGTCTTGTTTCTGGTCTAGAGGAGAAACCAGCTGCCCAGCCTGAAATTCAGGACTCTAATGGCCAAATCTTGTCTCCAGCTGTTCCTCTTGATCGGAAAGAGCTGAAGCAATGGGAGATCCTGGCTGAGAAGGCTGCTGGTGCTCTCAAGACTGCAATGTCTCATGAAGTCAAAGTGCTCATTAGGGACTGTGAAGACGATCCTATAATGATCTGGGAGACCCTCAGAAACTCATTCATTCAGCAGCGCACTGCACCACGCTTTAATGCGTATCATGCACTCCTATCTGTCCAAAAGGAGGACTCTGAATCGCTGGATTCACTCATCAACAAGGTGGATGAACAAATCAGAGTCATTGAATCACTTTCCCCTGTCTCCTTCACCCTCAGAAACCTCTATGATGAGCTAGCTGTTATGGCCATCATTAGGGCGCTTCCTCACTCCTTTGATGATGTTGTGCGGACCATTTCAGTCCTGGACAAGTTTGACAAGCAGTCTGTGATCCAATCACTTAGGAACATGGAGCAGACACGTTCCAACCTCTCAGGAGCCACTTCAGCGTTCTCTGCATCATCTGCTCCACCTAGACACTTCAAATCAAACTCATCATCTTCCTCCTCCTCACCTCAGCCCCAGAACTCACAGAATAAGGCATCTAATCGCCCCAAATGTGACTTCTGCCATCGCCTTGGCCATGAGGAGGCTAACTGCTTTCTCAAAGCAAAGCTCATCCGCCAGCTCCCCTCCTTATCACCCTCCACAGCTGCCATTGCTTCCACTCCCTCTTCCCAGACAGTCCCTGATGCACCCCAGTCTGCTCACATTGCCTCAGCAAGTGCTCTCTTCTCTGCCACTCAATCTGCACCTCCTGACTCTTGGAATGCAGATACAGGGGCCTCTGCTCATATGACCTTCAATCGCCACTGGATGCGCAATTTGAAGCCTCACTGCGTCCCAATAAGGCTGGCTGATGGGTCTGTGATTCATTCTGAGGGTGTGGGCACTGTGCGGTTCAATCCTGTCTTGGGAGGGAAGGAAATGGCGCCCTTAGAGTTCACCAATGTGCTATATGTCCCTTCTCTCTCCAGTAACCTCCTATCTGTGCTATATCTCACAATGCATCGTCATTTCAATGTCTTAATTGTGGGGGACACCATGCACTTCATCAGGGACAATCAGACCATGTTCAGAGCACAGGTGAAATGCTCTAATGAAGCATTCCTTGTTGGGGACACCATTCCTGCTGAAGAACTTGCCTCACTCTCCTCCACTACCACTCTCTCTTTGGATTGGGACCTCTGGCATCGTCGCCTCTGCCACCACCACTTGGCAGGAGTGAAGAAGCTTTCCTCAGGTAACCTGGTGACTGGTTTCAAGCTTGATTCTCAAGTAGAACCTGATCCAGTATGTGAAGCCTGTAAAGCTGGAAAGATGCATGCAGATCCATTCCCATCTTCGCTCTCCAGAGCATCCAGACCCCTCCAACTTGTCCACAGTGATGTGCATGGTCCAGTGAAGGTGCCCACCCATCAGGGGCATCGCTATTGGGTCACATTCATTGATGACTACTCTCGCTTCAAGGCAGTCTATCTGATGAAGCACAAGTCAGAGACCTTTGCTGCCTTGAAGCAGTTCAAAGCATGGGCTGAGAACGTCACTGGACAGAGACTGGGCTCACTGAGAGATGATAAGGGTGGGGAGTACATGTCCAATGAGTTCAATGCATTCTGTGTGGAACATGGCATTCAGAGGCAACACAGCACCAGGAATCGCCCCCAGCAGAATGGTGTTGCTGAAAGAGCCAACAGGACGATGGAGGAAGGTGTGATCTCCATGCTTTATGAGTCTGGGATGCCTCCCTCATTCTGGGGAGAAGCACTAGCCTCATTCATTCATGTGAACAACAAAGTGGGCGCTGCTGCACTCCCTGACACCACTCCTCATGAAGCACTCTATGGGAGCAAGCCAGATGTCTCCAGACTTCGTGTTTGGGGTTGTACTGCCTATGTCTTGATCCAGAGAGACAAGCGTCCACTTGGGAGCCTTGGAGCGCACATGGAGAAGTGCATCTTCATTGGATATCCTCAAGGATATAAAGGATGGAAGTTCTACAATCCTGGAACCAAGAAAGTGATCATTTCAGAGCGTGCAGACTTTGATGAACGCTTCTTCATCAATCAGAAGCATTCCACACCTCATTTGCCACCCCTCGTCCTAATTCACTCATTCAACCCTCCCCTCCTGTCATACATCTCCCAATCATTGATCATGCTGATCCAGATGATCCTACACTCTCACAGCAGCCAGATCATGGGGGAGATGGCTCTTTGTCTTCTTCTGATCTGCCTCCTGTTCGCTCCCAGACACCTGCTACTGCTTTGCTCCCTCCTGTCCCTTCCACATCATCTAATCCTCCTCCAACCTCTCCTGCTCTTGCTCCTCCCCTGTTCACACCAGGCCTCAGCGCACCAGGCGTCCCAGAGATGAATGGCTACCTGAGCAGTGGGCCATCCCTCAACGCTACAAACAGATGAGGGAACCCACACCAGCCATCCTGTCCTCTGATGAAGAAGATGATGAATCTGATGACCCAATTGACATCATTCATGCTCAGTCTGCCTCCACTGCTGAACCCAGCTCATACAAGCAGTCCCAGCACTCTCCTGATGCGCTGCTGTGGCACAAAGCTTGTGAAGAAGAGATGGAGGCACACAGGCTGAATGGCACTTGGCAGATTGTCAAATTGCCTCCTGGGAAGCGTGCAATTGGCTCCAAATGGTGCTTCAAGGTGAAGCGCAATGCAGATGGTTCCTTGGACCGCTACAAAGCCAGAATGGTTGCAAAGGGCTACTCACAGCGCCCTGGCTTTGATTTCAAGGAAACCTTTGCCCCCACTGTGCGCTACTCCACCATTCGCATCATTCTAGCCATTGCTGCACTTGAGGACCTTGAACTGCGCTCTGTGGACATTTCTCATGCCTATCTCAATGGCACTCTTGATGAAGAAGTCTACATGCAGCAGCCTGAGGGATTTGAAGTGGGCGGACCAGAGTATGTCTGCAAGCTAGACAAGTCAATCTATGGCTTGAAACAAGCTAGCTGTGTCTGGAACAGAACCCTTGACTCTGCACTCATCTCAATGGGCTTCAAGCGTCTACAATCAGAGCATGGGCTGTACATCTACTATAAAGATGGTGTGCGCATTTTCATGCCTGTCTTTGTGGATGACATCACTCTAGCTGGCAAAGATTCAGCCAAGCTTGATTCTGTGGTTGAAAAGCTGTCTAAACACTTCAAACTGCGTGATCTAGGGTCCACCACTCAGCTCCTTGGCATGGAAATCAGCAGAGATCGTCCCAATCGTCGCCTCTGCCTCTCCCAGAGTCAGCACATCACCAATCTCCTCCAGGAGCATGGCTTGGATGACTGCAAGCCTGTGTCCACTCCTCTGAACCCTGGGATGCGTCTATCCACCTCCATGTGCCCCCAAACTGAAGCTGAGGCTGCAGAAATGCGTCAGCATCCCTACATCTCTGTGGTTGGCTCACTCATGTATCTGGCACTCACCACAAGGCCAGACATTGCCTATGCTGCCGGAGTTCTTGCCAGATTCAACTCCAATCCTGGTCTCCCTCACTGGCAAGCAGTGAAGCATGTGCTGCGTTATTTGAAGGGCACAATTGACCACAAGATTGTCTATGAACCCTCTAACTCATCAGAGCTATTCATCACTTACTCTGATGCAGATCATGGGGGCAATCCAGACAATGGGAGGTCCACTGGAGGCTATGTGGTGAAGATGGGCTCTGGAGCAGTCTCATGGAGCTCAAAGCTTCAAGGGCTTGTTGCACTGTCCACCACCGAAGCGGAGCATATCTCTGCTGTTGAGGCCGGAAAGGAGATCCTTTGGATGCGCCAGTTCATGGGGGAGCTTGGGTACTCAATTTCTGGCCCCTCCATCCTCAGAATGGACAATCAGTCTGCCATTGCTGTGAGCAAGAACCCAGAGCATCACAGCAGGATGAAGCACCTTTCACTTCGCCTCTTCTGGCTCAGAGATGTGGTTCAGGACAAGCTGATTGCTCCCACATTTGTGAGCACCCAGGACATGGCAGCTGACATATTCACCAAGGCACTTGATCGCTTCAAATTACAGAAATGCATCAAGATGCTTGGATTGCAGTCAGTGTAGACCTCTGTGGCATTGCACTGACATGGGGGAGTGTTATTGGCAGTCCTGGACGCTCAGGACAGTGTCTGGAGGGCCTAGAACGCTCAGGACACAGTCTAGGCTGTCCAGGATGCTTAGGACACAGTCTGGAGTGTTTCTGACTGTGTCTGTGGCAGGGGACTGTCAGAACAATGCCCCATGTGTCTTTCTTGTGTTGTGGATGGAGTGGATCACTCCCAACTTGTGTCCTGTTCAGAATAATGTCCCAGACACATCCACTGTGTCTGGATCTTCCCTATTGTCCCATTCATGTATATATAGGCTGCAGAGGAGTGGACTAATCCCCCAGTCTTATTCCCTCCTCTGCAGGTCAGCATTAGTATCTCCCTTGTTGAATTCAGTCTTATTCCCTCCTCTGCAGTCCCCTTGGTCCCTGTGACTCAAGGGCCCTTCTAAGCGTCCAAATATTACATTAGGTGTATATAAAGTGACCTGCATAGAATAGTCTTCCCCTCAGCTTGTTCTTCCTTAGCTGAGGTCACTTCTTAGGTTTTATCAGTATGCAGAGGCATCAAACTGGAGTATGAACTGCTTGTTGAAGTCCAGCTGTAGCAATACAGGACTGCTGCACATGAGTCTTTAACTCCTCAAAGGCATCCATCTGTGGTTTGCCCCAGTGCCAAGAAGTGGTCTTCTTTGTGAGTTCTAGCAGGGTTTGGTGATTTTTGAGTAATTTAGGATAAAGTAGCAGTAATATCCTGTGAATCCCAGAAACTTCCACACATCAGTGGGGTTGTTGGGTGGAGACCAGTTTGCTACCCTTGCAGCTTCTTAGGGTGCATTCTTAGTTTGTTGTTGCCAACAATAACTCCTAAGTACTCAATGTCTTCCTTCTCAAACTCACATTTCTCTGGTTTGGGGTATAAGTCATGGGCTTCCAGCTTGTCTAGGATATGATGAATATATTCTTGATGCCATTGTTTGTGCTGTTCTTCTGTCTTATGAGGGTACTGAGCAGTGTGTGTTGCCAGGTCATCCATATAGACTGAGAGCCATCCTTGGCCCACCTTGCTCTGGAAGATAGTGTTCATCATTGTCTAGAATGTGGTGGGGGAGTTGGTGAGGCCAAAGAACATAACTATTGGTTCAAACAACCCTTCAGGAGTTAGGAACACTGCTTTCCATTTGTCTCCCTCCTTGATTCTGATATTATTGTAGCCCCATCATATATTAAACATCATAAATAGAGTGCATCCACTCAGGTGGTCAATGACTTGGGGAATGAGAGGGGAAACATTTCTGTTCTGTTTGGTCCATTTGTTTAGAGGTCAATAGTCCTATACTGGTTGCAGCTTGCCATCCTTTTTCTTTACAAAGAAGAAATTAGCAGCATATGGGGATTTGGAGATGCAGATCATCCCTCTAGATAGGTGTTCTTTGATGAACTTGTGGGCCTCTGGCTTCTCCTCCTGAGTTAGTGGTAGGAGCCTTCCTGGAAGTGTTGCTGGTGTGCCTGGCAGTAGCTTGATTGCATGATCCCATACTGTATACTAGGGTAACTGCTAGGATTCCTCTTTTCTGAACACCTTATGGTGTCAATGGTATTCTTCCAGCACAAGGGGTGACACTGGTGTCTCTGGCATCATGACTGAGACCTTTCCAATGTAGTACTGATTTCTATGGATAGGTTAAGGAACATTCTTTATCCTGGGCACATAGTAGGCCTTGTGCACATCAGGGGCCCTAAGCAGATTTGGCAATTGTGTGAAATTGATCTATCCACACTTTCAGTCAATTTTGGGCTGTACTGCTGCAAACCAGGGGTATCCCAGGATTGTCTTGTGTTTGCCTAGGTCTGAGAGGAAGAACCTTTGATTGACCCTTTGTGTGCCCATCTGGACTTCAGGGTCTATGTAGTACCTTAGGCTGCCACTCTTGTTCTGAGTTCCATCTACATTGAACAGTGGTCTGGGTTGCTTTAACTGTTTTATGGGGAGTCAAAGCCATCTGGCATAGGAGAGGTTCATGAAATTTTCAGTGGCTCCTGAGTCAACCAGGGCCACTCCTTTGGCTCTTTTTGTGCATGAGTGTGTGTAAAATCAGACTGTCATTAATTTATGAGCAGAGAAGTACACTTCATTGCTGTTGCTTTGCCTAATTAGTGCTAATCTGATCAGGCAGTGGGAAAATCCTCACTGACTCCCATTTCCTTTGCCAGGCATCCCTTTTCTTCAAGGCACATAGCTTCCAACTGGGTGCAGACAGCAGCTACTGAGTCATAGGTTGGCTGTGTCTATGTTTCATCTTCTTCTTCCTTAGGATTAAAGTTGATAAGGTTGACTCTGTTGCCATTGTTGTTGTGCCTCTGTGGATAGTTTCTGGCAAAGTGCCCTATCTGTCCACAGTTGAAACAGGCATTACTGGTGGAACCTCCTGCCCCTGTGATGTGTCCTTGAGGGTTCCTGCTGTTGCCCTGCTGCTTCTGGTGTCGCCGCCAAGGATGCTTGGTAGGGACAATAGACACAATGCAAGTGGAAGAGCCAAGTCATGACACGACTTGCACTGTAGTGGGATTATGGTAGAGACAAAGAGTTCCCGCCTATTGCAGTACATCGCAATGGCCACTCTGGCAGATGGAGAAGAGTACTTGTGTTGTATTGACAAGAGACTCAACTTGCTAGTACATGGTGCAAGGAGTCGACTACTTATAGTAAAAGGTGGCCTAGGGCCCAAAGAGGACAAGTACCCAACTAGGTAACGATGGAATCCGGAACAAAGGGAGCACTAATAGTGGTACAAAGGGAGTCACGAAAAGAGAACAAGGGGACAGCAAAAAAAGCTCAGACCCATACAAGCTAGGGTTGCATGTGATAATAGTACAGAGATGCAGACACTTTGCCCAGTTGCAGAACTTACATGGGCGCAGACAGTTGAATGTCCACCCAAGGCCGGTTACATCTGGTGCCAGTTGTTCTGGCTTCCACTTCCATGCCAGTTGTTTGGTGTATGGCTCCATCCTATATCCATGGGGACAGGGACATTGTTGTAGAATGGTGGCATATTGGAGGAGTCGTACTGGGGTCATCCTCCTTGTCCTCCTCCTCCAAAGCTGTTTCTTTGGAAAAAGGGGTGCCTCTGGTTGTTGTTGAGGCATTGGAGGGTGTTAATTTGCCCAGGTGACCCTCTGGGTTGAAGGAGGGCATCAAGGATGGCCTTGCTCTTAGCTAGGGTTTTGGCTCACTCCTTTAAATCATTGTAGGTCTGAGGGACTGGGGGTCTGAGGGCATCATAGAGGATGTAATTTGGTAGTCCTTTAAGAAACATGTTGTAAGTTTCTTGGTTCCTCTGAGTGTACCCTACCTTCCTTGCAAGGCTTTTGAACTTGGTGACATAAGAGTTGTAGTCAGTAACCCTCATTTTGCATCCTCTTAGCTCATTTCTGGCCCATTGTTCTGCTTGGGTGTCCTAGAACTGCTCTTGATATCCCAAAGGAATTGATCCTATAGAGTGTCAACATTATCATTCACTGGATCCAAGGTGTTAAGCCATGTTCCCATGTCTCTAACCCATTGGGTTGGCTTGTCTCCTTTAATAGGGGTGAGGGTGAAGGCAACATTTTTATAGGGGGAGTTGAACCCTGTAACATCTGCATTAAGGTGCAGATATCCTTTGACTTCTTTAATGAAGTCATCTGCTTTAGTTCTATCTTCATAGAAGACTTAAGGTAGGCTACCCATAGCCTTCACATTGGCAACTACCTGGACTGGTTGTTGCTGTCCTATAGCAGGTGGTTCTCCAGGTCCACCAGATCCTCCTCCAGGCAGGCCTGTCTGCTTAAGAGCTTGGGTCTGGGTGTGAGTTGTCATGGTGGGTGCAATGGTTTGTGTGGGGGTTATAAGGCTGTTTCAAATGGCCACATCCACAGGGGCTTGCCTGATCTGGTGATCAATGGATTGTCCTGCTGCTGACTCATCTGGTTCTGTTTCTTTGTCAGATTCCTCAATACTGTAGCAGGCCTAGTGGCTGCAGTGTAGTAGTTGCCATATATGGTAATGAGGAAATGGGAAGCATGGTCATAAACATGAATGAGAAAGAGAAAGACACCCTATGGATATTGGATCCTACAGTTACAAGTACCAAGACTGATGAGAAGATGAGAGCATACAAAAGAGATGAAACTAGTAGGGAAACACAACTAGGATTCACTGTTTGAATCCTCCTTAGCTACTGAGTTCCTTCTGAATCCTTAAGGGAGGAGGGTTCTTAAATACAGAAAAGTGGTATCAAGGTATGCAAAGGTTGCCATACAGTAAGAATAGAGAGACAAGCTAGGGACTATAATAGGCATATGAGGGAGTATGCACTCTGGCACACTGATTTGCTCCAATCCATGCATAGATACAAGGGACTCCTTACAATATCATGCTGGTGTAATTCATCCAAGCAGCTGGTGATGTAGTACTGCTGATTGTCTTCTATCCAATAGATTCTAACCCAGTGGTTGTCATAGAGACAGACTTGTTGTAGATCCCTTTTGAGCTTCCTGTTAGCTCTGCACAATAGCTGGGTGGTGTGTCCTCCTGGGTTCTTTGGGTGATCTGCCTTGATGTGGATCATGAATGTGTTCAGTCATCCTATATCTGCTTCTTCAACTGCAGTGTCAATTTCTGGCCAGATAAGATCTTTGTTCTCTAGGATGTGCTTATACACACTGTCAGCTGTGGTTGTAACAAAGTTGAGTCTAATGTCACTGCCAAGGGTTTGGCTACAACAAAAGACTAAGGTAGGAGAGAAAGCTAAGTCCTTACAGTGACTTAGAAGACTTTGGAGCAAGGGTTACTGCTGCAGAGTGTGTCCTACAGCCACCCTTATGAAAGAGAAAGGGAAACAACAATAGTATTGAGACAGAAGACTCAACTTGCTGCTCCAGAGCAGCAAGAGGGCTCTACTTATGGTATAGGGAAGTCAATGCCACATCAGCATTGCAACCAGGGACTATCACATATACCAAACACACCAACACATGCATGCTAGTAATACCAATCACCAGCAGATACTTTGGTTCCAGAACTTACAGGAGTGTGAGGGACTGGGCCCTCACTCCAGGCCAGTTATAGTATACCCCTGGGTATCCAGAGGCATACCTACACTCATACCTGCACCCACCAGGTTATACTCTGCTGTGTCAGTGTTGCTACTAGTATGATAGGCAGGTGACTTGTAGCACACACAGCAGGCACACTAGGTGACAAGGGGTGGGAACATGAGATGCACAGATGTCAACAGGGGTAATGTTAGTATTGAGTTTGAAGAGGTGTGTGCATGTCAGCATCTGTACACAAGACGGCAGAAGATTGACTCAGTATATGCACACTGATTGCATAAGAACTAAGATATTATTTACCTGTACACAAGATGGCAGAAGATTAACTGCATCCATGAGCACAGGGGTTGTAAGATCTACAAAAGGAAACTTACCTCAGTACACATGCACTGATTGCATGAGAACTGAGGTTTACAATCTACTCTACTTAGGTATTTAAGCTGCAGCCAACTGAGCTGCAGCACTGAGTGAGATGCAATGGTAATTGTAAGTATAATGCATAATAAAGTGGCCTCACATTGAGGCATGTGGAAGTGTAAGTCAAGCTGTGATGGCACATTCATGTGCCATCACAGTTAGCAAGGTAACGCTAATGCAAATGAAATAACTCATATAGTAAGTGAAGTAATGTCTGTGATCAATTGGAAAGAATATAGAATGGTATAGCGCTCATCTCATATCTTGTCTCAGGTGCATGTGCCTCAGCCACCCCCTATCTCACTCCCTATTTCTGGCAGCTACTGCCACCTCCACTAGCACCAGCACCAGCAACAATACTGTTGCCACCACCACCACCTGCAACACAGCAGCAGCAGCAGCAGCACCACCACCATCATCAGAGCCAGCTGCAGCAATGCCTCATCTCCTCCCATCCACATTCCAACACCCATGCAAATGGGCCAATGCCTGCACACCTCTGTGTTTCTATACCCAACTGTACCTGGCTATAATGCTATGCATGGGCCTGCCTCCCTGCCAGCACATGGATGTGGGTGATTTTGTTTCTTTATATTCTCTTTTACAACCTGCCTGCACTCATCCATGCCTGCCTACCTGCCTGTGCCCATGCCTGCCTACCTGTGCCAGTAGGTAAGCTTTTCTTTTTTTTCTTTCTGCTTGTGTTTATGATTGTAACCTACATATGCCCACCCATGCCTCTACACCCCTCCCTGTGCCCACATGCATGCACCTGTCTGGGCATGCTCACACTTTCTGTCATGGTGGACTATTGGGATGCTTACGCTTACTAATCTTCTTGCCTTATATGTACATATTTCCCACAGTCTGGCTGGAGTCATCACCCCTTCCCCCACTGTACCTTACATCACTGCTATTACACTCCTGCTGATCCCTTCTGCTGTTGTGTTGCCTCAGCTTATTACTAGAATACTTACACTAATCTGCTGACAATTTTCGTGGCCTTACTGCTGCTGAAACATGTCAATCGCTGCTGAAGACTCCACCTAAATAGTTATGTATAAATATGCTCATAGAAGGGGACCAAAGCCTTAAGCTTGGTCTCTTGTGAATCCTAGACATTCTCAGAGCAACCCTCTGAGTGATCCGAAGCTTCACAGCCCCTTTCCTCTCCCACTTGCACCCTAGAACATACCCTAGGGTCTGCTAAGCAACTTAGTGACATGTTTCACTTAATCTACCATATATAGTAAACCGAGTCCTGATTGGGAACTCTTCGAACTCCAATACATATGTTAAGCGCTCAGAAAGGTGTTGCCTTTCTTCGCTTCAGACAGATGAAGGTCACTGAGTAACAGACCTCTCAGTGCTCTATAGAACCACCCCATCTGCACCAGAAACCCAGCAGGAAGGAGCAGCTCCTTCCATTCACAACCTTAGTGGCATACCAATCAACTAAGTGCAATACAAGGTGTATCAGCACTCCAGACATCCCTTCCTTTGGATACACGTCTTAAGTATCCAAATCAACTCCTCCACATCTAGATCCCCTTCCTCCTTCAGGAGATAGAGGACAACAGCAGCCAGCACCACCACTACCCACAGCCATTCTAACAAGGCGTTAGAACTCCACAGAAGACAACCAAGACAACAGTCACCAATGCAGATATCATCCTACACATACAGCAGAGGGACAGAGACAGGCCAGATGACCTAACCCCCATACAAAGAGAACAAGCAGCCAAGAAGGCTGCCAGACAAAAACATCGACAGAACCGCCACGCTCAGTCCAGCATGACACTTTCTTGCTACCCACCTATGCCTGCCTAGGCATGCCCATGACTTCCTGCCCATGCCTACACCCACATATGCACACCTGCCATGGCTGCACCTGCCTGGGCATGCCAATGATTTCCCACCCATGCCTACAGCTGTGCCTGCCTGGGCATGCCCACACTTTTCTGCCTGGGCCTGCCTGTGCTTGCCTCACTCTTGCACTTATGTCAGTGCAACTCCTACAGTAGTTGCCATGTGCCTCACCAGCTCCTATACTCAGAGGAGTCCACAATTGTAGGTCTTCTCAGATGCAGGAGCTGTAAACAGCACAAAGGTAGACCCCCTATCTCTATATGATATAGCCTTTATAAGATACAGGCAGAATAAAGCTTTGTAAGGAGTCCCTCAGATCTATGTATGGATCAGAGTGGATCAGTGCACCAGAGCACCCCCTTATATGCCCATATAGTCTCTAGCTTGTCCCTTCATTCTTACTATATGGTGACCTTTGCATATCTTGATACCACTCTTTCAAATCTATAGGAGTACTTTTTGTATTTAAGAACTTTTCCTCCCTTAATGATAAAGGAGGAACTCAGTAGCTAAGGTTATGTTTCCCCACTTTCTCATCTTGTCTCATCATCTTGTCCATCTTGTCCTTGTTTACATTTACAATCACACTTCTAGGGATGAGCATGGGTAAACCCATGGGTACTTGAGGCCAACCCACACCCATACCTACAAAACCTATGACCCATGGGGTGGTTGGTGGCTTAGGTGTGGGTTTGGGTAGGAATTTCATAGGTTGACTCATGGGTAACCACCAACTCAACCCACACCCATACCCATGAAACCTACCACCCATCTGGTGGGTCATAGGTTTGGTGTGGGTTAAGGTGGGTTTAATGGGTTACCTACCACTTACCCAGTTGTTATAGGTCAGATAGGCTTACAAATCTCAGATTTCCAAAACTTTGCCTAATAAAGAACAAATGTGACAATCAGAGGCACACCATACATGGTAAGATTCTCTTAAGGTCATGCTTGGGTGAAGGTGGGCATATGCTGGTAGGTTGCAAATGCAAACACAACCATAAGGAATAAAAGAAAGAAAGATTCACCCACAGCCAGGCAGACATTGGCAGGGGTAGGGAGACAGACACAAGCAGGTGAAGGTATGCAGTAGGTAGGCACAGGAGGGTGAAGGTGGGTGTCACAGAGTGGCTTGCACGGGGGCAAGAGAACTGCTGATAACATGTGAGGAGTGCGTTTGACCCCCAGGTGTGGTAGGCCTGTCTGGGCCTGGGGTTGGTAATACAGGTTGGACTTGTAGTCAGCGTATGTCAGGGCTTTGTCACCCCTCAGTCAGCAATCAAGTTAGCCATATGACCGGAAAACGGTCGAGTAGTAGTTGTAGTCAGCATGTACCAGTAGTATTTGTACGCATGTGCGTGCAGAGACGAGACTCTAAGTCGAGTCTCCTTGTCTCAATAGGAGTAGTGACTTCCGTTCTATTGTCTCTGGGGAAGCTGTGGCTTGTTTCGCTTTCCTAAGCTTACTGTGCTTCATTCTCTATGTACCACGCATCGCTGGTACTCCAAACGTTCACTCGAGTTCTGATACCATCAACGAGTCGCTAGGGAGTGATGATAGTTACTTCCCACCTGCTGTAGTGGGCGTACTGGCCAAGTCCTCGACAACTTTATTCGAAATACAGGGCGCTGATGACGTCTGATTGTCACTGCTCTTGCCGGTGACAGTGGGTATAAGCAGGTATATGTGGTTGCAAATATAAACACAACTATAAAAAAAAGCAGGAAATAAATGCTCACCTACAGCCAGGTAGAGATGGGTAGGGGTAGACAGTTAGACACAGGCAGGCAGTGGGCAGGTGCAGGAGGGTAAAGGTGGATAGGTGCAGGTGTAATAAATATAAACATAAAGAAAGGGAAGAAATGCTCACCAGCAGACATGGGCAGGTGTCATTGTTGCAAATAGCCATATATGACCAATTTAGGTCCAGGTTACATATGCATTGGGGTAACCATATCTATGCCTACACCTAACCCATATCCATACCCACACCCACATGGTGTGGGTGTGGGTGTGAGTGACCCACCAAATGGGTGTGGGTTACCTGTGGGTTAAACAAAGCCAACCCATACCCATACCCATAAAACCTATGGGTGCCAACTCACAGGGGTTACCCCAACCCATGCTATTTACTACATGCTTCCATCAGGAAAAACCTCACCCTCACATTTGTATAAATATCTTCAAATGTGCTCAAGTTTGCTCAAATTTGAGCAAATTTGCAAACTCCATATTTGGCAAATTAGGAAGGTCCCCCTCCTTGATTATCTGAAATATGGCCTAATTTGTCAAAATTTAAGCATATTTTCACTAATTATATGCAATTCTCTAACAATTTGATCTTCATTTTACAAATTTTTTGTCAATTCAGATACATTCAACTTTTTTATTTTACTGCATTTCCTTAATATTATCAGCAAATAGGGTTATCATTCTCTTGTATCACTAATTATACAAATTGATTAGTAAAGTAAAGGATTAAAAAATATGCTATGACATCACAAAAAAGTGGGCAACCACAGAATGATACACTGATATTTGACCTACACCCATGCACTGGCAGGCAGGGGCAGCCATAACAGCTGTGGCCAGGTATGGTCAGGTGTGGGTTGGCAGGTGCAGGGTGCAGCCAGGCAGGTGGATGCAGAGCAGGGTGCAGGGACAGGCAGGTGTGTGTGAGTCACCAGGTGTGAGCACAGAGAGGCACAGGCACAGGGCAGGGGGACATGGACACAGTTGAGTTGCAGATGTGAGCATAAGAATAAAGTAAAAAAGTAAAAACTACTCACCAGACTCATTGCACAAGCAGGCAGGCAGGGGCAGCCACAACAGGTGTGGCCAGGTGAGGTCAAGTGCAAGTTGGTAGGCATGAGCACAGACAGGCATGGGCACAGGGACATGGACACAGATGCAGGCACAGGGATGCAGAGATGGATGCAGGTGGATTGGAAATGTGAACACAAGAATAAAGTAAAAAAAGTAATGACTACTCACCAGACTCATTGCAGAGGCAGGCAGGCAAGGGTGGCCACAACAGGTGTTATGGACTGCCGGACTATTTCTGCTTACATCATTTTTAACTATATATAGTAATCGCTTTCTCATGGACTGGCAGGGAGCCTCTTTCACATCCATCCCCATACATTACCACACCTCTATTATGCTTCACTGCCCTCCACTTTATGTTGTGTTGCCTCAGCTCATTACTAATACCTTCAGATTAATATGCCATCATGTTTCATAGTCTCACAGCCTCATGATGCTGCTTAAATGCATCATCCAGCCTCTTAGTCATATATGCTTAGTAGGATGCCATCTGAATGCATCATCACTTACTTAGTCATACATGCTTACTATCTTGTAGTCATATATGCTTAGTATAGTGCCTTAGAGATGCATCATCCCTTTACTTAGTCATATGTACTTACTGTACAGTAGCCACAGGGCCTATAAAAGCCCCCCAAAGTGAGACCAAAGCCTTAAGCTTAGTCTCTTGTATAATACAGGATTTCTAGTTCATCCCTTGTGAACTCAAAGCTTAAAGAACCATCAGAACTATCCTCTTGCACCTTAGAATGTACCCTAAGTGTCACAGCGTGGCTAGCTGGCAAGCTAGAGAACTGTGGGGACATCTGGTGAGAGCCATTGGAGCCCAAGGATTGGGGCTGGTGAGTCCCTTGAGGGCAGATTGAGGTGTTGTAGCCCAAGGATAGAGTCTGGTGAGACTCTGGAGGGCAGATCATTAGGCAATGAGGAGGTAAGTATAGTTCATGAACGTTCAAGACAGGATTCAGAAGCACAGCCCGGTGATGCCATTAAGGCCAATGCACCCGATACAGCATGGACGATGCTTAGTAGGATGCCTGCAAGGCAGGATGACGAAGCTAGGACACTTGAGTAAGCACTATGACTATGCTTGACTAATGGTTAGTCAGAAGTGATGAGTAAGGGCTTGGGAAGTCCTTTAGTATTGCTAAGGTATCAGTCAGCACTTTAGTAAGTGCGCTATCTTTAGATTACTGCTTGGTGAGCGGATTGCTCAGCTTACTATACTATGCTTACTGTACAATTACTGTACTGTACTAATTCGGACTAGGACCTAGGCCTTAGGCCTATCATGTATATAAGCACATTAGGTGCTCAGACAAGGACTCTCTAAGTTGAGTCTCTTGTCCTGTCCCTGTCTGGTCCTTGACTAGGAGTATACAGGCTTTTGTGACCTTATTGTTGCCCCAGGGGGAGACTTGTGGCATGCTTTCCACTCTCTGCAAGCTGTGTGGATGTTCCACTTGCAGCTGAAGCCCAGCTATCACAGTCACAGTCTACACTGGTGACACTAAGGCCTGCTAAATCGACTTAGAGCTGCATTTGCTCTTCACTTGAAACTCCAAATGAACTCAGACAGAAAGGTGATACCTTTCCCACCCAGAACCTGAACCCGAAGGCCACTAGTAATGGAACTCTAGTCATCTATACAAACTAGTCACATACTATGACCTCTGTAATATGCGTTGCATTCTATGACCACCAGTAGCACCCAGGAGCTGCTCCTACCAGACATCAGAACCCATTCCATTCATGAGCTTCGTGAATCACCAATGAACTAAGTGCAATACAAGACATAGTTGCACCTCCAGACATCACTTCCTCTAAGTGATAACAGAATAGCCAGTGCTGCTACATGCCATTCAGAAGCCACAGCCATATGAGTTCTAAGGACAGAACTCTGAACCCCAACCCATATCAGAAACCAGACTTGGACAAGGCGTCCAAACCCCAAACTGAACCGAAACTGAACCCTCACACTAAGACATGTGACATCCTAGTGTGACAACAGGTATGGCCAGGTGAGGTCAAGTGTGAGTGAGCAGGTGTGAGCACAGATGGGCACAGGCACAGGGACATGGATGTGGGCATGGGGATGGAGATGCAGATGCGGGCACAGGGACACAGATGTGGGCAGATTGGAAATATGAACACAAGAATAAAAAAGTTATGACAATTCACCAGACTCATTGTGGAGGCAGGCAGGCAGGGTGGCCATAACAGGTGTGGCCAGGTGTGGTCAGGTGTGAGTCAGCAGGCAGGTGCAAGCACAGGAAACCAGGTGGAGGTTGGCACAGCCAGGTGGGTGAAGGCATGGACAGGCATGGCTAGGTGCAAGTGGGCATAGGCAAGATGCAGAAAAAATTGACTCACACACATGGCACAGGTGGGTGAGTGTGGTGGGCACAGGCAGCAGGTGCAGGTCTTATTCAGGTTTGGAAACACAACAAGTCTGTTCTACACATGATGTCACCAGCGTAGACAGTGACTGTGATAGCTGAGCTTCAGCTTCTAGTGGAACGTCCGCACTACTAGCGGAGAGTGGAAAGCACACCACAAGTCTCCCCCTGGGGCAACAACAAAGGTCACAAAAGCCTGTATACTCCTAGTCAAGGACTAGACAGGGAAAGGACAAGAGACTCAACTTAGAGAGTCCTTGCCTGAGCGCCTAGGGCGCTTATATACATGATAGGCCTAAGGCCTAGGCTCCCAATCCGTACTAGTACAGTATAGTAAGCATCGTATAGTAAGCTGAGCAATCCACTCACCAAGCAGTAATCTAAAGATAGCACACTTACTAAAGCGCTGACTGATACCTTAGCAATACTAAGAAGCTTCCAAAGCTTCTACTCATCACTCCTGACTAACCATTAGTCAAGCACAGTCATAGTGCTTACTCAAGTGTCCTAGCTTTGTCATCCTGCCTTGCAGGCATCCTACTAAGCATTGTCCATGCCGTATTGCATGCACCAGCCTGAACGGCATAACCGGGCTGTGCTTCCAAATTGTCACGCTGGACAGAGCGTGGCGGTTCTGTCGATGTTTCTGTCTGGCAGCCTCCTTGGCTGTTCGTTCTATTGCTATGAGGGGTAGGGCGTCTGGCCTGTCTCTGTCTTTCTGTTGTAAGCGTAGGATGATATCTGCGTCGGTGACCGTCGTCTTGGTCGTCTTCTGTGGAGTTCTAACGCCTTGTTAGAACAGCTGTGGGTAGTGGCGGTGCTGGCTGCTGTCGTTCCCTATCTCCTGAAGGAGGAAGGGGATCTAGATGTGAAGGAGTCGATTTGGATACTCAAGACGAGTGTCCAAAGGAAGGGATGTCTGGAGTGCTGATACGCCTTGTATTGCACTTAGTTCGTTGGTATGCCACTAAGGTCGTGAATGGAAGGAGCTGCTCCTTCCTGCTGGGGGTTCTGGTGCAGATAGGGCGATTCTATAGAGCACTGAGAGGTCCGTTACTCAGTGACCTTCGTTTGTCTGGAGCGAAGAAAGGCAATGCCTTTCTGAGCGCTTAACGTATGTGTTGGGGTTCAAAGAGTTCCCAATTGGGACTCGGTTTACTATATATGGTAGATTAAGTGAAACGTGTCACTAAGTCGCTTAGCAGACCCTAGGGTACGTTCTAGGGCGCAAGTGGGAGGGGAAAGGGGCTGTGAAGCTTCAGATCACTCGGAGGATTGCTCTGAGAATGTCTAGGATTCACAAGAGACCAAGCTTAAGGCTTTTGGTCCCCTTCTATGAGCGTATTTATACATAGCTATTTAGGCGGAGTCATCGGCAGTCTATGATGAGTTTCAGCGGCAGTAAGGCCACGAAACTCGTCGGCATATTAGTGTAAGTAGTTTAGTAATGAGCTGAGGCAACACAACAGCGGAAGGGATCGGCAGGAGTGTAATAACAGTAGGGTAAAGTAGGGAGGGGGAAGTGGTGACGACTCCAGCCGAGCTGTGGGAAATATGTACATATAAGGCAAGAATATTAGTAAGCGTAAGCGTCCCAATAGTCCACCATGACACAAATCCTGTCTTGAACGTTCATGAGCCATACTTACCTCCTCATAGCCTAATGATCTGCCCTCCAGAGTCTCGCCAGACTCTATCCTTGGGCCCTAGCACCTCAATCTGCCCTCAAGGGACTCACCAGTCCCAATCCTTGGGCTTCTATGCCTCCCACTGGATGTCCCCACGGTTCTCTAGCCTGCCAGCTAGCCACACTGTGACACATGATGTGGTGTTTCCATGCCATTTTGTGCCCACTTGCCTGGCTCCAGCTAGCTTTTTTTTCACAGTCAATTCCCACAGGCATGACAGACTGACAGTTGGCTACTTTCTGCATCAGATTACATTATGTCATGGGCCCTATAGTTTGGCTGAGTGCAGCACTTGCCATAGGATGAGCCTTATCATGGCAAAACCCTTTTGATAAGTCATTTTATTCAATGTGAAAACAATAAAAATGAAAAATATTACTTGCAGAAATGCAGTCACATGCATTTCCTGTGGCAGAAATTGCTAAGTCAAGTTGTTCATTAACCTTTATTATTTAGTACAACAGAGAAACTGATTTATTGAATGTTATGAATATATGTTGGATTTTACAAATATATGTTAGATTTACAGATATATGTTCAATTTTACAGATGTATGTTCAATGTTACAGATATATGTTCAATGTTACAAATATACTTAGGATATGTTGGGTTTTGACTATTTTTGTTTAGTTTGCTAAATTTTAGGTTAGATTTGGAGAATGTTGAGAAATTTGCAAATAAGGTTTTTCCTGATGTCCTGTCCCATTCCCCATTTCACTTAGGGCAACTACTACTCTTGCAGCAGCTAGGCCTGCTATAGCTTGACATTGCCTTGCTTCCAATATAGAGTCCTATGAGTGCACCTGATGCCATCTCTCACATCCATCTGCCTTCATATGTTTATACTTTTCTTGTCTGCTTCAAGCCTAATTTTCCCCTTTTGTTCATCCTCCTAGCTGTTTTTGCTTCCTCAAACATAACACAATTGTATGCCATTCATTATACACAAATCATAAGGATATCTAGACATAACCACAACACTTGCACCAACCATGGATGTCCTCTAGATGAATTGAATACAGGGCTTTCAGAAGACAGTTGTAGATCTCAGTATATGACATTCTAGTCATTGCCAGATGGTTGTAGTCTCCATGACAGTGAAGGCAGTACTCCATCCATGAGAATGCAAGTTTGACTGGGTTGTAATCTGGTGAATATGGGGGCAGGAATTCACAATGGATGCCTCTAGGTTGCTTGTTAGTACAAAATTGTAAGCCAGCCTTCCAACACACTAAGCAGCAATTATCTCCTGAATGAAAGGACTTTTATGAATGTGACAATTGTCCATGACAATTACTGAATTTGGTTGGGGGAAAGGTTGTATGTGTTCCAGTAAATTCTGGATAAATAGTGCAAATGTGTCACTCCAGAATGATTCTTCAATGATCTCATAGTGGAGAGATCTGTTGTAACCAGCCTGGGGTGATGGTTCAACACCATCGCGCCCCTGTAAGTTGTGGAACTGGCCAATTAGAGTGTTCTGACCCTGTTTCAAGTTCATGCCCCGTTTTGTGTACATCAGCTTGTGATTTTCTTGAGCTCCCTTTGCTACTGGCTGTTATTGTTGTCTTCGCGTTTCAGATATAAATAGGTAGCCGCACTGCCCCTCAGGCCCTAGGCCTGCCCTCAAGTACTATGTACTATATGTAGGGGACTCATTACACCTGGTAGAGGCAAGTTGAGTCTCTTGTCTCAATACTAGCAGTGTTCTACTTCATTGCGGGTGGCTACTGAGTTGGAGCTCAGCAAGCAGTAACCGGGAATCGACATCGACTTATAGGTTGACTTCCTCTCTATAAGTCTTCTAGGACACTTCAAGTCCTAGCTTATTGACTTAGTGTGTCTATTGTTGCTGTCAAACCCTTGGCAGTGACATTAGACTCAACTTTCTTTCAATATGGCTAGCAGTTCAGAAGGGATACTGCAGACCACAACCCTTGATTGGGTAGACGCCACTGAAGGCAGAAGGAACCACAGGGTTCGGTACATCTCTAAAGAACACCCAGCCAATCCCACAGATAGGGACATACAGATCATCGTCACAGCAAGAGGCAAAGCACCAACCAACCCAAAGCTGGTGTGCATTCACAACAACAAGTGGAAGGAAGTCCATTAGGACAGAGGATGATACACCTTAGGAGCAGTAGTCCCACAGCTACACGAGTACAACACTGAAGGATCAGAAGCTGACGAGCTTCTCGACGAAGAGCTAGAAGAGCCCAAGGTCGTCTCAGACACAGAGTCAGATGAGGCGGTCAAAGAAATCGATGACACCTTCAACAAAATCAAGATCACCCCAGTAGAAGAAAAAGCACCAGTATTCCCTATCAGAACCCTCACTCCACTCCAAGGATTGCCCACCGACGCCTTACCAGCAGGAGCCAGAATCCCTAGCCTCTCACAAGCCATGTCAACACAAACCACCACAGCCACGGCTGTTGCTGCCCAACCGTCCACAACCACCCAAAGCGCACCACAACACATCCAAAATGTCCTTAGACAAGTCCTCAAAAGGTCAGGACCACCAGGAGGGTCCGGAGGAGGACCAGGAGGACCAGGAGGACCAGACCCGAACACGCCACAAGTACCTGTGGCCGCAGCCGCCAATGTAAAAACCATGGGAGCACTCCCACAAGTATTCATGGGGGACAGGTCCAAAGCTGACGACTTCATCGAAGAAGTAAAGGGATACCTATGTCTAAACATGGACGTAGCAGGATATAATTCCCCCTTCAAGAAAATCCCATTCACCCTTACTCTCATCAAAGGGGAAAACATGGCCTAATGGGTCAGAGATATGGGCGAGTGGATTGACAGACTACAGATGCCCCAAGACAACATCCCAGCCTTATGGGATCAATTCCTCCTGGAGTTTAGCCAACAATTCCAGGACACACAGGCAGCCCAGTGGGCCAGGAACGAACTTAGGGATTGCCGGATGAAGGGATCCGACTATGACGAATATATCACCAGATTCAAGAGTCTGGCAAGGAAGGCAGGATACACGCTAGGAAACGAAGAGACCTACAACATATTCCTGCAAGGGATCCCAGTGTCCCTCCTGCATGACATGCTGAAACCACCGATTCCCCTCAATTACCACAACCTTAAAGAAAAGGTCAAAACTATTGTGCAAGGAAAAACCATCATAGATGGCATTCTAAAGAAAACCATGGCAGGGCAATTGCCCTTCCAGCGGCTTAACAACCCGCCACAACCACCGCCATTCCAACAGAGGAACTGGCAACCCAGGTATAGCCAGGGGAATCACCCCAATACAACTCAACAAATGCACCACCATCCATGAACAATACCCCGGTGCTGATGGACCTATCCAGAGGTCACACCCCTAACAACTGGAGGGGACGAGGGAATTGGAGACAAAGGACAGGACCACCTGCAAGGGGAAACATATCAGTGCCAGGATATGAAGCAATGCGGTGCTTCAACTGTGGCAGAGAAGGGCACTTCGCCCGTGCCTGCCCTGAAAGGCGACAACAGCCCAGGAACCCCTACAGACAAGGCCCCAGACAGGCCAACCTCATCGACTTCCAGGAGGAAGAAGAGCAGGATTACCAGATGGTGGAACCATCAGAGGGAACCTCGGTGGCCACCATGCGAGCACAGCTAGAGGGATGTCCCTCGACAACCAGATCAAATTGGCAAAGGAAATGGGGGTAGCACAGGATTTTCCCTCTGCCTAATCAGATTGGCCCTGCTTAGGCAAATCCATAGCGATAACGTGTACATATCGGCAAGAAAATCCATGACAGTCTGTTTCTATGCATGATCAATTGCAAAAAGAGCTGAAGGAGTGGCCCTCATAGACTCAGGGGCCACCGAAAATTTCATGAGTCTCGACTACGCTAGATGGCTACGACTCCCCATCAAACGATTGGCAAACCCAAGACCACTGTTCAATGTCGATGGAACAGAAAATAAAAGCGGAGCCCTCAAATATTATACCGACCTACAGTTCAAGACAGGAACACAGACCATGAACCAAAGATTCTTCCTCTCCGACCTAGGAGACCACAAGGCCATCTTCGGGTACCCGTGGTTCGCCTCCGTTCAACCGAAGATTGACTGGAAAAGAGGATGGATTGACTTCACTCATCTCCCTATTGTCCTCTCAGCCCCAAATGCCGCCAAAGTGGTGTACATGTCTCGAATGAAGAACGTACCATGAACAGTCAAGAGGAGAACTGACACGTACCTCCTAGGAAGGGTAACAATAGGAAGCACCACGGACAGCCCAAAGCAGAACGACACTATCCCAACCGAGTACAAACGACACAGAAAGGTATTTAGCGAAGAAGATTTGCAACAGATGGCCAAATCAACTATATGGGACCACGCTATCAAACTACTACCCAGAGCACCCGATACCATGCCAGGACAACTGCTACCCCTCACGCAAGAGGAGAAGGCCGAAATGCACAAGTTTGTCCAAGAACACTTAAAAAGGGGAACCATTCGCGTCTCAAAGTCCCCATATGCAGCCAATTTCTTCTTCATAAAGAAAAAGGATGGAAAATTGAGGCCGGTACAGGATTACCGGCCTGTCAACAAGTGGACAAGAAGGAATAGGAATGTCTCACCTCTCATCCCGCAAGTCGTAGACCGGCTCAGCGGATGTACCAAATTCATGGTAGTGGACGTACGATGGGGTTACAACAATATCAGAATCAAAGAAGGGGACAAATGGAAGGCTGCCTTCCTCACCCACAAAGGACTGTTTGAACCCACAGTCATGTTCTTCGGTCTCACCAACTCCCCAGCAACCTTCCAAATGATGATGAACACCATCTTCAGACAAGAAGTAGGAGAGGGCTGGCTCTCTGTCTACATGGACAACATCACCATCCACACAGCCAAACGACCACATGAAATGGAGGAACAACACATGGCCAGACATCGAGAATATGTCCATCATATGTTGGACAAACTGGAAGAAAACGATCTCTACCTCAAACCAGAAAAATGCCAGTTCGAAAAGGAAGAGATCGAGTACCTAGGAGTCATCGTAGGAAAAGGACACTTCAGGATGAGCCCAAGAAGCTACAGGGAATTGCGGACTGGTCCCCACCGAAGAACCCAACCGACGTTCGAAGCTTCTTGGGATTCACAGGCTACTATCGCTACTTCGTCCCAAACTACTCAAAAATTGCACGACCCCTACTCGAGCTAACAAAGAAAACCACACCCTGGCACTGGGGGGGGCACAGATGAGGGCATTCGAGGAGCTGAAAACAAGAATGTGTGGCAGCCCGGTACTAATCCAACCAAATGTTGAGAAACAATTCACACTCCACATCGACGCATCAGCATACAGCATGGGCACCGTACTCTCACAGGAGGGACAGCACGACCTTACAAAAACCTTGGCTCAGCGACACAAGCCAATCCTACACCCAGTGGCATACTACTCAGCAATGTTCACCCCCACAGAACAAAACTATGACATCTACGAACGAGAACTGTTAGCCATCATGAAGGCTCTAGCCCACTGGAGACACTACCTAGGATGGACGAAAATGCCATTCATAATCCGAACCAATCATGCCAACCTCCAGTATTGGAAGTCACCAAGAAACCTGAACCGACGAACCGCATGGTGGCACGCCGACCTCCAAGAATATGACTACATACTGGAGTACATTCCAGGCAAAACAAACACTGCAGCAGACGCGCTGTCCAGACCGTCAAATGCAGACCACGGTGAAGACGACAACAAAGACGTCACGATCATCCCATCCCACAGAATCTGAGTGGCGCAAACAATCCAAGGAAGAACCATTGTGCCAAACCTCAAAGAGCTCAGACGAGCTATCGTCAGAAATGCCCACGACACACCTACAGCAGGCCACCCGGGGAGAGACGAAACCCTTAGAAAGGTGCAAGAATGATACTGGTGGCCGAAGATGAAAGAATGGGTGGCAGACTATGTCAAGGGATGTGCAACATGCCAACAAGCCAAGATACTGACGCACCGGCGCCACATCCCATTGTACCGAATACCCTCAGAACCAGGCACATTACCATTCCAGACCATATCCATGGACCTGATCACCGGACTACCACCAAAATGAGGACTAGACACGATCCTCACCATTGTGGACCACGGATGTTCCTGCGCTGCCCTATTCCTCCCTTGTTCCACTAACATCACGGGGCTGGGAATTGCTCAACTCTACCTAGAATACCTCTACCCATGGTACGGACTGCCAAGGAAGATCATCAGCGACCGAGATCCCCGATTCACCTCGAGTTTTGGGAAAGTGCTCACTAGGAGACTGGGGATACAACAGAACCTGTCCATGGCAGCCCATCCCCAGACTGATGGCCTATCCGAACGAAAGAACCAATGGATAGAGCAATATCTGCAGCTGGTAACAGGCGGACAGCCAGACAATTGGACGGAATGGGTTGCAGTTGCAACCGTGGTGCACAATAATCGGAGAAATAGTACAACCGGGCTATTGCCCAATCAAATCCTGATCAGTTACAAACCGACATTGGGGCCCGGAGATCTGGGAGTCCAGACCAACAACGAGGCAGTGGAGCAACGAGTACAGAGAATGGAAGAAGCACGGAAACAAGCAATCAAGGCGATCAATAGAAAGGTGGCCAACGTGCCGATGGGCCAATACAAAACTGGAGACCAGGTGTGGCTGGAAGGAACACACCTGAAGCTCCCACACCAAGGGTCCAAATTAAACCCGAAGCGGTATGGCCCTTTCAAAATACTTAAAGAAGTATCCCTGGTCGCCTTCTTGTTGCAACTCCCCACCTCGTGGCTGATCCACCCGGTGTTCCATGCGTCCCTTCTTACCCCATACAGGGAGATGGACACCCATGGGCCCAATTATGCCCGACCTCCCCCTGATCTAATTGACAATGAAGAACAATATGAGGTGGAGCAGATCAGAAACCATCACTATCAAGGGCGATCAAGGAAGCTGCACTATCTCATAAAGTGGTGGGGCTATCCCGAAAGCGATAACACCTGGGAACCAGCTGACCAGGTGCACGCCCCAGATCTCCTTCGGGAGTATCATAAGTGCCAGCCCTTGAATCACATAAAAGGGAAGCAGAAACCCCCGGCAACAGCAACAGCAACAGCAACAGCTCGATCCTCTCCCATCTCTCACCACAACATTGATCCCTCATGTCTTCCCCCATTCCAATCCCAGTCCCAGCCCCTGCCGCAGAAATCATATTCATGGAGGCCATCGGGTCTCCCTCCGCAGTGGCCAGCTCCAACCCAACCACTACCACCCCTGCCTCTAACACCATCCGCCTGCCCAGCGCATTCCCCAATCTGGAAACCAACGCCTTCTGGGAAGGCCCCCTGTCCCCCGGCACTGTTTGATCCATCCTCGACGGATATGAGGACCTCAACCCGACCCAGCTCCATCAGCTGGCTGCGGGCCTCACCTCCACACTTCAGCAGCAAGAGGCGCTCTTCCAGGATGAGGCGCGATGCCTCAAGCGACAATTTGAGGACGTCAACTGGGACAACCGCAAACTCAAAGCGTGGATCCAACAGATCGATGGCGAGCCTCTCCTATGCCCTGACGGGTATGTCGACAATGACGGGAGACTTCCCGAATTCACTATCACCACCCCCGACGGCAAGAAACCCGCTGTCTTCATCAAGCAGCTGGACGACGGGCGAGTGGCCAGTCTGGCGGCCAATGCAACGGGCGATCATGATGCCCAAATCATCAAACTCTACGCTCGCCCCGAGTTCGACAACTTCCCCCTCTCCCCACTCCCATCTTGGTTCTGTGCCTGCCTCTGGGGAACCGAGATCAACTATCACCCACTCCGAGAGGCGGTCATTGACCTGGACGACTGGCCTCTCCTTGCCGAAGTCACAAGGTACCGGGTCCTGGATCGCGAGTGCAACATGTTGCGCACTGAGTTACGCCTGGCTCAGGCAAATTTGGCAGCGTCTGAGGCCGCAAAACAGGCCTGCAAGGACCAACTCGTCATGGCACAAGCCGCCAAGAAAATCCCACAAGTGGGAGTCAAGCGATACCAACCCCAGCTGGGGAGGCAGTCCGGGTGGAGAAAGACAGGATGAGGGCATCCTATCTAGCGAGGGAGTGATGTAACTGGCCTGGGGTGATGGTTCAACACCATCGTGCCCCTGTAAGTTGTGGAACTGGCCAATTAGAGTGTTCTGACCCTGTTTCAAGTTCGTGCCCCGTTTCGTGTACATCAGCTTGTGATTTTCTTGAGCTCCCTTTGCTACTGGCTGTTATTGTTGTCTTCGCGTTTCAGATATAAATAGGTAGCCGCACTGCCCCTCAGGCCCTAGGCCTGCCCTCAAGTACTATGTACTATATGTAGGGGACTCATTACGCCTGGTAGAGGCAAGTTGAGTCTCTTGTCTCAATACTAGCAGTGTTCTACTTCATTGTGGGTGGCTACTGAGTCAGAGCTCAGCAAGCGGTAACCCGGGAATCGACATCGACTTGTAGGTCAACTTCCTCTCTATAAGTCTTCTAGGACACTTCGAGTCCTAGCTTATCGACTTAGTGTGTCTATTGTTGCTGTCAAACCCTTGGCGGTGACATCTGTCTTCCAATGATATTGCTGGAAGTAAGGAGAACCTAGAACAAAATAAGTAGACTATAGCAAAAGGAACTATATTGCTGCTTACCACCTTCCATGCACAAAAAAGCCTTTTGTTGTGCCTTTGTCCCTTAAATAGACCATGCATGTTCACAGTATGTTGTCCTGCAATCAACAGAGCTCTCATTGACAAAGACTAGTTGTTGTGTTGAATAAGAACTTATCCTGGCAATGTTGTTATGGTGGACAGTTGGGACACTTATGCTTACTAATCTTTAGTCCATATATGTACATATTTCTCACAGTCTGGCCAGAGTCATCATCACCTCCCCCATCCTACTTTACATACCCTCTATTACACTCTTGCCACCCCAGACTGCTGTTGTGTTGCCTTGGCTACTTACTAAAGTACTTACACTAATCTGCCAATGGTTTTCGTGGCCTTACTGCCGCTGAAACATGTCAATTGCTGCCAGAAACTCTGCTTAAATAGCTATGTATAAATACACTCATAGAATGGGACCAAAGCCTTAAGCTTGGTCTCTTGTGAATCCTAGACATTCTCAGAGCAATCCTCCAAGTGATCTGAAGCTTCAAAGCCCCTTTCCCTTTCCACTTGCACCCTAGAACATACCCTAGGGTCTGCTAAGCAACTTAGTGATGGGTTTCACTTAATCTACCATACATAGTAAACTGAGTCCTGATTGGGAACTCTTCAAACTCTGACACATACATTAAGTGCTCAGAAAGGCATTGCCTTTCTTTGCTTCAGACAGACAAAGGTCACTGAGTAACAGACCTCTCAGTGCTCTATAGAACTGCCCCTCTGCACTAGCACCCCAGAGCCAAGGAGCAGCTCCTTCCATTCACGACCTTAGTGGCATACCAACAAACTAAGTGCAATACAAGGTGTATCAGCACTCCAGACATCCCTTCCTCAGCATCAACTCAACAATATGCTTCTTGAGTATCCAAATCGACTCCTTTGCACCTAGATCCCCTTCCTTCTTTAGGAAACAGAGGACAAATACAGCCAGCACCACCACTAACAACAGCTGTTCTAACAAGGCATTAGAACTCCACAGAAGATGACCAAGATGACAGTCACCAATGCAGATACCATCCTATACTTACAGCAGAGGGATAGGGATAGACCAGACAAACTAACCACCAGACAAAGAGAATGAGCAGCCAAGGGAGCTGCCAGACAGAAACATCAACAGAACTGCCACACTCAGTCCAGCATGACATTAGACCAAGCTTATCAGTCACCATGGAAGAATTTTGAAGGGAACCACTTGTTTACCTGAGAGCTTTTGTAGGAAGCCCAGAGTCCACCTCCTATGAAGAACAGAACCAAATCTCCTAGACTACATCACAGGACAAAGCATCCATTTGACAGTCCAGGGACCAAACTGAGGATACACCCTTAACTTCCACAGCAAACACACCAGTGCAATCAGAAGACACCCAGTCAAATTTATCCAAGGATACTGGTACACCCTCACCAGAGATGAAAACAGTGTATTCTGGGCATACAACCAAGACAGAATCAAACATGGAACAGCAGGAACAGGATATCCACCAGTAGATGACCCCTACCACCCTGATTACCAGGCTCAGTGAGTCACATTAACCCCTGCAGTCATTACAGAAGAACTAGAACCCACAGTACCAGGAACTTACACCCCTCACACCCATTCCACCAACCTCCACTCCCCTAGAGAACCAAGAAGTGAAGCACATGACTCCTCTGAAGAAGGAAATGAAGACAAACATACTGCCAGTGAAGGATCTGAAGACAGACCTCATACACCAGAACAAGCAGACCCCCCTACATACCATAGAGTAACTCCTGCACACCACAAGCAAATCAAAGCTCCACAACCCCCAGAACAGGAACCACAACTCCCAGAAGACATTGGACAACTAGACGAACAAGTCAACCTTCTAGCAATCTATCACATCAGGCCACAGATCTAAATAACCCCAGCAGACCAACAACCAGACCTGCCACTGCCTCCACCACCTATACAAGTCTTTATGGCCAACATACCACCCCAGCAACCTCAGCAACCCCAGCCACCCACAGGAGGGCCACCCCCCAGGACCACAACAAGCAGGAGCATAAGCTGCTCCTCCTCCAGGCCCTGCCAATGGAAAATGGAATGGCACACCCTGTCACAGAGCAGCTTGCAAAGGGGCAAGAGAACCACTAATGGCATGTGAGGATCGCATTTGACCCCCAGGACTGGTAGGCCAGTCTAGGCCTGGGGTTGGTAAGATACTGGTCAGACTTTCAGACTTTCCTAGTAGCTAGTATCCTAGGATAGTCAGCATGATTTGTAGTGCCTCAGTCAGCATCAGTAAGCATCTCAGTCAGTGGAAGTAATGCTCAGTCAGCCAGAGTTAGGCCTAGTTAACCGGAGTTCCCAGGATTCACAGAATAGTCAGTAGTACCTCATCTTGTAACAGTAGTACAGTGCCTCAAAAAACCAATCAAATGTTTTGTACTTTTGCAATGTTTAGGCTATATCTTAATAACTAGCAAGTGTGACATTATGTATTTGGGCTTGTTTAAAAGCCCTGAATCTACCATATATGGTAATAGCATAATTCTGTAAGAAGTTATAAGCAAATATTTTCGGTATACCCATTTGATCAGTTTTTTGGCACATATATCTCATAATAATGTTTCAGAAATGGAAACCCCAAATGTTGTCCCAATGGGCTGAAATTAAGCATAAACATCATGTGATCTATATTTAACGTGAATCAGGTGCAAATAGCACCAAACAGCTTCTTCTTCCTCACCACCAACATCATGAAAGCTCTTTCTCCTCCTCAAGTCCAATATGTCATCTCTCTCCTTCAGGCTGGCCACCCACATTGAAAATAGCCAGTTCAGCATCTGTAAGCCCTGGGACAATAACCAACATTCACAAAAAATATCTTCCAGACCTTCCAAAGTCCTCTGGAGGTCATCCTACCAAGCTTTCCCCTCATGACATTTGCTATGCAACTTATCTTCTTGGGTCTGGAGAAGCAGAAACAGCTCCCCAAGTTGCCAGAAGGCTTGAGAAGATCAAGGGCACCACTATCTCCAACCAGACAATCTGAAATGTCTTTAAAAAAGAAGGCCTGAAGGCAGTTGGAAAGAAGAAGCAACCCCATCTCAAGCCTGGTCATCATAAAGCAAGAATGGACTTTGCTGAAAAGTATCAATACTGGATAGTGGAGGACTGGAAAAGGGTCATTTGGTCAGATGAGACCAAAATCAATCAATTTAGCTCTGATGGGAAGAAGTGGGCATGGAAGAGACCAGGGGAACAGCTCAATGATTGACTTATTGAGCCAACACTCAAGCATAGAGGAGGATCCTTGATGATGTGGGGCTGCATGTCTTGGGATGGAGTTGGCTATGCTGCCAAGATTGATGGGAGGATAGATTCTGACCTTTATTACAGCATTTTAGAGGATGAACTTCTAGACTCTATCAAGTATTTCAAGAAGAAGTGCAAAGATATCCTCTTTCAGCAAGATAATGACCCCAAACACAAAAGCAAAAAAGCAACATCCTGGTTTAAAGACCACAAGATTCAGGTCATGGACTGGCCAGCTGAATCCCCAGATCTCAATCCTATTAAGCATCTTTGGGTTCACCTCAAAAGACAGCTTGCAGCATACCCAACCCCCTCTAGTGGGATCAATGAACTATGGGAGCGTACACAAAGGGAGTGGGAAGCCATTGACACTGCTGTGGTTCAGACTTTGATAGAGAGCATGCCTAAAAGGGTGGAAGAGGTGATTAGAGCAAAGGGAGGAAACACAGACTACTAATTTTTATCATATACCCCATTTAGATACCACTGCACATAAACTGATCAAATGGATACACCGGAATTATTTGTTTATAATGTCTTACAGAATTACGCAATTATCATATATAGTATATCCTTAGAAACCTATCATTCAGGGCTTTTAAACAAGCCCAAATACATAATCTCACACTTGCTAGTTATTAAGATATAGCCTAAACATTGCAAAAGTACAAAACATTTGATCAGTTTTTTGAGGCACTGTATGCTTAGTACAATGCCTTAGAGATGCATCATCCCTCTACTTAGTCATATGTACTTACTGTACAGTAGCCACAGGGCCTATAAAAGCCCCCCAAAGCAAGACCAAAGCCTTAAGCTTAGTCTCTTGTATAATACAGGACTTCTAGTTCATCCCTTGTGAACTTAAGCTTAAGAACCATCAGAACCATCCTCTTACACCTTAGAACATACCCTAAGGCCTGCTAAATTGACTTAGAGCCACATTTGCTCTTCACTTGAAACTCCAAATGAACTCAGACAGAAAGATGCTGTCTTTCCCACCCAGAATCTGAACCCAAAGGCCACTAGTAATGGAACTCTAGTTGTCTATATGAACAAGTCACATACTATGACCTCTGTAATATGTGTCACATACTACAACCACCAGTAGCACCCAGGAGCCACTCCTACCAAACATCAGAACCCCTTCCATTCACGACCTTAGTGTGAACACCAACAAACTAAGTGCAATACAAGACATAGTTGCACCTCCAGACATCACTTCCTCTAAAGTGATAACAGAATAGCCAGCGCTGCTACACACCATTCAGAAGCCACAGCCATATGAGTTCTAAGGACAGAACTCTGAACCCTGACCCATATCAGAAACCAGACTTGGACAAGGCATCCAAACCTCAAACCAAACCAAAACCAAAACTAAACCCTCATACTAAGACATGTGACATCCTAGCATGACAATAATGTTGAGGCGCCTGGCACCCAGCAGCTAGGGCATGTGGAGTTCTTTGCCACAGCTCATGTAGGACAGGATCCAGTTACTTATACTGAGGCTCTAAAGTCTAAAGATGCTGATGAGTGGCAGAAGGCCTGTCAATATGAGATAGATGCCTTAGCTAAAAATAACACATGGGAGTTAGTTGATCTCCTGGCTGGCCACAAAGCAGTAAAATTGAAATGGGTATTCAAGCTGAAAGCTGATAGTCACTTCCATGCTCAGCTAGTGGCAAAGGGATTTATGCAGATCCCTGGTATTGATTATGATGAAACCTTCTCCCCTGTTGCACGTTTTGAGTCTCTCAGACTCCTCCTAGTGTTAGCTGTGCTAGAAGACTGGCACATTCACCAGATGGATGTCAAGTCAGCATTCCTCAATGGCATGCTCAATGAGGAGATTTACATGGAGCAACCACAGGGTTTTGTTGTCACTGGAATGGAGAATAAAGTATGCAGACTTAAAAAATCTATTTATGGTCTCAAACAAGCCTCCCACACATGGAACTTGCAATTCCATGGATTCCTTTTGGAACTCAGCTTTAAGCAGACATTCTCCAATGCCAGAGTTTATATTTACATGATGTCTTCATCACAGAGGGAGGACTCATCTCTGTTGATCATCATTCTTTATGTTGATGACATCACTATTATGGGTGCTTCTATAAAAGCCATCAAGCATTTAAAAACAGATTCACAGAAATGTTACAAAATGTCTGACCTTGGGGAAATAGAGTCCTATCTGGGGATTCAAATCACCTGCAACAGGTCACATAACTGCATCAAGATCAACCAGTCTGGTTACATACATGATATACTAGAACACTTTGGCATGTTGGATGCAAACCTGCATAATACCCCACTCCTGGCTGGTGCAGACATGCACCTGGTTAAAAACACTGAGCAGGCCTCCCTTGCGGAGATTAAACACTACCAAAGCCTCATAGGCAGCCTGCTTTACATACAAATTGGCACTCGTCCAGACATATCCTTTGCTGTATCATGCTTGGCCCAGTATGCAGCAAACCCCTCTAAACAACATCTACACCTTGCCCAATACATCCTATCCTACCTTGTGGGAACTGTGGACATGTGCTTATGCTATGATGGGGCCAATGGTGATGGCCTTCACAGCTACTCTGACTCCTCTATGGGAGACAATATGGAGGATCATCATTCCACTTCTGGTTATGTATTCTTGCTTGCTAATGGTGCAATTTCCTGGTCATCCTGTAAATAAAGGACCATCACCCAAAGCACATCTGAGGCAGAGTACATGGCCCTGGCCAATGTGGCCAACCAAGCTGTCTGATACTGAGGTTTCTTGAAGGAACTTGGGTACACTGTCAAGGACCCTGTCCCTCTTCATGATGACAACAAAGGTGCAGTTGACCTTGCACAGAACCCAGTCACCAGTCATTGATCTAAGCACATCAACATCAAACATCATGTCATTTGTGAGTACATAGAGGATGGTCAGATTTCTCTAATATATACACCTATGGAAGAAATGGTTGCAGACGGCTTCACTAAGTTGCTCTTGTGCACCCTCCTTCTGCACTTCAATCCCGACATGGGTCTTTGTGCTCCATAATTGTTGGATCACAGGGGAATGTTGAGACAGAACATCTGTGTGGCTATGCCCAGACCAGACAGTCTCATGCTCAGGGGTTTGGTAGAACTGGCCTGGACAGTACAAGGGGCACTTATTGCTCCAAGACAAATACAGACTTAGTGAGCACATGTCAGCACATGGACTGCATGGACACCTATGTACATATGTACCTAGAACAATGTGATTATGCCCTTATGGCTGATCTAAGAACTCTCTTTTATTATCTGACCTGATTATTGAGTGGCAGCAGCACCCCCTGCATCCAGTGACTGTTTGAGGTGATGCCAGCAACATGTGGCATGGGAGTTGGGCAATGCAGCACCATAAGGGAGGGCAAGGACAGCCCTTTTGAATAGGCATTGCAACATGGATGGAATGAGATGAGGGCTCACATTTGACATGCAAGCTGACATGAGGGTGGCTGTGGCAAATGCAGAAGCCAGGGCAAGAAGACATAGATGGGTTAGACAAAGCAGTGGTATGAAAGGAAGGGGGAAGGGGGGTCATAGTGGATGAAAAGTAAATGAACAGAGACGAGGTGGAGTGTATGTGCTGTGCAATGGCTAAGAGCAGAGATCCTTCTCCCCCAATTGCATTGGCCTGTGGCAGTGTGTTGTGGTGGACAGTTGGGACACTTATGCTTACTAATATTTTGTCCATATATGTATGTATTTCTCACAGTCCAGCCAGAGTCATCATCACTTCCCCCACCCTACTTTACACACCCTCTATTATGCTCTTGCCACCCCAGACTGCTGTTGTGTTGCCTTGGCTACTTACTAAAGTACTTACACTAATCTGCCGATGGCTTTCATGGCCTTACTGCCACTGAAACACATCAATTGCTGCTGGAAACTCCGCTTAAATAGTCATATATAAATACGCTCATAGAACAGGACCAATGCCTTAAGCTTGGTCTCTTGTGAATCCTAGACATTCTCAGAGCAACCCTCCAAGTGATCCGAAGCTTCACAGCCCCTTTCCCCTCCCACTTGCACCCTAGAACATACCCTAGGGTCTGCTAAGCAACTTAGTGACGTGTTTCACTTAATCTACCATATATAGTAAACCGAGTCCTGATTGGGAACTCTTCGAACTCCAACACATATGTTAAGTGCTCAGAAAGGTGTTGCCTTTCTTTGCTTCAGACAGACAAAGGTCACTGAGTAACAGACCTCTCAGTGCTCTATAGAACCACCCCCTCTGCACCAGAAACCCAACAGGGAGGAGCAGCTCCTTCCATTCACGAGCTTAGTGGCACATCAACGAACTAAGTCCAATACAAGGCATATTAGCACTCCAGACATCCCTTCCTTTGGATATGCGTCTTAAGTATCCAAATCGACTCCTTTGCATCTAGATCCCCTTTCTCCTTCAGGAGATAGAGGACAACAGCAGCCAGCACTGCCACTACCAACAGCCATTCTAACAAGGCATTAGAACTCCACAGAAGACAACCAAGATAACAGTCACCGACGCAGATATCATCCTATACTTACAGAAGCAGGATAGGGATAGACCAGATGAACTAACCATCAGACAAAGAGAATGAGCAGCCAAGGGAGCTGCCAGACAGAAACATTGACAGAACTGCCACGCTCAGTCCAGCATGACACAGTGCAAGGCTGACAAGTGCAGGTGATGCAGAGTGTGTGGAGCCACTCACACAAAGGGTGAGTGGCTGCAAGAGAGCTAGGGCGGTGCCAGCAACATGTGGCACAGGACTTGGGAAATGCTGCACAAGGATGCATGTGGGACAAGGTGGTGAGGGTGTGAGCAAGGTGAAGGTGGGCTGCTGGTGGTGGTGGTGGTGTGTGTTGAGATGGAACATTTGTGCAGCTATGCCTAGACTGGACAGTCTCATGCTCAGGGGTTTGGTAGAACCAGCCTAGACATTACAAGGGGCACTTAATGCTCCAGGACAATTATGGACTTAGTGAGCACATGTCAGCACATGGACTGCATGGACACCTATGTACATATGATACCCTAGAACAATGTGATTATGCCCTTATGGCCAATCTAAGAACTCTCTTTTGTCATATGACCCAATTATTGTATGATCAAACTGTTTCAGATTGACACTTTACCTACTGTCCTTACAATCACATAGTTACATTCACATACAGACCTTTTAGCATGGTTCTACACTTATGTGTACCCCTTCTGAGGGCTCAGGGTATGTGTGGACTCATTGGACTCATCCATATGTAGAATATAGTGTATATGTGATATTGTGGATGCCTGTACTCACCCCTTAAGGGCTTATGGACATATGTAGACCATAGGGACTATAAATACACCCTTGGGAGTGAGCAAGACATCTTATCTCCTACAGAGTTATCTTCTCTGTTTGAACTCCTCTTCAGCTGCACTTTATCAGTGTGATGCACACATGCACCCTCACATACGTGCTCTCCCATTTGGGGCCAATGTGTGCGTTGGCACACCTTGTTTGAGAGCTTGTTGCACAGGTGTGGGGATGGGGGTAGGGCAGGCAAGTGGGCTGGGGTGATGGTAGTGGAGTGATGTGCACATGCACCCTCACATATTTGCTCCAGTTTGGAGCTGAGGTGTGCATTGGTATGGCTCATTTGAGAGCCTGTTGCACAGGCATGGGGATGGGGTTGAGGGCAGGTGGCTGGTGCTGGTGCTTGCACTGGTGGTGGGGATGGCAGCCACCACTATGCTGCTGCTGCTGGTGCTGCTGGTGCTGCTGGTGGAGCTATGTGCACATGCACCCTCATGTACATGCTTTATATTAGGGCTGATGTCATGGTGGACTATTGGGACACTTATGCTTACTAATCTTCTTGCCTTATATGTACATATTTCCCACAGTCTGGCTGGAGTTGTCACCACTTCCCCCTCTTTACCTTACATCACCTCTATTACACTCCTGCTGATCCCTTCTGCTGTTGTGTTGCTTCGGCTTATTACTAGAGTACTTACACTAATCTGCCGACAGTTTTTATGGCCTTACTGCCACTGAAACATGTCAATTGCTGCCAAAGACTCCACCTAAATAGTTATGTATAAATATGCTCATAGAAGGGGACCAAAGCCTTAAGCTTGGTCTCTTGTGAATCCTAGACATTCTCAGAGCAATCCTCTGAGTGATCCAAAGCTTCACAGCCCCTTTCCCCTCCCACTTGCACCCTAGAACGTACCCTAGGGTCTGCTAAGCGACTTAGTGACATGTTTCACTTAATCTACCATATATAGTAAACCGAGTCCCAATTGGGAACTCTTCAAACTCCAACACATACATTAAGCACTCAGAAAGGCATTGCCTTTCTTCACCTCAGACAGACAAAGGTCACTGAGTAACAGACCTCTCAGTGCTCTATAGAACCACCCCATCTGCATCAGAAACCCAGCAGGAAGGAGCAGCTCCTTCCATTCACAAGCTTAGTGGCACACCAACAAACTAAGTGCAATACAAGGCATATCAGCACTCCAGACATCCCTTCCTTTGGATACATGTCTTAAGTATCCAAATCGACTCCTTCACATCTAGATCCCCTTCCTCCTTCAGGAGATAGAGGACAACAGCAGCCAGCACTGCCACTACCAATAGCCATTCTAACAAGGCATTAGAACTCCACAGAAGATGACCAAGACAACAGTCACCAATGCAGATATCATCCTACACATATAGCAGAGGGACAGAGACAGGCCAGATGACCTAACCCCCAGACAAAGAGAACGAGCAGCCAAGGAGGCTGCCAGACAGAAACATCGACAGAACCACCACACTCAGTCCAGCGTGACAGCTGAGGTATGCATCAGCATGGGGGTGAGGGCAGGCAGGGCAGGTAGGCTGGTGCTGCTGGGTGTGGTCCTGGTAGCAGTGAGGGGAGCAGTGGTGGCACTGGTCCTGGTCCTGATGGTGGCAGTGCCAGTGCTCCTGCTCCTCCTGCTGCTGGTGCTTGTGGCAGCAAGCAAGATCTGCAAACACCAGGGAGGATGCATGCACAAGCTCAAGGATGTGGGGGTGGTGAGAGCAGCAGCAGCAGTCCTAGTGCTGGTGCTGGTGGCAGCAGTGGTGATGCTGCTGCTTGATGGATGTCATGAAACACAATTCATAATACTATGTTAAATCCTCTTGTTTGAGGGGGAGCAACAGAGACTGAAGCTCTGTGTTAGGCTGGTGTGTTGCTTCAAAAAGCCCTGGCTTAAGCTAGGCCTGCAGTTGGTTCTAGGGCCCAGCTTGAGATTTTTTGAAGCCTGGGCCCTAGAAAGCTGGGCCCACACAGCACTACTCATTGTATATCAGAAACCACTGGCAACTCATTTGGATGGGGAGCCTGACATCATAAATTTGAATTAGCCACTTACTTAGTGCTTTAAGCTTATGTTTTTATTGAGATATCAAGGATTTAATTTTTTGATTATGAACACATTTCAAACTGATTCATGACCAGAAAGTGATCCATTCCTTAGAATTCCTCTACACATAGACATCAAATAGGGTTAAGATGTAGTAGATACCGATGAGATAAATGTTGCAGCAAAACAGGTCCAAATTCATGTGGAAATTCAATTTGTCCCAAGTGGTGGTAAAAGACTGTATAGAAATGTTCCCTCTTTGGCTGAGAGCCCAGAAATTATTCCCCTTAATGATAGGGATGAGAACTTCGGAGGAGGCCTTGAGGCAGCACGTCTTGGATTTGGCCCCAATCTGGCACTTTGTAACCTCCAGCTTGCTGTATGGCCCGCGTCTTAAGGATGAGTGGCGCTGCGGAAGTTATTGCACAGATAATGGATGATTGAGATGACTCAGATTTTCCTCATATTTACATTGCATCACCAGAGCTTTGTAACATTCTTACTGCTCAACTCCACCTTGCGGGGGTGTTCTTCCGAAGTGAAATTGTGGATGCTACAATGTGATGCATCAATTATGAATTATTATTCTGCAAAACCTGCTGACGATGGGGCCAAGGGAAGAGCAATGGTGGACGAATCAAGTTCGAACTTGGTATGGAGGTGTGTGATGTTGAGACGGAACGTCTGCGTGGCTATGCCCGGACCGGACAGTCTCACGCTCAGGGGCTCGGTAGAACCGGCCCAGACAATACAAGGGGCACTTAATGCTCCAGGACAATTACGGACTTAGTGAGCACATGTCGGCACATGGACTACATGGACATCTACGTACGATACCCTAGAACAATGTGATTATGCCCTTATGGCCAATCTAAGAACTCTCTTTTGTTATCTGACTCGATTATTGTATGATCGAACTGTTTCAGATTGACACTTTACCTACTGTCTTTACGATCAGTTAGTTACAATCACATATGGACCTTTTAGTACGGTTCTATGCTTATGCATACCCCTTCTAGGGCTCAGGGTATGTGCGGACTCTTCAGACTCATCCATATGTAGAATATTGTAATTATGCAATATAGTAGACGCCTGTACTCACCCCTTAAGGGCTTATGGACATATGTAGACCATAGGGACTATAAATACACCCTTGGGAGTGAGCAAGACGTCTCATCTCCTACAGAGTTCTCTCTCTGTGTGAAACACCCTCTTCAGCTGCACTTCATCAGGTTATGGGCCCTGCGCTCTAAAGCTTACAACCACTACACAAAGTCCTATCACTCACAACCGTTTCTAACAGTGAGTAAAACGCCTTTGTTCGCTGTTTACTCCGACTAGCAGGATCTGCTGAGCCCATGGGGGCAAGCGACCTGGCTAGGTCTGTGCTGGGGTCTTAAGGACCTTGCGTGAGGTGCATTACGGACCTAGGCGTAGGTGACATGCACTAAACCCCCTCTAGCGTTGCGCGCTATACTACACATTACTACATTTTAGTGTAGAGCGCCCTATGCGCTTAGGCGGGTCTGGGGAAGCCCAGACTGGCTATAGGCCTGGTGAATGGTTGGCTGTCTGCCCTTCAGTGGGAGTGGCTTTGGGTCTATCACAAGGCAGGGGTTAGTCACACCCCTAGCGCTTGGGCCTAGTTACAACTGCGCCACACTACATAAAGTAGACACACAGTAGTCTAGGCATGCGGGTCTGACTGGCATAAGTACCTGTTGCGGCCTCTGGGGTGCGATGCCCCACAGTCAGGATATCCATGCCTTAGCTACTTAGTCATGCGCCCAATCATCTAGGCATTAATCAGAGACTCCGCGGACCCACTAGAGCAGCAGATATTTCAAATCTGCATCCTCTAGGGAAGTGGCTGCTGGCTCATCTCTGACATGACTCCCCTGGAGCTGCGGGTAGCGCTTCAGCAGTATTAGAACCACTATAAAAACATCACACTACCTACCATACATAGAAGCGCACGCAGAGGCAGGACACATTAGTGTTCTGGCCATACAGTACCACAGACAGGAGGCGGCACTCTACTGCACCTGTGTGCTAGCAGGGACTTGTGCTGACCACTCCTCAGCACAGTCACAATATGTCCTCTCAACCCAATACTCCCACCAACACAGTCTCGGGCAATGCGCCCCTTTCCCAGCCAGCTATAACTACGTGCATCTCAAATGCATTCCAGTCAAGCTTTGCCATACCATTGGGAGTCAAGCTCCCTCAATTTGATGGTACTGGGTGGTCGGAATGGTCCGGCACCTTCGAGGCAATCTTAACGATCTATGAAGCAGAAGACCACTTGCATTTCTGGAGCTGTCCTACCGGCGCCGATGTAGACAAGTGGAACAATACGCAACGCCAACTCAAGGTGTACTTCCGACTGTACATGACCGCGGGAGTCTTCTCCCAGATCACCAATGAAAACGCCTACCTGACCCTCAAAGACAGGTGGGATCAGCTTAAGAGACTCTATGGCGGAGTCTCCGGTAGCACCACCATCTTCAATGACTGGATCGCACTCACACAAGCCAGGCTGGACGAAAGCCAGCCAATGGGACCCCAGCTCACCAAGCTGAACAAGTCCCACGTCAACTTCGCCAATGCCAAGATGGGTGTCACTGACACCCAATATTGTTTCATTATACTCCGCACTCTCCCCGACTCTTACGAGGTTCTCACCTCCACCATCCTTGCTGCTGGCGACCCCACACTGCTTCAACTGGGCGAAATCATAGCCTGCATACAAAATGAAGAAGGTCGCAGGTCTGGCAGTTCCGCCTCCCTCAATGCAATCGCCCCAATCAAGGGGAAAGGCAAAGGCAAAAGCAGCTCCAATAAAAAGGAGAAGCACGCCGATCTTGTTTGCCACTACTGCAACAAGAAAGGGCACATCAAGCCCGATTGCTGAAAGAAGAAGAAGGATGAGGCGGACTCTAAAAAGAAGCAGGAGAGCAGCAGCAGCAACAAGGCCGTAAATAGTCATGTCGTAGACACAACTGCCTCCATTGAGGAGGTCAATGACATCAGTGTTTCCTTGTGCACTGCGAGTAAATCATGTTGGTTGATGGACAGCGGGGCAACCCATCACATTACACCCCACTGCTCTGACTTTGTCACTTATACACCAGTCAAAGGGACCATACGTCTCAGTGACAAGCAGGGTACTGTAATTTCACAGTTAGGTGTGGGAACCGCTGTGTTTACAAGCCCGCAGGGGGTGCGGATCACCCTTAAAGACACTATCTATGTGCCTGGCATAGGAAATCGCATCCTATCGCTTGGATCCATTCTGGATAAAGGGGCTGCCGTACCTTTCCACTCGTGTGGCTTTGACATTATTGTCGGAAACAAAGTCGTGGCTTCAGGATACCGTGAAGGTTGACTCTTTTGGGTTGACTCTGACACCGGGGCACTGAACACACACCGAAAGGAGTCTACCACACTCCACACCTGGCATCAGCACATGGGACATATGTCCCATCGCACACTAAAAGAACATGGTCCCTCTGCCCTGCAAGGCATGGACTTCTCTGGTGTCAACATGGCAATACCTACACTGTGCCATGGCTGCAAGACAGGCAAATCCACTCGCAAACCCTTCCTGTCCTCTTCTAAGAGGGCAACCCAAATATTAGAAATCGTTCACTTGGACTTAGTGGGTCCTATGCAGACCAAGTCTTTGCATGGCTCCCTCTACATGGCCACCTTTATCGACGACTACACTAGCCTCGCAGTCGTCTACTTCTTAAAAACAAAAGACCAGTTTCTGGATGCATTCAAAAAATACATTAATTGGGGCACCACCCAAACCTCCAAAAAACTACGCATCCTACAGTCTGATAGAGGTGGCGAATACACAGGGGCTATAGTCCGAGCCTACTTGAACGAGAAGGGTATTGAACACCAGTTAACGATGCTGGGTACACCCCAGCAGAACAGAAAGGCCGAGCAGTTTAACTGCACCATTATGGATAAGGCAATGTCCATGCTTCACCAAGCTGGCTTGTCAAATGGCTTCTGGGAGCACGCTGTAAGCACCGCAGTCCACGTCTACAACCACACTCCCATCCACTCGCTGGAGTGGAAGACCCCTCATGAGCAATGGAACGCTGGTCACGTTCCGGACGTCTCATATTTCCACGTCTTCGGATGCAAGGCATATATGCATGTGCCAGCTGACAAGTGACGCAAGCTTGACGTGAAAGCGCTGCCCATTGTCTTCGTTGGGTATGAGGCTGGTAGCAAGGGATACCGCCTCTGGGATAAAAGTACCCGCTCCATTCGTGTGTCAAGGGATGTGACATTCGACGAAAGTAGCTTTCCCACTGTAGACAAAGAGACCGAGCCCTTGACACACCAAGGGCTCACTGCATCTCCTCCTCCTATCCCTATTCCATTCATTCCAGTGAATGCAGAACCTAACATGTCTGCACCACCACTACCCCCATGCGCAGCGTCACCTACTTCCTCTTCTGAGGATGAAGAACAGGTTGACGACTTACTTGAACCCAAAGTAGAGCGGCCCTCTACACCACCCACCCAAGGCACTCTTTCCCCTTCTACACCTATTGCTAAGTGCCCTCCTCCTTCTACGCCACCGCCCTGCCCTTCTGCTTCGCAAACCTATAAGCAAGCAGAAGAATCTCCACTGGATCCTATGATTCCGGGGGGATTTGCTGAGTGCTTCATCGCTCCCAGGCGATCGGTGCATGTGCTGGTACCGAATCAAAGGTACTTCAATGAGGACAACGCTGAGGCACCTGGCGCCCAGCGGCTAGGACATGCGGAACTATTTGCCGTGGCTTACGTAGGAAGGGATCCAGTTACTTATGCCAAGGCTCTAAAGTCTACAGATGCCGATGAGTGGCAGAAGGCGTGTCAATACAAGATAGATGCCTTAGCTAAAAGTGACACATGGGAGTTAGTCGATCTCCTGGTGGGCCGCAAAGCTGTAAAATCGAAATGGGTATTCAAGTTGAAAGCCGATGGCCGCTTCCGTGCCCAGCTAGTGGCGAAGGGATTTACGCAGATCCCTGGCATAGATTATGATGAAACCTTCTCCCCCATCGCACGTTTTGAGTCTCTCAGACTCCTTCTAGCGTTAGCTGCACTAGAAGACTGGCACATACACCAGATGGACATCAAATCAGCGTTCCTCAATGGCATGCTCGACGAAGAGATTTACATGGAGCAACCACAGGGTTTCGTTGTCGCTGGAAAGGAGAATAAAGTATGCAGACTCAAAAAATCTATTTATGGTCTCAAACAAGCCTCCCACACATGGAACTTGCAATTCCATGGATTCCTTCTGGAACTCGGCTTTAAGCGGACGTTCTCTGATGCCGGAGTTTACATTTACGTGATGTCTTCATCACGGGGGGAGGATTCATCTCTGTTGATCGTCATTTTTTATGTTGATGACATCACTATTATGGGTGCTTCTTTAGAAGCCGTCAAGCGTTTAAAAGAGGATCTACAGAAGCATTACGAAATGTCAGACCTTGGGGAAATAGAGTCCTATCTGGGGATTTGAATCACCCGCGACAGGTCACGTAACCGCATCGAGATCGACCAGTCTGGTTATGTACATGATGTACTAGAATGTTTTGGCATGTCAGACACGAACCTGCATAATACCCCACTACCGGCTGGTGCAGACGTGCACCTGGTCAAAAACACTGAGCAGGCCTCCCTTGCGGAGATTAAACACTACCAAAGCCTCGTAGGCAGCCTGCTTTATGTGCAAATTGGCACTTGTCCGGACATTTCCTTTGCTGTATCACGTTTGGCCCAGTATGCAGCAAACCCTCTAGACAACATCTACGCCTCGCTCAATATGTTCTATCCTACCTAGTGGGAACCAAGGACGTGCGCTTGTGCTATGATGGGGCCAATGGCGATGGCCTTCATGGCTACTCTGACTCCTCTATGGGAGACAACACGGAGGATCGTCATTCCACTTCCGGTTATGTATTCTTGCTTGCTAATGGCGCAATTTCCTGGTCATCCCGTAAACAAAAGACCATCACCTAAAGCACATCTGAGGCAGAGTACATGACCCTGGCCAATGCGGCCAACCAAGCTGTCTGGTACTGAGGTTTCTTGAAGGAACTTGGGTACACCGTTGAGGACCCTGTCCCTCTACATGGTGACAACAAAGGCACAGTTGACCTTGCGCTAAACCCAGTCACCGGCCGTTGATCCAAGCACATCGACATTAAACATCATGTCATTCGCGAGTACATAGAGGATGGTCAGATTTCTCTAATACGTACACCTACGGAAGAAATGGTTGCAGACGGCTTCACCAAGTCGCTCTCGTGCACCCTCCTTCTGCGCTTCAATCCCGACATGGGTCTTTGTGCTCCATAATTGTTGGATCATGGGGGGATGTTGAGACAGAACATCTGTGCGGCTATGCCTGGACCGGACAGTCTCACACTCAGGGGCTCGGTAGAACCGGCCTGGACAATACAAGGGGCACTTAATGCTCCAGGACAATTACAGACTTAGTGAGCACATGTCGGCACATGGACTACATGGACATCTACGTACGATACCCTAGAACAATGTGATTACGCCCTTATGGCCGATCTAAGAACTCTCTTTTGTTATCTGACTCGATTATTGTATGATCGAACTGTTTCAGATTGACACTTTACCTACTGTCTTTATGATCAGTTAGTTACAATCACATATGGACCTTTTAGTACGGTTCTATGCTTACGCGTACCCCTTCTAGGGCTCAGGGTATGTGCGGACTCTTCGGACTCGTCCATATATAGAATATTGTAATTATGCGATATAGTGGACGCCTGTACTCACCCCTTAAGGGCTTATGGACATATGTAGACCATAGGGACTATAAATACACCCTTGGGAGTGAGCAAGACATCTCATCTCCTACAGAGTTCTCTCTCTGTGTGAAACACCCTCTTCAGCTGCACTTCATCATGTGAGGGTGTGCTTAGGTTACGGTTACAGCTGAACTCGTCCTTGATCTGTATTGGCTCGCTTTGTGTCTCTCATCCACTGTGACCTATCTTGTAACACAATCTCAACCGGCTGGATTCTGCCACATTGGATCGGCCTGAGCTTCCGGATTGTTAGTACATTTCATACGCTTTGATCTTCTTTTTATCCAATTTATATACCGCTAAGTCTGGCAACAAGCTGTGGTCATACGAGGTAATCTATGTCGAACCAGGGTACAAGCTAGATAAGAATTCATTCGCAGTGACTTGAATTCATCCGTAAAGTGTGGTGACACAAAGGCAACGAGTAAATCACAATTCCTGATACAGTCGGTGGCTTAATTTTTGCGCTCTCCCAGCTCTGTTGGAGATCTCTCGGTGCAAATCCCGACGAAGAGCTATCGCCCGTTTGGATAGGTCGCTCTGCGTCTGCTCGTTCGTCGCGACGAGTAGCTGATCAATAAGGGTGTAGGGTAGCCACGTCGACATGGCTGTTTTTGGTGGGTCCTGGGCGAGACGCGACTCGGCCTGCCGACGAATCTCGTGAGAGGGAGCACATGATTGCGTTTGGGGAGGGAGAAACATACTTTATGAATAAGAGACAACGTAAGCTCCAGTGCCAGCTCAAGCAGCTCAAAGCGCATACATGCGCAGATAAGCCACTCCGGATCATGCTCCTTTTTTTCAAACACGTGCAATAAGCTTTCCGAGAAAACAACAACACAAAAGGTTCTTACCTCTAACCTATGGACCAGCCATGGAGGGGGAGTCGATGCGCGCTCCAACCCAGTTATTGTTTCGAAGACGACCTTCGAGTACCGCAGATCTGTGTCCAGTCCATCGTGCCGTTCAAGTGACTGCCGTAGGTACCTCCACCCACGGTCAGAAGGTGTGCCTGCCCAGGACGTCACCTTATCGGTGAGCAACCAGTCTGTAGTGTCTTCCGACCTGTGCCACAAGTCAGCGACGTTAGGAGTTGCAAGGAATCAGCGCGACCTACAAAACAACCTCTGGATTGCGACTCAGTCGCAGGCATTGCCTCGTCAGATGCGACAACAGATCGGTCAAATCTACTTCGAGGGTACGAGCCGTGGCCAGAGCCAGATTGAAACGATTGCCTTGGACTAATCTTAAGACGACGTGCTCAGGAGAGCGTAGAGTTGCTACTCATGGCATTCAAGATCAGTTCCTCAAACTTGGCATAGGCCATGCGGGGCTCACCACTTGAGCGTAACAACTCAGGGTCCTTCCTCACGAGATCTAATTGCGCACTTAACAGGGTATACCCGGCGATTACGTCTGAAAGTTTGACGATTTCTAGGTCACGTTTCCCGCTGGCGAATCTGTCTTCGGGGATATGTCTTGTGAGTCTACGGCGCTTCCGCTCTGGTTGCCTCGCCCCTAGTCCTTCCGGCGCTATTGGGAGAACAATCCATGCGTCCTTCTGGTCGAGCAGAGCGAGGGCATTTGAGGAGATGACCAGAGCCTCGAGCTGCTGTTCGGCCAGCAAGAAATACTGTGCTGGCTCACTGGTGTTACTCAGGACCGCAAGTTTTCTGGCGTGCTGGTACATCGCAAGCGCTGCTGAGGGCTGAGTTAACAAAAAAAAAAAAGGAATATGGGGCAAAATCCACGCTAGCTCACCATTCCTATAGTCGCCGTGGGTCACATACCAGGTATACAGGATTCGAGAATAGAACGGCTGGACGCGGGGGTCCGCATTCCGTGCCTTGAAGGACAAAGACCCTTCTACCTCATCAACAAGGCCAACAAAGTTGAAGGACATGAGACGCTCGATTGCGTGCTCCTCGCACATTCGGTGAACCAGGTGTTGAGCGCATTTACGCCGCCTACATAGATCGTTAGTCGGAGGAGAATCGTTCGTGGGTAATGACTTACAGTGTATGATGTGGAGTCACCATGAGTGTCGCGTATGCCTCGTCCCAATGCCCCAAGTCTGTTGCGCCTCTGATGACCGTATTCCACAAATCATTGGTGTCCCACTCTGATGGCGCATTGGATATCGCCAACCGGGCAAAGTGCACGTCGTGGTCAGTGAAAGATGCCGACTTGAACAGCGAAGAAGCATGAAGGTAAAATCCAAACATCGAGTCGAAGAGCTGTCCTCCAGGCAGGACAGCCGCGAGGGCATCGGCATCTTCGAAAGATAGGGTGCTGTACGGACCTGCCGAAGAAGCGTTAGTCGGGGCGAGCCGCGAAGCGATAAGTAACAACATACCAAAACTGCCTGCAAGGCTGTCCATGGCCTCCACCGCCTCCGCGTCCTTCCCAACGTCCAACCACAGCCTCGCCCACACGTACATAACTGCTGGCGTCCGGGGCAACCACTCCAACGTCTCTCTGGCCGCATCCAAGAATCCCAGAGAGCGGAGACGCTCGCACCACAGCACCTCCAGTCGCGCCGCATGTGCCGTAGAAGTGGCCTGCAGCAAACCGCTCATGTCGAGGAACGCGTGAGCAGCGACAGCGAGCGGCGCATAGACTGCAGCGCCCCCTATCTGCTCTAGCAAACACGGGAACAAAGCGGGTGTCGGCGCAGACGCGGCCGGCGCGCTGCGCGACATACCGAGGGTACGAAGACGCGCCGCAACCTCATCCGCATCGTCCACGACAGTGAAAGGAGCAGCATCAAACGCAGGCTGCTCGGCGGCATAGCGTAGCATGGCGACGCCACGAAAAACGGCGAATATTTCCGAAAGTAAGCTAGGGTCCCAGTCTTCCAAATCTTCAGCGAAGAAGAAGAGGAGCGCGACGAGTGCCAAGATAAAGTCGTGTCGCGCCTGCACGGAATACGTCGCATACGCCGCGGTCAGCATGCGAGTGTGCACGGAGACGTGCTGGGGTAGCAGGAGTTCGACCTCGTCCTCCTCCATCTTCACAGCACGATCAAATCCGCCGACAAGATCCAAAACGAGACGGGTCGAGGCTTCGAGGTCAACCACGCTCTGCAGGCGTCCGACGAGCCAACTCCCCGCCCCATCATCCAATGAGTTACGGAACGCGCTGCGCGCAGCCGTGTCGGCGATGATATCCGCGAACGAAAACGCGACCTCCTGTTGGGTGAGGTCTACCACGCGGCCTTCGAGTGCCCGGAGAGCACGAGGTCCCATGCGTGTGCGAAGATTCCACCCGATTTCACATACTGCGAATTGAGGTTCGGAACCCAGGTCAGCGCGGAAGTGGCGGTGCAATCGCAGAGGCAGGTCTTCGACGGCAAGTGCCCCCGTACGCTCGCGCTCAGCCACGAGGATCTCTCCGCGAGGGCCGGTACCGAGTGCGAGCGGCCAGCGCGCGGAGCGCTCGACGGCACGACAGCGAGCGATAAAACCTTCCCAATCCCGCTTGAGAGAGATCCAGTATTTGTCATACTGCAGAGCCCCCGTTTGTGTATCGCGAGATAATGTCACCGTACATCCAACTACGGCGGCTATTTGCTCCCCCAGGGAGATATACGATGTGATGAGTGGTGCAGGTGGGGGACCAGGAAGCGATCGGCATGCGTCGGTGTATTGATCGATGGCGGTGCGGAGGGTGTAGGCGGAAAAGACGCCAGGACGCATAACGGCGGAGAATAATCTATCCGTGAGCGAGCCTGGGGAAAGTAACAGCTCGTCCAGATAGGCGGGTGTCAAGTCAGGTTCGTAGGGATAGAGTACGACGCGCCAACCAACACCTTCAGGTTCATTGGAGACATCCGACATGGGTATGTCAAGAATTTCGACTGCGGCCTGGCCCTGACGGTCCCACAGGGTGTAGAGATAGCCATTGATGACAGCGAAGTCCTGCAAATGACCGTGCGTACTCTCGTGTGAGGCCTCAAAACTCTCGACTAGCTGGAGATGGTCATTCGAAGTACTGAACAACTGGAAGAAACCTCCGGAAGACGAAGAAGGAGTTGGAATGAAGACGAGCACGTTCGGTCCGTCGTAGACAGTGATGAGTTTTTGCGGTGCTGGGTCAAGAAGAACGCTGGGCTTGCTGGACGAAGTGCTGGTACCGGGTGACGGTTCTCTACCAGGAGAGACCAAGGACGGAAGTAATTTGGCCGATGTGCAGCCACTCCGTGCGGTCCACAAACGAAGGGTTCGATCACGAGAGAGTGTCCATACATGGCCGATGTCGGTTGGCTGAGGGTGGCTTGCCACGGCGATGATATGTGACCCATCAGCAGAACCTTGGTGAAGAAAAGACGTAATGGATGTGAGGAACGTGTTGTGATGAAACAGGTTCTCGGTCCAGTGATCTTGGAATGGAGGATGATAAATTGAGAACAAGAGCGAGAAGGCAAGAAACGCGCGGACGCACCAGCGGTAGTTGTATCACCAATAGTCTCAGCATCTAGACGGATGAGGGACCCGTTTGTGAGGACGAGGGCGACTGAATGTGTGCTTTGAACTTGGACGAGGGCCTGAAGATATTCTTGTACATATTTGAGATGATATTCACGACACCAGTTGTTGACCATATGGGTAGTCCAGAGTTGCTGGGGTGTTTGTAAAGGTAGTACAAGGCGATAAAGAGAACCACTCGCAGTGACGGCGAGAATGTGCAGCTCGCGGGCCTCCCATAGGACCACAGCAGGGTTCGGCAGGACGGTATAGGGAAAGACAAAGCGGATGGGTGGGGTCTCTGTAGAAAGGGAGACTAGCTCGATGATAAGGCCGTTATGGATAAGGCGGAGGAGGATGACGCCTGTTTGAACTGAGTGGAAGAAAGACGCGTATTGTGCGTGTTCGGGTGGTGGTTCATTGTCACTTGCTTGAGGCGGGAACGGCACGTGGAGTTTTGATGTTTGGACAGAAATCGCAGCTGTCTGCAAAGGCGAATAAACATCCGATAAATGCGTCGCGATGAGCACTTTATCTGCCGCTGCCGCTGCCGCCATGACCACGCCTTGTACGCTTGCTTTCCTGTGTGTCGGGCTCGGGCCAAGCTTGAGCGGACAGAAACAAACACATCCAAATAACGCGCTGATAACTGGTTCACCGGTCCGGTTCGCCCGTCAAACCTCAAATGGGCCAACTGCTTTCCCGATTCAAGCTGGTAATAGACACCGTTTGCCAACTCGAGTCGGAGTACCGCATCATCCAAGAAAGAATAGACTGCTCCCCCGGTTTGCCAGTAAACGAGCCCACGCTACCATTTTGGACTGTACCACCAGCGGAATTGCCGACGTCCACCAAATCTGCCTTGCCCACACAAGTAGACATCCTCGTCGTTGGGTCCGGTATCACGGGTGTGTCCTGCACCCGCACCCTACTGAAAAAGGGACCGCCTGGTCTCCGCGTTCTTGTGCTCGAGGCGCGAGACGTATGTTCAGGTGCTACAGGCCGGTGAGTGTATCTCCAAGTACCATTGACCCCTCCTGCGCGAATCTCATTCTCGGTACAACTGGCCTTGTATTACCCCAGGAATGGCGGACACATCAATGCACCACTATTTCATGACTATGTAGAGCTCAAGTCAGAATTCGGAGTCGAGTCGGCGAAGCGTATCATTCGATTCCGCCTCGCGCACCTTTCGGCCCTTCGAGAAACCATCGAGGACATCGGTGTACTTGATTATACTCAGATACGCGACGTGGAAAAGCTCGACGTTTATTTTGAGAAAGACACATTTGAAGAACAGGTAAAGGCACTCGAAGTATGGCGTAAAGATATGCCTGAAGAAGCGGCGGGCTCCCGTATCGTCGAGCGCGGGGATGCTGCCAAGGTTACTATCTGCTTCCTCCCCTCCCCAAGCCTTGGGTTCCTCAATCGTTTTGATGGGACAATGCTAAAGGGCGCGGACAGATGTTCCACCTCTCTGAACACGTAGTGGGCGTCATCGCCTCTCCCGGCGGTGCCGCCCATCCGTATCGCATCGTAACATCTGCCTTTGCCGACCTTCTAAACCGATATCCGGACCAGTGAGTGCTTTCTCCGCATCACACGTACAAGTTGCTGATGTATGCAAGGCTCGACCTCTTCACTCAGACACCATGTACGGGAATCACTCCACCTTCCACCGTCACACCTTACTACACCGTTGAGACACCGCGCGGCACCATAACCGCTCAACACGTTATCCATGCCACGAACGGGTGGACATCACACCTACTCCCTGACCTGCGTGGAAAAATTATCCCGATGCGCGGCCTGATGACCGCGCAGCGCCCCGGCACCGGACTCCCCATGGCGGCTGCCGGCCGACGTGCACACATCTTTCACTACCCTACACCGGGCTATGACTACCTGATACAGCTACCCAGGCACGAAGGCAAGGACGGGGGCGGCGAGCTACTGTTCGGTGGCGGGGCGATGCAAGACGGTCGTCTCGTCCTGTCGCAAGTCGGCGTCGCGGACGACAGCGAATACCACTCTGGCATCGCATCGCATATCCAGGGTGCGTTACCAGAGTACTTCGGACGTGGAAACTGGGGTACGGAGAGCGTAGACGTCTCGGGAGAGGACGGCCCTTGGGACCAGGGACGCATCAAGGCACTCTGGACGGGTATCCTGGGCATTTCGGCCGACCTGCAGCCGTGGGTTGGACGCGTGCCGTCTGTTATCTCTTGTCGCGCTGCTCCCTCATCCTTTACGGGAGTATCTGATAAGCCTGATGCGCGCTCGTTGGCCCCGCTTGGGGAGTGGGTCTCCGCGGGCTATAGCGGAGAAGGCATGGTTCACGCCTGGTTATGCGCCCACGCGCTTGCGTTGATGGTTCTCAGCCTGGACAAAGAGGAAGGCATGAACACGTGGTTCCCTGACGAATATCGCCTGACTGAGAAGCGGTGGAAGAGGGCAACCGTCGAGCGGCTTATGGCAAAGTTCTGATGCTGATTTAAGAAGCATCCACAGCACGATGTATATATCTCTAATAGTGTTGTACGTGTATTACTAGTTGGCAAGCCTAGACTTCCCTTCGCCGGTGGTCTTTCATGCTCACAGGCTGAAGATACCAAGCAACCCCATTCGCGAGGCATACGAGAAAGCGGCGCGTAGAGGCCGCCAGGTTGAAAGATCAGGTCCTCGCTTAGCATTTTCGGTTAGAATGCGCCGTTGAATATTGCGAACAACCAAACTCATACCAATAGCTCAACGCGCTCAACAACGTGTCTTCTGATAATGTTCACGTTTTGGCAATACTACATATACAGGCGCAGCACCCGTCGCCTGGAAGTATGTCAAAGACGCAATCGGCACAAATTTGCGGCGCACCCATCACCCATTTTATTATATATGCCCTCACGAAAACCACACCCAATTGGCCAAGCCTGCACAGCGGACGGAAATAACTCATCGATCGGTGTTTCGTGTTTGTTTCAGCCTCGGCCAACGTTTGTGGGTGCTTGCATGGAGGGAACGAGGCTTGCCTTGGTTGAGAAGGCACCGGATCGTCACGTAAACCTTCACATTGTTTCAGGCCTTGCTGTATAGTGCCGTGACAACAATTGGAAACAACGGTACGCAAACGTGGCGCCTGCGCGGCTTTCGAGCTTCCCGACTGACATCCTCGCGACTCCAACACGCTGAGAAGAAGAGAAGGTTGATCAGAGAGAGGCGGAAAAGAAAGGAAAGTCCGTGGGTCGGTAAAGAGAAAAACCAAAAAAAAAAACGAATTGGAACCAAGCGGTCTTACCCAGAAATCTCTTGTCAGGAGAGCAATGATGAGATTTCCTTGCACCATAAATGTCCGAGGGTTCTGCACTGCTTTTCGTCCAAAAACGCGACCATGTCCGGCTAATCGTCGCCCCTGACTATGAATTACGCAAATCCATTGGACATCTAAAACAAGGCGCTCCCTATCACGGGCAATTGAAGGCGCGTGCACCACGCCGTTGTATGTCAATAAGCGAGGTTCGAGAATTATGATCTACACTCAGTTCCCAGTTTCACAGCCTGGGAGGAGGCGGACGGTAAGACAACCACACTCACCCCTTGCAAGAAAAAATGGGCTCAGGATGTTTTAAACGAACAGTGAACGCTTGCCGTAATAAGACCGGGGAGATGGCGCCGAAGTCACGATTCAAAGATTGAGCAAAGTGTGAAAAGAGAACACAGAGTCGAGGCCGCGCTGATTATTCGTTCTGGAGAGAGATGAATGAGTTGTCGTAATATATTCTCCTTGGGAGTGAAGCCCTGGACAACAACCCTTGAACGGGTACCATCGGCGGCAGCTCCGCAGTTGGCGGGTACGAGCATTTTCACAAGACTCTGACTGACAGACCGTGGAGCGTTGGGCGAGGGTCGGGAAGCTGACTGTGATGCAAACAAACGGAGAAGCGGGAGATAACAAAATGATGGGTCGTCCGTCAGGAACTGGAGGTGATTTGATGATGGGAGATATTTTAATCACAAATCGTGATCACGGTGCCAGTGCCAGTAAGGTAAAGCCTTAATCACTCACGAGTCGGCATTCGGCCTGCCAGTGGCGTGGAGACCGTCGTCGATCGGAGTTGGTTTTTTGCGTGGATTCATCGTATAACAATAGATAGAGCCCAACACGACTCGCAACTCTCCCTCCTGCCCCGCCCCGAGGCCCCTGGAGTGGAGAGGGTGAGAGTGTTGGTGATATTCGGGTTGTGTAGGGAATCAACGAACGTGTATTGCAACTAGAGCTGTGAGCAGGACGAGCGGATGAGCAGATGGCTGGCACTTGCAGAGCAGGGCAGGGCAGGGCAGGGCAGAGTGAGGCAGTTGAGTTTGTTTTGGCCGGCTCTGGCCGACGGTTGCGGGTTGCGGTTGCTCAGGCTTACGCTCACTCAGGCTCAGAGCCTGCTCTCTCCTCCTCCTTGTTAGCTCAGCCGGCGCTCTGCCGCTGTGCTCGTTCTGTTCTGCCTCCCTACCCACCCCCCACAAAGCACTCTGCTTCCGGGTCATCCAGCAGTCGCCAAATACAGCGGGCTCTACTGCTCGATCTTTTCCTTTCCCGTATATCCCTTCGGTTGTAAGTTCGGTCCAACGCCTTGAACGTATCATTCATTCGACACATCACCCAACCCATCCCAGGTTGTGACATCTCTCCATCAATAAAACAATATCTCCCGCTCACCTCTTTCTTTATTTTCTCTGCTCTCCTTCCCTTTTTCTCTCTCTCTCTTTCCTAGTCCATGGCAGTTCTCGTCCCTCAAGACTGGCACCCTCCCAAAGATCACGCAATGGATTCTCCTGCCTCAAACTCATCCAACCCTTCCGCTCCCCGCCAACGCGTGTCGCCTCCTAACGATCCTTCTCCTGTGCCCTCCCAGGTTTCTTCTCCACAAAACCACCATTATCCCTACCCCGTCCAACAACAACAGGCTGGATGGAATAACCACCCTCAGCCTTTCTACCCCGCTGCCTTCTACCAAAATCCTCACCAGCAGCCGTACTCAATGCACCCATCTCAGCAAGGTCAAGTCCCGCCGCACGGCCCGTTCTTCGATCCCAATGCTCAATTTGCCCAATGGGCTTATCAGCAAATGATGTTCAACGCCCAACAGCAGGCACACCAGCTTTCCCAGCACGGGCCGCCTTCGTCTTCTCAACGCGGGCGCTCCTCCAGTGCCAGCTCTCCGGCTGAATATTTCGCTCAAAACCAACTCCACAACTTCAGCCCCTTCCCCTCTGGGACACCACCTCCTCACCCATCTCAACTGCCGAATGGCTATCGGCCAGGTGCTACCCCCAATGGTTCTACCAGCGGCGCTCCCTCTCAGTATGATGGTTTTCATCCGTACCGTCGGCCAAATCATCGCCAGGCGACACAACCATCATCTGACCTACCCGCGGCGGGTGATTGGCGTCAACAAGCTATTCAACCCCCATATGCCCGCGCTGATGCCACCGGTTCGACCACATCAGTCAATTCGACGGGAAGCGGTTCTCGACAACGCACTTCCAGTTTACAGGGTTCCTCAAACGGCACCTCCGGATCGCCCCACCACCATACCGGCAATAGTAGTGCTGCAGGTAGTGTACGTAGTCGGAACGGCCCATCAACACAACAACAGCAGGCCCACCCGTCCGCCGGCTCTACTGGCCGAAACGGTGGCAACCTCCCTACCTCCATTTCGTCTTCTAGCCAGCCATCCGCACGTCCCCACCACCGCAATCCCTCTTCCTCTTCCTCGACTTCTTCCGTCACTCGCCCTCCCCAATCCAGTGCGCCGTCAGCTGCACATGCCCCAACGCCCCGTCCTGCACGGCCTTCGCCACTGTCACAAGGCATGTCAACAGCTGAGAAGCGCATGTCACGTGATGACAGCGAATTACTCGAGCCCCTCCCAAATGATGCTGCCATTCGTAGTGGCGGACTAAAAGGTCGGCTACGCCGCGCCCTCTCCCTCAGTGCTTCCCATGCCATCAGCGAGGAGGAGGAGTCCCACGGCACGTCTTCGTCTGCTTCACCACTCACAGGCCCGGCTGCAGGACTGCAAAGCAATGCAGCAGACGCGGGGGATACTGGTTCCACGGCTACAAGACAGGCCAAGAAAAAGCGTACAGCATTGTTCAATTCCCGACTCAATGCCTCAACGGACAACATATCCCTTTCCTCTACCATGTCCTCTGCCTCCGTGGTCATTCGTAAGCTAGGCTCAATTGGGAAGCTTGCTCGACGCAACTCGCTTGCGGGGATCACGTCCCTCTTCAAAGATAAAAAGGAGAAGGATGACACCGGCGAGACCGGCGGAAAGAAGAGTAAGAAGAAAAAGGGGGAAAAGGGCGAAGTTGCTCAGGCCAGCGTATCACATGTCACCGCAGAGCTTGACCGGACGAGCAGCGAGTGGAGTGCAGAACTCAACGGGCTTTCTCCCGCGGCTAAGCTTGCACGGCAGCATACCCTCAAGAGCAACGCAGAGGCAGCTGCCAGGGCGAAAGCTCAGGAAGAAGCTGCTGCCGCAGTTGCAGTTGCAGACACTGTGGCGACGGCGACGACGGCCAACGCCGGTTCCTCAAGCCAAGCTACGGAGCTCGTGCCAGTGACTTGGGAGAAGAACACTACCACTTCCCGCGGAACTCCTGCCACGTTACCTGTGAACGAGGATGGTATGCCTGTAGTGGTCGAGGACGACGACTCTGGCAGCGAGGGCGAGAGCGACCACCCGCATGACTACTCCGCACACGTCGAGGGATGGGAGGACGAGGACTGGAGTCACATCGAAGACGATGAGGACCTCACTATTCGCCAGGGCCTTGAGCGAACGAGCCTCGGCGATGATGAATACGACCACGAACCATGGGCAATTGGCATACGCCGGAGCATCGAACGTACGCGGCAGCCGTCTAAAGGAATTCTTAAAAGTATGCGTCCTAAATCATCATGTGCATTCCATTTTGACACGGGGTATGTTCGTAGATGCCGACGACTATGACCAACGCACTTTTATGGACACACCCGCCAACTACAGCCGTCACCGATCCAACTCATACAACTCGCACCCCGCCAAAGCTCATGAGCTTGGTCCTCTCGCGCGTATTCCATCACCGAATCCGGACCACATCGATGGTCTACGTCACCCCACCGCTTCGTCCGGACCATCGATATTCCTCCCGGCGCTCCCGTTCGAAAATGACGAGGGCACCCGACCATCGCCAGAAAGGTCGCTTTTCAATCACCCGAACTTAAACTCGAGCGCGCCGGTGTTGAGTGCGATGCTTTCCTCGCCGCCTACGCTTGCCCACCGTTCTGCGACGACTCCGGCGAAGCGACTTGCGTTTGCAAATAACTTGAGTGTGTACGACACGTTCCCTTCCAGCGTGTACGACCGCCGCAGCGAGCCCGCGACGTGGAGCAGGCTCACGCCCGCACTCGCTCAGAGGATCAAGGAGGAGCTGAACTCATTCAAGATGGAGGAAATGGAGGTGCATGCCGCTAGCCGGATCCAGTACGCTTTCTTTTAGAACTCAAATCTTAGTCTGCTGACGTTTTCGGTGTCTCGCCAGTACCCAATTCTTTGTTTGACACTGCTGCTCAGCTTAATGTCGCCGTCGTGTTACTTTTTTTTTCACTTCGAACCCTCCGCTGTTCGTGCACGATCTGTCCCGACCCCGCTCTCACGCCCGTTACCCTAACTCGGCATATAACCAAGCACCCTCGCGCAGCGTACGTTACACACCTCATACCATCCTGCCCAATTCCCTCGTCCGCTTTGTCAAGCCCCGCTTTACCCCGTCTCATATACCCCGTCCATTGTAACGCATAATGACGTACGGTGCCCCCCCCCCCCCCCCCACTCCATTCCTCACTTGCCATCACATACGTTGTGTACCGTAGTTCACCCACTCGTTTACACTCATGAATCACTCTTGGATGGACCTTTATTTTCCTCATCATCATCTTCCCCTCTACTTCTTTTTCCCCACTGTCCCACGTGCTTGCTAACCTACTTCTCCGGTCTCCCTCCATCCCTCCCGTGATCACCCGCCACCGCGCCTGTCGATATCTGTTCCGGTGCTCTCTTGTTTTTTATTTTGACTGCATGCCACAATTATCCATAGCGGGTCCCCCTGTGCATAGTGCAATAACATTAAACAAGGGAAGTGTTGAGCTAGCTGCATAATCTATTCAGTCTCGTCTCTGCCTAGAATGATCCGATCATCTTCGAAATATCGGTACTCGTGTAGCATACGTCAACTCGACATATCTCCGAATGATGGATCCCCTTTCGTTCATCTGTCTGGAGTGATCGGTGGGTGCAGCCATGTGGGAGAAGTTGCAACTCCAATTCTTACAATTTAATAATATGAACACGTCGGGGACTCTTTAGAATGTATATATATAGCTCCCTTCAGACCAATGCACACAAGCTGTTACACCCAAGATCTCAAGTGTGTGAAAGCTCGTGCATGTTTTGGAAGAGACGGACAAGGTTGATTGAATCTAAACAGGGATTTATGGCAGCATCCAAGCATCCACACTAGGATCCGTGTCTCTGTTCTATGAAAGCCCCGATGCCTTCGTCTAGACCTCAGTGTGCGTGGTTCTTGTGGTGCTCTGTGTACGTCACAAAGAATGGATATGAGTGAGTTACAGCTTCATTTTGGCCGAGACGACTAAAAACGTACTCAAGTGCACTGGAGAAAACCGATATGGAAAAAAAGGGAAGATCAATCAACGTGCGTTGAATTGTGAGACAGTGAGGGGCCACGCACTCTGGTAGTCGATGGTGTACCCAAGTCCGAAGAGCGCCAACACGGTGACGACGATGGGTGAGGCGGATGCGTTCTTGCCATTGAAGTAGCGCGTCTTGATGCCACGAATAGCAGGCTCAGACGCAGGCCCCTTTGGGAGCTTGGAGTAGAAGGCGACAAGGGGGTTAAGGTCCGCACCCTTCCCGGTGGACTGTGGTCAAATTTAGAAAGAAAAAGGATGAGAGAATGAATGATTAATATTTAGATGGGATGGCTAATAACAGGCAGGCTCACGAGGATGGAAGGAGAGGCGATTTTGGGGGGTACAAGACCCGATAGTTGTCGACGGACGAGGGATGCGTGCATCAGTGTTTCTAAGCTTTGTGCTGGTCGTGGTTCACGGTTGTCGCTGTCCGCTTGTTAGTTGGCAGCGGTCTCCGGCTTTGTCCGGCTCGACGAAATATTCATTAGTCAGCACAGTCTCCCTCGGTTAGAGCACGTGGTGATGTCTTCGTTACGGCAATTTCTCCGCGCTCCCCGTGGTAGGGCACCAGCGAAGTCTTTGATCCGTCCCCGATACGTTTTTGCGAGCAGAGCGAGCAATTTATCGCCCACAGGGCTGAGAAAAACACGGTTCAAAATCAAATTCAAGAAATGGTGGGTGACGTTCCAAAGATTCACCATGGGTCATGCATGCAAGGCTCTATTCCTCCATAACTTCATGTGTGCATCGCCAGTGCAATGTTACATATGCCTGTCTCTAAATTCATTGAGTTCCAACACCATTGATGGCGCATTTCTCACTCAACCAAGGTTGCTTACAAATCCTTCCATTTCTCAAATCCCCTACAGATCGTCCATACGTTGCTTTCTCTCTCCATAACTTCTCATGCACATGGAGACTGCAATGTCACATATGATTGTAACAACTACAGTTGGTTTTCAACACTGTGCTCAGAAATTTATGTGTCAGCTATGACACCCCATGTGTCATGGTGGACGATTGGGACTCTTATGCTTACTAATCTTCTTGCCTTATATGTACATATTTCCCACAGTCTGGCTGGAGTCATCACCACTTCCCCCACTTTACCTTACATCACCTCTATTACACTCCTGCCAATCCCTTCTGCTGTTGTGTTGCCTCGGCTTATTACCAGACTACTTACACTAATCTGCCAATGGTTTTCATGGCCTTACTGCCACTGAAACACATCAATCACTGCTGGAAACTCCGCTTAAATAGCCATGTATAAATATGCTCATAGAACAGGACCAATGCCTTAAGCTTGGTCTCTTGTGAATCCTAGACATTCTCAGAGCAACCCTCCAAGTGATCCAAAGCTTCAAAAGCCCCCTTCCCCTTTCCACTTGCGCCCTAGAATGTACCCTAGGGTCTGCTAAGCGACTTGGTGACATGTTTCACTTAATCTACCATATATAGTAAACTGAGTCCTGATTGGGAACTCTTCAAACTCCAACACATATGTTAAGCACTCAGAAAGGCATTGCCTTTCTTTGCTTCAGACAGATGAAGGTCACTGAGTAACGGACCTCTCAGTGCTCTATAGAACCACCCCTCTGCACTAGCAACCCAGCAAGAAGGAGCAGCTCCTTCCATTCATGACCTTAGTGGCATACCAATGAACTAAGTGCAATACAAGGTGTATCAGCACTCCAGACATCCCTTCCTTTTTGGATACACATCCTCAGTATCCAAATCGACTCCTTCACATCTAGATCCCCTTCCTCCTTCAGGAGATAGAGGACAACAGCAGCCAGCACCACCACTACCAACAGCCATTCTAACAAGACATTAGAACTCCACAGAAGATGACCAAGACAATGGTCACCAATGCAGATATCATCCTACACATACAGCAGAGGGACAGAGATAGGCCAGACGACCTAACCCTCAGACAAAGAGAATGAGCAGCCAAGGGAGCTGCCAGACAGAAACATCGACAGAACCACCACACTCAGTCCAGCATGACACCATGCTCAGCTGCTGCAGCTGCGATTGGAAGACATAGCCCATAGATATGAATGGGCTTAAGTTATGAATATACCAAGATATATAATTTGTGAATGGACCTGTCTATCGACCAAGTGAGCCCCCACAGGCTTTGACTGCGTCCCTGGTATGTAACATTCACCACATGGCTCTTGCAAACCACTGGCATGTAACCGGCCTGGGGTGATGGTTCAACACCATCGCGCCCCTGTAAGTTGTGGAACCGGCCAATTAGAGGATTCGTGCCCCGTTTCATGTTTGTGCCCTGTTTCATATCGATCAGCTTGTGATTTCTTGAGTGGCTTGTGCCATTGGTTGTTATTGTCTCGGTAGTATAAATAGGTAGCACTGCCCCTTCAGGCTCTAAGCCTGCCCTCAAGTACTATGTACTATAAATAGGGGACTCATTGCACCTGGTAGAGGCAAGTTGAGTCTCTTGTCTCAATACTAGCAGTGTTCTACTTCATTGCGGGTGGCTACTGAGTCGGAGCTCAGCAAGCAGTAACCCAGGTCTCGACATCGACTTGCAGGTCGACTTCCATTCTATAAGTCTTCTAGGACACTTCGAGTCCTAGCTTATCGACTTAGTGTGTCTACTGTTGCTGTCAAACCCTTGGCGGTGACATTAGACTCAACTTTCTTTCAATACGGCTAGCAGTTCAGAAGGGACACTGCAGACTATGACCCTCGATTGGGTAGACACCGTCGGAGGCAGAAGGAATCACAGAGTTCGATACATCTCCAAAGAACACCCAGCCAATCCCACAGACCAGGATATACAGATCATTGTTACAGCAAAGGGCAAAGCACCAATTAATCCAAAGCTGGTGTGCATTCACGACGACAGGTGGAAAGAAGTCCATTGGAGCAGAGGACAATACATGCTAGGAGCGGAAGTTCCGCAGCTACACGAGTACGACACCGAAGGATCAGAAGCAGACGAGCTTCTCGATGAAGAACTAGAGGAGCCCGAGGCCATTTCAGATACAGAGTCAGACGAGGCGGTCAAAGAAATCGACGACGCCTTTAACAAAATCAAGATCACCCCGGTAGAAGAGAAAGCACCAGTGTTCCCTATCAGGACCCTCACTCCCCTCCAAGGACTACCCACCGACGCTCTACCATCAGGAGCCAGAATCCCCAGCCTATCGCAAGCCATGTCTACCCAGACTACCACAGCCACAGCCATTGCCGCGCAGCCATCCACCACCACCCAGAGCGCACCACAACACATTCAAAACGTCCTCAGACAAGTCCTCAAAAGATCGGGACCACCCGGAGGACCAGCAGGACCAGGAGGGCCAGGAGGACCGGGAGGACCGGGAGGACCAGACCCAAACGCACCCCAAATACCGGTGGCAGCAGCCGCCAATGTAAAAACCATGGGAGCGCTCCCACAAGTCTTTATGGGAGATAGGTCCAAGGCCGATGATTTTATTGAAGAAGTAAAAGGATATCTGCGCCTAAACGCAGACGTGGCAGGGTACAACTCCCCCTTCAAAAAAATCGCATTTACCCTCACCCTCATGAAAGGAGAGAACACGGCCCAATGGGTCAGAGACATGGGCGAGTGGATCGATAGGCTACACATGCCTCAGGATAACATCCCAGCGTTGTGGGATCAGTTTCTCCTGGAATTCAGCCAACAATTCCAGGATACCCAGGTGGCCCAGCGGGCCCGAAACGAGATCAGGGACTGCCGGATGAAGGGGTCCGACTACGACGAATACATCACCAGGTTCGAAAGCCTGGCAAGGAAAGCCGGATACACGTTGGGAAACGAGGAGACATACAACATCTTCCTCCAAGGGATTCCCGCGTCGCTCTTACACGACACCTTAAAACCGCCAATCCCTCTCAACTACCATGACCTCAAAGAGAAGGTCAAAACCATCGCACAAGGAAAAACCATCATAGATGGCATCCTGAAAAAGACCCTGGGAGCACAGTCGCCATTCCAACGATTCAATAACCTACCCAGACCGCCGCCATTCCAACAGAGGAACTGGCAACCCAGATACAACCAGGGGAACCATCCCCAATATAACTCCACAAATGCACCGCCATCTATGAACAACACCCCAGTCCCCATGGATTTATCCAGGGGCCGCACCCCTAATAACTGGCGGGGACGAGGAAACTGGAGGCAAAGGGCGGCACCACCCGCCAGAGGAAATGTATCAGCACCAGGATACGAAGCAATGCGGTGCTTTAACTGTGGCAGAGAAGGACATTTTGCCCGAGTCTGTCCAGAAAGGCGACAACAGCCTAGGAATCCCTACAGACCAGGCCCTCAACAGGCCAACCTTATCGACTTCCAGGAGGAGGAAGAACAAGACTACCAGATGGCAGAACCATCAGAGGGAACTTCTGTGGCCACCATGCGAGCGCAACTTGAAGGGATGTCCCTCGATGACCAGATTAAACTGGCCAAAGAAATGGGAGTCGCACAGGATTTTCCCTCTGCCTAATCAGATCGGCCCTGCTTAGGCAAATCCATAGCAATAATGTGTACATATCGGCAAGGAAATCCATGACAGTCCGTTTCTACGCACGAACGATTGCAAAAAGAGCCGAAGGAGTGGCCCTCATAGACTCAGGGGCCACTGAAAATTTCATGAGCCTTGACTATGCTAGATGGTTACGACTCCCTATCAAACGACTCACAACCCCAAGACCACTATTTAATGTCGATGGAACGGAAAACAAGAGCGGGAGCCTCAAATACTACACCGACTTACAGTTCAGGACGGGAACACAAACTACAAACCAACGATTCTTCCTCTCCGATCTGGGAGATCACAAAGCTATCTTCGGATACCCATGGTTCACCTCCGTCCAACCAAAGATCGACTGGAAGAAGGGCTGGATTGACTTCACCCATCTTCCCATTGTCCTCTCCGCCCCAAATGCTGCAAAAGCTGTATACATCCCCAGGACAAAGAATGTACCACGGCCACTTAGGAAGTACACCGACACATACCTTCTAGGAAGAGCGACCATAGGGAGTACCACAGGTGACACCAAAGAAAACCACGCCATACCCGTTGAATACAGGAGACACAAAAAGGTATTCAGCGAAGAAGACTCCCAACGGTTACCTAGCTCAACCATATGGGATCACGCCATCGAACTATTACCGGGGGCACCCAACACCATGCCAGGACGGCTACTACCCCTCACACAGGAAGAGAAGGCCGAGATGCACAAATTCGTCCAAGAACACCTAAAAAGAGGGACCATCCGTATCTCCAAATCACCCTACGCAGCCAATTTCTTCTTCGTCAAAAAGAAGGATGGAAAACTGAGGCCAGTACAGGATTACCGGCCTGTCAACAAATAGACGAAGAGAAATAGAAACGTCTCGCCCCTCATCCCACAAGTCATGGATCGACTCAGCGGATGCACAAAGTTCACTGTGGTGGACGTGCGATGGGGCTACAACAACATTAGGATCAAAGAAGGAGATGAATGGAAGGCCGCATTCCTCACCCACGAAGGACTGTTTGAACCCACAGTCATGTTCTTCGGTCTCACCAACTCCCCAGCGACCTTCCAGATGATGATGAACACTATATTCCGACAAGAAGTAGGAGAGGGCTGGCTCTCAGTCTACATGGACAACATCGCCATCCACACAGCCAAACGACCACACGAAACAGAAGAGCAACACACTGCACGACATCGAGAGTATGTCCACCATATGCTAGACAAGTTGGAGAAGAACGATCTCTACCTCAAACCGGAGAAGTGTCAGTTCGAGAAGGAAGAGATCGAATACCTGGGGGTCATTGTGGGAAAAGGGCACCTCAGAATGAGCCCTAAAAAGCTGCAGGGAATAGCGGACTGGTCGCCACCCAAAAACCCAACCGACGTCAGGAGTTTCTTGGGGTTCACCAGCTACTACCGCTATTTTGTGCCGAATTACTCAAAAATTGCACAACCCCTACTCGAACTAACAAAGAAAACCACACCCTGGCACTGGGGAGAAACGCAAATGAGAGCATTCGAGGAACTAAAAACAAGGATGTGCGGCAGCCCAGTGCTGATCCAACCGGACGTCGAGAAGCAATTCACACTTCATGTCGACGCATCAGCATACGGCGTGGGTGCTGTACTCTCACAGGAGGGACAGCATGACAAACTCACACCAACCCTAGCCCAGCGGCATAAACCAATACTACACCCAGTGGCATACTACTCAGCAACATTCACGCCCACGGAACGAAACTACGACATCTACGAGCGAGAACTGTTAGCCGTCATGAAGGCCTTAGCCCACTGGAGACACTACTTAGGATGGACAAAAACACCATTCATAATCCGAACTGATCACGCCAACCTCCAATACTGGAAAGCACCAAGGAATCTGAATCGACGAACCGCACGATGGCATGCCGACCTCCAGGAATACGATTACATACTGGAATACATTCCAGGCAAGACAAACACCGCAGCAGATGCACTATCCAGGCCGTCAAATGCAGATCACGGAGAAGACGATAACAAAGACGTCACAGTTATCCCACCCCACAGGACTCGAGCAGCACAAACGATCCATGGGAAGACTATAGTGCCAAACCTCAAGGAACTTAGGCGGACCATTGTCAGGGACGCCCACGACCTGCCCACGTCTGGCCATCCAGGAAGGGATGAAACCCTGAGGAAGGTCCAAGAACGGTACTGGTGGCCGAAGATGAAAGAGTGGATCGCAGATTATGTTCGAGGGTGTGCAACGTGTCAACAAGCCAAGATCCTGACACATCGCCCACACGTCCCACTTTATCGAATCCCCTCAGAACCAGGCACCCTGCCATTCCAAACCATATCCATGGACTTGATCACCGGACTGCCGCCAAAAAGAGGACAAGATGCAATCCTCACCATCGTCAACCATGGATGCTCCCATGCCGCCTTATTTCTTCCATGTTCTACCAACATCACGGGTCCAGGAATCGCCCAGCTTTACCTCGACCATATCTACCCTTGGTATGGACTACCAGGGAAGATCATTAGCGACAGGGACCCGCGTTTCACGTCGAGTTTCGGAAAGGCGCTCACTAAGAGACTGGGGATACAACAAAACCTGTCCACAGCGGCGCACCCACAAACCGACGGCCTGTCCGAGCGAAAGAATCAATGGGTGGAACAATATCTACGACTAGTGACGGGCGGTCAACCAGATGACTGGACAGAATGGGTTGCAGTTGCAACTGCAGTGCACAACAACCGAAGAAACAGCACCACGGGACTATCCCCCAACCAGATTCTGATCGGATATGAGCCAACATTGGGGCCCAGAGATTTGGGGGTCCAGACCAACAACGAGGCAGCAGAACAAAGGATGCAAAGAATGGAGCAAGCACGAGATCAAGCAATCAAGGCAATCAACAGAAAGGCAGCTGATGTACCCCCGGGCCAATACAAGGCCGGAGATCAGGTGTGGTTGGAAGGGACCCACTTGACACTCCCACACCAAGGGTCCAAATTAAACCCAAAGCGGTACGGCCCTTTCAAGATACTCAAAGAAGTATCCCCTGTCGCCTTCCTTTTGCAACTCCCCACATCATGGCTGATCCACCCAGTGTTTCATGCCTCCCTTCTTACCCTGTATAGGGAAACGGACACACACAGGCCTAATTATGCCCGACCCCCTCCTGACCTAATCGATGATGAAGAACAATACAAGGTGGAGCAAATTCGAAACCATTGCCATCAAGGGCGATCAAAAAGGCTCCAATACCTCATAAAGTGGCGGGGCTACCCCGAAAGCGACAACACCTGGGAACCAGCTGACCAGGTGCACGCCACAGATCTCCTTCGGGAGTATCACAAGCGCCGGCCCTTGACCAGTACAAAAGGGAAGCAGAAACCCCTGGCGAAAACATCAGTTCGATCCACTCCCACTCCCACTCCCACTTCCACTTCTGCCTCCCAGTCCGTCATTTCGTCCATATGTCTTCGCCAGTCCCAGTCCCCATCCCAGCACCAGCCGCATGTGTCACGCCCGAGGAGGCTGTCCAGCCTCCCTCCACAGCGGCCAGCCCCAGTCGCACCGCTGCCACTCCCGCCTCCAACACCATCCATCTCCCAGGCACGTTTCCCGACTTGGAAACCAACACCTTCTGGGAGGGGCCCCTCTCCCCAGGCACCGTCCGATCTGTCTTGGATGGATATGAAAACCTCGACCTGGTCCAGCTCCGCCAGCTGGCGTCGGGCCTCGCCTCCACGCTCCAGCAGCGTGAAGCACTCTTCCAGGACGAAGCTCGATGCCTCAAGAGGCAGCATGAGGAAATTAACTGCGAGAATTGCGACCTTAAGGTGCAGATTCAGCAAATCGACGGGGAGCCCCTACTGTGCCCCAACGGGTACGTCGAGAACGAGAGGAGGCTCCCCAAGTTCACCATCACCACCCCAGATGGCGAGAAGCCCGCCGTCTTCATCAAACAGCTGGACGATGGACGAGTGGCTGGGCTGGCGGCCAATGCGATGGGCGACCACGACGCCCAAATCATCGAGCTCTACGTGCGCCCCGAGTTCGACGAGTACCCACTGTCTCCGCTCCTGCCTTGGTTCCGTGCTCGCCTGTGGGGAACGGAGGTCGATTACCACCCCCTGCGCGAGGCCATCATCGACCTGGATGACTGGCCTCTCCTCACCGAGGTCATGCAGTACCGAGTCCTGGACCGCGAGTGTGATACACTGCGCGCCGAGCTACGCTTGGCTCAGGCGAATCTGGCGGCGTCCGAAGTCGCAAAACAAGCCTGTGAAGACCGACTCATCGCAGCGAAGGCTGCAAAGAAAATCCCGACGGTGGGAGTCGAGCGATATCGACTGCAAATCGCAAGACGATCAGGGTAGAGAAAGACAGGATGAGGGCATCCTGTCTAGCAGAGGAGTGGTGTAACCGGCCTGGGGTGATGGTTCAACACCATCGCGCCCCTGTAAGTTGTGGAACCGGCCAATTAGAGGATTCGTGCCCCGTTTCATGTTTGTGCCCTGTTTCATATCGATCAGCTTGTGATTTCTTGAGTGGCTTGTGCCATTGGTTGTTATTGTCTCGGTAGTATAAATAGGTAGCACTGCCCCTTCAGGCTCTAAGCCTGCCCTCAAGTACTATGTACTATAAATAGGGGACTCATTGCACCTGGTAGAGGCAAGTTGAGTCTCTTGTCTCAATACTAGCAGTGTTCTACTTCATTGCGGGTGGCTACTGAGTCAGAGCTCAGCAAGCGGTAACCCAGGTCTTGACATCGACTTGCAGGTCAACTTCCATTCTATAAGTCTTCTAGGACACTTCGAGTCCTAGCTTATCGACTTAGTGTGTCTACTGTTGCTGTCAAACCCTTGGCGGTGACAGGCATGTCATTCTTGCCTGCATATGCTGGGTCCTTGGCGGCCACTCAGAGACTATATTAGATACCTAAAAATGGACTCAGTGTCAGCCCAAGGCAATGTTGTGGCTGGCAGTTGAAGGCTGTTTGTCTCTTCCATCTCTTACCAAATGACATTGCAGATTCCTCCACTTTTAATGGACTCTGGGTTTGGCACCACATCTTGAGATTTTTTTTCTGACTTGCATTCATCCTATTAGGACACGCTATGGGGCAACCATCAGCATATGGGCACTTGAGATGGTCCTTTTCACAGCCTTCATGTGCCCTCTCTCAGCAATGAGGGGACCCAATTCGATCAACACTTTCTTTCTGTTGTGAGGCACTCTCCAATGTTGTGACCTCAAATTATATATGTACAGTCAACACCCTCATATCCCATACACCCCTGTCATACCTCAGCTGTATGGGATATGAGAGGTTATGGAGTATAAGGAAGGTGCCAAAAAGTAGTGAAGGATCATCCTGACCACCCATACCTGCACTCTGACAGTCTCAGTACCTGTCCATGCTCCTCACATGTTGAACGTGGCCCCTCTTGTCCTGGTCTGTCCATCATCCATCACTGCCTCATCTCTCTTGCCCCTTTGCCCAACACTGCCCAACATCCATCTGACTGCTATATGATGAGCTTATGGAATGACTATGACTATTGCACACCAGTGAACATGGCACCAATCACATGCTCCACCTCCTCTAGCGTGATCCTCAGACTCACTTTTGTTGTCAAAGTTGAATCGTCATGCTCATGCTCACCTACCCCCACTGCCTGCACTGTGGTTATGGCTGTGGCTGGCACAACATAGTAATACTCACCCAGCCAAACACCCATATCCACGCATTCATGTTCACGTCTTCTTCATGGTACCCACCTGTGCCTGTGCCCATGGGAGAACTCCATGGTGGTGGCAATGATGAGGATGAGGATGACAATAGAGGCAAGTCTTTTTGGCAGCATCAGTACTGCCCACATTCACATTCACATTCACATTCAATGTTGCTGCCCCTAATACTGAATGGGTACGCTTGTGCCCTATCATGACTGGGCCCTCCCCTCCCCCCCACAGAGACTAGAAATGTCTGTGGGTGCCATCATTGTCATTGTGGTTGTCATCCTAGAAAAAGACAGATGAGAATGGAGAGATGGAGGATGAGGAAGCAGAATGTGATGCAATTTGCTTGCTGGCATTTTTGTGTTGGTGGTTTGAGGAATGGTGAGGGACATGGCAATGACTTTAAGCAGAAAGGAAGCATTTTATAATGAAGGAAAGAGAGAAAAAGACAGATGCAAGGCCCTAATGCCATGAGCTGGGTGTTATCTGCATAATTCCATCTATGACCATCTCAAACTGCTCCCACAAGAAGTCCTGGTTGGTCCCCCAGTTCACCAAGCCCAAAATCTGGGGTCATAACTTCTGTGGCCAACTCAATTGTACCTATGCATGGGTGTTGTGGTCAAGCTTGCATTGCATGCAGAGGAGGCTCAAGTGCTTCTTGTCGGTCTCCTCATCTGTGTACAGGAGGCACACTGCTTGGATCACTCTGGTGCAAGGTTGAGACCAGAAAAGGGGAAGGGATGGATTTTGGACATTCATTTGAATGCAAGTGATTTGTGACAATGCCATGACAATGCCATCCTCAAGAGGATGCATGGCCAATGGCCAGGCTGTGACGTGACCTTACATACAGTAGTACTAGTTGTACTGTATCTAAATCAGGCTAAATTTCATATGGGATTTTGCCCTCAGTGCCCTCAGATTGGCATGGGATATGGGATTTAAGAGGTTTATGGGGTATGGTACCAAATCCCCTGCATACCAGGTTGGTAATTCCCAAATCGTATGGGATATAAGGGTTTATGGGTTTTGAGGGGTATGGGATATGAGGGTGTCGACTGTATTGGCCCTTTGGGTTGTCACGTCATAAGCTTACCTTGTCAGAAGTAATTAAATATTCACAACAAAATGATCTGGGACTAGCCAAGTTGCAAATAACGTGACTTTCATTCGGAGTGGGGTTGGGAGCAGATAGTCACGCCTTCCAAAGTGGCATACAGCAAATGTAAATGCCATCACCACCGGACCATCGGTCGCAGTTGGGAACTTTGATGAGGCTGGTACTGCCTCCAGGGTCATTCAGTTGCGCTAGGAGAGTAACGCATGGTATTTAACAATTGTTGGGGAGCCCGTAAGCACAATAATTATGCGGACACCTTACGGTCTGAAATTTCTGAAACATCAACAGTCACTTTAGCGATGGGGCTGTAAGCAATCTGAAATAATATCCGTAATGATCGTCGTTCAAGTGTTAGCATGCTTGCACCCAATCGTGAAGGGAAGGGCCTGAAGTGGATTGTATGTGGTCACCCCGCACTAGCCCGAGAAATGCCCATGCTCGCGCAGCGCATATGGACAGTAATCAAGACAGCATCTTGACCAGTAGGCAGATGAAGGTGGTAAACTGTACACGGCGCACTTCTGATGGGGTTCTTTCTAAGATTCTGGTTGAGGTACGTACAGTAAGTAGATACCACAGAACAGAAATCCTACTCGAGATACTGACAGCTTCAGACCAGATCGTACAGTATGCCTCTTCCAGATGGGAATTCGTTTCGCTGTAATGCCCTCCCCCCGCGAAGGATCATAGTACTCCGGGCTGTGGTGAATGATACCAGTGTACTCCAGTGCGGTGCATACACGGTGTCGCCTACTTGATATACCGTGCTACCCGAGCCTGCAAGCCTGCGGCAGCGGCCGAGAAAAAGTGAATCATGCAACTGTTTTTAATTACCCTTATGAAGAGTACGACAGTACTTGCTACTACGGCAGTGGATCCACGACGGTTGGACTAGTTCACCCTCCCGCAGATTCGGTGGTACCATATTTCGAGTGGACGTACATGCTCCAACCGGGTCCAGTTCTCTTCTTGAGCAGGCGCTGCTTTAATTTAGGGCTAAACCGTCCTTACGTTACAGCACACATGAGTGAAATGGGACCCTCCCATGCACGTTGTCCGAATGTCTCCCACTCGGGATTGTATTTATTCCGGAGGATGCCACGTGCCAGTGGGTGCCCGTGTTGTGTTAATGCGGTGCTCTCGCCTTATGCCCAGTTACAAGGCCTGATAGGTCCTATATCAATTCCGCGGTGGTGAGCATATATGTACTATCGAGAGTAAGGTCAGGTTGTGGACTGTCCCGTATTTGGTGGGATGGAGATAGTATCTGCACTGAAGTACGAATTGCACATGCACAGGTCCCACTACCTACTTGTAGCTCACCAATGCTCGGAACCACCACTCCTCTGAAGGGGGTTAACGCAGCTCTACAAATAGTATTGCGGCGAATGAGATGCTATTATTCTACATGACAATGATTGCAAGACGGGGATAGATACGGCACATAACCTCACAAAGCAGCATCAGAGAAACAATTCAAATAACGGGGTTCATTCCACAACCACCGACAACTCAATTCAATCCCACGATGGAGACGTACTGTATGCGTGGCTGCGACCGGAGGATCCGTTTTGCTGCTTTTGTGCGGGACTTGATGGTGACCACTGAGGTGAGGTGGGGCTATACGCCGGTGATGCTGGGGCTGGAAAAAAGTGAATTTTCTGTCAGCGCATAATGCGTCACACTCACAATAAGCGGGTGACGCCGGGGAATAAGCTGGTGATGTGGGTGCTTATTCAAAACGTGAGTATCGAGATAAACGTAGTCATGCAGTACGTACAATACTTGGGGGACGATGGCGAGGTGGGTGAGGTAGGAGAATATTTTGGCGATGCCGGAGTCATCAGCACAGGGGCTGGAGGATGGGTTAGCATAGAGTTTTGTTACAGAAAAGTGATTAACAACGCTTACATGCTACGGATTGAAGGGAATGAAGAGAGGTCGTCAATTACGAGTAAGGTTGCATGCTTGGAAAACTTACTAGGTGAGTCTAGTGACATTTCATGTCAGACAGTGTGATAATTAGAAACAAGTCGTACTCACAGCGTGGAGAAGCTGGACTGAATGAGGGGCTTGTGGGGGAGTACCGCGGAGAGGAGGGACTGAAAGACGGCGACTGTGGCGAGTAGCGTGGGGATGTGGGTGAGAAGGATGGTGATGTGGGCGAGTACCGCGGACTTGTCGGCGAATATCCAGGCGATGATAAATTAAGGGCAGGAGATGTTGGGGAGTATGTCGGGGAAGTGGGAGCACGGCCGCGATCGTAGAATGGTGAGGTAACATATGGTGAGGTGCTAAACGGTGATGTCGCACCCGCGAACGGTGACTGGGGAACGTAAGGCGATGTCGGCGAGTACACGTTCGGCGAACTCGGACTATAGCCAGGAGCTGCGGGCGACATAGCACCTGCATGTCGGGGACTCTGTCCGAAGCCACGATACGCAAAGTTTGTCGACTCTTCGCCTCCGCTCGATGCAAGAGGTGAGAATGCAGCCGCCTCCCCCTTATAACTCTCTTGGTTCCACATTGGTGAGTTGCTGTCGTATGGTGTCATTGCAACCTGCCCTGGCGTCATACCAGCATCCACTTGTGCTGATAGCATGCTTTGCATCGGTAGTCTGTGGTCGACGATGACATCTTTCAACATGTCCATGTCGAGCGCCACTTCAAAAGCCCCAGTACCCATAGGGGCCATCTGTCCAAACATGACGTTCTCCGCGATGCCATGGCAGTCGTCTCTCTCTCCAACAGCGGCAGCCTCCATAAGAATCTCGACAGTTTCCTCGAATGATGACCGCATCAGGGCCCCAGTGTCGGCGCGGTTGATGCCGTGTCGGGTGATTGCCATTAGAGAGCCACGTTGCGTCATCAAGTCGCAGAGGAGCGCTAGGTGTCTGCAATTGACATATGACCCGTCAAATTCAATGACATTGCGAAGTTCTTTCATGATAGCGGCGCGAGCTCCTTCGATGCCAAGGACGTTGAAAATCTCCACGCAGTTATTGGAGTACGTGCGTGTGAAATCGACACCCTCCAGGCACATTACCTGCTTCAGGTTGGTGCCATCAGTTTCGAGCACCCATTCCTTGTATTCTTCCCCGCCTGATGCAATAGTGCCGTCCTCTAGAACGACGGTCTTGTCATGTTTCATGAGGAACACGCGGCGAATGCCCTTGACACCACGCAAGCTGATCGAGTTCAGCATCGTATTCTCCAATTGACGCAAGAAGATATCCTCCTCAATCGTACCAATCCCGTCCTCATCCTTGTCGGCACCACCAAGGACACGACAGCGGATGACGAGCTTCTCAGAGTTATCCTCGCTCCAAATTACGAATAGGTCCGACTTGAAGTTCTCTTTGATCTTATTGGCGACAAACTCCATAGTCAGCTTGCGGTCGATCATCTTGGCACGGTCCATCTCGAGACGAAGCAACCATGGGGACTGTAAGTGCAACTGCTGTTCCATCTCCTCGTCAGGGATAGCGAAGAAGGCTTCAACGAAGACTTGATCCTCCTCGATTACCGTGGACTGAGGGTCAGGATCGTACCATATTTCGACCGCGGCAGTGACGGTGCGTAGAGAGGTGTATGCAAGCTCCTGCTGCACGTTCTTCGCTAATTCAGCTGATACGCTCAGCTCGGGCTGTAAAAACACCGTAAGCGATGGCGTCTTTATGTTTGTCGCAACATTGATAATCTCCTTTAATCGCGGGACACCGAGAGTGACGTTCTTGCTAGAGACCCCGGCGTAGTGGAACGTGTTCAGGGTCATTTGAGTAGCAGGTTCACCGATGGATTGCGCAGCAAGGGTGCCGCACATCTCTCCGGGATTGATAAGCGACTGATTAAACTTCGTCTCCACTTCGCCAAGGACCCAGTCGAAAGCCTCACGAGTCAGGTGGTACTTCTCCAAGACCCGGCGAGTAGCGAAGGTTGCACGTAGATGCATGCAGAAGTTGAGAGTTGCGTTCGCTTGGCACTCTCTGCTGATCGGATCGTCATTGCGCACAACAACCAACTTCTTTTGGAGCTCTTTCACCGCATCGATGATATAAACTGGATCGAGGTCGCTGGGCTTGCGCCGATCGATGTGGAAGATCTGAACGGCATTTTGTACGATGCGTTGTAGATTGACTGGTAAGTAATGGGGAATGTTGGCAGGTGTTCGCGGGAAGATGAACTCGCGCAGAATCCTGCGATCTTCTAGTAATTGAGCATATTCTTCGTCTAGTCGAGCTTGGAGTTCGAGGGAACTGTCATCAATGCCAACCTGGAGCACGCCTGGGAGGAATCCGCCAGCTGGGTCCGTAACGTCCACCCGATAGTGGTGCTCGAACTCCCGATTGTTGAGATGGAAAGTTTCAATGCGCTGCCGCTCGATGTAAGCACCATCCATCCCGTCCTCTCCGTAGATAAACTGCAGTACATCTCCCAGAGAGTTCCGCACAGTCCCATCGTAGTTCACCATGACGTCCTCGAGTGCTTTTACGAGACGACGCTGAATGTAACCCGTCTCGGCAGTTTTGACAGCAGTATCGATCAGGCCTTCGCGTCCGGCCATGGCATGGAAGAAGAATTCTTGTGGAGTAAGGCCTCGAAGATATGAGTTCTCAACGAAGCCTCGTGCCTCGGGACTGAAGTCGTCTTTGGTGAAATGGGGAAGCGTCCGGTGTTTAAAGCCGAATGGGATGCGACGACCCTCGACCGACTGTTGTCCTACGCAAACAGACATCTGGGAGATGTTGATGAATGATCCCTTAGAACCAGCGACTACCATTTGCTTGACATTGTTGTCGTCTTTCAGGTGGGTCTGCGCGTGTCGACCGGAATCGTCCCGGGCTCTGTTGAGTTCAAACTCCACGCTACTCTCGAAAGATTCTCGAATTGTCATCCCGGGTGAGGGTTTCAATTGGTCCTTTTGGGCCTGTTGGATGAGATTTCGAACCTTGTCTTTCCGTTCCGATATCTTTGAACTGACTTCACTCATGGTCCCCCTATCCGCAATTGTATCCCCGATGCCAATGCTGAAACCATTGTGGAAAAGCCAATAATTGACGATGCACTGAAGCCCGGTGAAGAGCGTCCGTGTCGCTTCTGGTCCCTTCTCGCGAAAGACGACATGTACAAGGCCACCTTGCGATGCGCCAACGGTCTTCTTCTCGACAACGCCGAAAATGATTTCACCATTCTCGATCAGCATACCGTCATCGGATACTGGGTTAGGAGATGGTTGGTCGGGGGCGCGAAATATGTTGATGCCTCGGGGTATGGTCATGCTAAGAATTTGCTTGCCGGTCCAGAGCGGTTTTGGCTTGATGATGGCAGGGGTCGGTACGGTCCCATCCCAGTCTGGCACCCAAAGCATGATATTTTGCACTTGGTTCCAGTCCAAGAAGCAATCCCGCAAGGTAAACTTGCGAATCCCACAAAGGGTGTCCTGAACGATACCCATAACTGGCTTATTTGCTTGTGGGGAAATAATCTGATGCGTGGATCAACGATGAATGTTGAGGAGAACGAGTCAAAGATCTCACTTGTCTTGGCACCCAGGCAATCTGGCTTAACTCAGCACGAGTTTCCTCGCTTTGGGGAACACTGGCAAAAATGTCAGAATCGTGGCAACCACGTAAGTTTGCAGGCATACTGCATGTTCATTTCGTCGCCATCGAAGTCCGCGTTGTATGGTGGCGTACTAAATTGGGGTTACCACGGATAAGGGCTCTACTTGCGAGGGCACTTACACGGATAGGTTTAGGCGAAAAGCTGACGAAAAAATAAATGTTATTGCGTCGGGTCAGAATAATGAGAAGAGCTTACTGGAATAAGGCATTAAGCGCACCCGGTGACTCATCATACTCATTTTATGCAAAGACGGTTGACGATTGAATAAAACATAACTATGAAAAATGAGGAATCGCGAAACATACAGATAAACGTTGGTCACTCACTCGCCATCCTTCAAGTGGCGTTCCACAATCCATCCGTACTGTAGAAACGCGTCCGCTTGTTTGTTTCGGCGAAGATCGATCCGGTCACCCGTATCTCGGACGACGTATCGTGCTCCAGGATAAGCGTTTGGACCACTTCGGACAAGCTCCTGTAGGTATGAGATATTATACGGGGTAACTGGAACCAAGCCCATCAGTTGGGTAAAGGAGGGAACCGGTGACCATGATTTACCCCGCTCAGGATAGGTCAAGGTCATCGCAATCGACTTTGGGACACCGACTTCGTCCAACTCTATATTGGGATCACCCGTGATGACTGTCCGAGCCGAGAAGTCGACACGCTTTCCCATTAAGTTGCCACGAAGGCGACCCTCCTTGCCCTTCAGGCGGGCACGGATAGCTTTTACTGGGCGGCCGGACTTTTGCAGTGCCTGAGGAATGCCTGCAATGTCATTGTCCATGTACGTGGCCACATGAAACTGGGCAATGTTTAATGGGAACGGTTGCCAGGGGACATTTAATCAACACACCTGAAGAAGCTGCTCATACTCAGTCACAATATGAGCGGGAGAGCCTTCTTGTTCGCTCTTCCGTACGTTAGTAGAGGCCTTTATAACCTCACCAAGCTTGTAGGTGAGATCATCCTCGCTTCGCATGGTACCACCGTCCACTGCAATGCTTGGCCGGACTGGGGGAGGGGGGACCGGCAGAACGGTCAAAATCATCCACTCCGGACGAGCATATTCGTCAGAAAGCCCAAGGAGGTGTAGGTCGGAATCAGATATCTTCATCAAGGTGGTATAAACTTCCGACGGCGTGAATAACCGTTTATCTTGATGAATAGTCTTTATATCCTGGAGGCCTGTCAACGTATGACGCAGCCTGGTGCATCCATCACAAACCTCGTCCTCATCCTTGGTTTTCTTGTATTGCAAGAATAGCTTCAAACCTTCTTTGCGGATCTGGGGTTGAAGGTGGCCACACCCTCCATGGCCCTTTTTGGGCTCATCACCGTCGAGGTCACCCTCATCCCTCTGCTCGTCGGCCTCACAGACCATCTTACTTTTGCAATGGCTCCAGACGATGGCCATCCGAGTCTTCAGATCCCGAACATGTCGAATCTTATCGGCGAAGTTGGGGTCCGACTTACAGCACACGTTAAGTCGAGATAGAAATAAGAGGGTTAGCCTGAATGCAGACGAGACAACAGAACACCCTAGAACACCACAAAAGATCCATAAAGACAATATGAAGAGCGATCAAGTGGCATGCTGAGCTCGTACCACTCATCTGCGTCACAGTGAGGGCCGCCCAGCCGTCCAGCACAACAGTGGCACATGGAAGAATGGACCGCTGTATGTGGGCACGTTTGCACTCCTTGCTCAGCCCCCATTTCACCACACAACTGCGTGTCCAACCAGGCCGAGCGGTGAAGGGGCCGACGCGGCGATCAAGCGATCGAAAACGCGCGTCGGCCGCGCTACGGATGGAAGAACGCCACGAATGTCGAGGAACGAACGCAGTGTGGGCTTGGGGTTCCCCACCATGGGTGGAGAGAGCCCCCAGAAAATTTGGGTGGTGGGGTGCGAAGCAAGTAGAAGCAAAGAACACGCCACTCACGATATCGGCTTTCAGCTTTCCACAATTTACACATATACTCTCCAGGATCTTCTTTACTTTAACGATGAACCCTATGCACGAGAATGGGAACGACGGAAAGAAATGATCGCACATGCCACACACCTGGATGGAAAACCGGTCTAGCCAGTTCTATGTGACCGAAATGCCCTGGACACTCGGACATAGACTCTCCACAAGTCTGACATTTGAAGTTCCGGTCAATCGTGCCCATACGGGGGTCCATTAGACCACCAAGCTTGGGTCTATGGCCGGTCTCATCCATGACCTCTGGATGCTCGACTTTGACAACAGAATACGCCTTCTATACATGCGCCAAAAAAAATTTAGTGTGACCCTCATAACATAAGAATCACTTACGATTTCCTCTGGTGAGAGGATCCCAAACTGAACCTCCTTTACCTTACGGATAGGGGCCGAGGAGTGTGCAAATTGATGACCCAACATGGCTATGAGATGTGAGGCGGATGTGAATGAGTGCGATAAGGCTTATATGAAGTTTAGAGAATCAGAGAAACCAGGGACGGCGGCCAAGACCGAGGGGTTATTAACAAAGGAGTACAATGGATCTAAAAGGATACAGCGTTCGGATCCTAAAACTTTTTGTGTGGTTTTGAGGAGGGGTAAGAGGACACGAGAAGACCGGGTGTGTCACTGCGGAAGTGGCGGAGACGATGCTGCTAAAACCGAAGACAGGGCCCCACTGCGTGCCTTTACCGTTCTACGCTCTGAATGTGAAAGAATGAGGGCAGAGAAGAGCTGGACCGATGACTAACGACGGCAAGGTGGTTGTTCGAGGACAACCAGCGGTGACGGGAACACTTCGGACTCCGCCTGAACTCATTCCGCTTCCGCCGGTGTTGTGGGGAGTGGTGTCGGAGTCAATGGAACTTTGAACCTTGACTCACTCGTTATCCAGTCTCCACTACTTTCGGTTCTTCCATCCCCGCCTGGGCCTGCGGGGTCGGCCCATGCATGGAGCGGCCCATATAACCGACTCACCGTTCCGAGTCGCAACTACATTGGTCACTCGGAGACAGCGAAAATACCTATCCCCTGGTCTAGTCCATATTCTATGTGCGACCTTTTGTTGTTTCTGTACCAACCACCCTGTACACTCGTTAGTGGTCTAGTAATCGTCACTGGAATTTTGTGGGCAGTTATCATGTGGTAGGCACTTACCCGTTCGCCTGGCACTCACAGTGACACATGCGTGGCGTGGTAATTACTTCGCATGGACTAGGAATCAATCAAGCGTGATAGACGTCAACCAGGTTCTGGATACTAAGTATTCTGTACTTCTCATACTTTATCACTGTGTGCATTGTGCATTTTGAGGGATAATTTCGAGTTGCTTATCTAAGAGTCTCGGAGTGTGAATAACTGTGTTGTGCGACGTACGCAGTCGGCTCCGCGCCTGAACGTCAGAACAACTGAACGAGTAACTTCCTCCTGTCTCATCCACCATGTCGACATTGAGTAGCTGGCTCTGGGGAACCAGTCAACTTGATGAAGCTATTGGTAAGATCTCTCATGCGCGTTTCACTTCAGTTGAACGTGACAACGCCCCCAGACAAGGCCACTTCCGAGCTCCTTCCTGCTGGTTCGGAAGATATTGCCCTTAATCTCGAAATATGCGATCAAATACAGTCGAAGAGTGCCCAACCGAAAGATGCTATGCGCGCATTGAAACGTAGATTGAACCATAAGAATCCGAACGTGCAGCTTTTGGCCCTGAGCGTAGGCGTCCTCTAGATCTTTGGAATCATTCCTTATGCTCACTATGTCTAGCTGACTGATGTGTGTATCAAGAACGGCGGAGACCACTTTCTCGTAGAGATAGCCTCTAGAGAATTCATGGACAACCTTGTTTCGATCCTGAAGACCCCTTCACTGAATCGTGACGTCAAGAACAAGATCCTTCGTTGTGTACAGACCTGGGCAATCTCATTCAGGGGAAAGTATAGTCTCAACTACGTTGAGCAGGTGTATAGAGCGTGGAAGGCGGAAGGTTAGTTCCGTATTGAACCGTGGATGTGCTGTCTTATGTGCAACCTTAATAGGATTTAATTTCCCCCCGGAGGACCTTGCCGTCGCGGGCTCAGCCCTCATCAATACGCAAACTGCTCCGGAGTGGATAGATTCAGACGTTTGTCTCCGATGTCGAGACCCTTTTTCATTCACCAATCGAAAGCACCACTGTCGGAATTGTGGACGCGTATTCGACCAGAAGTGCTCTTCCAAGACACTCCCTCTTCCCCACTTCGGTATCACACAAGAGGTACGAGTCTGCGACTCGTGTCATAAGGACCTCATGAGACATAAGGACAAGACGTAAGTGTTCGTTGTCTGTAGTTCCGCAACCGGCTTTCAGCGAGAACTTTGGATAGCAGGCACCGCGGATCTTCGCACGGTTCATCTCACCTTGAACATCGCTCTGCGCGCGATCTTGCAGACGCAGACCTCCAACGTGCAATTCAATTGTCGCTGGAAGAAGTTAATCCACAGGGTCAATCTAAACGTCCGGGTTATGTGCCGTACCAACCTGATTCCTGGCAACGGTCTGAGCCTCCGTTGGTGGAGCACGCCTCACGATCATCGGCCCGGGCTGATGCTGATGATGATCCCGACCTCAAAGCTGCCATCGAAGCTAGCCTTCGCGAGGCCAACGCCCCAAAGCCGAGTGCGCCAACCGGTCTTGAGACTCCCAAAGCTGAGGGGTCTTCGGTCTCGGGCTACTCACAATCTTACTTCCCTGCTGTCGCACCTTTGCGACCATCTGTACCAGCTCTTTCTAACTATGACCTTGCTCCGTTGGAATCTGATACGATTATGACGTTTAGTCAGGCGATTGAGCAGGTACAAGCACAGGGCAGTGGGGACATGTCGCGGTTTCCGGCCGTAACGCAGCTCTTTGACAATGCAAATAATCTGAGACCAAAGCTTGCCAGGAGCTTGGATGACACAGGCCGCAAAGAAGGTACGCTCAATCTTATTTTACTGCTTTAGTGCCCTTTGATCTGAGTATTGTCTCATCAGAGCTGCTCACCGAGATGAATGATAAACTCGCTCAGGCAGTGAAGCTATATGACCACATTTTGACACAGCAAGTTTCGCGACCAACATGGCGTCAGCAAACTGTATCACCTCCGGTCCAACCTTTCAGCCAATGGAACTACGCGCAATCCTCTATTTCCCCTCAACCCACCCACACTCCTGTGACTGGACCGGGACATCAGCCCTCTTCAACCTACGCATCCCCGCAGGCCTACCCACCCGCTAGTCCCGGTACATCCTATCCTCCGCTGTCACAATCGCCTCCGCAAACCCAAACTCAATCCTCCTATATATCCTCTGCTGCCAGTCCTCCCATCGCCACCGCATCTCTAGCGAATGCACATTACCACCCGGTCCCCACTCCGCAGTCGGCAGCTTCTCAGCAATACCAGTACGCCCACGCAGTTCAGCCAGTGTCGATTCAACAACCTCCCCCACCAGTGCATGCGCCTGCACAGGTGATCACCCCTCCACAGCAGTCTGCGCCAGTTGTTGCGCAATCCACGCCCGTAAATCTCCATATATCGTCACCTCCGATCGCGCATTACCGCCAACAGTCGCTGCCGCAGTCTCTGTCGCGGCATAATACCATCCCGCATGCAGCTCATGTTTCTTCCGCACCCGTTCAGCAACAATACCCTCCTGGCCCTGCCTCTACACTGCCGAATTTCCCATCGGTTCCAACAGTACCGCCAAGTCTCCCGTACGGGTCGTACGACAGTGCATCATCGGTCGTGGAGCAACCGAAGAAAGAGGCGCTTTTGATTGAGTTGTAGGCTGTCGAGAGCGTACGAGATAGACCGAGCATGCTCTCTGTTACTGTTTTGTTGTTGTTGTCATTCATAGTTTTGATGTACTAATCCCTCGAGGCTGATTGCGCGGGCTTTGGCTGAGAAATTAGTAGGGATCGCACAGTACAGGGCGAGGTCAATAACCTCGGAGCGTTCTCATTGGCTGAGCAAGCATTGTCCTTCAGGGGTACAGTCTTCCACCACTCCTTGTCTCACCAAACTGTATTTCAATTTACATGATGGCCACTGGCCCTTTTTGACTCGTCTAAGTGCACAGGTCTCAAGTAAATGGAGGGTAGTATACCAAATTTATAGATTAATCAGAGTAGATTTGACCAAGTTGTCTGATACTTGAGGTGTCAGATGTCACAGAAAACTAGTCCTTGTCTCAGGTGTGACATGTGTACTTGGATAGCGCCGGGCCGTGCTGACCGGGAGCGGAGATCCGAGGCATTCCTCCTCGCTGTCACGCTCAGGTCATGAGTTTTGGTTTTGGTTCAATCATCTCCATTCACAGATGAAATTTACAGCCAAAGGTCACATTTTTTTGGACAGAATAAAATGCAACTTTTTTTAGCCCTGTGTTTAAAGCTTATCGGGAAATAAAAGTTTGTCACAGGACAAATTTCGCAAACACCAAACACTTGACCAAGAAGAACTGGTCTGATTTCTCGGAAACTTAGCTAAGGATGCTCTAACTTAGTTCATATTGGTACATTCTGTATTCTGACTCATGGCAGAAGATAGCGGGAAAAATAAGTCCCATGTATGCATCTGGATGGCAATCAGTAGAACGGTTTTACGTTGCTTGTGTCAATGACACTGCAATGCTGCAGACGTTTAAAGTTGTCCATCTCGTCATTCATTCATAATATCCTGGGCGTTTGTCGTAATGGGGCTGGACAAGTTATTATATAATGACTTACGCGTGAATACGCGCTTACGTTTTTTTACAGTACTTGTACTTGTACGCATGGGCGGCACCAATATCAGAAGCTAAGCATTGCCATCGCACCTATATACATGTCGCATTTGCCGCTGTAGTGGAAGAGGAAGACCAACAAATATCAAGCAAGTCCACATTAGGACAATTTACTGTTCTCCTAGAAAAGAAACCCACGCACAGCACTTTGAAAATAATAAATTGTGGTTTGTGCATGTCCAACTTTGACATTCCCATTGCAAGAAATTGGATTTTCTACCTATAATTGCAGCGACTGCGAATGCTGCATACCCCCTGGATGGACGAATGTGACTGCAATATGGTCTACAGGAGCAACGCGGTCAACTGTCTGTGCTGCCCTTCGTCGCCAGTGTCGTGCTTGGTGTTCTCCTCGACTGCAACGTAGACGTTGATATCGAAGGAGGTGCGGCTCCGTGGGGGTGGAGACACGATAAGAAATGACGCCCTACATCCCATTTGCGGTAGCGAAATAAGCGACGGGTGACGGCGCATGAGGACAAAGCATGGACGCAATATGACGGGAAAGGGTCATATTTTGCGGTACGTGGGCCTGGGTACACGGTCCATGGCTCGTTGGGCGTAGGATGTGTGCTGGGAGTACAACTGAGGCAAAACATTACCGGTTTACCTTTAGCAAGCGTAGCCCAGTCATTGTTTGATATTGATAGACAAGTTAGGAGACCAAACGTGGCGCAAGAAGATTGCCTTGGATAACACATCTCGACAACGAAAGGGTGATCTCACTTGCGTCGAGCCGCAAGCTCCGGCTCTTATGCAGTACCCCGCGTAGGGAGCCGAGTAATAGAGTCCACAACATCTGCTTGACTAAAGTGGGTCGAGACGTGAGATGATCGCATCCTCGGACTTGGCAGAAAATGGTAGAAAAAAACCAATTGATCAACGGGACTCGTTGAATGAATGGGGAAAGTCTTCCTGTAAGCGTGGTGACGATCACACCCATGATCCGGAAGTCTGGCCCATACATATATGTTATCCATAAGGATCCCTGGCGCACAGAAATCCGAAGTCCCGCACGCGCGATTTGTGAACCCAAAAGCTTATGTCCCTGTCAGCATGAAAGTCCGGTGGATGCCGACCTTTACCAAACTAGTCAATTCGTCGACCCTGAACAATACCAAAACCCGACTTCTCTGCACGTCGCGGTGAATCACGCTACGTGTAGCTCTTCTAGCGACGGCAGCTACAGGAGTATCAATTGCAAGGAAGGCGAGGCTAACTACTCACCAGCTCAGCAGCCAGATAACCCTGCATACACAGCACAGAAGGGGGAGTCCTACTGGTCGATCTCAGAGCGTAGGGGCAGCATTCCTGTATCCCATTCATGGCATATAAACCATCCAGAAATGCGATGCCACTTACAGATGCAGGGCAAAATCACTTGGTATCGTGCCAACTCGCTTGCATGGTAGTGCTTTCTTATTGTCGTGAGGAATAAATATGGCTTCCTGCAATGTGTCGAAGACCGTACCGACCGCAGGAGTCTTCCTTGAGCCTTAATTAGTTTCGGTGCGGGGTCAGACCGCAAGGCGGCCTTTCGTGACGCAAATGGTTCCACGAACTCCTAACCCCTAAAATGAGTGTTTGCAAGTTATATGGTCACTGTAGGACCGACGGATAAACGCGAGAACTTAGGGACAAGTAGGAGGAACCAAGCATTGGTCCGCATTGATGGGGAAATGAAGCATAAGTGGGGGCCACGATAGTCCTTAAAGTAGCCAGCAAATAGTTCTGGAAAGACGTCGGGACTGTCGGAAAGGCTACAGGTGTGCTCGCAATCTTTAGGAATCGATGGACCGAGGTTGCACTCAGGTTCGCCTCTAAAAAATTAATCTAGGAGACAACGAAGAAATTATCGGTATGAGAACCGACACGATGAAGGAGCCGATGATGAATGCAAGGAGAACTGCGATGGCCCTTTGGATCAGGATACGTAGGGTGTGACAAGTAAAAACTACCGGTCAGCTTGGCAAATACTGATCAGCATATTCGTATTCAGCTTCAGATAGTATATTGAAAGGACGGAAATGTTAAACACAGGGGAGGTCGTTCATCTGGCACAAATATTTAGGGAGCTGGGTCCATGCCCACCACGCTGAGAAGCTTATTATCCACCTGAGCTCTGATACAAAAAGCGCGAGTGCAGGGTTGATTAACATCATGGGACGAACCCAGCCGCGCTCGCGACCAAACTTTGGGCCAAACATTGAAAAGGGAAAGCCATCGTCATCCAGAATCGAGTCGCGCAAAGCGCAAAGGGCTGCAGTCCCCTTCCTTCCCTCAACTCGCATCCTCCGTTGCCTTGTTCACTCTGGTAAAAATGGTCGAAATGGTTACGGAGGAGGCAAAACTGTTAGGTGAAGCCCTCAGCACTGTAAAAATACAGGTTCAGCAGATGAAAAGACACCTCGTATGTCTCCCGATCGGCACTATTACACCTTCGCCCGAGTGACCGCGCATGCGCAACAACGGTTACGATTACTGACTACCCGACAGGAGTTAGACCTGCTAATGGACGCGCTTAAGAGTGCAAGCTTGATGCTCGCTGAACTGCGGACATCCTCCCTCTCTCCGAAGCAGTACTACGAACTTTGTCAGTTGTCATATTCAACAATGTTGTATTGAATAGCCCATTCACATGGCTACAGACATGGCCGTATTCGATGCTCTTCGCCATCTCTCCAATTACCTCTACGATGCCCATACCGCAGGCCGCCACCACCTCGCTGATCTCTATGAGCTCGTCCAATACGCCGGGAACATTGTTCCCCGGTTATACCTCATGATTACAGTTGGCTCAGTCTACATGTCCGTTCCTGAAGCCCCAGTGAAAGAAATCATGAAAGATATGATGGAAATGTCGCGCGGCGTTCTCCATCCCATCCGTGGTCTCTTCCTTCGCCACTACCTGAGCGGCCAGACGCGCGACCACTTGCCAATTGGTTCAGACACTGGGTTTGCGTATTACCTCTGCTTGGCCTCGACTTGACTTCTGACTCCCATTGCACAGGCCGGCAGGCAACTTGCAAGATTCGACCAGCTTCGAGCTCACCAATTTCATCGAAATGAACAAGCTCTGGGTGCGCCTTCAGCACCAGGGTCACTCGCGCGATCGTGAGAAGCGTGAGGCTGAGCGCAAGGACCTTCGCATTTTGGTCGGCACCAATCTTGTTCGCCTCTCTCAGCTCGATGGCGTCGATCTGGAACTCTACCGGAGTAGTATCCTCCCCGCCATTCTTGAGCAGGTTGTTCAGTGTAAGGATGTTATTGCCCAAGAATACCTCATGGAAGTCGTAATCCAGGTCCGTTTCCCTCTCATGCGCCTCCGATTTTGCCGACCAGGGACCTCTGAAGGTGTTCACGGATGAATTTCACCTCCACACCCTTGGTCCATTCCTCTCCGCAACTGCACAACTACAAACCAAGGTCAATATCAAGCAAATAGTTATCGCACTTATCGATCGTTTGGCCGCATATGCTGCACGTGAAGCTGAAAATGAGGATGCTGAAGAAGTAAAACGACAAGAGGAAGCTGCTGCGCGGCGACTCGCAGAACGTGTCAAGGCGCAGCGCGCGCGGGCGCGCGCAAATGGCGTCACGAGTCAGGTACGCGAGTTCAAGAATGAAGCTGCATGGGGGGAACCGACAAGCCCCACCTCACCGATGCCTACCGATGAGAAGAGGGGATCGATCGATGATCCGGAACTTGAAAAACAAGATAAGGGGAAAGAGAAGGAGAGTGAACCTGTGCGCAAGTTCCGAGGCATCCCAGAGAATGTCAAACTGTTCGAGGTATTCTGGGAACAGGTGGTTGAGCTTATCAAAGTATGCCTGATTCCTGTAACTCCGTCTGCCGCTGCCGCCTACACATTTCACAGGCGCGACCCGACTTATCGATCCAAGACGTCACTGCCTTGCTCGTGTCGCTGACTAATCTATCACTCAGCTGCTACCCCGACCGCCTGGAGTATGTGGATAAGGTTCTTGGTTTTGCCCGCGATAAGGTCAAAGAGTTCTCAGATAGGTCCGTCAACAACTATGTACTTTTATGGGTAAATTAGCGACTGATCGGCTCCCAGTCCGGATCTTCATAGCCAACAAACCACATCTCACCTTGCTAATCTCCTCCTCGCACCAATCAATTCATATCAATCTGTGCTCACCCTTCTTGCTCTGCCAAATTACGTCCCTCTTCTCTCAGCACAGCCCTATGTCACGCGCCGCATGCTCGCCCACGCAATTGTCTCCAGCGTCCTCAAGAACGAAACCGTTGTTGAGGATCCTGAAGACGTGTACGGCATTCTGGAACTATGTCAAGTTCTGATCCGTGAGCAGCCTGACGCCGCCCCCTTACCTCCAGGGACTGGGGGACGCCGCGGCACGTTTGGTGGTAGCGAACGAGAGGACGTGGCGGAGGAACAGGGGTGGATAGCAAGGATGGTGCACCTATTCCGATCAGAGTCACTGGGCACTCAATTCGAGGTGAGAACTTCATTGATAGTTGGAGTGGTTGGACTGTAACGCATATGCCAAGATTCTACAAACGGCACGACGGCACCTTGAGGCTGGTGGAGACCGCATGCGTTTCACCTTTCCCGCCGTTATCACGTCTGCGATTAAGCTCTGTCGTAGGTACAAGAACCGTGAACACCTCGAAGACGACTGGGCCACTAAGGTCGAGGCGATTCTCAAATTCGTCCGGCAACTCACCTCGATTCTCGCCACTCAAGTCGATGCTCCAACCATCGCACTCCGACTCTTCCTCCTTGCGGCTCAAATCGCTGATGAGTGTGGCTTCGAGGATCTCGCGTACGACCTATACGTTGAGGCATTTACTGTCTATGAGGAGGGTATTTCCGAGTCCCGCGCTCAGCTGCAGGCGATCACGCTCGTGATTGGCACATTGCAAGGAGCTCGTGTATTTGGTGTCGATAATTTTGACACCCTCATTACGAAAGCTGCCCTTCACGGTGCAAAGTTACTGAAGAAACCACACCAAGCTAGCGCAGTCCACTTAGCAAGCCATATGTGGTGGCAAGAGTCCGCTCCAGAGAGGGCAGATTTGACTACCCCGGCAGGGCACGAGAAACCTCCGAGATCACCACAAGCAAAGGATGGAGAGGACGGAGCGGACGCACCGAAAGCGGTGAGGTGGCCGGTCCTTGTGGCAGCGCAGCCAGCTTACGGATCTTGCAGTACCCTCATCAAGATAGCAAGCGTGTCCTTGAGTGCCTTCAGAAATCACTTCGTATCGCCAATTCTGCGACGGAAGAGATCGTTACTGTCCAGTTGTATGTTGACACCCTCGATCAATATCTGTTCTTTTTGGATCGCGGTGCGACGGCAGTGCGTGCTCGTGCTCAAACTTCTCGCCTCCCGCGTTAACACCCTTGCTCTCAGGTGATGCCAAAATTTGTAAACTCGCTCGTGGAACTCGTTACAGCATCGATCGACAACATCAGCACCCCGGATGTGCACCCTGCTCAACGCGCGCCCCCCGGCCTGTTAGAAGGCGTGCAAACGCCCGACATGATTACTCGCCATTTCCGTAACACGTTGTTGTATATCCAAGCGAAGAAGGTAGCCGCCGAGACTACGCCCGGCACCCGATGGGACGATGTAGATATCGTGGGTGCGTTGCTGAAACTGGGACTGGGTTCCCGATGAACTATCGCGCAGGGGAGATGTAGGCCTGCCATGATCGGAGATGCGTAGTTTCTGTGCCAATCTTGTTTACCGTCCTTATTACTCCTTTTTTTGTGTCATCTGCCAGCGGAGTGTGATCTAGCTCTCCGAATTCCGAATTCAGGATACTATTACCATCATCGGGGGGCGGATGCAATGCAATGCCCGGCCCCGGAGAAATACCGGAGCCAAGCCACAGAATCCAAATCCACTGACTGTATGATCGTGGAAGCAAGCTACGCCCCGACCGACTTGACTCGGACGATTTCAGTTTACGGAGTTACATTTATGGGTATCGTGATGATTATTGTAGATGGGGATTGGGAGCACTTTCCAGTCCTATGTCACATGCCATGAGGTTTTTGAACTGCTGAGCGGGCAATTACCAGCACCCTGACAATGGGCGCAACGATAACGCACCCACCCCTGCTTGGTGCAACAAAATGCGCATGTGATGGATCGGGTTTGGCACTCAACTCAAGCAACTCCTGAGCAAACTAATTGACTTATGAACAATGAATGCTAACAATACACCATTTGTAGTTACAAGCCACCGGGGGGCATTACGCAAACCGAGCCTTCTTGTATATCATGACTTGGCGGATATAGTCGCCGCCGTCGTATTCAAGCCAAGTCTTGAAGGGTTGCCAGAGTGGGGTAGGAATTCCTTGGGCATTAAGCCTAGCATATGGATCCAGCGGCTGTAGACCGGGAGGACACGCCACGATCGGGGGCTGCCCGGCGAAGTTGGCCTCCGCTCTCCCCGTCTGGCCGCTGTTGACACCCGCCTGTGGTATGAAATTGAGTGGTGAGGGAATAATCATTCGTCAGACTAAATGTGAAATACATTTATTGGCATTGCTTGCCCGTATGGAGTTTGAGGTGGGCCACCGCCTACCCAAGAAGCCGGAGGAGCTGCGGCATTGTTGGATCCGTGCGCACGGTATGGGTCGCCTCCATAAACGTGGCCGGAATTTATAGGGAGCACAGGGATGGGGTGTTGCAAGGAATCCTGCGATAAGTTTTGTTAAGCCAGCCGAATTACGGACCTCGAGCTTTGAGGACGCCCGGCTCGGACACTCACAAGGGGAGCCTGTGTAAAACCTTGATATTGAAGATTCAATTGAGAAACGTCATAGTGGATCCCGTCGAGCTGTGTTCACAAAAGGTGAACGGATGTATCTGCGCTGCTGGATAGGCTCACCTGAAAATCACTGGCAGGCCCAGAAGGGGATATGTCGTTCGTAGCATTAGCCTTTCGAGAGCTAGAGGCAGACGGGGACGGGTCTTGTCCAGGTCCTTGTACGTGAGTCGACATGGTCGACCGCTTCTCGTACGAACCGCTAAACATTTCTTTTGTGGCCAGTTACGTTCGGGCGAATGTCAGGAAGATGACTTGCAAGAGATAGCCCTGTGCCAGTGATGCTTTTTATCCTCCCAGCGTAGCAGAATAGGCGCAGAAAGTGTCCAAGAACGGCTGAGGAGACATTAACAAAAAGGGTACACCTTGAGTCCTCTTGTAATTTTGATCACAAAGTTCAACGGACCAACAAATTGTTGGTCCGTTTCGCCATGGCCTTGTATTGAAATTGCACGAGGCATCAAATTAAGTACAGTACGAATTTCAGCGTTCGTAGGATTCCCAGTTTGGAACCCATGAGGCAAATACACAGCACCAGAGGGGTATCAAGATGGAAGCAACTCTTGTATCCCGTACAAAGATCACGCGCAGAGAGCAGCGAGAAGTGGTTGCCTGCGGCGGAAACGGAGTCGTCGATCTTTAAAATGAAATATGAAGCGAGGGAACTAACCCTGATCGGTCATCACGTCAACCCGCAGGTTAACTGGCTCGGCTACGATTTGTGGCTCTAAGCACCAAAAAGGAGACACGGTCGGCCCAGCCTGAGGCCATGGTACATGTAGGTCCTCAAGTCACGTCCTCGCTGACACCATTGCGAAAAACTGCCAGCTTCAGAAGGCTAGGACGTGTATAGAGTGCGTGGTTAACTCAGGGCTTATCGAGCATGATCGTACATCGTGCCGTGATACAGCAATATTCGGCCCATCGGCCAATTACTGGGGCAAGCGAGCGAGTTCTCAGCGCCGTAGAGGTCCGTCGAGCTCGCAGTATGACAAGCACGATGCGTGAATCAACTGCATCAGGCATCTCGTCGCAATGCCTGGCCACAGATTCGTCTAGAAGGCATGCTAGGGACTGAACTTGAAACTAAACGTGTAAGGAGTGAGGCATTTTCGTTTTACTCATGGTCTAAGCGTGCCGTGCCCAAGTCTTTCTCTCGAAATGGATACTTAACAAACTCAACACGGGTATCGGTAGCGACTCGGATCTAGAAAGTCGTGCAGTCTCATCTGCCTTTCCCCTCTTCCTCCCGTGTCCTCAGGCCTTTTCTGATATTGAAGCAATAAAAAGGCGTCATCCTTCATGCGGCCTAGCTCACTGGTCCATTCGCTGATATCGCCCCTATGTGGCTCTTTGCTAATTTGGTAGATCCCCAATTTCTTTTTACTTCTGATCCAGAATGGATTTATCGGTGAAAAGGATAGGATTTAAGTTTTTAGTTTCCAAAACGTGCCAACTCGAGGCTCCACATGTCGTAAAGGTGGGTCACTTGCCCTTGAGAACGCAGCTCCATGTCTACGGCAGAGGCTTATCATCTCACACTGTCACCTACGAGCACTGTATTGCTACCTAAATGGGTGGTTATCCTCCAACACACCTCTCATATGCTGACAACATTCGGATTTTCACATGATCCTTCAGACAGATGAAATTGGACAATCCCCAGGCGTTCGGGCTTCCGGCGTTCCTACAGCGCAACCTGGTAACATCTATGGGCGTCCTTTCAGTATTCTTGTGAAATGCCTACTAGTGCTCCAAGTCAAGGCAACCCTTGCTGAGCAAGGTGGTTCAGTTCAGAGTCGACGGAGTCGAGGAGAATCTTCAACCGGCCTGGATTCTCGCTGAACACAGAACGACTATCATCCCCGAAAGTAAAATCTACGAAGGAGATACGAAGGAGACATCCCAAATCATCGGACGGATTAGAAGTTAATATTTACCATATGTGAGAGTGTCATTTCCGTTGTTGCCTTGGCTCACGGCACTCACGACAGATGCACTCCTGGCGCCTGACGGCTCTAACTGGGCTCGTACTCTGGCGCTGCACCTTGTGACGCGGAAACCCCAATCCGTGGAGCAGCGACTGGCCAAAGATGGTTGAGCCGGCGAGCCGCCTTTGGACTGGTCTGTGCGGTAGATAAGAAACTTTGGGCGTAGCAATAAACTTGAAGTCAAGGCGTAAAACTCAGCGCGCCGTCCAAATTCCCCCTATTTCTCCAGAGCGCAGAGCCATCCAAAGAGCACTGCACTCCTTAGTGGCTGATAGCATTAATTTTCCGACCATAGGCATCCGATGACCACCAGGCGACGGATAATCTAACAGGAAGTGTTTTTGTACGGGCGCCCCGCTAGAAAACGGGAGTCAGGTATGTTGGGGGTGATTTGACCAGGCTCCGACCCCAGTTCAGTTCCCCACCAGCCTGTCAATATCCGTTCCTCGTTCTTGGGCGTCCTAGCCAAGATACACATGGGCTGAGTTCCAGCGTCAATATGAATGATGAGTCAATGAACGTTCGAGTAGTATTTTTTTTTTGGTGATCCCTCCCGTTAGTCCCATCACTGCACGCGCGAGAGCGTAGGACACCGCCACCGCCACTCCTCGTCGAGAAGGATCCGGAAATTGATTAGTTGACTCAATCGCACGTACGTCCCTCGGTCGAGGCGCATAAAATTAAGTTATATCTAGCGATTTTATAGGCTATTGGCTGTTTGGTACTGAAGGTAGTGTGGGCGAGAATAAATTACAAGTTTGGACTATGAAATTGGAGAGGGCTACGAAAAGAGATCGGATCAAAGATGCGCGTGGAAGTCGTCGAGGGCAGTGATGGCTATGACGATGGTGGAGGTGACTGCCTCTGCCTCTTCGGCGTATTCTGACTATAAATTCCCACCTGCTTTCAAACCATACTAGCTCATGTTTCCCACGGTGACTGCCACAGAACCGTTGGCATAGGCCCGGCAGATATAGATCTTGCATCGGAAACGCTCGATGAGCGACCGTTACTAGCGGCCCATCTCTAGGTTGTCCAAGTTGCTGCGGTAGAGGGGGTAGTCGGCCTCTGTTGTTATTGACAAATCGGCCCGTGAAGAAATTTCGAATGCCAACCAACGTGGCTGAGGGGTGTTGGGAGAAACTTAGCCTTCTAGTATAGAGAACGTGGCATTGCCGGCGATCGAGGCGATCGATGCGATCACTGCAGCTCGCGTCGAACAACCTCGTTTACGAGTAGCACGGAATTCCGTGTTCGAAAAAAAAAACACGCTCGGTAATACGACATGAGCAAGGAAAACTACGATGATTGTCGAGGAAATGCGGCGGTGAGGTTCAATACAAGTTGAGGGAGCTTGTGAGCCGGAAGTAACATGAGGCGACCGCCCTGCTCCAGGCCGAACGACTCCTTTTCACGAGGAAGCATGTTGGATAGTGAATAATTGACTGAATGGGAAGCGAGCTTTCGAATAGAGTTCAATTCCTTCAGGCTGTAAAAGAGGCGTGGGCAAAGCATGGCGTACCTCATGAATCCACCGGTCCTCGTGATGGAACGAAAACACACCTCCCACAGACGGCATTGGCGCGCCTTTTCTGCGTTTCTGCTGCTGGGACGACGTTAATGTAGCCTCTGCCTCTTCATCGGACAAAGTGTATGTTCGCGAGAGGACCAGAAGATGACTAAAGTGATATGGTTCGCCATCGTCGCATGCCCATTGTATTTCATCTGCGAGCATCCGGTACATGTGCGGAATGACTTCTGTCGGCATATTAACGAGGCGCTCGCTAAAGACAAAGCCAAGATGAGATGAGGCATCAGGGGAAAGGAGTGTCCGAAGTGTGTTGTGTAAGGATGGGTCGGGTGCGGACTTTGAGAGAACGTATTCTGCGATAGCTTCTATCGACGGGTGATCCTGAAGCACAGTCTTTAGGGACGTTTGGTTGAGAAACCGTGAAAAGAGGACCTTGTGGATGTGCATGTTCAGCACAGTGAGGAAAGCATAAGGATCGCTCTCCCTGCCATCGGTCTTTACGGATGTCCCGACGAGTGGCTGGGATAGAATGAGCTCAGAAAGTTCATGCGGTTTCAAAAGCTCTGCGTCTCCTTGAAAGAGTTGAACAATAAGTCGTTTAAGCGCAATGAAGTCCACGTCGGGATTCGGGTCAAAAAACTCAAAATCGACTTGGATGAGGTCCCCCTAAACAAGTTTTAGCGGATGGTTTCCGAAAAAAGAGAAAATCAAAGTGAGCGACCGTCTCTGTCTCTGTTTCGCTACCTCCCTCGTCCTCTTCCTTGTTCCGTCGCTTTGGCATGGTTGCATCCAAGTGCAAGACAAGTGCTTGATGCTTGCACACGTGGTGGAAGTGGTCCGAAATGGTTAATCGATTGCGCCGCGGGGGGCGGACCTCGGTCAGCGGTCGGTCTCTACAGCGAGGAGGATGGTCCAGCGTGATTTATGACGGCATGTCATGTCAGAGACACTACTATTGCCGGTGTCATATGTGTGTAATGTGTTCCATTCCATATAAACCACAGCTCACTGGCACACACACTCCTCTTCCCCGTTCTAGTCGGCGGCCCTCCATCTTATGTTGGCACAACAATCATTCAAGCGACGGGCTTCCGTTATACTGTTAAACCCACGGCGATACTACAGAGTGTTCGAACGTTCTGCTGCACGCTCCTTCCGTGGCCTGCGCATCTCAGCGGCGGGCAGTGGACTGTTGACAACGAGCCTGATGTTGGGCTGTGGCTACTCGCTCTACGCTGATGCCCCGCCGCCTTCGGGGGAGCGTGCGCCCACACCGCTCCCCAAACTCCTAACATCGTATGTCGTCTATTCCATGTGTTCCATTCCTGGACTCGTCGACGCTTCGCCCGCCCTGCTCTCTTTCTGCGCATCCATACCTGGTTTGCGGCACCTTACCGAGGCTTTCGTACGGGCTACGTTCTTCACACAGGTTTTGTTATTCCGCTTACGTTCGATAACAAGATTGATTTTTAAAACATGCCTACACAGTTCGTTGGCGGTGACACCGCGCACGCATGCCTACCTTTGATACGCAGGCTTCGCGCAGAGAACAAAGGCGCACTGCTCGCATACAGCGTGGAGGCCCATGCGATCGAAGCTGCGGGCGGAGCTTGCCCTACCGATGAACCCGTGCATAGGCATATCGTACGGGAAATGATCTGTTCCATCGATATAGCGGCGGACTTCGATGACTCCCAAGCGCGTGAAACTCTAGGCTCCGGCCGAAGAACGTGGGTTGCTATCAAACTGGTGAGCAAGCTGGATTGTTATTTGCAGCAAACGTAATCAAGGCGTACAGAGCGCCCTATTACCCGATGCGGCAGCATTGCTTCACTTATCCGCTTATTTGTCCTCGCTTCGCGCCAATGATCCTGTGCTATTCCCCGGTTGCCCACGCACAGATGATCTCGCCGTCCTCAGATTGGATGACCCACCGCCCGAGTCACCACTCAGTGCACAGGACCTGACTGATTTACGGGAATTACACGAGAACCTCATCCGAATATGCTCTCATGCGCGAACACGGAATGTACGACTAGTTGTGGACGCAGAGTTTAGCTGGTACCAGGTGTGTTCAGCTTGTCTCTTGCGGGCTGCTTTACTGTCGATATTAATTGATTTCATATTCAGCCAGCCATTGATTCTATCTCCTTTGCTCTAATGCGCGAGTTCAACAGAAACACCGCCTCACCCTGGCTATCACGACTACAACCATTTTCTCGCTCCGTCCAGCCTGCTCCACCTCCACTCGTCTATGTCACCTGCCAAGCCTACCTTCGCCGGTAAGCCTACGCTTATTTTCCCTTGCCGGTCAGACTAGGAACTTCAAACGAAATTAAAAATATACATCAGAACACCTAAATATCTCGCTCAAGTTCTCCGAGACGCAGCTTCTAACCAATATACTCTCGGAATCAAGCTCGTCCGCGGAGCGTACCATGAACAAGAAGTCGAGTCTGACTCCCCCGCACATGCTCTCGCCACCAACGTGTCTTGGCCCCCGGTTTTTACAAGCAAGGCTGATACAGATAGGTGCTATGACACTGCTGCTGCAGAGTTGGTGCGAGCAATTGCGAACGTAGATGGCCGCGGGCCGGGGGTGGGGGTGCTTTTCGGTTCCCATAATTCAGAGAGCTGCCGAAAGATCATCGACGCCCTTGTCAATGTGGGCCTGGCGACACACGAGGATAACGGTATCGTGAAGCTGGATGAGCTAGGTGCGGAGCGCGTGTCTCTGGCCCAACTATATGGCACGTTGGATCTTGATGATCGTGTAGCTGGCAAACGCTGATGTGGTGTGTGGTGGACAGGCATGAGCGACCCTCTGACCGATCGTCTTGCCACTTCGGTTAGAAGTCCTGCCCCGTTCGTAATAAAGTACGTGCCTTATGGCGCGCTTTCAGAGGTATGGGTGCCTGCGCCCACCTGTCAGCGCTCTGTCCACTTAAGCTGCATTGCAGGTAATGCCGTACCTCTCAAGACGCGCTATCGAGAACAAGTCTGTCCTTGGGAATGGTCACGCTGCCGAGGAGCGGAAGCAAGCATTTGACTCTATTTGGCAACGTTTATTTGGGAAGTAAGGAGTTACGCGCCCGTCAATACGGCATGGACACGCTTGACAGAGAACTTGCTGTGTGCCCCACCTCGTTGTAGGGTATAGACATAACTAGTGCACTGATTATCGATGCTATTGGGGAATAAGGCAGTAGTAGCCCCAAAACTTTGACGTCACGCCGAAACGTCGAGGTGAACTTTGAACTTTTCTCCACACTTTCCTGAGATATCAAATGAGCGCTGAAGCTCTAAAGCTGCCGAACGTTCACGGTGCGGAACAAGCATCACTGCAACATGGCAATGCCACCATAGGGTCCCAAAGGGATGCCGGCCAATGCACTTCCAGATTTTATCAGGGTTGCTAACGTCATTCCGTCATCGCCGTCGGATCTTCAGAGATACAAAGATGGAAAATATACAAAACACTATCGATGCGTATTCATTCCGAACTGTGCAACAAAAGTCAAGTTCGTACGGCAACCTCGCGTTACGCCCCAACAAGCTCATTCAACTCGGTTCGCCACTCACTCTTCTTCAGCTCCGCCACCAACGCCTCAAACCTTGGAGCTGCACCGGTGCCTGTAATCTTGCTCAAAGCCGCGACGGCGCGAAGCGTGCTTCTTTGAAGCTCAGCTGCGCGCTCTATGTCCTGTTTCACCGTGTCCTTTCCGATCGTTGGGCCTTTCATGCTGGCCTCGAGGAGTGGAGTAGCCTCGCCCAGGCGCTGCGCAACGGCGGTCGGCGCCAGTGGTGCAAGACGGAAGAGAATCATATGGCAAATAACCTTGATCTCGTCGGAAACATCTGCGAGGCCAACGAGGACGTGCGTAAGCAGCTCGTTCAAGTCAAGCTTCGTCAAGGACGTGTCTAGCTGTAGTAGGAATTAGCAAACACTTATTATCACGACTTGGAGGATGGCGAGGCAGACCAGGGTGTAAAGCGTTTCGTAGGCTGTCTTGCGTGCCTCAAGGCCATCGTCAACCTTGTGCTGCCATGGACCCATTTGGACTGTACGGACAAGTTCGGGTCTAATAATCGTCTCGCGGTACAACACGGGTAGTAGGGTGTGTAAGTGATCGCGCAGAAGATGAGGCTTCGTACGAGCCGCAGCGTTGAGAACGCTCAGCGCAAGTTGGCGCACGCCCTGTAAATGAGGCATTAATCAAGAAACAACTGTGCTCCATGCTCCTAGTTACCAATTCTGCGTCCTCCATGAGTGATAAAAAGTCGATAATGTACGGGGCCAAAACTTCGTCGAAGGTAGCAGATGAGTCTACAAAAGTATATCTGATTGCTGATAATACAGTTGTTCGAGTGGCGGCGTTCCGGTCACGGATGCGGGCCTGACTACATGTAAGCATGCTTTAGCAAAATATAAATTCGGGTTTGCATACGTGAACTTGAGGCAAATAACGAGCGGGATGAGTGGTGATGAGTTTGCCAATGCAAGCGGCCGCAACGCCCCGCGAGCTCTCATCTGCACTCTCAGAGTTTTCGAAGAGCGGGACCCACAGCGTCTCGGCGAGATTCTCTAAATGGCTCGTAGATGTGTGCGTTACGACCTCTTTCAGTGCGTGAAGTGCAAGCAGCCGTTTCGAATCATCCTGCTTGACAAGTTGAATAATAAAAGGAAGGAACAAAGAAAGGTTGCCAATCGCGATATTACCTGGCAATGATACATGGTGAGATTATACGGAAGAAATAAAGGAACGACAAAGGGACAAAGGATTGACCTGCAGCGAAGGCCGCAGCTGTCCTGACATCTTCTTGATCTGATGCGAAGAGCTCGATGGCGCCATTAAAGACGTCTTGTTGAGGTGACATATCGCTGAAAGCATATCAACAGTCATCAGGCGGTTTGGTTAGATCAAAGCGTACATAAAACGACCGATCTCCCCAAGAATTAGAAGGGCCATGGAGAGGTCTCGTGGATCCGAGCGTTTCTAGAAATAGTGTCAAACGGTGCGACTTTCACCACTGGTATAGACGAACCTTGAGGTTTTTTGAGAATTCTGCGATTACTCCAGCAGCCAATGCATGATTGCTCTTGACAACTTGAGCCACGCATTTCGCAACGTTCGGATATGATACTTCTTTAGGCCTTTCCGCCGTGCCTCGAGTGAGTGAGCTCACAACATGAGTTGCTATTTGGAAATCTGCCTCGACGAGTGCCCCGAAGAATGCCAGCACGGAGTCGAGTGCAGCACCGGAAGTAAGTGGCGAATAGGCGATGCCATAGACATCCTCCAGTACTTCACGCTCGACCTCGGGGAAGGTGGAGTTGGGCGAGAGTTGCAGGAGCAACGCAAAAAGTGAAAGCGCTTGTGACTGGAGTGAAATATCTGTGGTTGAGACGTAAGACTTGAGTTGAGGGGTCAACGTGCGTAACAGGTTAGGTGGCACGCCGTTGTCGTATCTGCTGACAATGATAAGTAACCGAAAACTGGAGTCCCATCAGATGAGAAGACAGACCTAGAGAGAAGCACATTCAAGCACTCGAATACTTCCGCTTTCCCAGTTCTTCCACTCTTTGTGAGCAGTTTGGTTGCCCATTCTACACAACCACCAACCCATTGTTCGGTGATGTCAGCTTCGCGCGCAACGCGAGTCACAACTCTCACTGCGCCATCCGTGCGGCCCGTTGTACGACAGACATAGTCCCATTCTTGGCCGCCTTTGGAATGTACGGTGTCTGGCGCATCAAGCCACAGGTCTCCGATGATGTCCTCTGCGCATGAGCGCACTTCTGCATCCGTCGCATGATTTACGAGACGTGTGATTGCTTCTTGGTAAACGGACTCAATCCAGTCTTGACCTCTTACGGGCTTGAGAGCACCGAGTAGGGAGGAAAATGCTTTGAAAGTCTCGGACGCAACGCGCGGGTGCTTCTCACTCAGAGTCTTGAGGAGGACGGGTGTTAAAACAGGCAATGAATTCAAGAACGTCGGCGGGGGATGAGTAGAGAAGAACGAGGAGATGAATTGTAGACAGGAGATATGTAGCGTTGAACTGGACGTCGACGGGGGCTGTGATAAAATAGATTTGGATATGGACGCAATCAAGCCGGTCTGGCTTGAGAGGGAACCCGGAAGCACTTGCAGTAGGGTATGAAGAAGTCCGAAACCGGCTTGTAAAGTTGCAGCAGGCGTTCTTGGGGACTTCAACTGGTTTAGAAGAGCTTTGGCCAATGCAGGTACCTGAGCCTGCAAAAGGGAATGGGCCGTCTGCTCGAAGCCTGACCCGTCCGGAGTCCGCTTCCGCTTCACGCCGACTGAGTCCCTGGTTTGCGGCCCTCCGCCATACAGTCGGGTTTGTGTTAGAAGGGTGACGTAGGTTGCCCATACCTCCAAGCGGACCGTCTCCTCGCGATCACCGAACCGGGAGATGAGAACCGGAGACACCTCTTTGTATAACGAGACTAATAACTCTGGGCGCGTCGCGATGATAGCGGACAAGAGTTTCGTGGCAGAGCGACGAATTTTGTACGACTGGTCCTCCTCGTCTGACCACCTGAAAGACTCTAAGGAGGGAATGGATAATAGTTGGCAACGAACTTACTCGTCGAGGTCCCCATCAATATCGTCATCCTCGTCCAACATCTCCTCATCCTCATCGTCTCCGCCTGCAGCATAATTCTTGAGAGTAGTCAGCCTGCAACGCAAGGTAGAGACACAAATTCGCTCACAGGGTCGAACTTGATGTATTTTGTTGCAATCTGCAAAATAGTACCTAAAAAAGGGGTGACCTCGGCTGGCATTCTCAACACGATCGATTCCAGGGCCTTAGAATGAGTGAGTACAGAGAGAAGGCCGATTAGAATCAGAAGCTCACCTGCAATGCACCCTCCCGAAGTTCTTCATCATCTTGATCAACTAGACGGAGAACGCCAGGAATGATAACCGCTAGACCAGAAGCGAGCCGTTGCGGAGATGTACGGGCAATCGCAGCTACAAGGTTGACGGTTGTCCTCTGCTTCTCAAGAGGGGCAGAAAGTCGCAAGTTGGGGTTGATCAATGTCGACAGCAGTTGCGCAGATAGCTCAGGAGCAGACAGAGGGACAAACTGCGAAAGTGTGGCGATTGCTCGCTTTCGCACGGCGGGCCGCGAGTGAGTGAGCAATGGTATGATGGTCTGAATCGGTGGAGGCGAAAGAGAGAGGCTCGAGACATAGGAAGGGAAATGTGTAACTAAAATGGATAGGATGGAAAGTGTCTCCATAAGTGTGTCGGGGGGGATGCCGGGCTGCACACAACAACGGATCTATCAGGTTTCTTTAATTGGAAGCCGATATGATGTGCGTACGGTCGAAAGTTGTGCCAACAACTTAGGAGTCAGCTTTGCGCATGCCTTCACCGCGATCGTGCCTTCGGCTGGAAGCTCAGCAGTGATAGTCTTGAGGGCTATCAATTAGTGTCACCTGGAAGTTCGAGAGAAGTATATTAACCGAAATGATATATACCTAGACCAGAGATGTCACGAAGCTCTTCATCGGTACTTGACGAGAATTCCGTGAGTTTATCGACAACGAGCTCCATTTGAGACTCCCGGATGATTTTGATCAGCTGTCCCAGACTTGATTCACGGTCAGTCACATTCATAACTACCAGAAATAATATGGCCCACCACTTCACGGCCTGGTTCTTGACTTCGGAAATCTTGTCCTCCACTAACTGTAACACCTGTGCAAGAACCTTAAGTTCTACTGATTCATCGCCAAGAAATGCTTGAGGATCCTGCTTTATCTCCTTCATCAGGTCACTAAGTCCCATATATCTAGTCGAAAGACGTTTCGGCAAAAGGGGGTTTGCATGGAAGGGCAAGGAGAGATACCTGAAGTCTTGATCTTGGGCTTGCATCTAATACGACGGTCATCTGGTTTGTGATAAGGCATATGAGAGATCCTACATACCTTCTCGACGAATCCCGTCATAAGATATGTCTTGGTCATAGCGGAGAGATGGAGATGGATCAGTGGCGCGCTCGCCCAGATGCCCAGGATGCCCAGTGGTGGCCACGTGAGGTTTGTCAAGATGAGATCGTCACAGCGGCCACGGCACGCGTCCTCTGCACCGACCCTTGCGCAACTTACATCGTGTCGTCGACGCGGCCCGGCCGGTTGGGTCAAGGGTGCATTACATGGTCACAGGGTCAGACTCAGACATGGCCATGGAAACCGCTGCATTCTCAAAGGTAAAAACAAAACAACACAGCTACAACCGGCCTGCCTGGCGAAGTAAGATACGTGTTCGCGGCGTATCCGGCTTTATCTCCCCATTTAATGGTGCAAAATACTTCCTAATGCGTGTGCTGGCTCCGAATATTACGGGATAGAATAGTCCCTCCTTCTGTAAAATGGTGGCATTTTCATTTAGCATCGCAGCTCATTGAATCTTGGGTAAATACCCAATACCTGCCGAGTCGGCCCTCGTTTGACATTATTGCTGGACACCTTACCCGGATGCCAGTTTCCTCCTTCAGTTCGTATCCATACACTATCACCCGTCTAAGAAAACAAACGATCAGCACCCATTCCCCCAAGGACGAATCGAATGGGGTCGGCTGACTCGGAACGTGTAAGGCCATGGATCATCGAGGTCGTCTGGGCCGGGATCCAGGGAATCTGCTTCCAAGTCAACTTCATTGGCAGGATCGAATTCGGGCCCCTTCAATGGACTTGAAGACTTGCTACTGTCAGGAGTTAAGTCCCTGATTGACTGTCTGGGCGAGACCGAAAATGGAGAGTTGGCACCGACATGGGGTCTTGCCGGATAGCCCGCAAGCTGGGCATTGGCAGTTATTCTTGATACATCGTCGATCCACTGTGCGGTACGGTCCATGTTCGCGATGTTGTGATCTCAAGAGGTATTGGTCTGAATCAATGCAGGCTGGAGAATAATAGTCGTCAATGCAGTCAGATTAAGCGATGAGAGGATCTTATATACTAGCGCTGTGGTGTGATGTGGCCTAGCAAAATGGGACACAGCAACAAAGGGCTCCTGGTCCTGAGGCTCAACAAAAAGTGCCTGGTCCATGAGGCCTGAGCTTTTGACCAAATGTGACAATAAAGGCAGTGTTCATTTCTCCAAGGGCCATCATGGCACCCACAATATACAAACATGCTAGTGCCAACAGGCCTAACGACCAAGTATTAGGATTGAGGTTGTCCTAGAAAACTGTCACCCAAAGAGTCGTACTGACACTGGTAGTTAAAATACTGGGGCACTCAAATACATCATCAAGTTGAACGAGGGACAATGGAATGGTCACGGTTTCCTTATATAGAACGTCCTGGTATTGTCTGCGGAGTTTTCAAGTTCCTCGGTCGGCAGTCTCAACGGCTGCCGACGTGGACTTCAATACAAAAGCCAACCAACGGACGATGGCACCCATGACTTGAGATCGAAATGTACTGCCCAGTTGGCAGGCGAAGTCTCCCAGCTTATCTCCTGCGCTGCGATGCTGCCTCAGCTTAAGAAAATCTGAGAAGTGTGCTAATCAAACCGGGAATCGTACCAGAACGAAAAAAATGCCGTGGATGACATTGCTTTGTGATTCGGGTGAGTACCGAGCCGACCAGCCCTCAGGCTCACTGACACCGTGGAAGATCGGAACGTACCCTGGCCCATTCGGAGAAGTAATATACATCGAGATCGGAGGCCACATCTTGCATGTGGCCACGCCAATCGCCAGATGATCACGCGCAACGACGGGGGCCACAGCTTGAGCAGACTTGAGCTCGGAGTAAACTAGGTGCGATGAATCGGCGACGGCCGCGACCAGGTACTAGGTACTGTGGGCTTCTGATGATTTCTGTGCAGGTCAGGCGCGGGTCCCGGGGGGGGGGGGGGCAATGCGGTATGGGACGAGTTCGTAGGATGGGCACGTACCCCAATACCTCCCCTGTCTCGACGGGGGATGAAAATGGGGTGCCACGGCGAGTCTGGCTTGCTGCAGTGCCGCCTCGGGCTTCTGCGCCAACCCTCCCGACTCTGTTGGGTCGTGCGCAATGAGTGCCTCGCCTGCCAATGGAAGGGCAATGCAGTTACAGTACTCTGGCACGTACGTTGGAGCTGCGGCATGCGAATGTATCATTGAAACATGTTCGTGAGCGCTGCGAGTTCAGTTTCAACGTTCAATCCCTGCCAGTGCATAGCGAACCCCTCTATGATCGTGTCCAGGGGCTCAAAAGCACAGGACGTACGAATGGTAGTGTGATGACATTCCCTAAACCCTTCCTACGTGTTCAAGGTACGAGTGCTGACCGGAGGTGTGTAAAGTCGGCCGTTCTCCCAGAACTGCACCTCATCAATGAGGCAGACGCCCTGCCTAGTCATGCTGTCGTCTCGACGTAGCTAGTGAAAAGACTTATGCCGCACACCATCTCAGAATAGTCTATCTATTAATCAGTCCACGCGACGTAAATGAGGCGACAAACCTCTCGAATACCCTACCTTCCGTAAAACGGCAGGTATGTATGCACAGCAGGAATCTAGGCCCACTGAGTGACCGTGTTGCCTATGGTTCAATCGGCATCCCCTAGCGACCAAGATACACACATGTGTGTGAGGCCCAACTCTGATGAGAATATTCCAGACAATGGCACGAGGAAAGCTCTCTAGGGCCATCCAACACGCCCTCCCCGAAACGCCCGCCCCCTTTCCACCCGCCGCGCGTAATGAATGAGATCCGTCCGCGTATCAGCCCTAGAGCTAACGTACATACCACTGAAGTGGACACGGTGGCGCGGCTTGCCACACGGCATGTGACTGATGTCGACGCCGTGTGTATGTGTGTGCATCCGCTCCAGATCTCCGCAACACATCCAGAAGTCCTGATCAACCACATCATGGACCAGGCACCAGTGTCCAGCCCGCAAGGACTACACGAGCACCCCAAAGGCCATTAAAGTCTCGAAGCCGAGAGAAACGCTCCATCCGAACAGCGGACTTACCGTACTTTCGGGGGTGGTAGCACAAATTAGTGTGAGAGGGAATCAGCACCACGTGCAGGTCATCCTCTGCCCTGTAGTAATGGCGGCTGGATGGCGTCCATTTGACTGCGTGAGAGTTGGAATTGGTGTGGGGGATGAGAACGGACGCAATCAAGGGTCCGACAAGGACTATCAGTTGATCCACGGTTCGCCAAGACCCTCCGAATTTCAGCGACTCCGAGCCACCACCGTTCGCGGTCTCACAGAAGGATGCCGTGCCGCTCTCATGCGCATCCGCTTGGACGGGACCCTTCGAGGGAGCGTCCCGCTACCTATGAACTCACTAACACCACCGTCAGTTCGCACGAGCAACGGTGCCGTGATGGATGGCCTCCCGTGTCACGCGTATGAGGAGCTCCAACGGCGCAAAGCATCACGGCACGGGCGTAAGGTACAACTGCGATCGGGCAGACTGGGCGGGGGATCACGGCACCTGGTAAAAGTTGATTCGATGTTGTTTAAAGATAGGCCGGCAGTACCGGCAAAAAACCCAGCTGGCTTCAATTCGCGTGCATGAAAAAGACCTGGATATTGGCAGCAGAAATAATACACAAACTGCGTGGTTATCAATGGAAGACAAGCAATTTAAAAGAAGGGAAAAAAAAAATAAAAAATGGTGATAGCATCGTTACAGCGTGTAAAGGTCCTCTCTCTGGAAAGTTATCATGCACCATCAGCACCTCAAGGACCGAGATCGTCAACCAGAGTAAGCGGTTAGCGTGTCCCTGGAACTCACCGCTTTCCTTGGTCCATTCGTCATGCTTTCTGATATCCTCCTGGCTGACCGTTGGCCGTACGCTCTCTAGCGACTTGACAAAGTCGTTGAAATGTAATGGTGGCTCCTGCAGTTCGTCACTCTCCACCTGTGTCCAGTTTTTCTCGACAGCATCCGGGTCGCCAGGTGAGCATGGCGTCCATTTGATGATGGCTGAGTCCGGGTCAGGCTGAACAGGTTTGAAATGTGTGGCAGATAAAACCTTCCGGACGGGTTGCATGAGAGCGTCGCGAACAACGACAGCAATATCAGAGCCAGAGTAACTAGTAGGTAAAGCCGAGTCAACGAGAACGTGCGCCATACGAATCGCAGACGTACCCTTCGGAGCGTATCGCTAATGTACGGTAATCCTTTGGTGTGAGCTCACATGGGGTAGACCCAACATGTATCTCAAACATGTGCTTCCTAGCATCAGTACCAGGAAGCGGGATGTATATTCGCTTCTCAAATCTCCAGATTCGACAATGTTAATTTTCGGAGATCGCTCGGCCAGAAAGAATCTCACCGTCGCTTGATGGCAGGGTCTAATTGCCACGGGATATTTGTGGCGCCAAGTACAAGCACACCGGTGTCGTCGTGACCGACGCCGTTCATTTGAACGAGAAATTCTGTTTTGATGCGCCGCGAGCCCTCAGACTCTCCCTCATTTCGAGTACCGGCAAGCGAGTCTACTTCATCTATGAAGATAATAGCAGGTTTTGATTCACGGGCCATCTGAAAGAGTTGTTTGACAAGTCTGCAGCGTCGCACGCGTGTGAGAAGGATTTCGCATCTCAGTAAGAAAAGAAAGAGAGAAAAGGCCAAGGACGCGTACCGCTCCGAATCACCTTGCCACTTGCTAACCAAATCACTAGAGCTGACACTGAAGAACGTGCTCTTTGCTTCCGTCGCGACCGCCTTGGCGAGGTAGCTCTTCCCCGTACCTGGTGGTCCATAAAGCAAGATACCTCGCCAGGGAGTACGCTTCCCCGTGAACAAATGGGGAAACTTAATAGGTAAGATGACGGCCTCCTTCAGCGACTCCTTGGCCACCTCGAGCCCGGCGACGTCATCCCAGCGGATGTTGGGTTTGTCTACGAGGATCGCGCTCGTGAGACCAGCGCGGAGCTTCTTCACCTCAGGATCTTGGTCGCCATCCTCATCGTCCTTCCTGGGATCCCGCGCGCATCATGTACTCTTGATCTGCACAACGCAGGGGGAAAGAGTGGGAATGAGAACTCACTTCTTTCCTTCACCACCAGGGCCCCCATGAGCCATCCCATTCGCTCCTATCGCTCTTCGTGCACGCTTTTCGCTTGATTGCGACAAGTGTTCCTTGAGTTGTTCTGCACGGCCTAGGTACTCCGCAATTTTGGCCTTGATGAGGGCTTTGGACCGTTCATTCTTCTCATCTACACATTCAATTCCGGGATGATTTTTTTTTGCTCTTGTTGGCACTACAACATAGTAGGAGGTAGGACAGACAAACATTTAAGTGCAAGCATGAAGTAGTCGAGGGCATTTTGGTACTGCTTGTACGCCTCAGGATAGCTCTGTTTCTTGTCTTCGTCAATTGCAATCTGTACGAGCTCGATCGCACGCTGGAAATAAATATAGTACCATCAGCTCAAAGCGCAGCGTGGCACAGTAAATATAGTATGTTTACGTCTAGGTTGGCGCTTGACATGGCAACGGGAAAAGATGGGAACCTCCACAGGTCAGCAGTACGGTTCGGACAAAAACCACCAGCGTTAAGATCGCGATAGTGTGTTCCGTTGGTAGTGACACGAGTGAGTAATAAAAGATTATCCTCGCTTTGGCCATTATAATGTCTTCGGGATACCCGGGCCGCCGTCGCCACATGAAGCTGACGCTTTCTTATCACTCCTCATAATCACTCCTCATATTTACAACCTCAGCAAACTTTTCAGTGGAGTCAGCTCCTTGCCGCAGTCACATTCTCAGTACCTGATACTGATTCCTTGGCATGCTTTACGAGAGCCTGTGCAAATATCCTAACTGCCCGAGGCTCGACCCGATCCGACCATCAGAAGCCCCAACCCAATTGACCTGAAGTGATCCACACGGCCACCACACCGTTCCACGTACATATTCCGGGGAAAAAGATAGTCATTTGATTTGCTGAGAGTACCGGCTTGCATTTTGCACCGTACTATACGTCAAGAAGGAAGTCGAAACTGGAAATCGTGCAGCGAACATCCAGAACCGCTCTTGTGCCGCTCCGAAACTCCAAGTACAGCATGTAACGGCTACGCGACGTATTCGGCGAGAGAAGCAACCGCAAGCACTTTGGAAGCTTCGAGCTACTCAATTGTGGATTCTACTTTCCACAAGCCATCCGTCGGTTATCGTAATTAGAAGGGCGAATCAGAAACGAAAGGAAGCGAAGCTGGCGCGCGGAACTCACGAACAACGGGGTCAATTGGAAAGAATCGCCGGGGGCGTTACCGCTTTTCAAAGCTAGTCCGTCTGAACAGCTGTTCAACAAACAAACAAACCACAGCGCCGCATCATTGCATTTCCCGGAGGAGAGTAGCCGTCGCACGTTCGTGTCCAATACCGATTCCATCTGTTTCTTACCCATGTGGAATTAGACATAAACGCATGAACACGCGAGCGATGCGAGCGAGCCCAGATGGGCAGAGGGCTAGCTGTCCTTCGCAACTTACGAAATCCATCCCAGTGGTACCAACCAATGACTTTTCTGCCTCATACCCCTTTTTGGTTTTTCAGACGGGACACGCTGTACCCACACATGCACATGTGGAGTGTGTACCATGCCCATGCAGCAGTTTGGCGTTGATGTTCATCGTTCATCTTCTGCTGGCATCCCGAGGTTGTGTGCTCCCTGGAGAAAGCGAAAGCATGATGAAAGGAGGATCAGACGCTTAGTGAACATAAAGCGGCACAGAGCTTCACAACCCACGAATATTTAGAGAAGTACACCAAGGCTATGAATGCAACACAGGCAAGAGGATCTGGAGATAACGGCGCGCGATCCGGGAAGGGATAGTAAAGTAGGAGTGAAAGAAACAAAACGGAAATAATCCGAAGATGGATAAACGCCTCCTCACCCACGCATTAGCGACCGCGCGTGGCTCTCTGCGTACACATGTTTATGCGACGGCTTCGGGACCATATGACACAGCTCTATTGTTTGCACCCATGAGTGCGATATACACTCATCAATCAACGCGCGCTGCTTCGGATCAGGCTCAAGCATACGACGGATAAGGGAGCGGCACGAGCGGGGACTGAGGTTATTGATCGTCGGGGGCGTTGCGCTCTGCTGAGGGTTGGCACAAGCAGACGCATATGCCGCATACAAGCCATCAGATGCCTGCGCAGCACGCCAAGGCAACTCTTGGAAGTGCAGACAATAGTACACAACGGCGACTGCCCAGATGTCGACTAGGCGAGCGTCGTACGCTACAGATATCGTAGAGCGATCAAAGGGTGTAAAAGGCACGATAAAAAAGGTTCAACCTACGTTTGCCAAGGAACTGCTCAGGTGCAATATAGGGCTCACTACCGCATAAGCCCGAGGACATGTGTACCGTGGCCTCCCAAGGCAGACGATACACCGTCGATGCGCCATAATCTCCAATCTAGTCGGGATGAATGGCGGAAGTCACAGAATATGCCATGTAGCCCACCTTTATCTGACCCTTGCCATTGAAGAATATATTCTCGGGCTTGATGTCACGATGGGCAACACCCTGCGAGTGGAGGTACGAAACACCATGCAGTATTTGCCTGAAGCAGCACTCGATTTCGCTCGTAGACATCTGCCCTTTCTTGATCGCGGCATAGAGATCACCACCTGGACAGAACTCCATGACCTCGCACCAGTGCTGATTGTCGTCTTGAACAAGATCGACGGTCTCGACAATGTTGATATGGTGCAGAGTGGATGATATACAAAATTCGGCGGTAAGTTTCTTCACATATTCCTTTTCTGACTCGTTCTTGCGTCGCTTTCTGAACTCCTGCAAATCACGAGGTTCATAAAGATCGGGGAGAGCCCAGAAAAAAGATCACCTTGACGGCGTATAACTTCTCCTCACTTCTATCCCATTTGTGTGCGAGGCGCACAACAGAAGTAGCACCCTTACCGATGGCAACGCGTTCACAAGTGCCATATTTCTTCAAGAGGTTCGTGCTCTCTCCGCCTGTTGATTTGGGGCCTTCAGAATCGGACTTCCTGCTGCTCGCAGAGGAGCGTGCGGATGATTTGCGGGAAAGCTTAGGCGCTGACCCGAGTAGGTCTTTAAGATTGAACTTGTGGCCGCCGTCAGTAGAGTGGACGGATGGAGGACCCTTGGAGCGGGGCACAGGACTTGCGTCAACAGGTGTGACTGGGGCAGGGGCATCTTTCTTAGACCCTTTAGATGGCCCGAGAGCGGGGGATGATAACAGCGACGATAGATCCGGTTTGGTACCGGACATGCTAGGCGCCCTGCTCGGAGCTTGACTCGGTGGCCGGCTCGGGGGGCGTGTCGGAGGAGCACTCCATGCGTTACTTTCTGATGGAGAAGGCGAACTCGTGGGTGACGGTGAGGTCGACGTCGTGGTCGAATGCGAGCCCTGGACTTCTATGGACGGATGGTGCACGACTAGGGGCTCCAAGTTTCTGTGGTTGTGGCCATTGCCCGACTCCCGAAAATGGGAATTATGGTCGGGGGAAAACGGTGAGAATGATGACCTCCACTGTGCGGGATTAGCATGGCCGTTGGCAAGTAGAGGCTGTAAATCCTTCTGATGGGACATGGGCCCATTGATACCATTACTGAGGGAGGGGGAACTGGGGTTTGCGGTGGACGTCTTTCTGTCACAATTGGGGGGCTCTGAGCAGTCCTGACCGTCTCCTTCTGATGTGGCCTGGGCATCGTCGGGGGTGTCTAAAAGAGCCATGATGTAGAGTGGTGAGGAGAGGGGAAGAGTGGGAGAGTGACGAGGGGGGAAGGCTGAGAGGGATGTGAGACCAGAGGGTATTGGATAAGTGAGGAGTCGTCAAGGGAAGATGGAGCTGGGTGTGTTTATTGAGCGGTCATGATGAAGGTCACGTTCAGGTGAGGCGAGCTAAGTTATGTCGAGTCGAGTCGATTCAATCGAGCGGTCGAGAAACTTTGATGTTTGGTGACAAGTCCGAGAAAGGGGAACACGAAATATGAGTGAATTCCACGTCTGACTGACAAGATGGGAGGGCGAAAGACCGAATGCCGACTGCTTATGATCCATCCCTCCTGCTGATTAATAATGCTGATTGCTTCCTACCCACGTATTATGTAATTAATCTATTCCAACTCCTGCCATGCCAGCAGTGCACCGGTTAGGTTAGCCTCAAGCAAGTTTTTTTTAATTCCCGCCAACCCTGGGACATTCTCACGCGCCACTCGGTATCACGCATGCAATCACATCACTCGGCAAACATTATTTGCAAATGAGACCTTTTCGCCTTTCGCCCGAGTGATAGGCCTAGCAAGTTCAGAACAAGCTCGTGACGGCTCACGGGCCGGTCCCTCGTGGGAACAACCGAACAACTATACAGTCATTGGAATCAAGGTTCATTAGCCACAGCTGTGGCAACTGCGACGTAGCAACAATCGACCGACGACTGACACACATATAATCCGCCCTCGCTTTCAGAAGAACGAAGGTCAGCCCCCTGGTCCTCCTCGTGAATATTCACCTAATAAGACAAAGAAACGCGATCATGGTCAACCTTCGTTCACAAAAGCGGCTTGCCGCATCCGTTGCTGCCGTCGGCAAGCGTAAAATCTGGCTCGATCCCAATGAACAGTCAGAGATTGGCAATGCCAACTCACGGACGCACGTTAAGAAACTTATCAAGGATGGTCGCATCATCATCAAGCCCACAACCGTCCACTCTCGTGCTCGCACTCTCGATCTCCTTGCCGCTAAGCGCAAGGGTCGTCACACAGGCGTGGGAAAGCGGAAGGGTACCGCAGAGGCTCGTATGCCAACTAAAGTCCTTTGGATGAGACGGCAGCGTGTTCTTCGGAGGTTGCTCCGAAAATACCGTGAAGCGGGAAAGATTGACAAGCACCTGTGCGTTTCACTTTCTATCACATGAGTCTTTTCTTGATCTCTCAATCCTCTCCTTACCAAAAGCTACCACACCCTCTACCAAAAGTCCAAGGGTAATGTCTTCAAGAACAAGCGTGTGTTGATGGAGTATATTCATAAGGCAAAGGCGGAGAAGTCCCGCACAAAGATCCTCTCCGACCAGATGGAGGCCCGCCGCATCAAGAATAAGGTGCAATCATCTATCCCTCACAATCCGATCGAGTATTCCCTTGTACTGATGAATGTTGTATTTGCTTTACATTGCAGGCGATTCGGGAGCGCCGTGCTGCGCGTGTTGCGGAGAAGAGAGAGGCTATTCTTGCGGTGGAGCACGAAGGGGCCAAAGCATGAGGTGTCTTGTCTTATCCCCCGGATTCGCATTATTTTATGCCATGCCACGCCATGCTGCATACATGCCAGCATGAATGTACTCCAGGTCATTGCCATGCTCGCATGTATTTGTGTGTGTACGAGGGTCTCATAGTCAATGAGGGTGTCTGGTGTCTGTCGTTGTTCGTAAACCCGTCTTAAATGTGGCCGAAATGGCAAAATGGCAAGGCCGTTGGTGGTATCACTTGAAGGGTCACAACCATCATGAGCCCTGCTGTGATACACTACATCTTCAAAAACGATGTCGACCGTAAGTCATTCTCTCCGAAAAAATCGAACACTCTGAATGAAAACATGGATAGGAAAAGCCCATGTTCTCGATCGACGCCCAGGCGAAGTCTTTGTGCACTACCCCGGCACGGACAAGCGCCTCGACGAATGGGTTCCTGCAGATACTGTTCGTGCAGCCACTCCTCCGCGAGGTTCTACCTCCCCCGGCCGTGATGAGACACTGTCGCCTCGCATGAACGGTATGGGCACCCGCAAGCGACGACGCTCGGCATCCCCTGCAAAAGCACAGGATCGAGATGCCCAGGTCACGACACAACCCCCTGCAGCCCTATCAACGATAGCCTCGGCCCGGCGCAACTTTGACAAGGTCAACTTTGGGCCTTGGCAGATCAAAACCTGGTGAGTGCGGTACTTCCGTTCTTTGTTTTTGCCCTGCTTAGTGGGCAGGGGGGGCTTTCGGGCTGACATGACCATTCGTCTCTCCCCTCTGCCACAGGTACTTCTCCCCGTACCCACTCACGGATGGGGATGGCGAGGACGCTATCGGACATGGACGTACGATGGACCTCTTCGCAGGTGCGGTCAACCGCGAGAACGCGGGTGGCGTTCTGTGGGTGTGCGATCGGTGCTTCAAGTACATGACCGACGGAACGTCGTGGGAGGTACACATGGTGCGTTCCGCGGTTTCCCATCTCCCTGGGGCATTAATGGGAGGCTTATTTACGTGCTCGTGCTCATCCCACGCGTGACACATGCCCACAGAGGAGGTGTACGCGTAAGCACCCACCGGGTAGGAAGGTGTACCAGCGAGGCGCGCACACGATCTGGGAGGTAGACGGCGCGAAAGAAAAGGTGCATATGCGCAGGCCGCGGTCAATTTTCTTTTCTTACGCGACGAGAGCAGCTATATTGCCAGAATCTGTCACTATTTGGAAAGCTGTTCATCGACATCAAGACACTTTTCTTCGACTGCGATAACTGTGAATGCCTGCATCCCCGTCGATCTAAAGCACATTGCTTATGTACCCGAGCAGTCCTTTTTTATATCTTTACCGACGCCGACTCCCAACGAGATCATGTCCTTGGCTTCTTCTCAAAGGTAACTGATTGGCCCCACTCGTTCAAATTTCTTTATTTAACACAACCTTTCAATAGGAAAAAATATCCTATGATGACTACAATCTCGCATGTATCGTAGTTCTTCCTCCATATCAGAAAAAAGGTTACGGAATGCTCTTGATCGAGTTCAGTAAGCGAATACCTCTTCCTCTCCATATTCTTGGCTGACCTACCGGATAGGTTACGAGCTTTCTCGCCGTGCTGGCCGCATTGGAACTCCTGAGCGTCCTCTCTCCGATCTCGGTCTACGCAGCTACTTAGCCTACTGGGTGTCTACCATTATCCGATTCCTCCGGTACGCTCTCCAGCTCCGATCCACCTCGTTGCCCACCTCGACCTTACTCTCGCATACAACCAGCCAACTTCTCTCCACGCTTCCGCCCGACCTATCCCCAATCAAGACCGTCGGCCACCTGCCCGACCTCTCTCACGTCCGCACAGACGTAGACACGATGCCATCCCCGCAGAAGCGCACCAAGCGCACCAAAGGCTGGGACGGCGAGTCAGCGGCGCCGAGCTCGCCGGAGGCGGGGGGTAGTGCGTCGCCCGCAACGCGCGACAGCTTTGGCCTTGGCCCATCGGGGCCCGCGGTACACATACAGTTCGAAAAGATGTACGAGACGGTGCCTGCGCCGGACGGGAGCGCGGCGGTGCACACAGTGGTGCGCTGTACGCTCGCAGAACTTGCGCGCGCGACAAATCTGCGCGTCGAGGATGCCGCGTTTGCGCTGAATGAGTGCGGGCTGCTCGTTCGGAGGGAGGGCGAAGGCGACGCGATGACGATCGCGATCTCGCGGGAGATGGTCGAGGCCGTCGCGCGGGAGCGGAATGTCAAGCGGATGTGTATTGACTTTACAAAGGTCTTGCTCTAAGGTCGCTTCGTGCGTGTACTCCTTGTGAGGATACGGTCATTGCTCGAAAGTGTCTGCCACTCAAACCGTCGTAAATTCGCGGTACTGTCCCTAGGGGAAAAAATTGAGAATTAGGACTGCGGCACCTGAGGGGAACTCGACTCGTGAACACTCTGTTGGAAGAGGTCCCTTCATACGTTCTTCTTGGGTAAGACCTGCCTGACTCGATGATCCCTACCTACCGGCCAGCCATCCGCACCCGCAGATCAGTCATGACGTTCACTCGCCGCAGAAAGACTCTTCACACAATACAGCCAAAAGAGAATAGAGACCCAGAATTAGGAACGTGGGACCGTGAGCTGCTCTGATGGGCATCTGCCAATTGGCCATGACAGAGTTGTTCTCGTTTGGCCGCGAGAACAACGCAGACCAAGGAGTAGTGAGCAGCAGGCTCAGGATCACCAGTGGTGTACCGTTGATTGGCCTCCGAGTGGTGAGATTGTCCGTGTAGATCCCCATACGGCTTGAACAACAACATCGAAGCTCGCGTGTTGAAATCAGCAGTCTCAACAGCGAAGGCTGGAAACTGCTGTGGGCTAGACCTCCTGGTGATATCGGAGCGGCCGTGCACCCTCGCGGTCTTGTTGCGAAGACAGAGAGATTGTAGCCTTTTGTCAGGGTCCCCGGAGATGCGCTTAGCGTGGATGGTGCCGCTGGCATTCCCCCAATTGATTGAATCATTTTGCTAGCCGGAGAACACGTCTCGGTAATTTCCTAAGCGGGCTTTCACGGGATGGAGACTGATCAACCAGAAGGGGGACAAGATGGTGACAGTAAGAAGGACAGAAACCTGTGAAGAGCCGAACTCGCAAGTATCACAAGATAGAGCTAAGGGCAGATGCGTATGAGTATAAGTCTAGATTTCATTCATCTTCACAGTCCTGCTGCCGACAGTTGTCAGTTGTCAGAGAAATGAATGGTCATTCTGAGGTACTACTTATGATCCACTAATTCCGCTGATGGCCGGGGTAGCTCAGCTGGGAGAGCAACAGACTGAAGCCCGACCTGTAGGAGTCTTCCACAACTTCGGTGCATTCTGGAGGTCCCGTGTTCAATCCACGGTCCTGGCATTTTTGCCGATGAAACCTACCAATGTACACGGTCACGCCAGAGGTTGTACAACGCCCATGTTCACGTGTATTCTGGACATCCCCTAGATTGAATGTGCGGGAGAGATAGACGGCAAACTGTGAAGCATGTGAAGCTTGAAGCTTAAAGTTGTGGAACCGTGACAACGCCAATTTGGAACCTTACGAGCACAAATGCATAACTGCAGTGCTGATATATAGATGCGTAAATCCTCAGGCCTCAGCCAGTGAATCTCACTGGCTCACTGGCCACCGCATTGAGTGACCGGGTGTAAATCCGGGCGCGGCACAATCCGGGCGCAATGAGGTTGGCTCGCAGGGTTGCAAAAACTAGGAATTCGTCGAAAGGTAATCGAGAGGTTCACTCAGCATACAACATAAGACTGATCTAGGGCCTTGAATTAACAGAAACGAAGATACCTCCCCACGATGCCTGGCTCTGTGGTTGCGCTCCGGTGGAAGACTGGCAGGCAGCACATTATCCAGGACTGACCAAGAAATGTCTCGACACGGGAGGAAGGTCTCCCCGAGTGAAGAACACACAGAGGTGCTGTTCACGGGGGCGCACGGCATGGCCAAGAGTTGATGAGATAATGGGTAACAATGAAAAAGAGTGAGTGACTCTGTATCTTGTTCCTTTCACAGCTCACCAATTTTTTGTCTCCGAGTCGTCTGGGAATGCCAGCCAGCAAGGCGGGGGAATCATTATCAACTGTGTTGTGTTGGCTTGGCGCCCGGCGGGCGCCGCTAGTGACTGCGATTGAGGGCGGAACCAGCTGCTCATTCGTCCTTGAAATGGCACAAGTCACAGACACCGGAATTATAGACGTGGTACTGTAAACGGAGCTCAGCGGAAACCAGGGACTGTCTCAATTACCTCTTGATTCCCCGATCACGCAACGGAGAATCAGATTGGCATACAGTTGACTTTCTCATAATGCATAATGCACAATCGTTAACCATTTCTTTTTTCCCCAAGTAACTCCACTCAAAAATTGACATGGTTGTGATGACTATCTATGTCTACCTATCCTTCCATTTACACGCACTCCTGAGCCATCAGTAAAGAATCGGAAGCAACCCGATTGCTAAGCGCCCGATGCATTATGAGAAAGTCAACTGTAGTAGGGCTGCGGACCATTTGAGTAACAGCGGAAGCTCGGGAGACACCTTCGTTATATTCAAAGCATCAACGCATCAGCATGTCAAGATGTCAACCCTCACCGTGACGCCGCCGACTTGGGTTATCTCGAACTCCAGGTGCATTTCACGTAAGGCAATGATGATCACTGCACTTGCCTGTCGGCGTTGACCAGGCTGGAAACATTTCATCTTGGGTTCTGTTCCCCTCAATCTTGGCTTAATTAAACAAGGCGAATAGGCATTATCCACCTCTACTGTGACTTACACTGTCCTCCCTATACTTACTCTCACGGAAGACCTCGTGACCCATATTAATATTCTCTACTTCATTGATATAATGTCCTTCATGCAACTCATCTTTGACATTTTAAAATGTAATCCAATTTAGGTCGAAAAAATACTGAAACCTGACTGGATGGCCGCTCAGTGTTGAATTGGCTCACAATCTTGAATGCCCACTGTGGATTCATCTCTCAAGCTTTCATCTCTAATCATCTCCAACTCTCAGTTTTCAACGCCATGACGCACGCCACGGAGGGCCAGAGCGCCAATGCCCCCTACAGCCAAGCCGAGTATATGAGTGTGAAGGAGACAGCATCGATGCATCATCACTGGTAAGACGGGCCAGGTGTTGCCGACCAGAACCCCACGACCCCCCACACGCTAGAACATCTCCGCGTAACATGCCAACTTCCCCACAGGGTAACGATTGGAGGACTGACGCGAACGGGGCATCACATGCATCACACCCACCACTCACCGACAACTTTCGATGGAACCAATGACGTATCGAGTGGAGGCTCCACCCAAGGATGTCCAAGGATGTCCAAGTCGTCAGCAAGAAGAGGAGAGTGCTAAGGTGAAGTGGATCCTGTAGCGTAGAGTACCGCTACCAGCGCGAAATGCGCGTCAGGCGCATGCGTATCAGGGCGCTCCGCGAGGAGTGTGAGATAGTAGTCGCGCACATGCGAACACGATTAGAACAAGCCTACGCAACCAAGCAGGGCGAGGTAGTGGAAGAGGTAAAGTAATGGAAGAAGGTTCCAATGTAGACGATATTGAGGTTGACTCCAATTGGCGCATACTGAGACGTTGTCGTCAGCTGAGTACGAGTGGTAGCTGACAGGATCCTTGAAATATTGGTATTGCTTTGAGTATTCTGGAGGGTATATTAGGGTGATGCGTGATCAACGACAAACATAAAATGATTTGTAGTTCAAGGCATACCAAAATTGAAAAGTTTAACTCATTGCATGATTGTATCGTCCAGCTGTGCGAAGACATCAACCGACAACCCTGCATTTACGATCTCTGCGAATCACCACTTGCACCCCTCTCTAGCACAAGTGCCCTCTGTGATCGCAATGTCGGGGACGAGGGTGCAAGAATAGCTTCTAGAAACGACCAAAGGGTCGCCATCTCCGTCACATCCGCGCCGACATCTGTCATTGGCGTGCCTTCCTCGTCATCCTTGTGTTCGATCAACCATAAGTATTGGATGATGGTACGATGACTTATTTTCCCTCCAAGTTAGCCATGAGGGTCCAACACCACTTTTGCCCTTTAGCACGTACGACGAGGGAAGTGACATTCGATGATTACCTAACTGCAACCCATGAGCGCCATGTGTTGGCCTTTGCCCCATGCGACTTACGCCTCAACACTTATCTCTCCAAGATGTCTGACAATATTGAATTGGGCATTAATGAGAACCTAGGCACACTCGGAGCGGACGCCGCCACGGGTAAGCCTTCTTGTTTGACTACCTCGTCCTCCCTTGGTCAAACTTGAGACGTGTAGATATCGACAATAGCCCTACCAGTCGGCCTCAGATATCTAGTCATACATCCCCATTAGAAGCTGGGTTTTCCGATGGATCAGGTGCTCTGTTTTCCATTTTCATGAAAATAGCGGAAGAAGAGGACAAGAAGATGACCGACAACTGGAAAGGTGATGCAGATGGCATCATTCTCTTTGTATGCACAAGAAAATATGTCTTATTATCCCGCATTCTAACCTGGTTTTGTAGACTACTTTGTTCTCTGTCATAGTCGCTGGATTCCTTGCACTGGCTTATCCAAACCTTCAGCAAAGCTCTCAAGACACTTCTGCTTTCTACCTTGCGCACCTGTACCAAGTCTCGGCCGCTAACAGCTCAATTGCTCCTGTTCTTCCTCTTCCTCCCAATCTTTCTGATCCATCCACATTTTCAGCATCTTCATCTGCCATCTGGGTCAATGTACTCTGGTTTATGAGCCTTATAATCAGTCTTACTTGCGCACTTTTAGCGACGATGCTGCAACAGTGGGCGCGGCGATACCTCCGAGTGACCGGGAAGCGGTACAGTCTCCACAAGCGTGCACGGATTCGCACATTCTTTGCAGAAGGAGCAGACAAATGGTATCTTCCATGGGTAGTAGAGGCACTACCTGGGCTCCTCCATGCATCTGTCTTCCTGTTCTTCGCCGGCCTACCAATATTTCTGTTCGGAACCAACCACACGGTTTTCACCGCAGTTCTCTCATGCGTTGTCACGAGCGGTCTTGCGTATCTACTCATTACCTTCATGCCGTTGGTCTGCCATGACAGTCCATATCACACCCCGCTTTCCACACTTCTTTGGTTCTTAGATGCTGGAATACGGCACCATTTCCTCTGGTTATCTGAGCTTTACGTCTTCTACTGTTTGAATATCCTTGTCGTCGTATCGGCTGCCGCTCAGCGCCCCTACTACCCTCCTAGGCCCATCCATAGAATGCTACGTAACCTCTCAACCTCCGTGAAAAGGCAGTACCAGCGGTTACGGAGCGGCCCGATCAAAGAGGTGGAGATGTCTGCTCTCGAGTCATCCTGGGAGATTGACGCCCGAGGATTGTCATGGGCGTTTGATTTTCTGGACGATGAACATGACCTAGAACGGATTCTTGCGGCCATCCCTGGATTTTACAACTCTGGTCTGGTGAAGGAATCTCAGAGAATCCTTACTGCAGTCTCGGAAAGGATATCAAGTGCCGTATTACAATTGATGGATCGTTCGCTTTCATCTGATTTAGTTCAAGAAGACGTGAGGAAAAGGAGGGGCGCAATGTGCTTGAAAGTTCTGGAAGTTCAACCGGATTTGCGACACGCGACTATTCAACAGTCTCTACATTTCATCGGCACGGGTGTGTTCAAATGGATCGACTTGGGACTTCTTGCAGAGCGAGATGACAATTTTGGGGCCAAGTGTGTCACTGCCCTGGTGACCGTATACACACGCGGATCTGATGGACGCTTTCCCTCGTCTATAATGGGCCAGTTACGCGTGTCGGGGCCATACGTAGCCCAGGGAGACGACTTGTTGTTCTTTAATCTCCTCGACTTCATGCTGTGGCTAGTTCTCCACCACCGCTCAGTTTCTCGTTCTGATTTCCAGGTTGTGGAAAACGTGTTGGATGCGTTGTGCAAATTTGACGTCGCAGGCACTTCGCCTGAACTACAGCATCCGTTTTGCGCTCTGTGGAATGTCTTTTTGGACTTTCAGGAGCACGCCCCCCAGAACCTCGCAGCGGCAAATTTGCGGGACTTCGTGCGGCTCCAACGGACTTTCACACGGGGCTTCGTGCGGTTCCTGCGAAGTCCCGTGCATCCTTTGGCGGGAAATATGGCGGAGGAGTTCCAGCGGTTCTTTTCGCAGAGTCGGTCGCAAACTTCCCTCGCCCCCCTACTACGTTTGCTCTTAAACCGCATCGTCACCGTGTACAATGCTTTACATGCAAGCTCCGATGTCGCAGCAGCTACCCTCCCGGTACCTCCAGACGCTTGGCACGAAGATGACCCAGTAGAGCGCTCATACCCACGTTGTGATCACCCGAGCCACCAATTTGCCAATGCCTCGAATCCGCACCCTGTCGAACCATCCCAGGCCGCTGATGCAGCTACAGACCTCGACAGTGTATTCTCACGGGGCTTTCCCCCATCTACATCTCAGGCCCTGGGTGCCGTTGATCCTGCGTCTACGCAGTCCCCCACCTCTTCATTTCATCGCCATCGGTCTTTACAACAGGCCCCCTCGTCTCACGCCTCCCACATCACTACGCCGAACTCACTGCTCGTGTCAATGGATGGCCTCAGGCTGCCCGTCACCTCGTCACCTGGGGCGCTATTGGGTCCGGACCCATTCTCTAATCCAAGTGAGATAGCGACAGTCAGCACACCACCCCCCAACACTCTTCCAATCGGAGCATCCCTAGTTGATGCTGTGTCACTCACGACCGAAAATTCGCATCATGGGCTCTCTTCGTCGCAAGGCGCCGTGGATGTACAACCTTCAGTCACTGCACCAATACCTTCGCCCCCACCATAGCATTTCGGCATCTTCTCTGCATGTACCTCTCTCTCTACTGTAGGCTTGCTATCGGACGGTATATGGGCTTCAGTGCCTGGGCCAAATGATTTTTCCAAGCACCCGCTCGTCACTTCATTGGTATTAGAGTCTGCTCTACTGCGTGCTATGTCGTGACTTCCTACGTACACGACATAGGATATTTGTTCTGCCACATATATATTCAACGAGACGAGACACCGCGTGTTTGCCTGGCCTGCTGACTAAGACGCTCTCATCAACAGGTCGCGGTCGCGCTTCCGACGCGTCACGTTGCACGATGGGCAGCTGCAGTGCAAGTCTTACCACCACAACAAGCTATGGTGTACCAAGAGGACTTGATAGAGAACAAGCGCATGTGTGTTACCTTGGTTGTGTCGGTCGAATCTTGGGTTGAACCACGGCTCGGGACTGCGCAGTGCAATGGAATCCATTCGACACGGGAATCCAACCATTGCTCGCAAGACTGATGAATGACACCCGCCCATCCACCTTTCTCTTTCTCTGTGGCAATGCCTTTCTTGATTCCAGGTTCCCGCACGTCTATGGCTCTTCGGGCTCCTCCAGTAAGAGTACACTCTCACTCCTCGCCTCTAAGCGTATACCCACATTTGTCTCGTCCCAGATCAAATTTCCCGCCTCTCCTCCGCAATCAGAGTGCGAGTCTGTGACGCCCCGTTCTCAACCGTATCCAGACACGCCGCCCATTTTGAACGCAGACATTTTCGATACAGTCCCCTTCTCCGTAAGTACCACCGCTGAGCATTCAGAGTAATTCTGATTAGTTCGTTGTCGCAGGCATCTTTCTCGGCGTTTCTTAATTTCTCTAACCAGGATGACACGCTGCAAATCCCCGTTAATACGGCGGACATAGCCGCAGATCCTGTCAAGGATGCTAAGCGTTTATCGAATCGGGCCGAGGCTAGCTACTATGTCGAGGTGTGCGATTTCTCCAGTGGATATACAAAATGCTGATGGTCGTCAAGCAACTTACGAATATCAGAGACGTTGACTCTGAGTGGGAGGACGACGAAGTCGAAGTAAGCGTACCCTAGACTCGGCTTTCATCCGTACTCAGCTTCTAATTTACAGGAAGTCATGATCATTTCGCAGAAGCCAAAGAGGTCTCCTGCGCTTGTCGGTTCGTCCGTGGCCCACGATCTCCCCACTCCTCCCTTTAGCCCGCCAGTGGAATCTCTTGAGCCCGTAGTTGCACAAGAATCCTATACTATCTTGCGAACACTGCACCGTACGCAAACTTCACACCTCTCCCTAGCAGTCGCCTCGGGTTGTGCGCCATCAATAAAGAAAGTCACACTTCGCCACGCCTTATATGCAATCCGCACATACCGCCTACCGCTGTCCCGTGCTGCGCTTGCCGAACGCGCAGCGCTCGAGGTGCTCTCCGCACGCAGCAGTGGGGAAAATCCATACGTCCAACGTGCATCACGATTCTGGGATGACGGCCAGACGCTATTCATCGTGCTGGAGCACTGTGGGGGCGGGGACTTGATGAGGCTCATACAGGCCGAAGGCCCCGTGGACAGCGCACGTATGAAGCGATGGGCGTGTGAAATTGTGAGCACTCTTCTCTTTCCCTCTCCACCATGGTCTCTGGCTGAGTTCGAACATGGTAGACATCCGGCATCTCCTTCATACACAGCGCTGGCATAATACACAGTAACATCCGCCCCTCGACAGTCCTCTTTCGCGTGAATGGGCACGTTTGCCTAAGTGGCTTTGAACATGCCATCGTGATTGCCACGAGTCCAGATGTGCCGCCATGTATCGAAGAGAGACAGCACGGTTTACTTGCGAGCTCACGCGAGTGGTGCGAGGCTCCCGAGATGCTCTTCGGCTGGGAGATAGGGCTTGAGGTGGACTGTTGGGCGTTCGGGATTCTTCTGATATGGATGATTACTGGAAAGGTACATCTCACGCCATTGTACGATTATTGCGAGCTGATTATGTCTACTGTAGCGACCGTGGTATCGGAGCACTCGAGAAAACCCTAATATGGTTAGAGATTGTATTCTAAACGGTGTCCTGTCTGTTGCCCCGTTAGAGGGAGTCAACACGGCTCTCAAACATTTGATCACGAAGGTGAGCCCATAATTCAAATGACAGACGGGAACTTTGTTCAGAACGTGATACGTCTTACAGTGCCTCGACCGCAATCCATCAAAGAGGCCTACCGTTGAACAGATTAAGGAGTTCGAATGGTTTGCGGACATGTATGCTGTCATACTCTTCGCATTGGCGCACAGTAGTTGATACCATTTTCTCAGTGACTGGGACAGCATTTCTCTGGCACGCGTCCCAGATATCCAGATCACTCTCCCCACACCCGACATGACATCTGATGTGGCAGGAGACATGCCTAGCACCATTATTGCTCCTGACGTCTCTCTCAGTACCACCGAGACTGAGATGGAAATCGACCAATCCCTCCCATGGACTCCAGCACGAATCAGCCGACCGGTAGGACTCATCTCCCCGGGTGCCAACACAATCGCCTCAGGCCAATCGGCTGTTTTATTGCACGAAGACAGGCCGCCATTCTTTCCCGGCCGGCCCCAGAATCCCTCACCGCCATCGCTACCCAGTAGTACGGGAGGCGGTGATACGCCTACACTACAATTACGGCTGCGACAAAAGGAGGAGCAACACCATCAATCCTTCCTACCCGAATTGAGCGAGGGCGACGGCACTATGCACGTAGAGTTGGGCATATGCGTCGACGAGTTTGGCAGGTTCCTCTCCGAGTCCGAGCAAGAACACGAGTTAACGGAAGACGCGGACTCGGGCTCAGGCGAATCCCCACAAATTAGCCTGCAAGATGCGCTCGCATTGCCCATTCCGCTGCTGGTCACGCCGCGCGCAAGCGAACTAGAGTTGCGTGCCGTCCCCAGGCCAGGGCCAGGGTGGACGCCCTCGCGCCTTCCGGCCCGCCTACTTCGCTGGCGCGATAGTACTAGTACTGACGCCAGCATCGCCCGAGACTCGGCCGTAAACCCCCATACAGAGCGGGAACAGAGGCTGCCAGAGCTCTTGTGGCATGGCCTGGACGCGGACCCGTTCCGCTGGTCACCCCCGCCGCCGGTTCCAACTGAGGTACGACGAGAGTTAGGGGCCAGCGGAGGCGGAAGAGGACGCGAAGACGTGCCGAGCTCACGGCGCATGGATGCGACGTTCCGCTGGAGCAACGCGTCGCTTGAGATAGGAGTCCCGCCGCACACGCCCGTGGACGGGCATAGCCGCGCGCATGTGCACGCGACGTCCTTTGCAGCGCCGCTGACTGCTCTGACACGGCGGATACGTGAGCAAGGACGTGCACTGCTACGCAAGTCTCGCTCAAACGTGGTCTTGCCATGCCCACGCCTCTCCAACTCGTCACGTCTCTATCCTTCTCCGCTGCCCTCCCCTCTGGGGTCTACCGCAACACTCGAGGGAGGAAGCTTCGGGAGCGTGCGACGCATCGGGCTGGGGATTGGTTACTCACTCCCGAATCCGGGCCTGACTCCACAGAAAGCACGTGCTACTATTGCGCCCGCGGCTGCCCACCGGCATACTGCGCGGGAGGATAATGAAGAAGCAGTTCCGGCTGGGTGTTATGCAGGACTGGGCGGCAGGCGGCGTGGGAAGAAGAGTGCCGCGCTACAACTAGAGCAACAGGAACGACCCGAAGACGCTACCAAATCTGCAGACGGCCGCCTGGTGTGCGAGTCAGCGTCGTCTGGAGCGTCGCCATGTGACTCGGGGAGCGTACTGATACTTGGGAACCCCGGCTTTGGCGGAGCTGTCGCCCATGCTGCCATGAACAACGTGTAGCGAACATCGCAGCCTTCTCGACGATTGTGGACCTTTTTTTTTTTTTGATGGAAGAAATGCGATTTGCGATGTGCGATGCAGCCGGGTAGGTTGGAAAAGGATCTTCAAAATCCACTCTTCTCGAGAAGTCGCTGTGGTTTGCTGCTGCTCCTGTTGCTGCGGCAACGGTAGCACTCAGCTGACCTTACAACACAACCTTACCCTTTCTTGTTTCTAGCCACGTCATGACATGTTTTCCCATTTGTCTCATTCGGTTTCCTCTGTTCGCATTCGTATCTGTCCGTGGTGTCATGGCATCGCATCCGTCGCTCAGTGGATGTGTATGTGTTATTTGATAGATGTATTTTCCGAATAGAAATAGACAGAGTAGTACCCCTGTTTGTACTGTACCGCAACATTTTTCCCTTATTTCCGCATGGATCACACGAATACAAGATTCCGTTTAACAAGTTACACCCCACACCCGCAGCGAAGAAGGACTGGGTTGAAACAATGCAGCTAATGACGGAAAGACTGGAAAGAGAGATAATAATCCGAAAATATCTGTCAAATCTGAGACGCTATCCTCGTGAATTCACCTCGGGGCTGCCCGGATTGTCCCGGACGTGAGAGGCCAAGGTAGAGATGAATATAGGGTAGGTCCATTGAATTGAACGGAAGCGAAAAACGGGGGTGTGGGAAGAACAACAAGAGAATCACATATATTCGCATCACGCGCAGAGGAAGCGGAATAACAGCTTTGCGACGCGTACTGGCTAGGAAGGGTTCGACGCGCAAAGCGGCGGTTGAAATTAGCAGACCGAAGCATCGAAGGTGGGGGTAGCATCGCGGCATTATGCGTTACGTCCGGTTGAGAGATGTGACTCGACACATTGGTCACCCTTGATCTTGTGGCGTTGGTTGAGTACGACAGTCGCGGACTGGGCAGACAGGGAGGATTGAATGGGCAGGAGGGAGTACACGTATAAGACACCACGATGTGGCATCCTACACATTATGCGTTGTCGAGCTACCCGTTTTGAGTTCCAGTAGCATTGACATCGGACAACAGTAAAGGAGGATCACGTTGTAATAAGCCGCGGAGAATGGAAAACATTTTTCGAGTGAGTGAGTGAGTGACAGCTAGCTCATCGGAAGTGACCCGATGGAAGGTGCCACTCTGCCATATCAATATTGATGAATGAAGGGCGCCCAAGTCAAAATTTGGCTTTTTTGGGAAGAACAGGGCGTGAAGACAGAGAGAGAGAGAGAGGGAGTGCAGGGGACGAGATCGCCGGGAATAGAAGAGAAAGCAACGCGCAGAATCTGAATCTGGGAGAGTAGAGAAAAAGAGGATAGAAATGGATAGATATAGCATAGAGGGAAGGTGGGAGGAAGATCCCCGATCAGACATATCACACGATTGGGGTAGGTGGGTGACCTAAAAGGGGTGGAATTGGAATGCATGTGGGGATTGGTATTTATTTAAAGAGAGTGCGTGTCATGACAGGCCTGACCCAACGACATGTCCATCTCCTTTGGTCACGGCGACCGCGAAGCCGTCAACAGAATGGCCGACGAGTTCAAGGCCATCGTGACCGCCTCGTTCGACAACATCGGTTCGAACGTGGTCCTCAACAACATCGACGCTCTCCGCCCCAATCGACTCGTCCCGCCCCTCTCGTCGGAGAAGACCGCCCGCCGGTCCGCCCTTTCGTTCTTTCGCAAGCTCAAGTCCCACGCTACTTCATTCCTTGTCTCCTCACAGACCCAACCCGACCCGGCGACATCTGGCTCGCCGCCTCGTTCCTTCGTTCCTCCTCTGCCTTCGTGTCCATCGACTCCCGTTCCTCTTGCAGGCTCACTTCCGCGCAACGTTCTCACCCGTGCTTTGGCAAAGCACCCTCACATTTCCGATGATGGCCCAAACTCGTGGCCCAAGGGTTCTTTCTTTGACGACGATGACGACGACGACATAGACAGGCGCGTTCGTCCATCCACGCGTCGTATTGCTTCTGCGCTGGCCCGCCCCAACTCGCGTCTCTCTTCAGCCTTTGCTGCTGCTCCGATCCTCTTTGGTTTCTCCTCACCTTCGGCCTCTACTCCGTACTTGATAACAGAGAGACATGATGTTGTCAGGCCTGAGTCTAGAGCCAGCCTTACACATGTATGCGCTCATCTACTTCTGGATACATTTCACCCTCACCTTTTTTATTATCTACCAGCGGACATCCAAGTCGTCATTGAGACATAAACTTCGTACAAAGTTTTCCCTCCCAAAGTTACCATCTCCCCGTTCCCGTCTCTCTTCCCCATTAACCGACCCAACCCCTGCTACGCCATCGTATCATTCGCACCCATACTCAGCCGTCTTTACGGACTCGGAGCATACTTACCCATTCAGTGCATTACCTGGGGACCGTTCAATCACCCCAGAGGAAGATCCTTTCCGCAAAGATGAGGTGGTCCCCCCCTTCTTAAACAACCCACGTATTCCCAATTCTTCTCCCCGATCTCATTTCCTAGATAATGACAGTGAAATAGACAAGGAGATTCTTGGTTCTCGCCCTTCACCAATGCTTTCTAGAAGGTGGTCCTCAGATTCAGAGTCTCCGCCTTCCTCTCTCAATCACACTCTGGTTGCTGGTGGATGTCCGAGTCCTTCCCCCAGTCCGAGTCCGAATGTAGCTCGTGCTCCTTCCACGCCTTTGCAAGGTCCCAGCAGATCTCCACTCTCCCTGACATTTCCCCTCCCTCCTTCAGCTCTGGAATCCGTACCCCTCCCTGGTGTTACTGTACGAGTGACCACCCCCACGCCTGGTCCTCCCCCTGTATACCCTCCTCCACTAATTCCACCACCATCTGGCCCTCTACCTTGTCCGCCTCTTGCTGACAGCAATAATCCTTCCCAGGCGCGACTACCAGCAAGGCTACAGAACGATGTCTCCAGAAGATGTTCGGGAAGGGACTCCGGGAAGTTGATCCCAGAGTCAACACCGCCTGAGCAGACACCAGGACAGCGGCCACCTTTGTGGATGGATAGACCTCTGGCTCCTTCCACTCCCCGAAACGTGCCCGCACCATCGCCTCTAGAAGGGCGGCCAAGCGCTGCCAAATTGACTCAACAGAGGTCTGCTCCCCGAAGAAGGGATCGTCCCGCGACCCCATTTCCGCTTCTACTCCAAGCTGGACGAATACAGGACTCAACAGGGAGATTGGACGCATCGAATACAGAAACCCGTGTCCCTGGTCCTCGTGAGCAGTCAGCCTTTGACCAGGGCGCTGATGAGATTCCGGATTCTGAAGTAGAGCCTGATCGGAACTTTGACGTGAGTTATACGACATGCATTGGCCTTGTTACGCCTAGAACTGGTGCTGATATATGCATCCTCGGGTGTTTTATACAGTCTGACAAGGCAAGGAAGAAAACGTCCGTCTCCTCCAACTCGTCGGCCCAGACTACAGTATCCAGCACTTCAACAACATCCGTGTCCACAACAACATCGTTCCTTTCAGTAATCACGAACGGGACTGTGGCCACTACCGTTTCCCCATCCACGAGCCCACAGATGAGGGCTGACAAGTCCTGCCATGTATCTCAAGTGCTTGTCACCGACGAGGAGGGTAGAATTGTGAGCGCTGCCACGTATAACACCCCATCGTTGTCAACCTCTGCCAATTTCGATGCACGATCCTCAGGGATCTACATCGAGCAGGGAGGATCCATGCACGAAGCTCTGGGCGACTTATCTCTTGTTGACGGCGAGCAAGTAATAATTGGCGCCTCGAGTTGGACCGACTTCCGTGGTTACTGGGATACTTGCCCTGACGTCTCTCTTTCTCTCGCTGGCAACCCGGACGGCAATGGCGTTTTGGATGTCTCGGTTGTCGAAATTCAGCGTGCTGGAAAGATGTGCAGCGTAGAACTCTGGATAATTGCACGAACTCTAGACCCACTTCGCATCCCTGGGACCTACCCACTATCATCAGATTCTCTCTCACTGTTCCCTGTCGTTCCCCACGCTTCTCCGATTGACATATCGCAAAACGCATTGACTAAATGTAGTGGGAGCGCCCTCGGGCTTCAAGGTATTTCACCACACCACGAGGCTGGTTATTTTACACCCTCACACTCAAGACTAGGGCTTGGCAGCCGTCTTCACTGCGCGCATGAAGGTGTGAATCAGCACAGAACAGTGCTATCCTTCACAGCTACGCTTCCTACGACACTACGAGACCTTTCAAAGCGCACCGGGGATATGAGGCTTCTTGACGGTGTCTTGACACCATAGAAGAGTTTGCATCGTTTCCGAGTACCCTTTACCCTTCAACATCTTCCCCTTTGCTTGATTGATTTGTTCTATACAGCAGTCGCTCTCTTTTTCACTTCGTGTCTAGTTGCAGGTAGATGGATACCCCTCGAAACTTACGCTCACATTCATTGTAATAATTGAACACACTTACTGCCATTATCAGACACATGTATTGGTTCTGTACCATTCCCTTCAGGCAGCGATACCTGTAGTCAACTACGTATTGTACTTCCACCCATGCTTTGTTGTCGTATTCACTTTTGTTCGCTTTACCTGTGTAATGTGCCGAAGTTCACACAAAACTTGAAGTTATTTTCTACATTTATATTTTGAACATTCTTCGAACGTAAACGACACTCGTGGACCAGTCCAAGTAATCAATAGACAATGAGTGTCAGACCCTGCGCACGCTCCCCAAGGCGCGAGCAACAGCTTCGTATACTCCACGCAACTCTCTCATCCGTGAATCATCAGGCTCTGCAGCCTCACCACGCGTATGTAGTGGGGGTGGAGGTGGTGGGCTGAGTGGTACATTCTCAAATCCAAGATCACCAATGCTAGCTCCGTGCTCACACCCACCAAGTTGGCCAGCGGCGCCGAAGTTTGGTGAGGGTAAGTATGACGGAAGGACCTCTGACGTCACGGACTCAGTCATAGCTGGCGAGGTCAAACCTGAATGCGGTGCAACTTTACGACGAGCGAATGAGAGTGAACGCCAGTGCGAGCGAGGCCCGCCGCCGCCATTATTGTTGTTGTTGATGTTGCTGCTGCAGGTACTGAGCCGGGCACTATGACGACTACCGAAAAGCCCACGATACGACGACGACGACAAATGAGCACGAGGTCGGGGGGTGAACTCTCGAGTGAGCAGGTCTAGTTGGCGCGTGCGTTGGCGCGGCTCCGGTGGTGCACGGTGCGCGTACGAGGAGTACGAGGGGGCATAAGGAGGACGATACGAGGAGCAGTCTGCTGCTGCTGCTGCTGCGGCAGTCCCAGAGGCCGCCGCCGCAACCGCAGCCTCTGACTCTGAGCGGCGTTTGTTGTCGTTGTCGTTATGATACGCATCGAAAACGTGATCGAGAAATCCCCCACGGAACAACGCGCGCGCAAAGAGCGCCTTTTCCGCATCGTCCACCACCACGTGGGTGCCAGTGCCAGCACCGTCGCCCCTGTCGCTACCTCCTCCCCCTCCCCCTCCTCCTCCCAGGTCGTCGAAAGCGAGGCCAACAGAGCGCAGGGGCCGCCGTGCCGACGACTCAAGGGAGGTGGTGGAGGAGGCGACGTCGCTGGTACTGACAAGCCGGCGCGCGGCGCAACGCTCTTTTTCCGCAGCGAGCTTCCGGCGGTGATACAGGGCAAGGCCCCCAGCGAAAAGGACAATGGCGCCAGTGAGGGAGAGTGGGATAGCCAGGGCTGCGGTGGGAGGCGCGTTGTGGGCAGTCGCGACCAGCGGTCCTCCTCCGCCTCCATTTCCGGCGGGGGTCCAAGTCGCGGTCGAATTGGGAGGTATGCCAACTGCACTTGGGAGGGTGAGGGTTCCACCGCCTGGGTCGGCCGGTGCTGCTACTGCCGGGTTCGAATTGGCGGTAGAGGAGGATGAGGACAACGGCGCTTGGTCGGGTCGAGGTTGGGCGACGTCGGGCGGGTGCGCTGCGGGTTTACTTTTCGGAATTGCTACAAAACAAAAGTTGTCATGTGATAGTCAGAAAGGCATCAAAGTTTTGCTCACGTGTGAGGTTGAAAACGGGCGAGGTGTAAGTGCGACCAAAGTCGTCCTTCATTTGAAGGGAATACCCCGACTCTTTAGTCACGTTCGGAGCGGTTCTGTCAATGTCAACCAACTCGGTTTTCAGTCGGGATTATTCTTTTTTGTTTTTGAAAACAAGAAAGAAAAGGTGCTTGCCCATACGCACAAGGACACGGAATAAGATCCCCCGCTCTCCTCCACGACTTCAGGCCAGATCGTGGCCCCGCACCCGTCCTCCCCACCAGCACAGAGCCTGAAAGAAGGCGAGACGACCTTTTGTCCTGTTACCCGCCATTCGCCCACGACAGTGTCACCGGGCCCGAATCGGTCGCCCGACGAGGGGCTGCTCCACTCGACAGACGAGGCGGAGGCGTCCTCGCCGGAGGAAGACGACGAGGAAGACCGCACGGGGAGTAGCACAGCGAGCGCGAGATGCCGAAGGAGGTGGTGGGACGTGACGAGAAGGAGAAGGCATAAAGTCCAGAGATGACCATGCATTATGTGTGTCCGATTTTACCAGACAGAACGAACAACAGCAATAACAACCAAAAAAAAAAAGAACAAAAAACAAAGAGAACGTAGGCACTGCCTGATATGAACGGACCGGCCGACGACGAAGGCGGAGAGAGAGAAAGGTCAAGGGAACAAGCGAGCAGCAAGAAGATGCGTGAAGGGATGTTCGAGGAGGAGGACCATGTCCCGGCGGCGCAATTACGCATTCCAGGGGGTTCTGGCTTGGCCCGCTAGTCTCCACATTGCGCTCACCACACACATACCGTGCTTCCCAACACGAAAAAAAAGGGTTTTATCTTTTGAGACTGACGAAACGTGATACAAATGCATGAATTTTCATACCTTTTGCTACTGCCCCCCATCTTTCTCACATCCAAGGCCAGTCAGGGTAAAAGGTTATGCGGGGGTCGACGCATTCGAATCCACTTCTATCTGCGCATTCGAACCAGCAGCGGCGCCAGCGGCACCAGTATACTGCGGGGGAACGCAATATCCCACCGCCTTGGTATCAATCACCTTATCTGAAAACTCGCGCAACTGTGATCTACATGAGTAGATATATGTTCAGCGCGTTGGAGGCAAAAAATTCTCAGTTGTAGGTGGGGTCGGGACAAAAACGCACCGTTTCTTTTCTCGCAGCCTCTCGAGCATGGCGATGATCTCGTCTTGCTCTTCTACGAGCAGTTCGCCACCCGGAAGCGCAGTCGCTAGAGAGCGCGCGTGATTGAGAGCTTCTCTGAACGCCTGAACCTGTATGTATGTGTGTGTGTGTGCACGATAAAAAGTTTAGTTTGTCGTCGTCGCGAAAAAAAGCGGAAGAAGCGGCAACTTACGGCCTGCAACAAATCTTGCTTATTTCGCGCATTACTCGTCCCCTCTGGGCGTTGGGTTACTTGGAGGATGGTCAATAATTTTGGGAGGAGAGACTGGAATGCCGAGGAGGGCAGGGTCTCGCTTGCCATCGTGGTTGGTCCAAAAAAGGATGAGTGAGTGATCTACAGAGTTGCATTCATTACAGTACAGTACATGAATATGATAAGATGCGATATGAAATGGTACTCGACATGGTCGTAAACTCGCTAAGAACGGATCGATCCTATGATACGATGGCATATGCGAAACCTCAGATTAGATCGTGTAGTGTCCAGAAAGCCCCAGATACCAAGTACACCAATAAAATTACAACAAAGGTTGTACTGTGAGTGTCCCAATAGTACACACGTCACCATGATCTAGGCCTGCAGAAAGTAGCGGGCGTCAGTGACGGGGGTAAGGGTTCGGAGATAAGGGCTCACCCAAAGAATTCCCCTGCGACCACCTTCCTTAATGGTAGTGTTTTTGAATCTGCTGTCTGTGCGTAGACAGTATTTCCCCACCAGCTCTCGATCGTGCCCTTCCCTATAGTCCCACGCCGTGGATATTGCAGACTAACCGAAACGTAAAACCCATCAACCCAGGTCAACAGGAATTGAAATAATTATCGTTCTCACGCGAAGAAAACAATAAGGGTGCCGATCGCAGTTCCGCAGTCAAGTGCAGCCGAAAGCACGTCTACGACAACGAAAAGGGGGGAAGGGGACAGGGTTGATCGACAATCGAGAGGAATGACAGAAGACCAACACTCACAGTTGTATTTTGCCCACCAATTGAAATGCCGTCTCCGTATCACAAAGTTGAATATGAAACCAATGAGCGCCCAGGGTATATAGTTCACCGCAGTTGCTGGGGGTATTGAACCTGTGCCAGCCAACACCACAGGGACGCTGAACGACGACAGGGTGATGTCGGATACCGTCAGAGAAATTGATAAATTAAATACTCACTTGACATATTTGAAAAAACTCGTCGGCCACCGTTTGTTGATTAACCATCCTGCGAGTGGTGCCAGGGCACCCATCAGGAAGAAGTACGTAAGACCTAAAACATATCAAATTGTCAGGATGGACTCGACGACATTCTCTTGCTGGAAAAGTACCACTATATGATCATCAGCAACTGCCAGTGGATGGAGGGCAGCCACATTACTCACTGGTATATTTGTCCAGGTGAGAATTGCCGCATGGGACCAATTACGCCTGTAACAGGGGCGCTGAGGTGCTGCGGCGTGCGCAATCAAAACACTTACCCCAAACAACACTGGCAACAAAGAAGACTTCGGTGTTGGCGCAGGTGAAACTGTGACGAGATGATCATTGAATGACGACTGCCCAAAGCAGCAGAACAATGATGACCCACCGATCACTCTGCTGCTGTTCGCAGAAATCTGTAACATTAGCAAACATCCTGCCCAAGAACGGTCCTAGGTCAACGCATTTGAGTTGGTGAGATAGAACACGTACCATTCTTGTACGCCCAATTGAGTTGTGCCTGCCACTATCGTAGCAATAATCTGACACCAGAACATAGTCCTTGGAGGCACTTTCATGTAGTGACCTAGCTTCATGTCTGATGCGAATTGCAACGCTTGTGTCATCATCTAAGGATTTAGTATACCCGTGAGCTATGCTGAAAAAAGTAACAAGAACAGAAAACGGCATACGATGTATCCGAATGTCTTAAAGGTCATGAGGGCGAGCGGTTTACCAGGAATCGTGTATCCAGCGACAAGCTCGGTGATTACATTGAGGCCGATCTGCTGGTTTGTGATCGCCTGGATCATTCCTGCAGGCACGATATAGAATGCAGCGATAGATATCGCCAGGAGCAAACCCCAGATTGGCACCCCCGTTGGCCAGACTTCAATCGTTACGGCACTCATCGAAAATACGATGACTATGCGCCGAGGATTTAAGACCGTACCCCAGATGAGGCTGGCAGAGTCAAAGACTTACCAAGTATGCAAAAATACCACCACTCCGGAACTAGAATCGGTCAGACGAGAGGCACAAGCAAACATCATGAGTAAGCGAACCTTGTGGATAACGCGCCATCAATCGCGCATGCACATCAGGTTGGTCATTTAACGATCGCCTCACTTGGAGCCAGATCTGTTTTCGAAAGTATAGTGCAGAGTGTACTAATGTCGCGGTGATGGTTGCAAAGCTCATGCCATATGACATGGCAAATGAGGCACTACATCCAATATGTTTATGGCAAGAAAAGAAGACGAAACGACCACGTACGATAAGAATAGGGGGCTATAACGCTTGTATGCATCCTCGTCCAGCGTTGACTGTGAGGTCAATATCTGTGACACGTTGTATTCGCTCCCGGTGTTGTCGTACATGTGCCGCGACATCATCCTAGATAGTTGGGTGGGCTGTGATGCACTACAGGTAAACACGTAATGGCACGTACGGCGTAAACGTTGAGTACCACGTATTCGTGTACTTGAAAACAGATCAGCCTCCTGGCGGGGCATTCTAAAAGTACAGAAACGCGTACATAGAGTATAGGTGTCAATATCCCTACACAAAGTTCTACTGTCAGAGACCGCTATCTCCGCGGAGGACAAGAAAGGCACCTACAAAAGAAGAAAACAAAGCCTATGGTGACGTTGGCCTCCGCCCACCCTAATCACGGGGACTGTAAGTTTCCGGGAACAAAGGCGTTCTTTATAATCACATACATGGTGTTGCAAGTCTAGGACGAAGGTATCAGGGGTCAGGGACCATTGTCGTGGGGAGGCTCATACGAAATACTCACGGGCTGCCGATGAAGGCGATGTTGTTCCAATCGAAAGTGATGATAGACATGCCTAGGCGTCAAACAAAAATAGCTTAGACGCGAAAGTCTTTCACGCGAACGGCGCCGTCACAAACCTAGGCCAGAGGTATAACCAAAGAGCTGATTGACGGCCTGTAGAAACCCTTGAGCTTAGATGCGCGTGAGGAATAAGCTTAATCTCATACAACTGCGTGTGATAAGGAAGACAATTAAGTCACTAATCTAGCGGACAGCTTTAAGATGACTTACTGTTGTTTGGCCAGATCCATGTCACCTGATTCATTCATATAAGTAAGCGATAAACGATGAATGAAATGGAGCGCCCACGGCTGAACACTCACCCAAGAGAAGGTGGATAGAGCGGTGAATAGGTATCCGGGAAAGATATCTTGTGACAGATTTAGCCAGCGAAATGGGCAAAAAAAAAGTACAGGGCGTACGTACACCAAATACAAGAGGCCAGAAAGCCATAAAAGAAAAAACGTTCTCGGCTAATTCCCTTATCGTAAAAACCCGAGTAGACCTGAGAGTGAAGAGTGTTGAAAAGTGCACATGTGACAAGGTTGGCGGGCCAAACTGCGGATATCAAGGCACACCCATCATTAGCGCGCGATAAGGGGCAGGGTCAGAAGGACACGGTAGACACCGACTCATAGAAGGTGGAGAAACGAGGAATCGTTTGACAGCGCCGCCCACGGAGAAGCCGATGAGTTGCGTGGACATGACGAGGAGCCATTGGTAAGCAAAGGACCAGTTCTGGTCGTAGAACTTTCTCTGCACGGCAATGATGTCGGTCTGTTTTCCACCAGGCAGCCACCATCGTGCGCCCAATAATGCAAAACAAAATGGTTTGTCAGACGACGCCACCGGAACAACCGGATCTCCGCGGCAAGAAGACGTACCGCGTAAGCGCTTGACGAGCCCACGGTCGCCATTACAGTGATTACGACGTGTTCCTTGAGCGAAAATGGCCCTGGATTCAGGGAAACGCCGAATATTCTAACTCCGGGAACTGTACGGGCCCACGCGCACCCGAGGGGGAATGAGAGAAGCTGAGCAACAAGCTGTGCAAAAAAAGATTCACGTCAGGAACTCGACGTCCACCTTGGGGACTGCCCGCGCATATGCATGCATGGGAGAGTACAAAGAGGTGCAAAAACGGGAACGCACCGAGCCAATCGTGATGCTAGGATATCGAAAGTAGAGAAATTGATTCAGGCCTGGTATGACGATGGCCCAAAAGAGCCCAATCGTCCACGCGCGAAAAGTGTCGACGGGCATCTCCATGTCGTCCGTGTTGGAGACGGTGGACCGCACTTCGGGGTAGGGAGATTCATCCTCCCACTCTGACGGACGACGAAGGGACAACGAGGTAATGGCGAAGTGAGACATGAGTGAGGTTTGCGACCGGATATACCAACGGTAGTGCAACGATGGATACGTACCCCCTGTTGTCTCCGAGCTGGAGTCGATATTGGGATCGAAGAAGATGCCATTTTTCTCGAGACCATCCTGAAAAGGGTCACGATAGGGATAGCATCGTTTTTGGAAGAGAGGGAAAGGAAAGGAATGAGGAGAGGGCGCGCATAAACTCACCACTTGAAGTATGTCTTGAGCGAGAGGCAGCGACGCAGGCGGGGGTAAATAAGACGCACTGTCGTCCCCGACCTCGCCGACTATCCACTTCTTTTCAAACACGGTTGAGCTCCCGGGAACGTCAGACTGTGACTGTGGCTGTGCATCGTCGACGTCGAGGGTGGAGTCCTGTGTCCAGGACTGGGTGGGAGTTGCGGATAGAGTCGAACTGGGTGTGCCGGGAGGCATGGGAGGGGAAGGAGGGAAGGAGTGAGAGTGAGGGAGTGTTTGTCGGGGTCGAGGTCGAGGAGCAAGGGACAAGAAATATAAGGAACGTCACGCTCAGGCACGGACTTCGGCCCAGCATCAGCTCGGTTAATCTCGACCGTCACTGCCACGATATTATATTTTACAGACTCTACTCTCACTCTCCCATCTCCATCAACACCTTCTCCACCATCTCCGTAGCCGTCAGCGCGACCGATCCTCGAACACGTTTCCCACGCTCATCGTCATCCACCTCCATCCCGTCTCCCTCATCCGTCCCCTTGCGCTTCTTCGCAAGCCAGTGTAAATATTCTAGGCTGTATCGAGGCGCAGGTTTCCGCGCAGTATTCAGGGGTGGCGCTGCGAACCACAGAACTTCGTTCGTTTCCGGGTCCCGGTCAAAATGCCTCGCTGAGGGTTCCAGAGGTGAGCTCACGAGGTTGGAAAAGTGCAATTATTGTGCCCACGTACCGGTCTCCACCGATAGCTTTTCCATGTTTGCGTTCGTTCCCAACGCGGCAGCACCTCCCGCTGCTGCTATAATCGACCTGTCCTCCGTCCTCGGTTGCCCACCGGCTGGCTGTGGCGTGTAGACAACCGGCTGCGGCGTGGTTCCTGGCACATTCGCAGGTCCAATGCCCACATACAGTCCTTTGCTCGGACCTGAGATATCCGTTGGAGCGCCAGGCTTCCTCGAACGCTTCCGTCCAGTTCCACCACCTTCAATTCGCTCACCCTCAGCTCGATCGATGCTCTCCCCGATACCCCCGGGCCCGCGTACGCGTGTGCCCTTCAGGAATGGGCTACCGAAGCGACGGGGGAAGACCATTCGCTCAAACGGGTAGATGGGCATAAAGTCCGCTGACTTGCGCACTTCCTCCGGCACACACGAGTTCCAATTCTTGATCTTCACGAAAATGCGCTCGCGATCATTGTACCGCGAATCGCAGACGTATAGGGGCCATCCAAGATACCAAGACGGAGGCCGTGGGCGCCCACGTATATGGCGCGCGGTGAACTGGCAGGCGATCTTTTCAATAATATCCTCTACCGGGTGATCTGCAAAATGACCTGGCCACGCCCCGCGTCATGACGCAAAAATCCAAAATCAAAGATGGAGTTTACCAACTCGTCTTGAACACCTCATTTTCCCAAAACTGCCGTTGTGCCGGATGAAACGTCTGTTCTGGTCGATAATACCAACATGCGGTTACACCCGGTTGACCCTTCTTTGACCTATCATATACATTCTCTCAACGATTGTTAAACGCCCTCATGGATAGATTCAACTTACGGCTCATCAGATATGTAGCACTTGAACACCTGAGCAATGATGGGTTTCGAGGGGTCATCTGGGTTACTTAGATGCAGCCAGTCTGCAAGTTTGATGGACCATCCACGATAGGTCACCTCGTCAACGAATGTGCGGTCTTTCGAAGACACCCTAAACGTGGTAACAGCAGGGAGCTTTTCGGAATCAGAAGAAGAGTGCAGTGGGCGTGCAGTTCCCGGGCCTGCACGGAGTGAGGCAAAGCTGGTGGTTGAAACATAGGGGGGTCCAGAAGGGGGTGAGGGTGACGTGAGGGCCTGATACAGGCGCTGGGAAGGCGTCAACGTGGGTGTGATGCGAAAGTATGAGCGGAAACGTACTTGAAGCAGCAAAACATGTCCGTGTGCATCGCTTCCGGGCTCATGCCACCTACGCGCTTTCTCAAACAACTGGGCAATTTCTTTGTCAAATGCTTTGTTGGAAACGTAAGCCTTGGCGCGCGCACGAGTCTATGTCGGATGTGAGCTGGAGGGGTACGGGACTGGAAGAGGCTCACCAACCTCGACCAATTTTAACGAAAGAGGGGACTGAAAAGTTGTCACACATGATACCAAGAGCATTGGGGTAAGGCCATGACGTACGCTGAAAGACAAGTAAGGAATGTTTGTTTCCTCGGGCATGGCCTCGAGTACGGTTGCATAGCGATTGCCACTGAAGGGGGGACACTGAGATTTACGGCAGGAGGAAGGAGAGGGAAGAGGGACGTACACGGTGTCTTTGTGTGCTTTGATAGCTAAGACAAGCTCTAACCAACGATCTTCTGAACCTTCCTTCTCCGTCATCCATCCAAAGTCACCGAAGCCCTCCCATCGGGGCAGGCCACGCTCCAACTGCTGAACAATGAGATCGCTCTCGCCATCACGAGCCATGTCGTCAGCTCCCATGCTTTCGGGCTCAGGCGTACCACCGACATCCACATCCATATCGGGTGATGACATGCGAGGAGGGGAACTGGGCTGATTTGAAGTTCGTTGTGGAGCGGGTGAGTCAACGGCGGGTGCCGATGATGGTGTGTCGGTCAGAGTAGGAGGATGAAGAGAAGGCGGTGCTTGCTGCGCTGCCGAGTTGACCGGAGGTGCCAAGGGGACAGGAGGGGTGGGAGTAACAGCGGAGGATCCGGGTTGCGATTGCTGATTTGCAAGTTGCCCATGCACCTTCTGCGCAGAAGTGGGTGGAGGCGAGGTACGCGACGGAGCCGGCAAGACCGAGCGAGCTTTCCATTCATTCTCAAAGGCATTCTGCGTGAGAAAAAAAAAACTAAGAAAAGAAAAAGAAAGAACGGAGGAGAGCCGAGACCAGAGGTTGAGGGTAAGTAACGTACCTTGAGGGATTCCGCGTCTTTGTATATCTGGCTGGTGGGTTCGTTGTAATAGAGCGCGTTCCAGAAGACGAGGCTGAGATCATCGTAGGCTTCTAGGGCATCGCTGTACTCGCCGTGTTGGAGCTTGCGGGAAACGACATTCAGGCAGCTGGGTTGGGGAATGACCTATTTGGATTTGGATTGAGCAATCCGGGATGAATTTTGTGGATAGTAAAAGTAGGTTACCTGGTAGTAATTGGCCCAGGTCTGTTTGTCAACAAGCTCTAAGAACAAGTCTGCGAGGACACGCTTCTTCCTCGGGCTGGTCAAACGCTTGAGGGCCTCGATGACCTGCTCAATCGCCGACGATTGCGTGGGCGTGACTGGCATGGTTGCCTTAAACAGGCAGGGCAGGGATTATTATTATTATTATTATTATTATTATTATTATTATTATTATTATTAATTTTAGCGCTACTTAAGTCAGTCGGCTGGGATATCCGGCGCTTATATGAGTGCCTCCCTCCGTCTCGCTGTGCTTAATTACCACTGCAGCATTAACTGAACCCCCCATCGTATCGTGTTGTACCCCAGCGCCCAGAAACGCACCCCGTCTTGACGTCACCCAGGTGCCCGCCACAGTCCCATCTGGCCGTGCGTGTTCGTTGGGGTGCTCCTTTTCAATGGTTGCTTGTCGCGGAACGCCGAAAGTTGACCGAAAGAGGTCTAATGCATCTCCCTTTGCCTTCTGTGATTTTACGCATGTTGTTGCCTTGGGGTCAAGCGACCAAAACACGACACTAAGCTCGGTGTCAGGCGCGGGACTTTGGCACCCCCGGTGACTGTGCCACAGACCCTGTGGTAAGCAGAACCCCGTTGGGCGCCTGTTCGGGATCCCGTGCATTCGGGCAAGTGAGATTCCTGTATGACCCCGGCGGAAAGATAGACAGTCAATGAAAGAGGCATCTTCCCTCCGAGCTCAGATAGCGAACCTTTGTAAACTGCATCTGACCCAATAATGTACATACACCACACACCAACCCGCTTCTTTTCGCGCAAACGGTGATCGATTTCACGGGCGCTACAAGTCCTTCACTAGATGGGAAATGAACCGAGATCCGGGCTAACAGGGTGGAGGGGTCGACTCTGTCCCAACGGCCACTTGGACGCGCTGAGCCCCCGTGTGAGGCGGCAGAAGGAACGATCCCTGGATCGAGCACGATTCGATTGCCATGGCACGGGGCAGCAGAGAAAGACAGTCGAGCAAGGCTCCTAGCCTGCAACTTGATGCGTTGCGTTGCTTTGCTTTTGCTCATATGCTCAGCGCTTGAGCTGAAGCAATTCGAGTTCCGCGAAGCCGCGCGGAGATCCATGATGGCGTCCGATCTCTCAGACCTTGGCCACCCCCATCCCGCCGCGCCGTTCCTTCGCCATGCGTATATAGCTCCCAGCATCATTGCTAACTCTCAACCTCCCTTTCCTCTTTCTCTTTCTCTTTCTCTCTATAACCTATGGCATCCAACTTCATTAATCATTATTCGTCCTCAGTGCCTGGAACATCGTCAGGTGCCGCTATGGTTAGCTTCTCCGCGGGATCCCCCTCCTCTGACCTCCCCGCTGGTCACGAGTACACATCGTCTTTCCCCGAATTTATATTGGGCGACCTTCCCACAAACCCGGCTAGTCACACTCCTCAATATCAATGGCCGCCGTCCTTCGCATCCCTGACTAGCGACTCTCTCTCTAATTCCCACGTGCCTCAAGCGACCGGCCCGCCGCATATAAGGCTCATGTATTCATCATCCATGGCGACTCTCCAGGAGCAGTCCGCTTCCCCCACAACAATGGCCATCCCTCCTATGAGACCACCATCCCCCCCACAAAGTGACATCCTGCCTCCTGCCTCCAAACCTCCCGGGCGATATCGCAAAAGAATTCATTCTTGCCCCATGTGCGAGAAAGCATTCGACCGTCCAAGTACTCTGAAAAAGGTATCATGCCCACTCACCATTTCAAGATCCTCACCCTACGATCGTTGCTAACTCTTCCTCGATAGCACATGTTAGTCCATACGGGAGAGAAATGTAAGTTGCCTTGCACAGAATCTTTGCATTCTTATCTCTCATATCTAACCTTCCCCCCCTCCCAGCTCATGTCTGCGAGATCTGTAGCCGTCGCTTCAGCGTGGCATCAAATCTAAACCGTCACGTCAGGCGATGCGTCCTTCGACCTGTGAATGCTCTGCACAACGCGCCGGCGGCCAGCACAGGAAAACCTCCCGATCCCGAATCCGCTTCCGCGACGTCCTCCCGTACGGCGCGATCAGGCAGCGAAGGGTGCAGCACTGGGACATTATCAGAGACAACGCTCTCGCCACGTAGCTCCGCACCTTCGCCGAAGCGCACCTCCACTTACGATCTCAATTACGAAGCGGGTGCCCCCCGCCCGGCCAAGAAGCGTCCCCGCCGCGCGCCGACACCGACGCCTTGGATTCCACTGAGCCTCCGGGGCTTTGACTTGACTCCCACGCGCAAGGCTTGCCCCATCCCACTCGCGCCGGTGCGTCCTTCGCCCTGGGATGGCGAGGAACGCGATTCATATAGCGTGGACGAGCCGCCGCAGAACCCGTACCACCCGGACGGATGGATCGGAAGGCTTCCTGGACCAGCGTGCCGCCCGATCCCTACGGGAATGATGGTGCAGCGCATCGAGCTCTACTGACAGACAAGCTTGTCTTTGTTTCTCTTTTCAATTGATTTACGATGTACTAATGTGTCTCAATCTCCCCCTCACCCCCATTCCTGCCTTGCTCTGTTGTAAGTTTGACTTCTTGCCATCTCTTGGTTGTTTGTCTAGCTTGCTATCGTCCAGTGCCCCTGTACTCGCATTCCTACCTTTCAATTTCCACACCCTTCCCCTTCAGCCGCTTTGTTTCCGTCTGCACTGACCGCTATCACCGAACATGTTTAGTTACTCTTCTGTAGCCCCATCGACGATATACACGATCAGAAACAACGCGATTACGGATCTCGCACTTGGCACTCCACATATCTTTCGCACGTGAGCTCCGCGGACGCTCGGCATCGGCATCGCCTGTCCAAAACGACATGTGTGCACGCGTGCAGAGCAGACGAGGCACCCCTGATGATCACTGATCAAACCAGCGAACGTTGAGGTAAGAGAGAAAAGAAAGAAGGGCGCAATAAACGGCTTTCGGGCCGAATAACCCCACGTTGATCGCCAAAGTGAGATATCGGTTAGCCCACGGGAGCTGTTATCTTTGCTGCCCAACTCCAGCATGGAAATAACGTCGCCTCTGAAGAACGCACCGTCAAGTCCATTATAATCGTCATCACGTTGGATTATTTCGGACTCCGATGCAATACTCTGAGCCCTGTCAATTATTATGTAACTGGAAACTACCCAGACATCCTCACTTTGTCGTCCTTCACCCCCGTCGGGATGGGAGGATTCATCCAAGTGATGGTCCACAAACCTCCCCAACCGATCGATATCCTATACCTTCGACTCCAATTGAGTTTAGGCGTTCACCGTGGAGGGGGGGGGGGGGGGCAGGATCTGCGTTTAGACTCACATCCGATGCCTCAGCTGTTCAATTAACCGTTCAATTAATTTTCACCAGGTCGAATGGAGCTCCCAGATGCCAAAGGGGGGAAACAATCACACATTCACGTTCACTATCCACGCAATATTCGCGTCCCTTCACCCCCCCTATCTATATCCCCTTTCTTCTCAGAAATTTCCTGGTGGTCCTACGCGAAAACAAAAACAGACACGGGATGGGATGAGATATCTGGGGTTTTGCGGCAACACTTATCCCAACTGAAATTATGAATTGCGAGATTTTGGCTAGTCATGGCGTCTCCCCACTTGGGTGACTGATTTTTCGTACTGCTTGTGGACCCCGGATAACCAACCAACCGTCTCACCATACCGAACCGTTGTCTCGATTGCGTCTCCTGTCCTGTGTCCCATCTTTGTCTTTGCACGGGTAAAAATTAGATCAAACGCTCGAATTTGGAATTTTAAAATCAACGCCGAGGCGCCTCAGGCTCGCAAAGTAAAGTTACTGAAATACCGTACTCATCATGATCCTATTGTAGATCCCCCCCCCTCCACCACCCACGTGTAAGGACAAGGGACAGGGACAGCTCCTCAGTCTTCCAAGAGAAGCTGACGGGCCATTGCAGTACTGTCAAAACTAAGGCCAACTTGTCTCGCATCCATATATAGAATCCTCGTTCGATTCATTGCCTTCAGTGTCAAAAAAAAGTGGCGGAGCCTCGAGGACTTTTTTGCTTGAGGGGTCGGGTCGTTGGTCGTCTCCTGTCCCTAGTACAAGACAAAGAAGACTCGACACACGTAACTCGTAACTGTGCCCCTCTTTCCCTTTTAGACGGTCTCACCCTGGATATCCATTCGTCGACGACGCTTTCTTCCGCCGATCGAACAGGGCATCTGTATTGCCAATTTGCCAGAGGCGGACCCGGGGACCGAAAGAAAAAAGGTAAACGAAAACAAAAGGGGGTGGTCCCTCCGCTCCCCATTATCTCTGCCCACTATTGGTGCAACCGTGGGCACACTTGCGCAGCACATTCACCTTGTTTTTTTTTTTCTCCAAGTCTGAGTTGCCACGGAAATGGCCCGCAAACGCTCCTTCAAAAGTGGAATCACCAAAGTGTGAGTACGCCCTCCCTCCCCTTTTTTTGTTTCGTTCTCTCGTAATCTGATCACTCATCGAGTTGTTATTTGAAAAAATAAACTATAAATTCCGCACTAAAGCTCCGCCGACGACGGTGTTTTGACAGGGGGGTAAGGTTCAGGTTCAGGTTTACGATAATCACAAATACCCCGACCCCGTGTTGCTCCTAGATCCTGTTGGGAAGGGAACCAAAAGAGTGGTGTGATAGATGTTTTGTTCTCCGTTTGGGTCTAATCCCGACTTGAGGGGAACGACTCGAGGGGAACACGCACTCGGAGGGACGGTTTTCTTTCACATGTGTGTGTGTGTGTATGCATTGGTAGGCCCAGGGAGCGAGCAAAGCGAGTGACCCGTTCCAATTGTGGCACGGACAAAGGCTTGTTAGAAGATGATTTCAAAATTTTAGAGTAGCGGCACGCAAAAAAGAAAAAAAAGGAAAGGAAAATTTCATTCCACCCCTTCCCCCCCTCGGGTTTTCACGGAACTCGGAGTTCGGGCGCTTGCTCGACAGTTGTGGCCCCTTGGTACATTGCCCCGCCCGTCGAGAAAGTTGGCCACGCCCCTAGCCTCATGACTTCCGTGAGGGGGTATGGAGGGGGGGGAGCGAAAAGAATCACGCAGGCCGCATGGCAAGGATGTTGAATTGACTAAAGTCGTTCGTCGTGTTCTGTACATTATTGGTTCAATCTTGCTTGGTGGTTTATATATATCTTGGGAATAGCGTGCAGCCGTTCGCTACAATTTTGCTCAGGGAAAGTGCACTCAACTAGCTTGGTATTGTACCCCTATGAAAATACGAAACATGACCTTTGCTCTTTTATTCGAGAAAAAGAAAAGATGTTACACATTTTACGTGTGCCAAACACCTACCGATTTTTTGAAGGTTCTTCTCAGCGACGACGATAGGTCTCAGCCCATGCATGGTGATTCGCCGCGGAAAACTGTGAGATATTTTCTACGCTAGAGAACTGACACATGGCATTCGGAGATGTCATTTTATGAAAATGTCAGCAGTGAGACAGCAGGCAAAGAAATATAACCCTAACCTCTTTGTATTGCTCGGTCGTCGAGGAATCGAGGATCCGTCAGGTCAGAGGCAAACCTTGACTCGCGCCTTTCTCGGAAGCGACCACACATCTATTGAATTCGAGCTAGCTTCCTTATTTTATTTTCTTCAAGGCGCTGCTGCGCGCGTGCTATCAGTCGGGCACTATATGGCAGAAAGGATCTCCCTCTCTTGGGCTTTTTTTTTTTTTTTTTTTTGAACACCCCCCCACCAAGCCGGGTTCAAAGGGACCCGCAAATACGGGGCCTTGCTACTTTTTTTTTTTTTCTCAGGCCGTGCGGTGCGTGCGGCTGTTTTGGACCACCGTTCGGGCAAAGTCGATGCCCAAAGTGCCCATCCATCAGAGCAACGGGGGTGGTTCGCAATCCGGCTTTTGGAATAAAGAGGTGATTTGATGACATTTGGCCGGCCGAGGTGAGGTAGGGGGGGGGAGCAGGGATCTTCTAATTCTCTAATCATCCACCATTCTACCATCGTCGCCGTCACCGTCGTCATCATCACTACCACCACCACCACCAAAACTGTCCCCCCTCCACTTGAAGACACCTGCCAGAGTCCCCCTGCGATTTATGTGGGCGCTTCCATTTTAGGTTCTTCTTTTCTTCATTGCTCGCCATGCGTGTTAATTCGCGAAGCGTGTACGTTGGCCGTTCCCCCAAGAGTGCACCTCGTTCAGTTCGATCGGACACCTTGCGAAAATCAGTGATCCGGCTGACGCGCAGAAGTATATTGTATATTTGCCTTCTCGTTCACCACGCGCACGGTGGACACGATTCGATGTTGCATTGGCGCCAGTGTATCTACGAGACCTATCTTTGGTGTGGAGTTGATTCCCTTCTCGCTCGTTGGTGCTATGTCTTCTTTCAAAAGCTGTATATCTGAAGAGCGCCATTTGGCCGATACCAAGTCCCAATCTTGGTAATCTTAATCTATCGAAATCTGGCCTGTCGGCTTTTCTCGGGCTAGATCGTTGTTCGCAGGATCTGGCCTGTCAATTATCTAGAACTCTCCTGCATGTCTCAAGCCCAAGGATGCACGGCGGCATTAGCGTCGAACGGGGTCAAAATTAGAACGACGATGTATCTCCACCAGCTGGATCGATCTGTCCCTCTGTCCCATTCTTCGAGGAAACGGTGAGTGCTATCAAACGATTCCATAATTAAAGTGGGTCTCGAGTCCATTCCAGTGCAAAATGACTTTAAAACTTTATCGTCTCGGTCAACGTTGGATTAATTAGACAAGAGCTTTGGGCTGGCCAATTACCTATCTTGGGAGGTGAAGAGCGCAAAAACATGTTCACCCCTCTTCCATCCTTCCCTGCGATCTCACGCCCAAACCATTGACAGGTTTCGGAGATCTTCACGATCTGCAAAACTCAAGGGATAGCTCCACGTCTAGCTCGTTCCCACGCTCTACCGAGGGATCTACAACTTTATCGATCGGGTCAAACGAAGCAAGCCGTTTCTGCAACTTGTTGTGGAGATCCTCCCGCCGTCCGCGCCTTGCCTCACAACGAGTTCAATTCCAACTAACCACGTTTTCGCTTCCCCCTCTGCGTGCCCCAACCCCAAAAAAGTGCACACAACGACAAAAACAAAAAAATATGCAACCGCATCACACGCCCGACGCGCACGCCGCACCCGCACAACCGGGGTTTCTGCGTCTTTCTCCGAACCAGCAGGGCCCCTTCTCGGACACGAGCACGCGTCGTGTCCAACTCTATAACCTAACCCAGAGCCCGGCGTGGCCCGTGGCCCGTGCCCACCACCACTCGTTCTATACCCGTGGGTATGCGATTCCACACGTATAACCTTGCCACGTTGCAAAAAAAAAAAAAAAAAACCTTCCAGCTACCCCACTTCTTTCCTTTGGGAAGGCCTTCCTTTCCCTCCGCACTTTCTCCCTTCTTCCTCGCTCTTATCATTGAAAGAATAACTCCCTTCTGACGCCGCTCCGTGGAACTGCGCGAAACTCTGTGGCCGTGTGCTGGGGCCCTGTCCTGCATTACAATCATCTGCGCCCAAACACAAACGGTGGCCATAGTGTACTACTACATGGGGCGAGCATGTCCCTTCTATGCAAAGTCCCTTACGGACCAGTTCAGACTTTTTTTTTTTGGTCCGGTCTGTCTGTAATGAAAAACTTAAAGGAGATGGATGTCTCTGAACTGGTATGGAGGGATGCGTGGTTTGAGCTGAGGCTCTGTGTATGTGCTACTGAAATATCGATGTGATCACGTTTCAATGTGTAAATGCAATGCTGCAGCTGTGTGAAGCGCATAGACGCATAGACCGTCAGAAGATTCTTAAAACTTTTATCTCTCAAAAAAAGCTGCAAGTCATATATTCATTGACAAGAGAGAGATGCGAGTCAGTGTCCACATTCACAGCTATACAATACAAATGATGATGATACCAGTTCTGCAACATGATGTTCGACTTTTTTTCTCTCTCCTTGCCATGCCCGATTCACTTTGTTAACTTGCTCAGGACTTTACCTCCAGCTGCAACGCGAGTTAAGCCCAATCACCGCGAGCAGCAAAAAAAAAGAAAAACGGAAAGCGAGACGAACCTGCAGAAACACTAGTTAGCCTGTGGATGAACGTTTCCTTTACCGACCTATCCCCGCTGGGGTGTGGCGAAACCACGAGGGGCGGGTGCGGTAGTGGTGGTAGCTGCGGTAAGTGTTCGGATCGGCTACTGCTCGAGTCTAGTATGGCCCATACAAATGTTTCAGCATACCTACGCGACAGTTGTCGCCCAACGGACGGTGGCAGCAGGACTTACACGATTGATGGTGAGGCGGTGGCGGCGGCGGCAGCCCTGGACTAAACTGCTGGAGCCCCGAGATCGGAGGGGCGTGTGGCATCGTTGGATAACCGTATCCGTCTGGGGGACCGTATGAACTCGGTGGCTGACCGCCGGGTGAGGGGAACTGTGCAGGGGGTGTCGGGGACATCGGCATAGGCATCGTGTTGGGATAATTCCAGTCCTGATTTGGCCACGCGGTATGTGTGCCGGGCGAAGGAGGATACCAAGGGCTCCCTGGCTGTAGCATCGGGGGCGCATTTGGCACCAGAGGCGGGACGATAGGTGAGGTGAATGAACTTGGGCCGGGAGAGTCATGCATTTGATGCCGTGGGGGTGGCTGTGGGTCCAACGTGTACTGCCCAGGGTAAGACGACTGCATCTGCATCGGTGCTGGCCGGTTCGGTGAGAGGCGATGAGGTGAGGAAGGGGTCGTCAGAGGTCTATGGTCAAGAACAGCGGGCGGATGAGGGAGAGGGGGTGAATCACGCAAAGTTGTTGGGCGAGAGTTGAAGCGGATTGCGGGCGCGATGCCCGGCCCAAGCTGCAAAGAGGGCAAACGACCCGGTTGGGAGTGGGGCCGTGGAGGGATAGGGGGAGGCAGTCGCGAATACTGCTGAGGGATGCTAGGACGAGTTGAGATTGGCGTTTCCGGACCTGGTGAAGCCACGGGTACATCAGCACCCTCGTCAGCCTCAAGCGAGTAAGGTGGTGGAGGTGCTTCCTCTGGATTTCCGGCTTGCACCTCGGTCCTCAAAACGTCTCTGTACGACTGCCCTTGTCCGCTTGTGTCGCCACTTCCGCTCCCGCTAGCAAGCAAGGATGGTAGAGTGGGCCGAACCTCGTATTTCGGCCTCCAATCGCGTAATTCCTGCTCAGGGAATCGATCATCGATAGGACGCTCGTTCTTGACTAACGCTGATGCATAACCTGCAATTCGCATGTACCAATCTGGTGGAACGTCGTATCCGTCCACGTCATATGCGATGAGTCTGAATCTGTGGTGCTCATCCTGGGGGAGGGAGGCGGCTTTCGTAATGGCGGGTAAAAACTGGGTGCCTTCATCATATTCGTCCCACATCGCCCCATACATGGTCTGTACCCCCCATTTACGGGCATTGTATATCTGTCTCCATAGAAAGCGGCCACCTTGGCGTGGTGCAGCGTTCCGCACCCATTGTCCATTTGACACGTTGGATCCCTTTGTAAATTTGTCAGCCTTGATTCAGCTACCCACAGAAAGGGCGACATACTGAACCACCTGGATGTACCACAGGCACGTAATCTACGTGCTTTCCACGAGTCATAGCCCATTTGGCGATGAACATGACATCGCCCTGAATGCGGTCCTCGGCAAAGGCATCTGCGCTGGCCTGGTCTGAATATCGGCCAACGGTCCAAGGAGAGATGGCGTCGAAGGATTCCATCCAAGTGTTGACGAATTCCGGGTTTCTATCTGCATCCGAATCAGACGTACGCCAGTGGGCAGGTGTGCCAGCCATGAGGTATGCACCACCAGGTGTTGAGTTTCTGAAGAAGGAAGTCAAGGCGCGGACTTGAGCGGGTGTGTGATTACGGTCGTTGAAGCCGAAACCTTGGAGAGAAGAGGTGATTGAGCAAATTGGATCGAGATCATGGACTGGGAGGGCTGCGCACCCCATATGGCGATGACGGGCTTCCCATCCTCTCGCAAATAGTTGGGGCTATTCAGCACACGCTTTTCTTGCAACAGGTGATGCCAGTCAGCCTCGATGATCTCTTGAACGCGTTCGGGTTGCACGCCGGTAATGTCATACCTAAGGTGGGGATGGAGGAGAGGTAAACTGTTGAGAACGTCCAGAGAGCAAAGAGTCATAGAAAGCTCACATGATGGCATAAACGCGACCTTCTCGTTCGGCTGCCCGTTGAACGTGGTCGCCGACTTGATCACGGATACGTCTGTTTCCGTCATTACCTCCGCCCGCGATATCACATAAACCAAGAAAGCGCTGAAGAAATGCCCCATCCACGCCGTTCTCAGCCATCCAATGGAAGTGTCTACACGATGCGATCAGCCGAGCACGTGTGTTGGGCGTGCCAGGGAACACCAAACCTTTGAACTGTGTTGGGGCTACGGGAAGAGAACAGATAGGCAGGACTACCGTCCTTGTGCTTGAACCCTGGAGCAACGAAAAGCTCTTCTCTGGGGTACTGTGAAGTATCGGGCCAATAGTCTATATTTAGAGAGCCACCATGAGAGACAGGGTACGTGAACCAGTGTATCCAGCCATGATGACCTGGTTCAACAAAGTATGTCAATCATAAGGAAGAAATAAGGGCGAGTGATAGGCACTCACCGGGCCCAACGGGCTCGCCATCGCCGTGGCAGTAGAACCTAAATTAGAGGTGTGAAACCGGTCAAGTTAGGTGGGTGTGGTCGCGCACCAGCCTTGATATCCAACGAGAAACTTGTTCTTGATGGTCGTTGGATCAGCACTGGAAGAGGGCATCAAATTTGTTTGTTCAAGGTTTGTGGAGTTAGGGAGGTCAACTGGCACACCGTCGAATATCACTATCAATGGAGAACGCTAGATTGAGCGTGGAGTTCATGATGTCGGGAGCTATTGGGTGGAGTGGGAAGCAGGGGCGGGGACAAGAGTTTAAAGCAGGACTGGTGGAGTACTGACAGAAGTTGAGAGCTGGCGCAGGTGGAAAGCCACAACTACTATGACAGTGCCTTGTCCATATTGGGATAAACGTCGTGGCGACAACAGTACACACCACTAGCTCCGTCAGTCACCCTGGCACGTTGCTGAGGGGGATGCAGAAGATGAAAAGAAGAAGCGGAAAAAAGAGATGAAAGCCAAGGCAAAGGAGATGGTCGGGGAGGAGGATGAAGACGCGAGACGAGAGCGTAAACGTCTCCAGAAGAAGAAAGTAGCAAAAAGCGACGAATCCGTTGTCTTCTCCTGATGGTCTACTTTATCTCTCCGCACTCGCATTTTTCCAAGAAAGTGACCCCAAACGGTCACCGATTTCTTGGCCCGTCTCGCACGCACTCAGGCACATTAATAAATGTCCTTTCTCTGAACCGACACAAAACACCTAATTTATCAGCAGTGCTCACACCATACCTCTTCCTCCCTCTGTGGCGAGGTGATTGCGTGCTGTACACTCCAATCGGACCTTGACTTGAATATAGTTTTTTCTTCCAACCCTAATACATATTGATCCACCTTTCCAGCCCATTCGCCCGTCTCAGTGTCTCCATCCACCTTTTGTAATTTGAAAGTACAGTTGACTCTGTCTTAACCCATACCTGTGATAACCCATAACCTGTAATAACCCATAGAAAATTCCATTTCCCGAATTGGTTTGCGGGTGTTTGCGACCATAACCCATAATCTCTGTCATGCCCCGTAACCCATAGCTTTTCACAGGCAAAACCCATAATTATATAAAATTATTTTTGTAAAAATTGTAAAAATACTGTGTGTTGAGATTTGCTTTTGCTTTGAAATCACTGAACCGTGGTTTTACTATTTTTACCATGTCCTCCACGCTGCTTGACATCCTTAAAAAGGGACTGAAAGTCTTACAAAAGAAAGTCCAAGTTAGGAAAGATAACCTTCTAAGGCAAATCCACAAGAAAATAACAATTTCATCACAAGATGAAGAAGCTTGGCTTGACGGTGACACAAATTTTGTTACTGAAATTCAAGTCATAGAAGCACTAGAAACAGCTTCTAACTATGAGAGGGGCTTGGGGAGGCTGAATAAGCTACAGATTGCACTGGTTCATAAATTACATGAGGCTGCTGGAGATGTTCCAAGGGTTGCTGGGAATAAGTGGCAGCATGTGTCTGTTTTATTATTAAACTCTTAACATATTGATGAGTTGCCATAAAGGGCCAGAGCCACTGCAAACAGTGCATGAGAAAGAGTCACAAAGAAAAACAAACCCAGAACTAGGTGTTTGGAAGCAGAAGAAACTGAATGCTACTTTGGCACAATGGATCGAGATTCTGGACTGGTTCCATGCAAATGATGAAAATCAATCTAAGACCACAAAGCACTTTGCAGAGGTCTACCCAGAATTGCAGATCAAACAGCCATTGATCTCTGCATGGGTGAAGGATGAGGCAAAGTGGCAGGCAGAGTGGACAAAATGCAGTCCAGGTACAAATGCTCAAATGGCAAAATGCACACATCAAACACAGCACCTGGAAATCACAGAAATGATGGACTTATGGGTAGCAAAAGCAATGGATGATTGGGTCCTGTTGACTGGCAAAGTCCTCCGTCAGAAGTGGACTCAGTTTGCAGATCTGGTTGGCATTCTGCCCAAAGATTGCCTTGCTCTGAGCGAAGGGTGGCTAACCTCTCTTAAGGCACAGTACTGTATGAAACAATATAAGCAGTATGGCGAAGCAGGATCTGCTGATCAGGAATCTGTTGAGAGGGAGAGAGCCCATATGCGTGAACTTATTGCAAGATCTGGATACAATCTTCATGATATATTCAATATGGATGAAACTGCACTTCTCTACACATATGTCCTTTATCCATTCTACCAGTCTTAACATGCTCATCTAAGGAATAGGATGCCTCCTGATCAAGAACTGGCCAACAAGAGATACTCAGGGGTGAAAGGCAAGAAAACCAGATTGATGTATGCTTTCACTGTGAATGCTACTGGATCTGAGAAATGCCTGCCCATTGTTATTGGGAAAGCAAGGAAGCCTCATGCATTCAACAATAAGACAGGTGTACAGCTCAGGTTTTATTATCAGAACAATGCAAAGGCTTAGATGACATCAATACTGTATCAGGAATGGCTTCAAACCTGGGATCAGGAATTGCAGATGCAGGATCAAAAGATCCTTCTCCTGCAAGATAATTTCGCTGGTCATATTGTTCCTGATGGCCTCCGGAATATATGTGTTGAGAACTTTGTGCCAAACCTCACTATGCATGTCCAGCCAATGGATCAGGGCATCATCAGATGCTTCAAGGCTCACTACTGCCGAAGATTCATTAATGAGGCTATCATTAATCTTGATAGAGGGATAACAGTATCATTCATCTACGACATCAATCAACTGGCGGCAATGCGAGTAGCAAACATGGCTTGGGAAGATGTGGATGCAACAACAATACAAAACTGCTGGGGCAAGGCCAGCATACTTCCTGTTATTGACCATCCTATCATTCAGCCAGCAATTCCTATATCCTCTCTCACTGGCAGTGATTTGTGTTCACGCTCACATCCACACTCCACTTTCCCTGGGCCGGAGGACCAATCAATCAAAAGTGCTGAGGCAAACATAAACAACAGTCTTGATGAATTAACAAGGAGGGGTGCGCTTCAAAAGGGCCACAGAATGAACATTGAAACACTCCTCAATCCAGTGGAGGAGCAGCACATCATTGATGATGCAACAGAAAAGGAGATCTGTTGCACTGTCCTTGAGGTGTGGGAGGCAGCAAAGGATGCATTCTCAGTGCCCACAACCAGTGGAGATCATGATGCTTTCCCCTCATATCACAAGTACCTCCAGGCATCATCAGTTATGATTAAATTCATTGCTGGGATTGGTGATCCTTCAGCACATAAACTGGAGGCTGGCCTTGCATCATTTAATAATCAAATGCATGTACAACATTCCCAGTTGCTTACCTCCACCAAAATTACCCAGTATTTTAGTCATCAATAATTCATTTATTCAAATATAGCTTCCATTAGAATACTGTACATAGCAAACAAACATAAAACATGCTGATTTTCAAGATTTTTATTTCATTTTTAAATTTCAAATTTTACGTCACACCGCCGAACCCCATACTCTGTCATAACCCATAACTGGGGGGTGTTACCGAGGGGTATGGGTTAAGACAGAGTCAACTGTAGACGCCGTTTCTAACGGCACAACAAATAAAAAGCGCCACGGCTTGTCTTTTCTAGGGCGGAGACGTGCAAGCGATGGGCCAAGATTGAGCCAGCTTTGAATAAGCTGAAGACCCGAGACAACAATTTTGTGATTCTCATTCATTGTGATTTGAATACAGGTAAGCGAGTTGGGGTCCTTCGGGTCGTAGAAGATCGAATCGACGGCCGGGAAGTTGCGAGCTAAAGGGACCAAATGCAGTGACTTTTGGTCCCGAACCGCTCCGTTGATTGTATTGACAACTGTCGATTGCCGAAAGGGGGTAAGCGAAAGGTCTCCATGACAGGTCCACCTCATTTGTTTGCGGTCTGTCGACAACCCATGTATCGCAAACGTGGTATCAATGCCACGCAAGTAATTCAATGCCTGCCATTCGAACAGATGACCCCGAAGCGTCGCTGTCCCAGGTATACGTGAAATCTTGTGTTAGAAGACAGCGATCGCAATAGATTGGCGAGTTTCGTGTTCCTTCAGCAAAAGATCCAAACCCCATCGCGAGACAGTTTCAAACTGGCACTGTGAGAGTAATTGTTTTGTATTCGTATCGGTTGGAAAGATTTGAAAAATCGTATAGGAGACGTTAGTGCCACCCATTTGACTGGCGTAAAGCAGCCGCATAATATTGTCGGACCGCGCGTTTTTTATTGCAGTCTCGACCCCCGCCTTAATAGTTTCGAATTTAGCGACGGATGAGGAAGCTTGAATGCATCGACGAGGATTGTAACCGAAATACGAGGTCGAATCCCTTAGCAACTTGAAGGAGAGATCAAAGTGATGAAGGAATATCCTACAGAGGCGCATCAGTCGAGTGTTGAAAGCAATGTTAAGACCAACCCAGTTAGTAAGAGCTCCCTGGGCGACCATAATTTAACTACAAGTTCGGTAAAGAATCCGGTGTTACTCATTTGCTTCATCCATTTTTGATTTGTGCCAGATCCGGAGGTAAAGATACACGGTCTTGCCTTGATATCGGCAGGGCAGGTTAGATCCTATGAGACAGGGAGACAAGAAACTCACCCGCTCCAGGTTGACCACTAACTACCACCCAACCTGCACTGTTTTGAGGTTGTTCCTTGATCAGCTCTGAGATGACTTTGTATTCTTGACGAAGTAAAAGTGGTAAAGGTAAGCGGTCCGGCACCTCGCTCTCGAGTTTTAAGACTTGATAAGTCCAAAAAGCTGAGACTGGATGAGAAGAGTGATTTAATATCAGGATCGTCCTCGTTGTCGTCGGGAAGTCGTGATGACAAACCTCCTGCTGAGGTGAGCGACCGAAGGAAATCGAGCTTGATACTTCGGACATCAGCCTTGGTGCCATCGTAACCCGGCGAGTCACGATCCCGGTGTAACTCCCTCAGACGATCTTGGAGTTCATTAAAATGCGTTCGAGTGACCTCTGCGTCTTGGAAAAGTCCCTGTTTAAGGCCCCCACGACCCCAAATCTTTGAGTGAAGCTCCTCTAACCATGGGAGGTCGGTGGGCTTCGGGTCGTCGGCAGCGCGAGATGGCTTGCCAAGGAATGACACTGACAAAGTTGAGGACAATCGAGACACGGTCAGTGAAATCTCGCGGACCCAATGCACACAACGCTTACCGGAGGGAACCTCTACAATAATGTTTTAGATGTTTGTGGTTAGGTGGCGTGGTCGCAGGCGAATGATCCGAGAGGTCGTCGGTCTCTTCAAGACCCACCGAGCGCTCTTTTTTACCAATGAGGTGCTTCCGGTTATCTTTGGAGGGGAAAGCGAGATCAACCTGCAGAAGAGTTGGTTCGGTTGTCGCTGGCCCCGGTCGTCCACACCCTCCAGAGAATGAGATCTTTAGTATCAACGCTACTGAGCACGCCATTTTTGCCCATTTCTTTGATCTTTTTTTTCAGCTCATGGATGGATATAGACGGTAGGGCGTTGACAGCAAAGAGCTTGTCGTCTCCTTCGACCAAGCACCAAAGTTTGTAATCCGTATCGGTTAATTCCATTGCAGATGTTGTATGGGTGAGAGGATTGTGTTAACAGCAATCGGAGATCAGCAAATATCAACAAACATCAACTGGGTCTCCATCTCCATCAGGAATACCCCCCAGCCTAAACTTTCGGTCAAAAAGTAAGCAAAGCATAAGAAAACGGAGATTTAGTAAGTATTTTTTAGAGCGATGATTGGTGATTCCAATCAACCAATAAGTGATTAACAAGTGGGCGGCAAGTCGCGGCTCTGTGGTGGCCGGCCATGGCCGTGTATGTATTTACGTATCAGGCATAATTCTTCGGGCCGAGACCCTCGGTAGAGTTTCAGTTGTGAACACGTGGTCTATTTTGGCTATTTTGGTCGCGCCACTCTGCATAGAGTTCGGATCTAAACCCGCGTTCGCTCCCAAGGCCCGCTGATCTGGTGTGGGAAAACCTCACACGGTTGGGGTTCAACAAGTCAGCCTCGCTCCATATTTTTTCTCTTCATCTCCATCTCATATCACTCCATCTCATATCATAATGGACTCCACCGCTACTGAACTCGCTCACGTTGCCCTCGAACAATTCGCTCAGTGAGCACTTTCTCTTACTGGCCCATGAGCCATCCTCACCATCACCATCACTTAGTACCTCTCCTGATAAACGCCTCTTGGTCGGTGTAGCCGGCATACCTGCCTCAGGTAAATCTACCTTGGCAGCAGTTGTCGTCCATAAAATCAACCAATTCCTCGACAAGTCACGTCAGTCCCGCTCCGAGTCGACCTCCACCCCAGACTCAGCTTCCTTTGGGAACTCGAGAGCCATTCTCGTCAGCCTCGATGGCTGGCACCTAACACGGGCCCAACTCGATGCCATGCCAGACCCAAAACTTGCTCATGACCGCCGGGGGGCTCATTGGACCTTTGATCCTCAAGGATACGTATCATTCATTCGTAGGTTGCGGGAACCTATATCTCCCGATTCAAGCACTGCAATCACCGCCCCGTCGTTTGATCACGCTCTCAAAGACCCTTGTCCTGATTCTGTTTCAATTCTACCTGAACACAGAATCATTATAATAGAAGGGTTGTATTCCTTTCTATCTATTCCTCCTTGGGTTGCTGCAGCGGTACTTTTGGATGAAAGATGGCTCGTAGAGCTAGATCCCGAGGTTGCATTTAATAGGCTCGTGAAACGGCATGTGACAAGTGGCGTCGCCCAGGACCTAGAGGAAGCACGCCGGCGGGCTGTGGAAAATGATACAGCCAGTACGTCTTTTTCCAGGGTTCCATCGCCGCGTCTAATACTGGGCATACAGATGGCCTCTTCTTGCTAAATAACTCGTTAGAGCCCACACGCACCGTTGAGAGCATAAATGACCCAAAGTATGCGCTGTCCTAGACTGTTCTGGAAGGGACCTTTTTTTGGGTTTCGTGTATAGAGAGAACGAGTATATTTACCCAATAGATGTGACCTGTTCAATGACTAACGCGATTTAGTGGTGCCCGTGCCCGAGGACTGCATGAGTTCGCATACATAATGAGCGTCACGGACTTCCTTTCTCAGCACTCAGCACGGGTAAAATTGACAATTTCGTACTTTGGCTGAGTCACCAGCTCGAGTTATTATAGGGTTGTCATGTTTTTTTCATCGCCGCCCCTGGCCTGGCCTCCGTTTGACAGCATGAGCAGCAGATACACGTGTGGGCCAACAAACCAAAACCATAAGCGCCGCAGTCGTCCATTTTGTCCCCTCTCCCTTCCCATCCATCCAAGACAAACTCCTGTTATCGCTCGCCTTGGGGAGTGCCAACCCACTCCGAAGCCGCGCGCATACGCACTTCGTATGGACACTGCGGCGTCTTAGGCTCAAGCTGGGCGAATCAAGCACGTGTGGCGTTTGCGGGCTCTCGTGGTCGTCATCATGAGACACTTCCCCGCCACTGGGTTTATTTTAGATGTGAACGAGCCGGACCTGTGGTATCGCGTGCTGAACACAACACGGCCGTTGTCTCCAGCATGCCCGATGTGCTCCCTAATGCACTGTAATGGCTACGTCCTCGGGCGTAACATCGACAGGCTTGTGTTCGATAAGATGCACGTGCTACGCACCAGCATTCTTATGATCTTATGATGTGGGGATTTTTACGTTGAACTGTCACCTAACTCGTCCGGTCGCGTGGGACGGGATCCTGCGTTCTATGATCCGGACGGGCAGCGAATCCGATTTTTTGGTCGTAATGTGTGGAGAGCTTACAGGAAAGCAAACCTTTTTTTCTTGTTTCTGTTCTTTGGCGATATATGTGCCCTTTGCCTTTTATCTCTGGGACTGGCATCGCGGACGCGTGCTCGTCGCCTACTGCGGCGGCATCTAACCTATAAGGAGCACAACAACGGCAAGCATCTTTGGCGACGTTTGTCGAGCTGGGGCTCGGGCTTGGGCTCGTCAGGGCCTGCAGTGCCAGAACCTGTTGCCGAATCCGTGTGGGTTAATTACTAACGAGAGTACAAGCCCGGCGAGCGCGGGGCCAAGAGGTCCCAGTGGAGTCCTTATACCATGGGAGACGACGACGCTGCTGACGCAGATACGTGTGGGCGAGCCGAGTGTTGGCGCGTGAGGATAACTATGAGACATGCTTTGGCCGTGATCGAGTGATCCTCCAAAGTTCGACGCGGTAAGTTGGTTCAGGAACTGTGGAAGTGAGTCGAGAGCGTTGTAGCTGTCTGCGTATGTGCAGAAGGTATCGTGGCAGGGCTCCCACGCCTGGGATGCCTTGTCTCTCCATATGAACGAACGAAAGAGCAATTTTGGCTAGCTCGTTACAGCTTTTGTTGTTGATTTCCTTTTAAACATGCTGTATGTGAGTGCAAAGTACCATGTGAAGAAAGTGTCCTTTGCTTTACCTCCTGACCCTTTAGTCATTAATGTTGATTTCACTCACCTTGACTTCCAGGCGTGCCTCGGTGGCTCACGACCCACAGCACAGGATGATGTACCTGTGGCTGGTGACGAGTGCGAGGAACTCATTCATGTTCGCTCCTTCGATCTCCATGCCAGTGACGGAGAGCAGTGCGTGGTCCCCAGCTCCCCGACCCCACCGTTGGTACTGCACCCACCATTGTTCCCTCATGGAGACAGAAAGAGGGTAGGTGAGTGCCGATCGCGAGCTGGCCAGTGCAGAGTATTAAAACCTAAGTAACGCCTCAGCTTCTGGAGATAGAAAGCTGAGGGTACGTATCCCACATAACCCGTCTTGTGTGCGTATACCAGTGTATGACGCACGCTACTAGGTGACGCTAGATGACATCAGTACCTGCGTGGTATCATGCGTGCCAACACAGAGAAGCAGGCGAAGGAGAGACGGTCGAGTCATATCATGATCGTGTCCGTGTCTGTGTCTGAACTCGACGACGTTGTTGTTGTTGAGCGAGCTGCGCCATTATGCAACCAAAGCAGGGAGGAAAGGATGTGAGAGCATTAATCCAATCAGTTGTTCTCGAAGAGCTGAAAAGCTGGAGGATCCCGCACAGTTTGGGTGGTCGGTCGGTCGAGCGGCGACCAGAAGACGAGCAGGCCCATGGCGGGCGAGTCTCCCCCTCTTCTCATCTTTGAAAGGTTTTTTTTTCTTCGGGGTGCCTGCAATTACACTGGGCAGGGAATATGGATGCCCATAGTCGAAGGATACAGGAATTAAATATTGTATCATGTAAAGTGCTACGTAGGGTTCGTTAACCAAGGCGCAGTAAAATGGAATTCTAAAAATAAAAGTGTTCATGACAGTCTCGCCAAAGAGAACACAGATGAAGCCAGAAAGAGCCACGCAGAAGTACGGTGTTTGTAATTCTGCCATAAAACCTGTGTTTGCGCAATGTCAGGCAGCAGGGGAAACTGCAGTAATGAAAATAACCGTGCCGTCAAAACAAAATGTAGACGCGGCAGAACGGAGCATCAGATCGACGTCAACGGTGCTAGTATAAGTAGCAGAGGTTTAGTATGCATGCTCTACGACGCACGCAGAAATTTATCATGAGGCGAGCACTGGCATTCTCTATTTATTCCGTCCTCACTCCAACCGCAGATGAGAGAATAAAGACAGAGACCCCGGGCCACATAGATGTGCGAGTGTTTGACAGAGACGACAGACCAGAGAAAGAGAAAAGAGGGGTACAGAATGGAATAGGCATGTCCAGAGTCTAGTAGTGATTCAGAAGGCCGAGATGAACACGAATGTAGGAAGCAGGAAGTGAGAAATGCAAAGTAGAGTGACACAAGGGTTGGATATCGATGGATTTTATGGGGACTAAATTGAACCTCATTGTGTAACATGTATATGCACGAGCTCGAGGCGTAGACATTCAGGATGTCTAACTGAAGGGCACCCATGCTAATGTCTACTGATGCACATGTGGCCCAGGAGAGACCGTGGACAAGTCTCTGAATGGCTGTAGAAAAGCATCAAGTACTTGCCATGCATCGGGAAAATGCACATAGATTTTTCTCACCTCCCCACTCAGTTTCTTTGATACTCACACTAGAGACTCATAGAAATTCTCGATATCGACTTGCACAACTTTAGTCTTTTTCCAGCATTTTGACTGTTTTTCGCAGTGGCCAAAGCCAGCTTTCCGCAAAATGTAGATTAGTTGTCCACTTTGAAACTTTCTGCACTTTTTTTGCAAGAGCTGGTAGAGTTGGTGACCAGGAATGGCCTGAGGCGCCAAAAACAAAAAGTTGAGCTGAAGCTTGTCTCGCTTCCCTGTGAGGAAATCGAAGGGGACTCGGAACTTTCTCTGGAGCAACCTACGAGGTCAATGTCACAGTGCTCCACAGCCGGTTGGTTAATAAACTTGGATGTGCTGTCGACGAGCTTGGACCTTGGAAACTAGGCGGCAGCCACAGACGGCACCGTGACGCTTTCCTTTACGTGGATTGAAAGCGAGAGGATATACCTGCTTGGACACCCCGCAGGCTCGAGCGCATCGAAATCCCCCCTGTACTCAAGGGCATCCCGTAGAGAAGCCTAGATAAAGCGGAGAAGCGGGTCAACTTGAACAACTTGAGAAATGGACTATCATGGCCTTGTCGTCTGGGTCCTTCCTCATTATGGTGCGCGACGCTGTGCTTGCGATTCGCCGAGGTCCTCGCTGTAGGGAATTAAAACAATGTTCGAGCTGCATATCCCAGACTGGGGAACCAAACCAAACCATTCCGGATCTCGGCTGTGCATCATCACGAAGTTCTGGCTCTCTACTCCGAGATATAATACAATACCATGGCTAGTCATGATTTCGTGACGTTTCGATATATTTTTTTTATTACCGCCGCTTGGCTTGTTTCCGCGCTCATCATCGACCTACCATGACCGCGGCACCTATCAGAACACCCATCGATCATCGATGACTCGGACGCAGATTTAGCACTCCCATGTTTGAGGTAGCCAACTTGTCCAAGATCAAATTTTGTCGAGTTGCTGCTCCTATTCTCCGAGGCTCACGCGAAACTTTTGTTCGAAGACAAAATAGTCTGGAAGATATCCTTGTATGCTTGCGCTCGCCGGGCCTTTGAGCGCAAAGCTCGTTGTCTCCTTTGGTCCATGAGTGATGAGGGGTGTGTACCATCTGGTCTGAGGTTTGTGATTCTGCCATGTGGCATGTTGTCAGTGTTACATGGCCTAGTCTATACCCGAGTCGTTGTCAAGACTACCTTCGCTACTATGCGTGCCCGGCCGACGGATTAAACGATGTGGTCGTCAGAATGGTAACTATGTCCATCATGGACGACTGCTTTCCGCGGACCGTAACCCTCATCGGTCGACGTATCTCCAAGTTGTGTAGAACTCTGTGGCAATGGCAAGGTGTGCTCTCCGCGTACAACGTGCGCACAAGTGGATGGGGCGCGGATCACTTGCATAGCCGGAGGTGTATCCGTCGGCTGGCAGCAATAACATGATAAGTGCTGAATGTCCGAGTCCATTTCACATGACTCATGTGCACTTGTCGCGTAGGATGAGTTTCCAGAGGCGTACAGACTCCCTGAACATCGAATAGAACAGGTTATGCCCTTTATCCCTGCCGCTATTATCATTCAGCGGATAACGGGAGGTTTCGACGTTTCCCCTTTCTCCTATGGTCCTTGGAAGGAATACACTATGAAATAGCGACAACGATCGTCATCATTCTCACTGGAAATGGCGGGTCTGTCCCCACCATCACCATCTACGAGTACGCTCAATGCTTCTCTGACAGATAGGTCGGCCTCACGGAGCTTCCAAAGTTATCCATGGGCCTTTTACATTTTCTTATGGCACGGGCGCCATAAGAAAGGCACGGAATGAGCGAGTTGACCACGTTGTCGTCCTGCTGCACTCTTAAGGCTATCCAGTGCGCATCCGGTGCCCTCTCCTTCACCATTCCCTGGCCAATTGCGATAACAAGGCTGGCTCTCGATAATTGTCGTCCAACTACATAAAAAATTCCTTGCCCAGATTCCCTCAGCCTACAAAGGCGTGTGCGTTCACGTTTGTGTGTTGGGGGCAGCAAAGGGGGGCGCTTTCCAGGGTAGAACCTCGAGTTGGAAAACGCGACTTGGGCTCAAAGCGCGCAATTCGTGAAGCGGACCCAAGCATGCTAAGATCTAACTCTGCGATCCATGTCATTTTCGTGTACCCTTAATGTTGTGTTCTGCCACTGGCCCTGAAATGCTGATAAAAGGATGACGACCCGCCGGGCGCCTACTCATGCAGTTGCGGGACAAGTCAGAAATCACGGACTTCATTCCACGACGTGCTCGTCAGAATGTAAGTGGAAGTGCGTTTCACGGCACCAATGGAATCGCAAAAGGAATGAATGCACGGTCAATTGTCTGGAATGCAGACAGATCTAGCCACATAACATCCCTACAAATTATTCGTGATTTACAGCGGCACAGCATCCGCATTCCATTAGCACCTGGCAACGCGGGAAAGTCTACATCCATCCAGTCGTAGCTCCACTTCACGTCAGTGACACTGTGTCAGGGAATGACAGGCACAGTGGGGTCTGGAAGGGGAATCTATCGGAAGGAGAGGGGGAAAAGGTACAAGGAAAACCGAAAAAAGGGTACTAGTAGATTGAACCTTCAGTGGCGAGTGGGATCTGTTTGAAGCAGGCGAACCGACAGATAAATGATTGCTTGCGAGCGTGTTGTGTTCAGGGTCCACCGTCAAGGATTGTCAATGGACGGTCGTGGATTTATTTTATTCTCGTCGAAACCGCGATTTCGGGGGCCCTAAATGACCACAAGTAACGGAGCAGTGCCTCGTGCTCGACAACGAGCCATCCTTCAAAGTTGTGACACAAGAAACGACATACGCGTCCCAATCACGTCCATTCCCGCCCTCAGTGCCTCTTTCCTTGCACTTTTCCTTTCTTCTACAGATCTTGTCTCGTGCCTTCGAACGCTGAGCGCTGAACCGTTGGTGAGATTGTACCTATGCGCCCCGGACCGCCAGCTACAGCAAACACGACCACACAAATGTACTATCACAAATATTGTGCGGCATACCTGTAGCTCTGCTCATCACCTAGACCAGGTAAGCATGGCAACATATCGATTAGTAAATATAAAGGCCTTACTCTGTACCAGTGTCGCATTGTCATGGGTGGATTTTCAATTGTAGCTATCGGATATGAAGTTGCGGATGCTCTCGAGAGGTATCAAACTCAACACCATCTTACAGGGGTTCCGTCCTTCAAACAACTCCTGCGATATGTCGAATCCGAGATATCAATACCCGTTTCTCTGGCTAGACTGGAGGACACCTCCGGCCTCACTCGCATGTTTCTGTGCTGCTACGTCGATACACGTATCAGGGTGTACGATTACGAAGAGCTCACTGCGGTGATAGTACCACCACAGTTCGCGCGTGTGAAGGAGATATTGGGCATTGATGGTGATTTAAAGAGGGTGTTTGCGCCCCAAGGCACGATCTTTTCATATGATGTTAATGGCAAGACGAGAGTGAAGGAAGAATGCCTCATAGCGGTAATCTAGCATTCCAAATCTGTACGAATTCGGTCGTGTGTTCATTCACTTCACTTTCTCCGCTGTCTTGTACGATTCTGAACGTAATAGGCAGTAATGTAATATCGAGTACCAAATCGAGGCGAGGAAGTGGACGGATAAATCTAGCGCAAATCGCCGCCCGGATAAGCGTGATGGCAATGATAACTTAGCCCGTTGTCGTGCAAAGGGCACACTGCTTCTACAATGCAGGTTGAGTATATGCGCATCCTTTTGGTATGCAATACCGTCTAGATGATTATACACGTAGACATGGCCCTTGCAAAATGCAAAATTTATTACGGACCGCCGATAGCGGCGGATTCAGGGCTTGCTTCACGAGTTTGCCAGGCGAGGCCGCCAGCGTGAGGGTTGTCCATTATAAATATGTACTGCCAAGTAGTGTCTACATGCACGATATTGCATACCCAGAAGGTTATGGATGTTTAGAGCGAACCAGCGGAAACAACGGTATCCCTATCCCTAGACGCAGAGATGCAAGAAATATCTCGCTACCCTTGCCGCCACTGGGTTTCACTCATTGACAATGCAAATGTAGCTCAACAAGCTTTTCTCCTCCGAACAAGGCTCTTCATTGCAGCTCACAATCCCTGCGCTTAAAACACTCCACAGGACTTGGTCATCTTGTTCAGAGAGACCGAAATATGCCCATTTCGCGTCCGCACTCAAGGCAAGTAATGCTATTTGACCGACAGTTCCTGACTTGGTTCCAGCCCTCCTTGACGTCTTTGGCTCGGCCTGAACATATCTTTAGCCTGAGCTCCTCTGTCGAAATCGAGCCTGCGCGCTCGTTATACTTTCTAAGACGACTTTGATCGTCTGACATCATTTCACCCGCCCATATAAGTTGGTTTCTACCTTTAGCTACATCATCAGTTTGATCAGTCTGTACACTTGACTGCGTATGTTTCCCGCACATTGTCCACAATCCTCTTGGTTCTGACCTCTACATCTCCCGACAGCTATATCAAACTATGTCATACGACGACACCATCAAGACCGAAGCCCAGTATGCTAAAAGCTTGGATTCCACTGCAACCGAAGACAAGTTCCATGCCACTTACAATGGGATCCTTACGCACTGGTTCCCCACTAGCCAAGGGTATGTCACTGATTATCAAGTCATGGGAGATGGAGGGAAACCAGAATTCATTATCGTACGTCACGCCGGAGGAAAAAGAAACCCAGTCCTCATAGCAGAGCTCAAACGCCCCGCCCAATGGACGACGGCTGGGAAGAAAGAGGTTGTGAACGACCTCACAACATATACAGTGGGGCGGTTTGACCTTACTCAATACAATACTATCTACGGAGTGGGGGGTATTGGCCTAACTTGGATGGCGTGCAAGATGGAAAAGTCGGGAACTCCTGACCCTGTTGTGGTGCAGGATTGGCAAGACGATATATCTAGTGACACATCATTCACAAAGTTCCAGACCATAGCCGGTCTCGTGTATAATATAACCTTACCATATATTTGTAAACACGCTTGTTCTTCAGTTTTATAACAATGTAATACTGTTTGTGTTATACTTCGTAACATCGAGTACGGTACCGTGCTAGTTAACGACGGAGAAAAATAGGAACGTCTTACCACTCCACAATTCCCAGTGCCACCACCCAATCAGCTGGTGAACGCCGTACGTCCCGGTTAAGTGAGCATCTGCCCTTTTGAGGTTGCCCGGGTGCTATGACCTTGGTTATGACAGCCATAAAGACCCCATAGCGGGTAAAACTGGCCTCTGGCATCCTCCCTCTGGCTGACAAACTGCCTGTTGTCGATATTTCCGGGAAATGAGGTGCTGGAAGCGGGACACGAGCGTAACTCGTGGCCCAGGTTTTAGCGCCTGCGACCAAGATGCGTCCTACTCGGTCGGCGTAGACACATGCAACACATGCACTCACGGCAGATGACTAGTCCTTGATGACTGAAAGGTATCCACATGTCTACGCGAGCCAAGAAATAGCGCTGTCATACACTGTCCGATCGCCGGTTGAGTAGTAGTCTCGACAGTAGTTTTTTGATCACAGCCTTGACTCATAAGGAACTTCGTAACAGGCAAGGCACGAAATTATCACGACTCCGTAATCCGCCTCTGGAGCGAGCGCGGAGTAAAGCGGTTCCCAAAGAGAGCTCGTCGGAGAGCTGATGTCTGACTTGACCATTCAACACCTTCTCACTCGGTTAGCCCCGACTTGATCGGCCCCGTGGCCCTCTGGATTGAGTGTGCCATTCCAGCCTGTTGCAGGTTTCCATTCAAGCCGCGGGCGTTACAGCGTCCTTCATCGAGGCCACCATTTCGCAGTTGCCCCATTACGAGGTGAATGCTTGTGATCGCTAATGGCGGCGTCCAATCCTATTGGTGATGGGGTCGTGATGAGCGGAGCTGGGTGTTCCAGCGATACGGGTCACGATGCTGTGACCGTGTGCCGTCTGGTAACAGAACGTTCATTTACTCACAAAGCTGTATGGGGATTGACAAATGAGCCATGCGTAATCGATTTGTCGAGCTTACACCAACTCATCTACTGTAATGAAGATATCCATCGTGGCAGTGTCACACCTTGTACTTCTTTCATCTTGTCTAATGGCACGAAGCAAACTCGAGCGTTTCAGTCTGCAAAACTGAACCATGAGTTGGTAATACGCGGTAGAAGAGAACATCGATTTGGCGTTACGAAGCAGAACTTATCACCGACCCGGACTCGGACTGGGACGAAGGCGCCGCGGAACTCACTCAGATAGCAGACGAAATATGATCTCCATGGCGCAGAGCATAGGATATCGTGCTTTACCATGCCAGGTACATGAAAACGGATGATGACCTGTTTTCTGAGCGAGGCCTCCGAGAGCTGGAGCAGTTAAGTAATTGTAGAAGCCAAGCAGTTGTGCTCGGATTTCTTACTCATATCCAAAATACAGCAGGCGCTTGACCTGAAGACATTCGACGAGCCACCCCAGGGGAACCACAAGGCACGTTAATCTTGTCCGCGCAAGTGTGGTGGTGCGGCGGGATGGTCCAGGTGAGGGTAGAGATCAGATATAGGCGTAGCAGAAGGCCTCCTGCGGGATCAAACCGACTTACTTTTGAGAAATAAAAATTGACGCGCGTCCGCGGACAGCTTTGGCCATTTACAGTTTGTGAATCCCCCTTGTCCACGCACAATGCCAGTCTTGATATCTCCTTTCACCAAAATCGAATCCGGGGATGAGAACCTGCCATACGAGCAAGATATAACGCTTACCATAGTTGGCCATGCGAGAGGTACGCAAATGAACCAGATTCTGACCATTAGTCGTGCCACCATTGTTTGCCCGGATTTCAGGCGCGTCTCCATTATCGGCATAGAACCTGCTGTTACACCGTAAACCCTCAAGGCAGTCACTGCCCACGATGTCCGGGCCCAGGCAGCGTATCTTATTTATACATGAACCTATTCGGTTCACCCCGTCTTAACAACCACCCCTCCCAAAAAAAAATCCCTCAAGGACTAGTGGCACGTCCTTCGAACCCGTCTCTCCTTTGTCGTAATCCCGGACAGTACGCGCCCGCGTGACCCGAACGCAGATGGTCAAAGTAATCATCATAGGCTGCGGTGTGGCCGGTCCAGCGCTTGCCATATTCCTCAAGCAACTCGGCTTCGAACCTATCATCTACGAGCGAGCCAAGGGATTTGCCGACGCAGGCCTCAGCCTCCTGTTTGTCTATCAGTGGCGCCTTGGCATATCTCCTCCTCTTTTCTCTGACATGCGGAAAGTTTACAGCCCAATGGACTGAAGGTCCTTTCTCTTCTTCCCGGGCTATTCGCGGCGATCCCAGGAAAGGACATAGTTTCGATGAGTTCATATTCGACTCTGCAAGAGGACGAGGGACTGCTGGGAGAAAACGATGTGCCCGCCGACATGCGCGATGTGTTTGGCTATCCGATGCGTGGTGTACGACGCACGGAGTTAATAAGGCTCCTTGTCGACACCGCGGAGACGCAGGGAATTCCGATTCGCTGGAATCACCGTTTGACCGATATTGAGCAGAGCGACGGAGGCGTGAAGGCCATCTTTGCGAATGGGTTTGTCGATGAAGGTGCCTTTCTGGCGGGCTGTGATGGGCTTCACAGCGCGACGCGGACGGTGCTCTTTGGGGAGGACCCCACCACCTTCCTTGGACTGACACAAGTGCGTGTGGTGTTGCCCTCTCCGATCTCCAAAGTGAGCTTGCCGCAACTTTGTATTTTTAGACGGGTGGCATCAGTCCCACTCCGGGTGATATGGTCAACCACGCACGTGTAATTAATTGGTGCGGGAATGGAGCGCACATGATGGCATATCCTATCTCCGATACCCACACCTCTTGGGCGTATGTCGCACCCGGTCGCCGTCCCTGTGGACCTCGTTGACTTTCTCAACAGCATCACACTTCGCGAGGGAGAGGCCAGGGAATCCTGGCGTGCTATAGACCAGCACGAAGTAGAGGAGATAAAGAAGACGTCAATCGCGGGGTGGGGATTCGGTGCTTCCGAACTTATTGAAACCGCAGAGAAAGTCGTGAAGGTGAGTAAAGACGTTGGTGATGTTGATCCTGACCCGATCTCTGCTTTTCACTATAGTTTGGCCTGTATGATCGCCCCGAACTGCATTCGTGGCACAAGGGACGCGTTGTGCTCCTGGGTGATGCTGCGCACCCAACGCCTCCAGTACGTTTGCATCTGCATGCTTATCCCACTTCAGCACCCCTCATGCAATAGACAGCACCTCGGCCAAGGCGCAAATCAGTCATTCGAAGATATATATTACTTGATGCATCTGCTCGGCGCTCATCCCGGAGCCGCAGAAGATCGTGCGACACTGGAGAGGGTATTCACACAGTATGAACAGGCGCGTATCCCGCGATCGACGATGCTGATCGATACTGCGCGAAAGCAAGGCGAGGGCAGGGTCATGGACGGAGTCGAGGAATGCCTAGCGCGCAATCAAAAAGTGCGCGCATTCATGTCGGACAAGGGGGTCATGGCCCTGTTTGCGGAGCTTTATGGCGATCTCGTGGAAAAGCGGTGAGACTGCGATGGGCCAGGCCTCCACAGGCTGCACCCGCAGGCCGGGGTGCTTGCCTGAGAGATGGGATATTAGGCGGATGTTCCACGTCACCTGTCCGCGCTTGTCTGACAGCCTAAGCGAAAAATGAAGTTCTGATTGGTGTGCGTGCATCCCAGACTTTTCTTCTATCATCCACGTAAACTAGATACTAGAGTACTCGAGCATGCGTACGCATTATTCGGCTAATATTCAAAAAGAGACATGTCTCCACACTACTTGCCCAGCGTGCATAGCAGCAATCACGCGTGTGAACGCCTAGATGGCAATCCTCCCTGTAAGATCTGCGGCGCCGGTAGGCGGCCGAGGTACTAGTTAGAGTTAGAGTTTATTCGTTCCTGGCAGAGCGTCATCTCGTTCGTCCCCCGTTCGTCCTTGTGTCAAACCAGTGCGAATATCATCACGGAGAATAGGGGCTCCACATGATGGACGGCCGCCTGGGTCGGCTTGACGGCGCATGCTGTCATTGCGCGCCCTGACACTCCAACCGTCATAGAAGTCCAACGTGCAACGCTCATATGACTATGGAGAGCTGTCGAAGTGTTGCCACGCGCCGCAAGCCTCTGTCCCGTTTCGCTCGAACGGATGCAATGGCGTGCGAAGACCGTTGTCCGAGAGAGGAAAAGCTGGAAAAAAACGTGCGAGCAACCTGTACGTACCGCGTAATGAGTGGGTGGCATAGGGACAGTCTCCGCCATATGATCACCTTCAAATTATATAGACGTCGCATATTACGCTGACACTGACTTGACGGCACCGAACTTTGCACCGCACTTACCTCATTGAGCTTGCCCAATAACGAGCATCAGTAAACCTTTGCACCAAACATTTTCCACTTGAGCACAAATGAGCCTTCGAGTTAGGTAGAAGCATGGAAAGTTCCAAAGTTCACATCGGACATACATTCCATCGACAGTAGCCCTCCTACGTTTCAAAAACAGGCGTGAAAGTGAAAAAAAAAAAGTACAAGAAATGTCCATACTTCAACGACGAAAGGAGCTGAAGGGGGAAGCAAGAAGGATAGGAAAGTTCTGTGGAGTAAATAGCATCATCCTTTACGTGCTTAGCGCACAATACGTGAATCGTGTCCGACGCGTAACTACTGTCAGGCTAGTCGTTACAAGTCCTCGGGGATATGACGGCAGCCTCCAATCGTCCTCTCCGTGTTAAACAATCTTTGCGGGACGCTTGCCATCAGCGGTGACGAAGAACTAAATAACAAAGGATGTTCAGTCAGATAAATTGGGCCATGAGGGACTGACACCCACGTAGGCTGTATCGTCTACGCTGCCGTGTTGAGCAACGGCGACCAGGACGGGCACATGGTTGGCAGAGGTGTGGATTGAAGAGATTCTATATATGCCTTCAGGAAGACCCCCGGTCACATCGACGGCCACGTTGCCTTGAGCGTCCGCGGGTGTGTTGATGCCCTTGAAGAATGCAAATACGGTGGGATCCAAGGGCACAGTTGTGTCGATGGAGGGCAACTTCTGAACCACAGCGTGAGTGTGGCCAATGATGACATTATCAGAGTTCAACTGCTGGGGTGCTGAGTAGTAGTTCAGGTCCGCATTCGTAAAATGCCCTGCGTCAAGATTGTTGATCGCCATCTTGATCTCGAATGTGGTGTTTGCCTTGATTACGCCCAAATTTGGGGGGTTGACGAACTTTGCCGATGGTATCTTATTTGAGGGGGCGATGACACCCATCGGGCAAGCATTGCAGGAACCATTTACGACCTGCTCGCCGTTGGTCAGGGGGAAGTCGACGGTCAAGCAGAAATTGATGAAGTTGTTCGTGGAAGTCAGCGATGCGACCTGACCCGCCGTTGCATTAGCCTGCCCATCCTGTGCAAAGTTGGAGTTGATAACACGTGGGTCCAACGCTATGTGGACGCTGTGAGCATGTTGAAAGGAGGGAAGACTCGTCACATTTACTCAGCGAGGTCTGAGGATCGGCTTCATTATTGTCGTTCCCACGTTTTCCCGCACCCCCTCCAGCCCTTCCTGCGTTGTACACAAGATCCCGCTTAGACCCAGTACGAGGAAGAGCGGATGTGAACACAGCCAACACGACAGAGACGAGGGCAGGGGCAATGAAATGCATGGCGGGTGTCACAGTCAAGTCACGGCATTCGATTCTGCTTTAAATAATTCGACAATATCACGTGATGCGACGCATGCTGTTCAATATACCGCCACGCACATGGGCTTGACCGTATTATCGGAGGGCGCCTTCAAAGGTGACAAGCTCTGTGAAACGGAAGGGAACGGGACGCTGGTTCCCTAAAACGGCCTGTTTACTGACCCTTGTCATGAGGAATGAAGATATTTGTGCCTGTCACGTCCGGACTAATGACGGCGGAAAAAGAACGAGGGGGTTCAGAGATGAGCAAGCCGTTGCACACGCGCTCCAGGGATAATAAGAATCGAAACCAAGTCCCTATAGGCGACTTGGAGGCCGGCCTTCATGTGGAGCCGTGGAGCCATCATTTGCTTGTAATTGAGGAGGGAACAGCCTGATATCCTACAAGATAACGGGCTGAAGGCTTGTCCTGTCCACCGTTGGTACATATATATGAGGCTAGAAACCATCTAGAAAAGTTTTGGTTAATGCCAGTGGATAGGTTTCACACAACCGCGAGCCTTCGAGAGGCTCTCACATCCACATCGTACAGGGAGGGTGAGAGGGAAGCAGAATATTCCCAGGGCTTCTGAGTCACCACGCCGTCACGATGATGTAATTGTATGGACCAGCCTTGACAGCGAGAGTAAACAGCTGGGGCGGTGATAGGGTACTTGAAGAATAATACAGAAGAAATGAGCGGTTTACACCAGGTTAAAGAAGGTAATGTGTCTGACTGTCCCGGAGATTTTAACGACCTGAAGAAGGAAGGGGATGTAAACAATGAAGTGGTGGAGGGAGAGCGAGAAGTCATAAGATAAAGGACATTCATGTACACCGTCGAAGTTTGATAAGGGGCGACAGGGTGAAGATGGTACGCTTGTGGCATGGTTCTAATTCTTCTAATTCATCCGGTCCCCGACTTTCTACTGCACACGAGCGTGATGCCATAGCAATTTTAGCTGGAATCGATGATTAGATCGCATGCACCAGAAAAAACGAGGAGGCGAGCTGAGCCCAAGATGCATAAAGGCAAGGACTCAGGATTGACAGAAGCAATGCAAGCGAAGCGATAACAAAGACGGTGGGATCACTACAGATCTCCGTTTTTTGGAGGCCCCCCGAGAGTACCACAAATATAGTAAAGCCTTGGGACAAAGGTCTGATGTCGGCGTCGGCAGTGGGCTTCTCGAGTCCCCATCAACGCGCCCGTTTAAGCGGTCTCCGAGTCATCGTCATTGTCCATTGTCACGAGTGAAGCACGTTGCCACTATTCCACGATTGTACTTTGGTCATATGAGTGGCTGCCGCAGTTTTCCGCTACCCACGACCGATTTCTAACAAGTGAATCGAGACGCAAACTCTGTTGCCAAACGCCAAGTCATGGTGGTGATTTTTTCTATCCATAACAAGTTACCAATGCAAAAAAAAAGGACAAGACAAGGACGTCATTACCAGAGGTTGTATCCAAATGTTAGCCCAGAGTGGTGGGTCTCCAGAGCATGTAGTGAAGGATTTGCGGACGATTTGCGGGCAATCTCGGGCATCAGATCACGTGCTGATGATAGCCGAATAGTGGAATGCACGAGCCAGACAGTCTACCCAGTCCCTAAAGGCCTAAAAGACGTCGACTGACATGTTTCTACTCGAGGCATGGCGCGCGCGTGGGGGGGAGGGGGGTTATTTGAGGGTTTTCTTCACACTTGTCCTCCCCAGCCGGCGCCGAACATGTCCATCTTTGTTGTTTGATTCATCCCCCACACGTGTAGCCTTGTAGGAGAGTAACCATGGTCGACTGATTCCTTGGCTGCTAACATGCGGGGAAACTGGTGACGATGGCGCAAGGATAACCAATTCTAGTCCAAGCCGATGTAGAAAATGGTGTCCCTGTTGCGGTTAAGTACTGTATATTGATACAATGCTGGCAGGTACGTGGCCAGGCACCGACAACGCGACAAAAACCAGTCACAGATCTGTGTCGGAGCCCATGTGAGAACCTCTAAGCGGTGAGAATAATGAATCACATGAGGGATATCGCTATGGCACAGTGCCAGCAGCAGGTCAAGCACAGGCTAGGCGTGAGCGTTTGCCGTTGGGATACGCAAACATGGTACTGAGCGCCGCAATCCAGTCGATCCGCATGCGAAACACTAGGGTTTGTTACCATGATTGCCTCAAGCAGGCAGTGCCGTGGATAGGCACATTGATAAACACAACTCGGATATCCACACCAAATCAAAATCCAGTAAATCGGTACGACCGTCATCGAAGCTGAGCATTGTCGAAAGATCGCTTTCAGGGCTCGCGTAATCTGCGGTCAGTGACCACAGTACTACTCCAGTGGTTCCAGCGAATCATTGCAAGGCATACGACGCCCAATTCGAGAAGGAGACCTTTCTAGTGGCGGCTTAGGGATAAGTTATCTGAGAAACAGCAGTGCATGAACAAGCGAAAGCCGGTGCATTCCTGCAACGAATGGTCAAGCGTCGTTTCACCGCCAAAGTAGAAATATTAAGTTGGGGAGGGGGGGGAGCATCGTGTGCCGGTTGATATTTATACGATTGGACCGAGTGGCCTTTGAGATAAGCGTCAAGAAGCTTTACGTATGATGGGCGAGTCGGAGTCTACGTGGCATCGCGCGTACTTGTGGTTGCCATCGAACGTACGCCGAAATGCCCACGATCACAGTTGATGCAGTGCGTGCAGGGCCAAACACAGCCATGTGGACGATACACTGACATACTCGCAGATTCTTTTTGACATGGATGGGTGCGGCGCCGAAACTGGCAGCGATGATGTCGCGCTCGACGAATCTGTCCTGATATCCTCGAACTCTTCTCTTCCAGCACGCTCATTGACTCCACACCGGGCGTCTTAGCCGCGTGGGAGCGTTTCGGACGAGAATATGGTTTCGACCCCGTGGTGGCGGCAAACGCAGGACACGGGCGACGGCTGACCGAAACCCTCGGAGAGCTGTTCAAGCTGGACACTCCCGAGCAAGTCGCGGTACGTCCAGCCATTCCACTCCCCCATTCCACATCCCCAACCCCCGGCTCCCAGATTGGGGAAGGAGGGGTGGGGACTCATCGCGATTTTTGTGATCTTATGCAAAAAAAAAAAAGGATGCTGTCGTGCGCTTCGAGGATGCCGTCATCGAAGGTGGGGCCGTCGCGCTTCCAGGCGCAAAGGCGCTGCTCTCACAGATTGACGAGGGCAGCTCGCCGTCCGCGCGCGGATGGACCATCGTTACCTCTGGCACGTCATCCCCATCTCTCTCACTGGCGTTTCTAACGCTCCACAAACAAAAAAAAAATCCAGCCACGAGGGTCTACGCCTCGCAAGCACTCAATAACACCGGCACACAGTTACCTGCCGCGGGCTACGTGACTTCAGACGATGTCAAGCGCGGCAAGCCGGAGCCGGATCCATTCATTGTCGGCGCCGAGCGCGTCGGGGCAGACCCAAAGAACTGTACGTCCCCAAGCATCAGAGCGAGGGGGGAAATAAGTAGGGGATGCAAATGACACGCGGCTGAGCATACTTCTCCGAACGGCAGGTCTCGTGGTGGAAGACGCGCCCTCGGGATTGCGCGCAGGACGCGCGGCGGGTGCGCGCACGCTCGCCGTGTGCACGTCGCACACGCGCGATCAGATCGTTGCATCGGGTGTAACCCCGGATTTTATCGTGAACGATCTCACCAGGTATGAGAGCAGTTGGTGCTTCCGTTACCCCTGCACTGACAGAACGCTTATCAGGGTGTCTGCGAGATGGGACAATGGCAAAGTCATAGTCGAGATCGACGACTCTCAGTGACGAGAGGCCCGCCCCTTTTGAGTTACTTTCGGAATTACCTTAGGATGTTTGACGTTTGAGTTGTTCTAGATCTGAGGCAAATGAAAAAATGTCGGCCGCCCCGACCAAGGAATGGACGCCGTGGCGCACCACGCAGGACTCTCACTAAGTCTACCCTCAGGTAGTATTGTATACAACTTAGTCTTATCGTTTCTACTTGATCAATGGGAAAAAACTATGGACGATTTTAGTCCTTCCCCAGGTCTTCAAGCATTTTCATTTTCTCCACTTGGGGACTCGAGCGGCGGTGGAGTGTCGTCCGGTTCCGAGTCTGACTCTGGGAACGCGGCATCGGCGTCGTTAATACCGCCAGAGTTGTTCATACCCGCCATCATCTGCCATTTGGATAGATGTCATGAGTCTATAGGGAGGGGTGGGCCGAAAGATGGACGCACCTGTTCAAAGTCTATGTTTCCACCCCCACCAAGACCCCCACCAAGACCACCAAGACCGCTGCCGCCAAGACCGCCGCCGGCACCAAATCCGCCCATATCTAAGTCTTCATCTAAGGCTGGTCCGCTGCCTTCCTGCTCATCTTCATCAACCCACTTGGAAAAGTCGGTCTTGATGTACGTGCTTTTAATCTTATCCTTCGTGAGGCGGGGCCAGTACTCGCGTTCGAGATCCTTTTTACGAAGATTGAGAGCGAGAGAGCGTGATGTGAGACGCTTTCCGGATTCCTACAAGATGGCACTGACCGTTAGACTAAGCAAAGAAATATGATAGACAAAGTACCTCGGGTATGATGTCCTTGTAAAAGTCAATGCTGAACTCGTAAGTGGACTGCTCCACAGTTCTGAACAAGATGAAGCGGGGAATGAGCGGGGGGGATCAGAATAGAAGGGTGACATACCCAGCCTGTGCTTTGAAGACTAGACCTGTCGGAGTGAGATCGTATTGGAGAGATGATTCGACAATATCTGGAAGGTTGATTGTCACGTATAGAACATTCTAGTTGGAGACAGGGGACGGCGTCCCAAATGAATTGGGGGTGAACAGGTGTACTAAAGGTGACTGGTAGTAGATGAACCAACCTTTTCTTTAGCTGCCTCTGTCTCTGAGCTCCGCTGAGCCCATAGGACCTCAGGATGCTTTGACATCTTGGATGGGTTGCTTGTCGGTCAAAGGCTGACGACGCGAGGAGTCGTTGGTGTCGGTGGTTATCTTATTGTCGGGACATGCCGAGATCATATTTAATTATTAATTATTCAGCCTGTGTCGTGTTCGTCCGTACACGAACGCCAACGAGGACGAAGACGACAAGAACGACGAGGATGTGGTACGTTTCTCACTTCCCACCTTCTCCAGAAAATATAATCATTTTATCAGGTGCACTCGTTGGTTTATTCCGCTTCTGATACTTCCTTTACCGTCCTCTCCACCGTATTTCCTCATCCTGTTTCTCATTTCTATGATCATCCATGCACGGCCTTGGTACGTCACACTGTCACCGACCCGAACTTGCCTAATCCCTTGCAGCTTTTATTGTATTATACTTCTCACAGCCCTCTTCCTCTCTTCCTGCTACTGGCAGCCCATCCCGCTCACCGCATCCGTGTCCAGTTCTTGGGCTACAAACGCAACCTTTGTAACGGCTCTCACAGCAGTTCTCTCGTCGTCAGCTGCTGCACCATTGCCGGCCGTCATTCGCCTTGCTGACCGGTGCTGGTGCGATGTATCCTCTTCTCGTCTATTCGAGCCGTTTGACATTGCGCGTTGGGAGCGCACAAGTGTCGAGCAGCTCAAAGAAGAGATGGAGCGTGATGCTGCATGTGTTGAGCAGCTGTCATCAAGTGCAGGCGAATCAGGTTCCCTGAACCAGCTTGATGACTGTCGACAAGCATCCAATGGCACGGGGTCCCTAGTAGAGTCGCAACTCTCAGCGTCCAGGATATTGTCACACACGTCCTCTTTATCGACATCTCCAGAATCTTCATCTACCAAAAACCCCGTGGGACAGACTTCTACATCTCAGGTTCCTGCCCAGCCCCTCTTACCCAACGGGCCACCAGTTGTGCCAAGCGTAGACCTGCCTTTATATCGGAGAAAATATGACCTCCGGCCGTATGGTTTTTCAATGATACTCGACTTTGGTTGGTCACGAGAGGAGTAGGAGGGGAGGGACGTGCCATGATACTGTATATGTACGATAGTTTGCATAATTTAAGCGCACCCCACCACGCTGGCACGGGCCCGCCGGGCCGAGTGGGGTCGACACGGTCAACTGAACGATTGTCGTGCCCCCATCCACGACACAACGACAACGACCACAACCATGACTGCCTCCTCTTCGGGGAGTGGCTCAGCCAAACCTTCCATGGGTACTGCACTAGATGATGGCCCCCGCACAGTGCCGACCTCGTCATCGTCGCAACCTGGCTCCGCGTCCACAAGTCGTCTAGATGCCGTCTCGCGCAGCCTGTTTGCGCCATTTCACCACCGCAAACGAGACTCGCACAAGATCCTAGCAGACCGTACGCTCTCGCCCCCAGCTCCCCCTTCATCCTCCTGAAAAAAAGTGCTTTGCTAACCTCCGCCGACAAGTCGCTCCGGTCATAATGACTCCCAAGATGATGGCGCACGCGCAGACCGTCTCTGCCCGCCCACGCGCCATCGGCACGTCCTCCACGCGTCCCACGTTCGACTTTACCACCATCGGCCGCACGCCGCTCCGTCTCGGCCTCAGCGCGCGGCGCACGACCTCGCGCGAGCTCGAGGTCGTCGAGACGGCGTCCGAGCTCCTCGCAGAGGCGCTGCCGGACGCGCTGCCCGACGAAGAGCTAGGCGTGCCGAGCTTGCTGCGCGGCTTTGAAGCGACCGTGCCGAGTGCGGACAACGCGCGCGCGCGCCGCCGCGCCACGCGCAACGTCGACGCACCGCGGCTCGGCCTGAAGCGTCTGTCATTTGGCGCGCGGGGGCTCCTGGCGGAGGAGGCGGAGAGCGAGGACGATGTTGTCGTTGTGGCGCGGGAGCAACGGGCCCGCCGCGGTCGCAAGAAGCGGGGGCGGGAAAGTCTCAGCGCGAACAAGGTGTTTGGGCGCGAAGAGCTCGAACGTCAGACGCGTGAGATTGCCAGGGACAAGGAGAATGTTCACGTTCGAAGGGTGCGTTCCCCCTCCCCCCCTTCACACTCATGCTCTTGTGCAGCTCACTTGGTTGGCAACCGTGGGGGTCTATGTAGAGTCTCTTAGACAACGATATCGCCGAAATTACGGCTAAAATCGACGCGCTCAAGGGAATCCGAACCAAGTTAAAAGGGGATCTACTCAAGTTGCAGGAGGACGAGCTCGAACTTGATGACGAACGTGAGTGATTTGGGTCGACGTCGGCATCTAACACAAATCAAGGTACTACAGTGTTGATGGTCCAAGAGAGATTGGAGATAGAGACCTCACAAAATAGCCGGTCTGGGTCTGCGCATGCTCCGCTTATGGCTAGTTCACGGAGAAGAAAAGGTGGAGGTGTCGTCTTCAGATATTCCCCGTGTATTATTCAACGCACTATCTAGGGCCAGCATTTTTACCCTCAGAACACGACGAATTACCACCAGGGATCGCCTTCATGGTGCGTTCCGCTGCCTATGCTTGCTCCATGTCCGCATGCACTGATCAGTGACTCAGACCCTCGGATGTGGCTCTGCTCCGATAACGTCTTTGGATTTTTCCGAGCCCTATGGCACCCTCGTCACAGCATCGCACGAAGATGCTCACCCACGCGTTTGGGATCTTCTCTCTGGCGAGGAGATTGGCCGTCTACGCGGGCACGTAGGTACGGTCAAGGCACTGCAGGTGGAGGCACATCTATGCGCGAGCGGCGCGACTGACGGCACCGTACGCCTATGGGACCTGCGTCGCGTGGGCGACGACGCAGAGGCGTCAGAATGGGACCTAAGTGACGTGCTTGAAGAGGGGGAGGAAGACGGTGACTGTATCAGTGCTGGCACCGGTGACGGCGTGGTAGTGGGACGTCCGCGCAACGAGCCAAATGGCACACGCTCCAGAAGCCGAGCACCGAAAGAAGATGCCCCTGGGGCGTGCGTGCGTGTGCTGGAAGGGCATAGCAAAGCAGTCACAGCGTTGTATTTCGAGAACGACTCGCTCGTATGTCTCATTCCTCCCTCCGACCACCACACTAATGAGAAAACCACTGCACACCAGGTGACCGGCGCGTCCGACAAAACCCTACGCCAATGGGACCTCACTACGGGCCAGTGCGTGATGACGATGGACATCCTTTGGGCGATTTCGCATCCGTCGTCCACCGTGCCCGCCGGGCACTTGGCCGGATTCCCCATCGCTGGCGCGTTTGCGGTGCCGACACCACCGTACGCGGACGGAAGCTGGGAACTTTACCAGGACTTTATCGGGGCGGTGCAGTCGTGGGAGTATGCGCTCGTGAGTGGGAGCGGGGACGGCGCGGTGCGGATGTGGGACATGCGCACTGGTCAAGCCCATCGGACGCTTCTCGGGCATACGGGCCCCGTGACCTGTCTCCAATTTGACGAGATTCACGTCGTCAGTGGAAGCTTGGACAAATCCGTACGGGTACGTGGTTTGGTTAAGCGCTCAACTCCGCCAATATATCTTTCTCATCATTTTTTTTTACACCAAAAACAAATACAGATTTGGGACCTTCGCACTGGAGGTATCTTCGAGACAATCAAGTACGAGCATGGGGTGACGGCGCTGCAATTTGATAGCCGCAAGGTGATCTCGGCCGCTGGGGAGAACGGGGTCAAGGTGAGAGGGGCTGATGGAGAGCCGGAAGCTGAAATGACATGCCGAGCAGATTTACAACCGCACGTCGATGCAACATTCCACGCTGTCAACGAACGGACACACCCGGCCAGTCGAGAAGCTGCGCTATATGGACCGTTACCTGCTCTCTGGCGGGCGGGACGCCACTGTGAAGATATGGGCGCTTTAGTTCCAGCCCCAGACAGTGATTGGGCAGCCCCGGTGGATCCCCCCTGATGGGATCAACGCCCCGCTCTATCACGCTTTTCTCATCGGCGGCGACGAGGCGCGCGTTCATCTGATAGGACAAGCAAGATCAAGCACAGAAAAGGAATCATGCACGTCTCATGTATCATACACCATACCATTACGCACATTTCTTTTTAAAGCCGTACAGCTACAGCTAGAAATGAAATCACACTCCCTTTTGAACGCCGCACTTCTGCTTTGCGATGTACGAAGAAACTGATGTTTTTTTTTTCTCTTGGCGAAGTGCACACGTGGTCCGGTGTAGTAATGTGATGTCTGCTCTTGACTACGACCAGTAATTGATAATCGCATCTGCATATTCTAAAACCACTTATCGATATGCTAAAATTAGTAAATTGACAAATGCCTCTCCCCAATTTTGCGACATAGGCACCTAACGTTATCTTCTATGATCTGTTGTCTAAAGTTCAGAAAAAAATCCACGGCATTGACGTACGTACGGACGGCGGTCGATGGCGCATACGCCCCCTCGCGAGTTATGTGAAGTGAGTACTATACGATAGCGGCGAACGCGGGGGGCAACCACAAGCGTGCGCGTGTGCGCGATGCGTATTTCTCCCCGCTGTTACCGGCCGAGGGCCTTTTTTTTCCCTCGCTTCTAGTGCTTGAACCTGAAAATCCCGTTTATCCCGCTCGCTTTAAGCGAGGCTCCTTGGCTCGGTCTTGGTCCGTGGCCTGGCATCGCGCTCGTAACTTACGCGCATATTGAGTTTTTAAATGTGTGCGTGCCGTTAGAACGATCCCCTTCCTTCACCACTAAGCTTTCAGATATATACATAAAGAAGTTTGAGATTCAGAGATGTGAATAAGGAAGATTTCATACCGTGTCCACCCGCCCCTTTGCTTCTCATGACAGTATTAAACCCTCTCAAAACTCGTAAGTGATCAGCTCCCGGGCTATTTCTTCTTTTCTCCTGCCTTCCTCCCCCCTTCTCACTTTCTCCCTCATCCCCCCCCTTCCCCCAACTCCACCAACTCGTCCGAGTATTTGCATCTACGAGTTTCAAGCTACCACATCAAGCCCACCTCGGCATAACAACGATGATTCCTCGACCAAGCCTTCTGCTTCCTTTCTCATGTGAGATGAGCACATGCACATGAAACAACTGCAGATGCCACCACAGATGGCATCGTAAGGACGACGTGTGAATTGTTGGTCGTGCCCGCCTTATCCCTTCTCAGGTCCATGCGGACAGTGGCGCCTTCACGCCTACACCGGGGTGATCGGAGACGGAGAGGTTAAGCCTAGGTGTCAGCTCACAATAGGTACCGACGCATATCAGCTGTTTACCTTGTCTTCTTTTGTTAGCTTCACCAGCTCCATCCGTCCTGGGGTCATACAGTACTTTCCAGCAAGCCGAGGCGGCATCGCTCGCAGTGCCTGTACGTGAAGGCGCGTGGCGCATGTAGGCCCACTGATCTACTAGTACATGGCCACAACCCGGGACGCCGTCTTGATGGTGGCATGATTTCGCGAGCAAGTAAGGACTTGGGCGTGCGCCAAGCTGACTAACTTTTGCAGTAAGTCTCCTTCACGTCGCGCTAAACCTTGATCGGTGGATGAGGAACGCGCGATACAATACAATCAGTGGACGCGCTAATGGCGCCCAGGTGACCGAACGTTCCTTCCCAGGTGATCATCATCTGGCCTGACAGGCCTAGCCTATAGATGTGGATTGCCTCGGTGTAGAGGAAAGGTAGGTGGTGCCTTTGACAGCGCCGAACCGAGATCGACACGACATTTATTGGCACACGTGACTGGTATTATTGGTCGTGCGTGTCGAACACGGTCATAACTGGTTGGATATACAGTTAAAAGAAAAGGGGGGAGTATAAGATATGGTTTGAGTTTTAAGAAACCAAGTGCTGAGGGGCTGAAACTAATACAAGACCTTCCGAAGGTATGGGCCTGTTCAAAGGTAATAGAAACACAGTCCACAGTTTGGTGAGGTCGGAAACAGAATGAGGAAGCGGAGGGAATGGGGACAAAACCGAAGGGACAGCTTGAAATAGTGGTGAGTGTGTGGTGCAGACACCGGAACCATAAAGGTCGATAAAGGTCGTACAGTGTTGAACACGGCATGGCGACATGACGGATTGTGATTGGCGAAAAAGAAGAGCGCAGGAGTGAAGAAACTTTGTCATAGCATAATGTCGCGGATCTAGTTAACAATTCATGTCAGCGCTGATCAAGCGCGGTGAAATCAAATGGCCCCCCATAGGGATCAACACCCCCTGGTTGGCTTTTGGACTCACATTTTTGCTTATGATCGAGCTAATCCGTATTAGAATCGGAGAAAGCGATTTGAGGTACGTGTTTCGCGCGGTAGGAGAGTGTGAATAGATATTGCTTAGATCAGAAAGTTGGACAGACGGCAACATAGGAGAACCAAAAAAGGAAAGAAAGTGAAGAGGTCAAAGCAAAGATGCAAACAGATGAAGCATACAGCAATTGCAGCCGAAGTCACAGATGGGAGAGATTATAGTTTGAGAAGGTGGTGTCACAAAAAAGGAAGGAACAAGAGTCCCAGTCTCGTAAGCAAAAACGAGACGAGCCGAGGAATAATGCATAATTAGATGAGAGCAGCGACCTCAAGGTTTTGTCGGAAGATGATGCTGCAGCGCAGAAGGGACGTAAGAAACGCGTTGAAAAGGATACTTAGTGACGGGACTCGTGGAAAGTGACTGGAAAGCAAGGGAAAAGATAAGAGGGAGGAGACTCACTCTATAAATAAGCGGTCAATTCCACAAAGAAGTAATGCAAGACAATAAATCTCACCTTCAACAGCTGCCATAACTACCCGCAATAAGGCGGTATCCGTTGCAGTGGTAATGCTGACAAGTTAAGTTTCAGCACTAGCGGACACGATTGCAAAGCGTGCTACAGACTGAATGTAAATTTCACGCTCTTTTGAGCGGCCGGCCTTCTGTGCGAGCCTTGCAAAGCGCTTCTTGAAATAATCTCTGCCTGAATTTGCGTCCTGCGGCTCTCCATCGAAGTCCTGTACCGGATGAATCTCGGTGATGACGAAGTTAAGGAAGCTGAAATTATACCGGGAAGAAAGTCTTGATGTCCGAGTGCTGAATCTTCGCTTGGAAAAGATCGTCCTTGTTCAAGAAGAGAATCTTGAAACGATTCTTCAGCGGAAGCAACTCGTCAGACTCCAGAATAACCCACAATCGATGTTGACTTGAACCATTGGGAGTGGCATATTGAATCCCAAATTGTCATGGCATCTTGCATTTGATTCTGTGGGATGACTATAAGTGCCATTCAGTCTATTCAGGATAGACGCACCGCATCCTTGTCTTCGACGAGGCATTGGTCATAGCCGCTTAGGCTTACCAAAAACAGTATACTTGTGACATCTTGGAAACAGTGGATCCATTTCCGCCGTTCGCTCTTTTGGCCGCCGACATCTACCATCAACATCTCATGGTCTCGGAGTTGGAAAACTGTCTCCGTGATGCCGATTGTCCGCGCACGGCAGCGCACGATATCCTGCTCTGTGGGAACATAGTCCGGCAGAAACAGTCGATCTAGGTCAGAGAAGAAATACGCCAGACTCGAATGGGCACCGATAAGCTACTGATGGAGACAAAAACCCTGAGAAAAAGAAAGCATACTTTTCTGGTAGCGCGGCCTCGTTGCCACGATCCCACGCCTGTTGGACACCCTTATCATTCCAGAGTAGCCTGAGAGGCTCGTAAAACTGCCGGGGAAAGGCTTCGCCGTCGCGGAGATCGTTGGCACCCTCGACCAGCTCAATATACTCGCGGTTTTCGGGAGAGACTTCCAGTTCCATATCTTCCATCGACTCCAGGACATATTTAAGTCCATGCGTAAGGTTGTTGAAAATTAGCTGCCTGAAAGATTCGACTTCTTGCGATGAGAATGGTACACGATGGATGAGGCGCATTTGCTGAGGAACATCAATACTGCAACACTTGATGATACCTAGACCCTAAGTACGCACTTTAAGGATGGTAGACTTTCCGGAATCTCCTGACCCCAATAACAGTACCTTGCGATGTGGGTTGGTGAACACGCTAGAACCAAAAACCAGCTCTGCGCACCTTCACCTGTGAGGCCATCTTTTGCCTCGCCTGATGATACATGAGTCATTAGCAGAAAGCAGGACAGGACCCGGAAGATACGCATATATGCGCAGAAGAGCATTGTGATGTTGAATGCGTACCTCCCTCAGGGACTTCTCAGCTTCTTTATGCCGACGCCTATCCTCATCAGACACCTCGACGGCTCCTCCTGATATGCAATTGCCCATCCTTCTGTGTGAGCGTGATCAAGTTAGATACTGGAATTGCGGGAAAAGGATGTGAATAGACGAGGGGAGGGGCTATAAGAGTGACGATAGTGAGCCGAAGCGATTGGAACGAGATCGGGAGAGTACGCACTAGGAAGGACGACGTCCAGGAGGGTGTGGGTGGGGAGTAGGATCTGGGGGAGAGGGAGTGAAGAACGCTATGAAACACGAATATGAAGTGGAGAAGAAGGAAAAGGAAGGAAAAGGAACAAAGAAAAGAACAAAGAATATCGGACAGAGTTGTGGCGAGGGGGGGAGAAATTCGTGGGCTAATCCATCAAATTCCGTTTTGGCAGGTCGTCCGCCGACTGCGCTGAGAGCTAGGCTACTAGGACGCATCCTCGATATGGCCCAATCAATTTTTTTTTAAATTTTTTTCCCAGTTAACTCTATACGCAGACGCCACAAACGACCACATTCCCGGTCCTGTACACGGGGCAAATAGACATCTTTGTTGACTTGGCTCGCCTTTTTTTTGTAGAATTTTCCCAGTCTGACCCAACAACCCACCGCTCCGATGTACAAGTCGCTTATGCCACAATGTATACAGGACCCACTCATGTTGTTCCGACACCATCGCATGAGTTTCACCCGACCACCCGACCAGGCACGATGGCACTTGGTGGGCGCACTTGAAGCGGAGATACATTAACGGCATATTGCGGTCGTTCATTCGTCATTCGACTGCCACTCCCGACTCCTTACCTTACATCGAATTTCGTCGCTTCTCGTTGTCAGGCAATTGCCAAGAAACCCCTCTCGGCGGATTAATTTTCTCACCCAAGTTGTGGCCGTATGTGAATATGAATGTCCATTGAAGGGAGTTATAAGCGTAATTGTTCAGTCATACACGATTCACGACAACGACGCGACGCCACCAGAAAAAAACCGGCTCGAAAGGCCTGGTTCCCTTGTCTACTAGTCGGGGGATTCGTTTGACTGCCTTGATACTATATAGGTTCCGGATGACAGTAAGCTATTGAACAATAAATAGAAATCGCAGTATCTCGTCTGTGAGTAGAGGCCTAGAATCAGAATCTCCTTATTTGTTATTGAATAGAATTGGTCCGTGGGTGAGAGGGTGAGATGAGATGCGTCCGGAACTGATTTTTCCTCTAACCCCGACCTGCCCACTTAGCGGACGCAGTAGGCAACCGGAGGGACTCTCCCCCCGGACGTAGGAGGCTGAGCCCGGTGTGGTGACATGTCACTCAAGCTGACGGATACTGTTCGCCCATAGACGACAGATAACACGTTGATGAGTCAAGTTACGCAAATGGCGAGAGAGAACCCCAAGTGCATATCAGCTGAGGAAAGTGCGCTCCCATAACTAATAACTAACGTGTGTTAACGGGCTAACCATACTTATCCTCGTCTCGCTCGAATGCTAATCAGCAAGGATTCAATTCGCTTGCGTCAGCTTTTGCTGACATGATATCGGACCGATGTGTCATTCATAGGATCATCGGACAGAGAGCACCACTGAACCATCTGAAACGCCCAACCCTCTACATCGGCGCCTCGGCACGCAGCCGTAAAACCCCAAAGCCACATGGGTGATTTCAGCAATCACCTACTTCGCCTGGTCCATCTGGGTGTAATGGTTTCATGGTTTCAATGATGCGACGGGTGTCATCAGTAAGAAACATCCCATGTGGAGGAACTTTGACACTTCTTGGGTCTTTGCGCGACCAGCACGTCGGGTGGTGTCACAAAATCGACTCGGTTCTCCGTAGGGCGGCTACCGCTGCGCGTCACGGTATCACACACTGAGTCTTCTAGCTGCTCGCAGCCCAACTTGAAGGATTGACATCTTGTCATCACACAAACCCCCCTCGTGGAGATGAATCAGATGCCTGTCATCCCTGGCAAAGATTGTCCATAATATTGAGCTCGGTATGAGTCCAATGGAATGGATCGCTCTGACCCGATGAAATGGTGGTTAATGTGGCATGGCACCCTCACCAAGTTATGTGAGACCGGCGCTACAACCGGGCGGCACAGGTGTCATACATCAGACCCACCCGATATCACGATGCGAAGGTTGCCCAGTACGGTAATAACCCCACGGATCACAGAACACCGACTATGACAAGCAGAACGGAGGTATCCTAGTGCCGACTGATGATGCGTTCCACAGTGCAAACATGTATGGATATGCCCATGAAGCCGAGGATTCGCGCCATGATCGCAGTAGCAAGGCTAACCGGAGTAGGTGCAGGTGCTGCAGCAAGAGTCAGGCACGGTGTTGCGATGAATCCACTGACAGCATGTGGAGGGCAGGCGGTGACGAGATCGTGGAACTGAAAGGGAAGACTTGTGATTACTATATCGTTTGTGAAACAAGTCTGCTTGGAGATCGGTGCACTTGCTAGGGTTGTCAGACAGTCGCAAGGGAATACACCTTGAATTGGCCAAGTTGGAGAATGGGGAATGGAGTAACGCTCTGACTGCATATGAAGGGGTCTGATACAAAGGGTGACATCGAGAGAAATGAAGATGGGTAACGTGGGAGCTTCGAACATAACCAGCTGAGGTCCTGTGTCAACAGGGAGCGCATAGCATAAGGAGACCGCTCCCGTCTCAACAACGGGAGGCCGCGTCCCAGCTATCACGAGGGCTTGAATTACGTTGATGTAGGGCAGCTGGCCAACACGATCAGAAAACGTATGCAGTTATTGTGCGTTTGAATGAAGGGGCCGTCAGGTGGAAATGACTTAAATAACAGGGTTGCGTAACAGTGCATATCCCTAGTTGGCACCGTTGGCACCAATAGTTCTGACCAGCCAGATGTTGGTTGAGGATCAGGGGGAGGTGGCGTGTGCCTTGGACGGGTACACATTCATTAATGAATCTGGCTACCTTCCGCAGTGGAGCGAGAGGGTGAGAGGGGCAAGGGGGACGGACAAGCGGGCATAACCAGAAGTGGACATCAACGTTATCTCCGCAATTGAGGGAATAAATGGCCAAAGAAACAACAAATGCCACGATGATGGCAGGCGTATTGAGTTTGTTTGTTCAATGTGCCTTGAAGACGTCCCGGATGCTCCTTTTGTGACCGAAAGGGCTGGATACGCGCACGTTGTGCTTGGTATCACAGCGTTACCTTATTTCTTTTCCGCGTGGAAGCCACTGACATTCACATATTAACGGGGTTTAAGGCGTATGCGATGTGTACAACACTGTTCCTGATCAAACCATAGGTGGGAAGACTCAGGGCTGCATTGACCAATCCGTATTAGTCTACCCTGCTGGGTGTGTATTCGTATCCGAATCCAAGCCCAGTCAAATGTGAGCTCAGAATTTAGCCTCTCATTAAAGTACTAGAGATGCGGTGGTAAGCTTCCTCGCCCCGTGCTTGATTCTATCATGGTACGGATCCTACCATTTGCGCTGCTGGCTGAACGACTGGGACGACTCGACATCACGACCGTTGAGGTCGGCAACTGTCGTGCACAAATAAAACATCATCAAGGTCACAGTGTGCAACGTTTGGGCCCTTGGAGACAGTATTCCCATACCATGCGTTCCTGGTGAAGCGGTACGTGGATCAATAACAGAACAGCTGAAATCTCACTCTCACACACAACCGACTAATTCATAAGTGCGTTATTGTCCACTATAATAATCTCACATCCGTCGCAGCTTGCTATAGCTTCAATTACACACGTACGGCTCATCACTTTGACGACCACCTCAGTCTGCGATACTTATGAACTGAGGTGGAGGTCACCCGCCATCTTATCTGTAACTTCTGAACGGATCTGAGTTGAAGAATCTTCCTCATACCCTGTAAAGTCGGATATTCCATATTATGACGACACAGACGATGTTCGTTTCATCTGTTATGAGTTACGAAGTGAGAGGACTGGGTTGTCGATCAGCGGTCGTACGGTACCTTATTTTCTGGGGCCGCAACAGTTGCTTTCCGTCGACTCGGAGGCCGCGTCCCAAGGCAATACAGAGAACCGAGAGTGGAATAAATATATGCCATGAAATCTCCAAGTTCGAATGAATAGCGGTTTTCAATGTTGAAACCAAGCAACATGCATGGCTCCGCGGAGAAGCCATGATAAATGAGCAGAGCGACTTGAAGGCAATGAAACGTATGTAAACGTATGTTCAAAACGTAGCGTCAGTTCGGGTAAACGCTCCAAAACAGTCAAGAAGCATGGCTTAGACACACGATCTAGAGAGTTGCGCACAGGTCGAAGCTAATAAATCATTCCGAGGCGTGTCGAAACACGCTGTCAGGCTCCCAGTCGTTGCCCTCGAGCCCCGCATCGTCGCTATGATGCTTGTCGTCGCTACCAATCTCTACCGTTCGGCGGGAACCTCATTTCTCTTTCCGTCGTCTCTCGCTTCCCAGGTGGTTTCACACGATAAGTTTGATGTTAAGTCGCCAGGACATAGCATCAGTGATGCCAGTTATATCCCAGAAAGTGACGCTAAATTCCGGACTCAAAGTCCCTGTGAGTCGAACATACGCATGTCGAGCAATGTGGTAAGAACCAGAAGAATAGCATGGACACCAAACGTGTTCGTGTAATTGAGCAGGGACAAACATGGACACGTCGAGCAGGTGACCCCAACGTTGCTATTGTCGTGCCATCGTAGGGAATGATTTGATGAGCCATGCGTCCGACTCACCATACATTTGTCGGCTTCCCATGGATAGGAGCACAGTCACAATTAAGCCAAAAGGTTTTTAGTGTCGCTTCCGTAGAGGTTCTCTGTACACACTGCTTCCATGAGGCGAGTTGAGGCCGCGGGTTTGCGAGAGTCGCACCTACGGGTGATCAAGCCGAGATGCCAGATTACATTGCATCCGAGGAACGAATGCCGAGCCCACAAGCACGAGAATAGCACGGAACACTACTGTATGTTCTCTTGGTCTAGATGCCATACAGTGTCGCGAAGTACGCGAAACAGCTCGGGAGTCAGACAGCATAGCCGACATTCTTTATTCTGAAATTCCTACCCCATTAATTGTGCAGGTCACATTACACCACAAGGACGGATGTCGGATATTCGTCAAACCCCGGAATGTATGAGGTGACAAAAAGCGCGCTAGTGGTTTTCAAACCAAACTAGACCCACCGCAAGAGGAACGTTTTATCGCTAGCCATCGGGTCGTCTATTCCGGCTTGAGACAGGGGGCCAATGGATCCGGATATTAGGATTGTTGTTTCCGGGGGTCTTTATCTTTGAAAGCGAATGGGGAAGTAGCACAAGTATTTTCTGGCGGGTCATTCCCATGACAGGTGATGTAGATGTACTCGCAGTGTTGATATCAATCTTACTGGTGAAGCTGTAATGGAGACCGGAGTAGTCGTAAAAGTAGAGGGCCGCACCAGTCCATAGCGTCGACGGTACGTAGCGGTAGCCGACCCACCGCTAGGGCACTAGGTCTGCTGTGCAAAGGGTTGTCAGACTGGGCTAGTCGATAAACTAGTGCCTACTACACCCCTTCCCTGCCTGATTTTGATTGTTCCGGTGCCTATGTAAGACACCATGACTGAAACACGGTTGTGTCTACGGGATAGAAATGTACTCAGGGTTTCTGAGTCAGGCCTCATGGAAACAGATGGGAGTAATCTTGCACATGAATGTCCGAGAACCTGTTCTACGGAGGAGTTAGGGAAAGCCGGCTTTGCAACAAAACTTGACTATTAGTTGACTGGCTCCGATCGGGGGTTCCACGTAACTTTGTGTTCAGTCAAGCCCGTTCGCTGTCTCCGTGTATCTGCCCTTTGCTATGCTCGAGAGGGCGGAGGGTGGGTCGCGATCGGTCAATACAATGAGTGCGAGACGAGAGAAGCAAGAAGCAGTTAGGGGTGTTGTAGCCGGCCCGGAAAGCCGGTGACGGAGTATGACGGGCCGGGCACAAATTTCGTTTCTCGCCGTTCGCGTGTCCTCGAGTCGACAGTCGAGTGTACTCTGGGCGACAAACGATGGGCAAACACGCTCGGAAACGTCAGCGCAAGGACAAGCCTGAACGTGAATATGTTGCACCGCTAGGTGCACCAGCGAACGATGATGCCGACAAAGACGACGAAGAGCGCAGGCTAGAAAGCCTACTATTCGGAAGGTCTTTTGTAACAAGACAAGGGGTTGAGCTCACGGCTATCGAAGACGTGGAAAAGGAGGATGATGGCGCCGACGCGACCGCAGCAGAGCTGGAGGGGATGCTTGACGCTGATGTGAGCTACCGTTTGGTACTTCCTTAATGTCTGCCTCACTTCCCTCCCTTAAGCTTTTTTTTGTGGACGATGGCACAACGAAAGGGAGGAGTACGGTAGGAAATGACATTGACGTTGGTCCACTTGAAGACCCGCCAGATTCTCCATCCAGTGGATATGAGGAGCAAAGTGAAGACTCAAGTAACCCCGATGAACCTAGTGAAGACAGAGCTGAAGTCCAAAACACATCCCCCTCCGCCTCTCACCACCCCAAAAGCCATAAGGCCCCTGCGTGGGCAGACCCTGATGATGCCACCCTGGAGGTTTCGCTGGCATCTTCTTCCCGCTTGCGCAAGCTTCGCGATGCGGCGGAAGAAGATGCGGTCGATGGACACGAGTATGAACGGCGTCTGCGGCGACAGTTTGTGAAGATGAATCCTACCCCGGAGTGGGCCGCTGCCACCCGAAGAAGAAAACGGCGACGTGCAGAAAGCAATGCTGATGCCGACGGCGACGACGCGTCCACTCCAGACCTGGACATGCTCGTCACGTCGTCAGGTGGGATCTTAGGCCGCAAACCGCGAGCACGCTTGGGACCAGGTGTGCTCGCTATCGAGAGACTGCGCGATGCCAACCAGGCTGCGCGGGCGGAGGGCGAGGTCACCGCTTTGCAATTTCACCCATCTCCGCAAGTGTCCTTGCTGCTCGCCGCAAGCTCTGACCGTCGGATACGATTGTTTAATGTCCGTGTTCGATTCCTTCTTGTGCTGCTGCTGCTGCAATGCCATCCACACCCAATTTCGCACCTCGCCCTGACCACCAAAATTGTAAAAACACACAGGTCGACGGTCACACGAACCCGCATCTGCAAACCCTTCACATCCCCGCGTTGCCCGTCACCAACGCGCAGTTCCATCCCTCTGGCTCGTCCGTCCTTCTCACCGGCCACCGTCCGTTCTATTACACATATGATTTGCAATCTGGGGCAACAACGCGGTCGCCGCGCGGGTTGTGGGGCACGACGTTTGCAAATGGCGACAACGTGGGCCTCAGCATGAACGTGTGCGCGTTCAACGCGGGCGGTGACGTTCTCGCCGTTGCCGGGCGCCGTGGTTACGTGCACCTCGTCGACTGGCGCACCGGCGCAGGCCAGGTTATCGGCAGCGTCAAAGCAAACACGGGCGTACGGACGCTATGGTGGCTGCCCAACGGGCGCGAGCTCATGACCCTCGGCGAGGACGCAGAGGCGTATCTCTGGGACGTCAGCATGCGGCGGTGTGTGCACCGGTGGAAAGACGACGGAGGATTTGGGAGCCGTGTCCTCGCGGGTGATCGCTCAGGAAGTTATGTCGCGATTGGGTGAGTGGGTTCTCCGCATTTTTGGGCGTGTTTTTTTCGCGGGCACCCGAACTGTTGTTGTTCTGTGACTAGATCGAAATCAGGGATCATTAACGTGTACGGTTCAGACGCGTCCTCGTGGAGGAAGAGTGACCGGCCTAGGCCTTTTAAGACGATAGGCAACCTCACGACCTCCATTTCATCGGTGCGATTCAACCATGACTCGCAGCTGTTGGCAATTGCAAGCAAAACCCAAAAGGACCAGATGCGTTTGGTATGGTTCGTCCTGCACCGCTCGGAACGCATGTACACTTACGGCGTGATCTCCAGATTCACATACCGTCCTTCACCGCGTTTTCGAACTGGCCTACCTCCAGCACGCCGCTTGGGCACGTCTCTAGCGTTGATTTCTCGGCAGGTGGCGAGTACGTTGCTATTGGTAACACTCGCGGGCGTGTTTTGTTGTACCACCTCAAAGATTATGATGCACACGGAGGGTCACGGTGACCAAGAACTTTATATTACGTCCATTCTGTACACGTGTCTGAGAGGTAGCAGGAGCAGCAGAGACAAACCGAGAATCACGGTGCCGGCAAGCAAAAGACGGCAGACTAACTGTGCCAGAGCACCCAGAGATATGAGCCGGCGGACCAGGAAGGGATCACGAACCGAAACGATCCATGAGGTGGGTATATGTCTCAGTGATCTCGTTTTCCAGATGAATGAAGGGGAATAAGGTTAGAAGACATTAGGGGTAACTTACTTTCTTCGTTCTCACAGCGCCATCCGGAACATACCTACATATTCGACTGCTGGCCTCGAACCATCGCCTGGCATCATCCAGCAAGCTTACGCTGAGAAACATGATCATGTGTGAATGACGTGCGAGGTGTGTAAGGCAAGGCCGTACTGAAGGCACTCGATTCCCGTGTTATAGGAAGACGTGAGAAGCCAATAACGCTCGTCCAGCGGGTATGTCTTCTCGAGGGGGCAAAAGGCAAAAGGGTAAGTTATCTGGCCGGATGGCTAGATTGTCATCACCTCGTCGCTAACGTCATCGCCTCCGTGCTCTTCCAGAACAACAATGGCCTGTTCGATGTAGCCAATAGCCTTCAGACGGTCGGGAGCTGTGTTCCGGGCAAGAAGCATCGTGCAGATTGCACGCAACCACCTTGCAAATTTTTCGACGGACAATGCGCTGCGGTCGAGGCAGGCATGGAGTATAGCCTGCGATTGTATCAAGGCGCATGAGTGGTTGGATAAAGAAGGTGAGAAGATCGCTTGGCCGTGCCTCTAGTGCCACGAAAAGAACTGCGCAATGCTGGGTCAGCTGAGGAGTATACTGCCTACCCGATGTCCGCACCGTCCAGAGGGCAATCCTGAGCAGACCACTAAATGATACCGTCACTCGGGAATCCACACTCCTCCGCTTCGAAGTGTACTTACGAGCATATCGGTAATGGCCTCAAACGTGTCACAGAGCGGAGCTTGGCATTGTGCAACTTTCTACCAATTCAACGGGGTTTGCTCAGAGAAGGGTAGATAGCGCACAGGGAATACGTACTTCAATAACTTTGGGTATCACCTGCCATTCTTTCATTCGACAAGCAAGTTCGGCCTGGAATATGAATAGTATGCTGAGACACTGGGTGACGCGAGGAATGTTGTTGGAGCCTATGACTCCTTTCTCCACGATCTTGCGCAACCGTTCTTCGCAGGTCTGAATTTCGTGGGCGGTAAACTCGAGCTGAGTTGCAAAGGCAAATTAATGACACCTGGGGGATAAAGGGGGCGAACATCGCACCTTATCAGAATTGACCATCTGAGGTTCTAATTTGCGCATGGCAAACACTGCCAATCGGCGTCAGATAGGCGGAGAAACTATGGAAGTTGGGTTGGAACACACCCCTAGCCGAGGCGGCGGCAAAGGAGGAAAACACGATACACAAATGTATTTCCTCATCCACCTCGAGCGCCGTTTCCAAGTAAATCTCCAGTAGCTGGGCCCCCGTGCGCTTGGAGCACAACGTAACCTGGTCGAAGAACAAGACGTACCTCGCGTGACACGTCAAAAAGTGGGGGCACCCTTTCTTCTGAATTGTCCCATTCCGTACAGCCTTGTGCCGCGCAGTTGTAGGCAGTACGCCACAGCCAGGAAACATCTTTAATTATGAGCGACACACGTTTCTCTCTGCAAACAGTGTCGACCAAAGCCCTCGCTCAATCAAGTAAGGCGGAGTGAGCGACAGGCACACTTAGCCCTTGTCTGTAATAACTCACCCGTCGTGAAGTGTCGAGTTAATGTATCAATGAGAGCGTCCCTAGTTCCATGCGCCGTAATGAGGAACGCCAGATACATCAGAAGGCATATGCCCACTTACTTCCCCTCAGCATTTGCAGGATCGGCTATGAGGCGAAGAACGAGTCTGATCATACAGCGAACCAAGGTAATGGGCTCCACGTTCATTTCGGTCGTCTCCCGGGCTCTCACGCAGTCCAAGAGCTCCTGTAGAACGGAAAGGAGTACATTCTTCAGATCAGTTTCGTGTGCCAACCGCGTGGCCATGAGTAGCATTCTCTGGTCGAATCCGGGACTATGAACCATAGACTTGACCGCCCGGATAGCTTAGGGTGGAAAAGCAACATCATGAGGCGGCGACAAGGTGATTATCAACAAAAATCAGTTGATCCATACCTTCATTTTCCCATCCTTTGGCGCGAGGTCAGTGTGGAATCGGCTGTGCCAATTGTACACACCCCAAAAAGTATCCCTTACCTTGTTTGACGGCAACCAAAAAAGACAAATAGTGTGTTGGGGCTTCCTCTCCGGGACAATGGCGGATTATGTCTGATGCCTGCGTGTATTCCTCCCGTTCGATGTGACAAAGCGCGGCTTTCCGGAAACATTTGCTTGCACAAGTGTCTGCGACGCTCGAAAAGGCTGTGCGTGTCCCAAGTAGGAACCACTCGACAGCATCCGAACAGCGCTTGAGGGAATGCTTTCGCTCTCCATACTGATAGAATAACTGTGGGGAGCCCCCATCACGGCACTGAACCGGGCCGTATAGAAGAGACACACCATGAGACACGCAGTGGCACCGATCTTAGGGAGCTCGAATTCGGCAGACTCCAGTACTAGAACTTCAATGGAATCAGTATGCGCCCGTGGATCGCGTCTACGTACGAGAAAAGGTTTCCCTAAGATCACGCATTGCCCTAGCATGATCCGCGTCCTTGGAACAGTGAAATATTACAGCCAAAAGAAGGCGATCCACAAATGGCAACCCCGAGCCATTGACGGCTCCCAGGCTGGCCCGAAGGCACATTTGGATGATTTTGACCACGAGTCTTTCACATGCATACGACATTCAAATACAACAGCAACAGCCGAAGACATCAACTCACTGATGATGCGGTAACGTCCTCAAATCAAGCAGAATGCTGGATTTGTCAGGCGATTAGTGGATACCCTAAAACAATCCACAAAACAGATGGAGATGTACTTGGTGACGTTGTCTTCTGTGAACTCCATATCTTCAATGATAGACCTGAAGGCTAAGCACGCCGCGATCAGTAATGGATTCAACTTATCTATGACGCTGTGACGTCGACCCGAGTTTGGGGCTCACTTTCGAAGAGGGCATCCTCTGGGGCGTTACGCCGCCTAAGGACCGCAAGTTTCCACCAAAGCAGTTCTTGATTTGCTACGTCCTTCTGCTACAGTAACGTTGGGACAACAATAACGCGCCGGGTGATGGATGCTTACGTCGTCCGGAGGTATCGAATCGAGTAACTCATTCAGGGCGGTCTCGGCGCGCGCAAGGTTCTCCGCATTCAGATTGGACGAAAGAGCGTAGGCACGTGCTGGAAGACAACCAACCAAAGGTGAGGTAAGGAAGATAGGGACGAACGATTAGTCGAACCTAAATTTCTCAATATGCACCGCTGGGGCCATATACGTCCGGCATCAGCTACACCGTCCAATAAGAACGACTTCACACCTTCAATTCAGCAGCACCGGCGGTTAGGGTATCGTCAAGGTGCTCTGCCAGGGAGAACGCCTTTTGCAGCCATCTCACGGCCTCCTCGGCTCTCACGTCAATTTTTCTCTCCTCGTCTCCGCCGCCACCGGTTAGAAGGGACCTTCCGATCTGAAGAACTTTTGACGCCAGCAGTTCACGCTGATGAGAAAAGGGCGAGACCTCAGGGCAACGCGCACATGAGGTGAAATTGGAAAGAGCATACGTCACGCGCGGACAAATGGGCTAGACGTTCAACGTTGCTTTCTGGGATGATGATCAGATGGGCACGGGGCCCGCTCCTGCACTGCACCGCAACAGCTTACCGGTGATGTTCCGAAGCATATATTGAGCGACACTATCGTTGCCTTCCTTCCAGGCCTAGGAGCATGACTCAGCACCAGAACACAATGCATGCGATACGTTTTGCGGGGCACGAGGCTTACTGCTTCCATTCTACTGCAGTAATAGACCACGGTGGCCTGCGCTATGGACTGTTGATGCAAATTTTTAGGGTCGGCTACATTCCGAAGGCTTTGCTCAAACTGGAACAACCAAAGGATGCAAAATGGGCAACAAGCAACTTTGGGCGCGCCATTTACAAGGCGCACCTTGGCAGCAGATGTTAAAACGCTGGAAGCTAATTCGAATTTCGCCAAATCTGATAACAAAACGATTTGGATAAAAGGAGGAAAATGATGAGGATCACACGTGGTGATGTAGGACTTGTGGAGCCTGTCCCTGGGGAATGAGAAATACTTTACCTGCTAGGGCGGCGCCTGTCTTGCTCGCCAACTGTAACATGTGAACGAGACCTGCAGGGACGGCGGGCCGTTCAATTTCCAGACCACAACGCATCGAACAGGAAGGCTGACAGTCCACATCGAGGTTGTCGGGTAAACCTGCTTCGATAAGGCGGAAACCGGCAAGTCGTACTGGGGTAGAGAGGCGGGGTACATAAGGGGGGAGGATGACGGCAGAAGAATTACAACCAGTGGAAGTTATTGGACACGTACAGGCCGCAACTACGGCAGGTATCTGGTCACCCGCCAAAAGACGCATAGAGCTGGAATGGTTCCATAAATAAGTTCCTATTCGGGCAAGATGTGGCGAGTAAGGAAGTCGATGGTCATTGGGACAGGGACAGATGGGACAAACCCTCCCGATCGAGGATATCAGCTTGACAGTGGTCTAGCAGGGACTCGCTCGAATTGGAACGCAGAACGATGAGGCGTTCGGACAAAGTTGAGAGTTCGTAAAGGTCAGTGACGAGAGTCGCATGAGCACTTTGAGAGTCCGCGCGGTGATTAAGTTTAGTTTTGATTCTAAGGATGAGATCTTTGCGGGATTGTTGTTGTTGGGGGGGGGAGGAAAAAAAGGTGTGACAGACACTCAATATACAGCATGGATGATTACCTTGAATAGCGTCAAGATTATGGGAATCTGATGCCCGTTCCTTCCTCTTGTGGGCGGACATTACGAGGCGAGGGATAGCAGAACAGAGAATGAGAAAAAGGCAGCGCCTCAAACTCGGTAAACCTGTGACGTATGCGTGACATCTCCGTCACAAACGTGACTGGATGTGGCGTGGCTGTGGCGTGAGCCCCGTGAGCTAGAGCCGAAATCGGATCGAATGCACGTAGCGAGTCACGGGCCAAGGCGCTTCGGCCGCGGCGCGGAGCGGAGGTGCGATAACTTGTTCCGGGCTGTTCCCCTCTGTAGTTGAGCTGGAGCTGGGAAGCTTCATCCCCACCATGTCTGAATCTGAACATGCTCTCCCTATCCCTATCGATGCCGTCGCTCGGGCTAATGACGTACGTCTCTGCGATTATCTTTAATCCCTCCACTTGCCTTCGAATCCCCCACTCCATTCTTCATATTTCCTTTAGAATGCCCGACGTGACGGTATATTCGCAGGCCTCACCGCTGGTCTCCTTGGAGGTCCGTCAACTTCTCTTCCCTTTCATTTGACCTATGCCGTCTCAACACCACACCTCGCTTAGCCATCATCGGTGGCAGATTAGGCCTCAGTAGAACCAACACTTGGATTGCTGGATCTGGTGAGTGATGAGCCACCAATAACCCAACCCGGCCAGTGCGAAAATCGCGGCACCACGGCCCTCTCCTATTTCCTCTCGGAAATATATTCCCTTTCCTTTTCAGAGTTTTTCAAGCGGTGTGTGTCCTGACGTGGCCAATCGCGCTTTTCTGCCGTCAGTCACTGGAATTCTCTCTGGCTATCAGTTTACTCAAGGTTTTACCGCCGCAAATATGTCACGCCTGCGCGCAGAGGTAGCAGCCGCTCGCGAAGCAAAGCGTCAGACAGCAGCCTCCGAAGGGGATCATACGCCGCAACTCTGACCTGTGGCGCTCGCGGAGGCTGGTTTGCCAGTCTCGGACTTGTCGGTGGCCTCGTGGACAACCTGCAAAGGGAACCACGATTTTGTTGTTCATATCTATGCTGTCCTCGTCCAATGGTATCATTATCATCGGGGCGCGACGCCTGTCAATGCATCTGTTTGTTCTGTTTCAGGGCCGCATTGTTGGAGCCTTTTATGTCAAATCTAAGAAGGGGTGAGGTTCTGACTCACACAGCATTGTCTCGGGCAGTTGGAAGGGGCATGGATCGCATCGCTGGCGGCTATGATGGATAGCAAGATCACGCGCTACGGCTAGAACGGACACCGCCATATCCAAACCTTGCGTGTTCCTGCACACTGCTAGCCGAATTCGGCGTCCGTGACTCGGATCCTTACGTCCTCCACCTTGCGCCTTGACAAGGTGGCGTGTCCTCCTCAGCCGTTCTGCCAGCCGCGTGGGTTTTCAAACCCCGGAGGTCCCGAGTAGTGGGGAGTGAGGTACAGAAGAAAAGCGATGGAAAACGGGCTTTGGAATAGGAGTCCTCAAGTCCGCTGGCGTTCGCACTTACTACTAACATCATTTGTTCGAAAGAACAGAGATGAACACCTCCCGCGGGACCGTCCAATCACCGCTTGCAATCAGATCGGTGGCACACCCAGGGAACTGGAGTCCGAAGAGGGTGCTTCCCGTGCCGTCAATGCAATGATATATATGTAGTCAGCGTATGGATCTTTTTATGCGGAAGTCCAGGTCGTACGCTGCGTGCCAACATTCACACATTCGCATCGTATTTACGGCTCGGGTCCAGTCAAGTTTTCCCGTTCGTGCGGTCGTACTAAACCCTTTGAGAGACAAATCACGACAATGTCTGACGTGGTCGCTCTGGATTTGACAGATTTCGTGGAACCGGCACTCTTTCCCCATGGAGCGCGTGAAATGTCCTTTAGCCGTCCCTAGTGGTGGCTGAAGGCGTGCTTCCCTCTCCTTTCATATGTCTCCCTCGAACTCAGAACAAGATCCACGAGTCAGCAGTCCTGGGCGCGCCGCGCCTTTACAATTCAATGTTTCAAAAGCTACTGTAATGACTGCTCGGAGCATGGAGCATGCAACAAAAGGCTCCAATCCATTCCATAACCGGGCGGCTCCATCGCTGACGAAATCGAAATGTATTTTCTCTTATTATCTACATTTTTTATTTATTTTACAAGTAAAAATAGAATTATTCCCCGATAAAAAAAAATTGACAACTTTAGTCACTCCTCTTCTCCACCTCTCCATTTCATTGGCCTGTGACTCATCATTATCGTTCATCTCCTTGACATTCCTTTTCTTGACTGCGGTGGTGAGAAGAAAAAAAAATTACTCATAAAGAAAAAAAAAACCAAAGATCCGGATTCGGTCACCGCACTGGAGCTCGCGCCCGTCGATCTCATGTGCACCTTTTACTGGGGGACCCTTTCCTCTTTCCTTTCCTCACCCCTAGATCACCCCGGCGTTACAATACAATACATGTTGTATATGTTGCATATATGCACTTCGGCTTCGGAGCGCGAAGGGGTCAGCAGGTTGCACTCATCACCCAACAAATTCCAATTCGAAATTGTCCGAATGTAATGTAACTGTCTCTGATTCCCCCCTTTGGCGCCGCTCAGCTCAGCTAGCCCTAGCCTAGCCTCCGCATCGCATACACAACAACACATGCACACCCCCTGTACGTTGCGGTTGATTCGTTGATTCAATCAGTCTCAGGGTTAAGTTAAACGTTCCTCAGTTTAGTTTTCTTTTTTTTTTCTTGGGAAAAACCCTGGTTCTTCCCTCCCCTTGATCCCTTGATCCATTCCCGAAAGCCTAAGTTGCACCATGAGAAATGAAATGGAAGGCTCTAATCGAGCTCGGGCGAAATTAACCCCTCCCCCCCCCAATTCCCCGCGTCGCGCGGGGGTTCGGGCTTGGACGCGGCGCGGATGCGACCTGGCCTGGTAATGCAAAGAGACCAACTTTGGTCAAATCGCGAGGAACGCGCGGGAAGAACGTGCCGAGAGAGAGAGATAGATATGTATATTCTTGTTCAATAAAGGCCAAATAAAAAATAAAAAATAAAAACCCTTCTTACGCGGGGTGTTGTGTGGCATGCAATGCAATGAAGTGTGGAATTCTAGGTTCAAGCGCGGGCGCGCAGGCCCACACACATTTCTACGTTACGCGCTACGCTAACCCTTCCATTTGGCGGCGGTGTCAAAAACCAAACAACAAAACGAAGGTCGCGATGGGTCCTATGATATGATGCCTAAGAGAGCGCATGCGATCCGAACGTCGGGAATGGATAAACTGAGAGGGGCGAGGGGTTGGGGAGCGCGCGGATCAGGCTCCATAACGTCCGAATTGTGAATGTGAAACTTGCTCCCCTAACACCCCCCCTCTTCCCTGCTGCTGTGCTGCGGCGCGGCTGGGCGGGCTGTGGCGGAAAAAAAAAAGGCGTATGGTTCAAAAAAGGATAAATGGGATGGCACGGGTCGGTCATGCCGTTTCTAGCGGGTTGTTGTGCGGTTGCAATCACATATATCATAACAAAACAGATCCACAAAGCTCACGGGATTGATAACTTTTTTGTAATTGGGCACTTTGATTATAATTTTTTTTTCGCCAGGGGATAGGTTCCCCCCGATTTTCCCAGTGTCTCCACCTGGTGTGTGATTGGTGTGTGAGAAAGTCCTGGCCTGGACTAGTGGAGAATCACCAAAGGAGCCTAGAAAGGGAGGAGGAGGCAGATAATGACGGATGGCAGAGGGGCTCAGGCGCTCAGGATAGCCAAACTTTCCCGATTCTGGCTCTGGCCCTTGGGTGGTTTGGGCAGCCGTAAAGACAGAAGACCGTGAGTTGATCATGGGTTTGTAGACCAACCAAGGACCAACGGGGTCGGTGCCTTTCGCCCGTGTGCACAAACGAAGATCCTTCCCTCCGCATTTTTTGTGATCGTGTGGTGTAGAAGACCCTCCGCATACATTGCATCGACTCTCTTCCTCTCGAATGTTTGAGAATAATAAGGCCGAGGATGGCAACCGTGTGCCGCAAACGGGAATAACCATCGGGACCAAATTGAAAATGCCAATCCGATACGGTAGGTCGGGCCCAGTATTTTCCGTCGAGCGCCGAAAATCGGCGGTTCAGATCTACATTCACCCACACTCTATTCACCGGCATCTCGGACATTGGTCCACACAGCCCTGCGGCCGAGGCGCTCAAGCCTGCCATATGATAATTGCATCATGTTTGCACGTGCACAATTGCGGAGAGATATCAGAGCCAGGAGGCAGGAGTGTGATACAGTGCGAGAATAGAAAACAAAAACGGTGATTCTCTGGAATTGTGGAGGAACCATGAGATGACATGCGAGGTGGATGAATTGAACGAGTCCGAAAATGCTAGAACGTAGGTTGTATGAGAGCGTGCAGGAAGATGGATGGATGGTGGTGTACAATAAGATTATGTGATGCATGTAGACAAGTTGCCTATGGTTCGTAGCGTGGTATGAAGACGCAGACAAGAAGGTAATTAAAGGCGACGTCCGCGACGCCAATGATAATCAGGCGAGTATGCGGGTGTAGGGTAATGGTAGTGTACGCCGGGAGGACCCGCGTTGGCAAAAGGTGCCAAAAGAACTGACCCATTCGACGTCTCACGCATAGTCGGGAGAGGCTCTTGCACTTCTCCGCGCGTATAACTCAGATCATGGGATACGGCTCGGGACCAAGAGAGGACCCTGTTGGAGGGGTGGACCGGGGGAAGAGTGAGAGTGGAGTGGTAAGGGCTGGCGGAAGCCGAATGAATAGTATACGAGACAGGCGGCGGAGGGTATGCATAATACGAAGGTGCGGACGACTCTGGAGGCTGATGATACCGCAACAAACCCTTCCGTGATCGGCTATCTTGTGTCATGGGGGAACCTGCCAAAGAATAGAAGTAGAGGTGCTGGGATTGTGTGTTTCAGCATGCGAGGACATATGACCAAATCAGTCTAATGCATACCTTTGGAACGGGTCTTGGTTTGGTAGGGTCCAATCGATACGAAGCAATCAATGTCTGGGGCGGAATGTGCCGCGCAGGGACAGCCACTGCCGTGCCCTCAGTGCATTGGGAAAGCGCTGGCGAAGAGCCCAGTGACAACTTTGAAAACGACTGCAACGACTCAAGCGGAGATGGTGTGTGAATGTGGACAGGGGCAGCAGCGGTAGACGGCGGGATCTCCACAGCAAGACTGACTGGCCTCTTTGCGGGCCGTTCAAGATCAAATCCAGCAGAGGTGGGTGAGAAGGCGTCGAAAGCAGAGCGCTTCCCTCGTGAGCGGAGCGGAGATTCGTCCACCTCAATCAGTATCTCCGGCGAATACTGGGGATTGCTGTTCGTGACAGAGTGAGGCGAGTCCGAGCCACGCGACACGTGCAGCGGAGACGAAGAACGCGCCCGGGCGGACCAAGTCCGACCCTTTGAGGGTACGGTCAAAGGAGCCACCGGTCGTGCAATAGTGGCTGCGCGCGGTGTTTGACGTGATCTCCTCCACTGCCGACTACCCCTTTCTTTAGCCATTACAAGACCCTCCAAGAGACCGACCCAGCGGACATAGGTCTCCTTGTCGACGTAGAGGCTAAAATCGATGCCAGCAAGGAACTCGCGCTCCATTTTGTTGATATCGTTCAACTCGATACCAGACACCTCCGACCAGGTCTTATTTGTGTAGGTGTTGCTGGAAACGCGTCACTAAGCTCAAAGTCGCGCTAGAAGACGACAGGGTTACAAACTTACTCATCCACAAACTTGTTCGCCATCATGAGCGCGGCGACGGCAACACGAAACTCGCTTCCTGGATGGGCAATGGTGCCACTGTTACGCTCTTTGAGCCGGTAGACATAGTGTAAAGATAATACAATGACGGATTGACTGAGCTGAGTCGTCTGAAGAAGCTTTTGCATGAAATGTACAAAGACCGAGGAGACAGAAAACTGAAGCCTGGCGGTTTGGGGATTGAAGGGTATAAGAGGCTGTGATGAGGACGTGTTGATGGGGCTGAGGCTGGAGGATTGAGAGAACCAGAGATAGCAAATCATTTCACAAGTGTTCTCGGCGGTGTACTGGGAAGAATGTGGACGAGAGTCGCTGAACCAGTTCGCAACATGTTCGTTGGAGGGAACATTCTCAGGAGGTGGCGTCGGAGGCTTCTGTCCCCAAGCAGAGCTGGCTGCGTAGGGTACTGGGGCGTGCGACGCATCGGGAAGAGGAACTAGAGTTGGTGTGACTTGGAGTTGTTGTGGTGGTGGTGGCGGCGGTGGTGGGTGGAGAGCTGCAAGAGGGGGTACTGTGGGCTGCATTGAATGACGGAAGAAGAAGAAAGAGATGAGACGAACGAGCTGTGTCTCTGTATTGATATTGGCGTTGTAAAGAGGAGATGGGAGGCAAAGTGGTCATGGTTGGGTGGTGAGGTTTTGAAGACCAAGGAGGAGTGATTGTGTGGAAAGGTTGCCATGATGAAGGATAGGACGCGGTAATGTTGAAGACTTCGGAGGGCAGAGAAGGGAGGTTCATTGCGTGGCGAGGAGAGAAAGGGAGAGGAGGGGGTGCGAGAGATATAACGGCCATGGAAGAAAAGTAGCTTTGAGCGGGAGCAGAACATTTTGCAAAGCCAATAAGGGGCTGGTATATGAAAGCGATGGGACAGAGTGCCAGTCCCAGTCCCAGTCGGGAAGGACGCGACGGCACGAGCACGGTACGGTATTAGGCAGGGCCAAAAAAAGGAATTAGCGAAAATAAATTATTATGGTATGTGTAAAAAAAGAATGGACGATTCTGGATTTCCGCTTAGGGGATCTGTCCTTTTGCGAGATGGGATGGAGATGGTGGGACTTTTCATCGACCGACGATGACCTTCGGGATGCGATGGCATGGCACACGCCATGGCGTGCGTGGCGTGGCGTGGCGTGCCATGCCAGGCCGGGCCAGGATCACAATCCAAGATTCGAGATCGCCCAAAACAAACACCACATAACTGACACTTCCTTCTCACCTCGCCTCAACTCATCTCGTCCAAGCCTCGGCTCATTCTGTAATAGGGGATTTCCCTGGGGATTCCCCATAGCCTCCCTTCGCCCCCTCCCCTTATCCGGTAAATCACATAAGCACCCACGCTCCCATCCACCAATCATCCGTCAACTCATCCTCTTTTCCCTCGACAACCTTTTGTCTCTAGCCGCAACGCATTCCTCATGGGGCTATCCCCCGCTCTGCCAAACTCCAGGTCACCTCGTTACCACACTTTCCATCTCCGCGCTCTCCATCCCTATCCCTTTTCTTCGCTTGTTTCTCTTTGTGACCAAACACCCCTCACTCTAGTTCACCCGGATCCTCCACGAGAACTGCCCCTGCCTTGCCATCTCGTCCCTTCTCCTGTTCCGTAATCTTTCATCCCAATTCCAACCCAACTTCTCCCTTTGAGCGCTCTGCGCTCTAAATCAGCTAAACCTATTACCGCAACTTGCCGGGTAGCCTAATCCATGTTCCTTGTTTCTTGCTCGTTCTTTTTTATATGTACATATAGATGCACAAAATCGATCAGCGCTGGGGGGAGATGCGGCAACCAGGGATCTCCTTCAGAGCCTAGATCTAAGATTCACATGGCTCACTCTTTCAACGATTCACATCCCGCGAACGGTCCCATTATTCCTTTCCGCATCGGGAAACTACGGCTACTTTCCTTCCCTTTGTGCCTGGTCCGGCGTTTGTCATATAAGCCAAATGCGTGGATCTCATTCACAGATTCCAAAATGTGGTGTGGCTGCCTTGTCGTGTCCTGAATCTCAACTCTTCACGCTTCGCTTCCCAACACAAGCCGCGCGCCCCTTCGCGCCATCCATCAGACCCGTCCGACGCTCGTCGCCGTGCCACTGTTCACCGCTTTTCCCGTTTCTTACATGCGCATCCTAAAACTCTCACACGCAATGCACCTCGATGCGCGGCCGCCCGGTTTCTCATGCTCCATTCCTTCACCCCTACCCTGACGGTGATTCTTTGATAGCAGCCATAGGGTAAATGTAAAATGTAAAAAAGTACAGTACAGTTGTATATTAACAACCCGTTGCGCCCTTGGCCTTCTTGGCCCAAGTTGGCGGCTGTCGCACACCCATGCTAATTTCGTGTTGGCCGCGCGCGGACTCACACATCCGCCTCCCATAATTAGTCGCAACTCGAGTTGGCGCGGGAGATACCGAGCTCGGCTCACATGCTCCTTTCCGGATCCCTGCGGCTATTCCGCAAGCGATTACCGATAATCGACGTCACTGCCCCTGCCTCTCCTCGTGTCTTCTCGTGTCAGTGAGTGACAGTCGACCCAACCTCACTGATCAGGCCCGTCGCCTCTAATATACCTCCTGTCCGCATCAAGTTAAACTCGTCGCTGCCTTTAGGGTGGGTGATCCAGAATTTCTGTGATCTACGTCAACTGCTTTTCCTGGTCCCCGCGGTATCACTACCCTGATATTCGTCGACAGCCGCTCGTGTAAGATGTGAGATGTGGGTGCGTCCCTCCGAGATATACATCCCCTAAAATAATCTTCTCGCCGCATCCACTCCTCCGCTACTTGCCGTCCCGGCTTCCGCCTTGGCTTTGTAAAGCTCGTGGCTGAACGAAATCAATATTCGCGAATCGAGTCATCATCCTATCAAAGTGGCCTGGCTCTGCCACTCGGCCCAACCAGGGCAAGGCAGTGATCTAGCAAATTTTTCCTACCAACTTTCCCCTTTCGACAACCCTCGTTTGGCTGAGACACCCCTCGGTCGAGCATATCCATTTTTTCCTTGATTTTGATATCACCGATGCTGTAGCAGCCCGTCGTTGGACAGATTCCGCAGCTGTGTTGTGGGTAGAAGAGTGGAATCGGAATCGGGCTTCCCTTCTCCTTTTGCTGGCCGCAGCACATTTATTGCTTTGTGTTTTCCCATCATCTCCGCTTGAGACGTACCTCTTTTTTTTTGGTCCTCGGTGTCTGTTTCTGTTAGGCTGGCACTCCGTTGGTGCTGCTGCCAAACTCAACCACGGTAGTCAATTTCATCGGCCCGGGTGAAAAAAAAAAACGTTCTTTGCACGATGCACAATCGCACGGATGGCAGTCGGAAATTCCCAACACGGCAGAGCGTTTCTTGTACCATCATCTCCGAGTCCACGGGTCTCGTCGCGTCGAGACGCTAGTCCGTTATCTATCGTCTCCTCCTTCGATCCAACTCAACTCATTGGAAGTGAGACAACTTCCAGCTCCGACGACCAATGGATAGATCATAAAACAAGGTTCCGTATCATGGGCCCTATGTTGCGTCCCCGCTTGTGGCATTAGCTCTGCCTGGCGGCCTCCCCGGAGACGAATGATATCAATTTTTTTTTCCCCTCCCCGTGATCAGCTAGCTAAGAATTAGGGCACCCTAAAGAGCGTAAACAATTATAGCACCGTACGCCGCGAGCTGGCGGACGCATAGTGTGATTATGGATGGATGATGATGATGATGATGATGACCAATTCAGTCTCTCGTCACGCTCCGCGCGACTGAAAGCATTGGGCACAACAGCCTCCGTCCTCCGTGCTTCCCGCTGCGCCCTTGCGGGCACGCTTCGCCAAACAACGGGTGGCCCACTTAGTTGTATTCGGCAGGTTCTCGTACGCAATCGCCGAACAGAGGGCGATGTAAACCCCTGCATTCATATCATGGCACCAAACTAATCCCTCTCCCCCCCTGATGCATCCCTGCCGTGCGTGATTCATGCGGCCCTCCGCGGGCCAACGCACTCTCTCACATCTATCCATACATACATACGTACACCCATTGCGTAGGGGACCCTCCAAGCTCGCTGCCACATACGTAAAACTCATTTCATCTCTTCTTATCGCAAAGGGGGTGGGGGTGGTACTGTCGTATTAATTGTTGTGGTCCAGAACTATCTTACTCGCAGCTCATTAGGGGGAGGCGCTACGCTGGTGAAACGCCCCTCCCAGCACTACGCATCTGGAAGATCCGAATTAACCACAGATCGTCGGCCAGAACTGTCACCGGTTCCGTTGCGAGCGCTGGAATGCGTCGTGTCTCAGCCAGCCTGTAGGCAGGGCGGGGGACCCTGTTGTAGATTTCTTCGCTGATAGTTGGGAGGCGAGGAAAAAAAAAAAAACCTAAACCTTCCTATCGTATTGTTTTTGTCATGACGCGAGTTCCATAAGCTCAACCCCCGATTTTGAGCGAAACGAAGTCCCTAGCTAGGACATAAAGGTAGTGTGCAACGCAAGCGGGATACATTATTCCGGTTGATTGCATCAGCATAACGCTCGCAGAAAAGAGCAACCAAACCAGCAATCTGGCTGGCCTTTGGAGCTTGGAGCGTTGGAAAGCCATTCTTTTTTTTCTTACTATACTTCTGCTAAAATGCCACAATGGACGGTTTCTATGCTATATATTGAGCATGCTACGACAACGACAACAACGATGATGAAATATTATCGCAAGTTAATTTAATCATGAAGCCCCATTCCCAGGTGCGGAGCCCAGGGCTCCAGCCAGGCTCTGCCTTCTTATCTGATTGATCGCTCAACCCAACGAGTCATAGCGATTGCTATGATTATGTTGGCCTTTGCACGGTGGCTCGGTGCTCGGGCTAATGGATAACTCTGCTCGTGCTCCTCGGGGAGATGTTTTTTGACCCTCGATGTCATTTATGTCATGTGCTCAGACGTCTCCGTCCCGTCCAAGGACGTCTCTACAATCTCAATGTCTTCATCCGCCAAGTTATGGCATTAGGCACTAGACCCCAATGGACATAAAGCTGTCGGACTGGCTGCTGCGTCCTTGGCTAAAACAGACCGTGACGGCCCCGAAATAGCCTCACCCCCAGATATTTTCGGTCACTCTTTTGCAGCAGGGAACAAGGTCCTTGATCGATTTCAGTCCGTCCATCCGTCACGGCAAAGTTCAGATCAAAAACTCTGAGAGTTCCCACAAGCGCAAAGCAACCATTGTTCCCCCTGCGACAGCATGTAAAAATGTACAACGTCCGGGGCTCTGAGAGTCGCCGGGCCATTTAATGACAGTTGTGACGTTTACAACATCGCCGTCCGTAACGTCACTCAAGTCGTCTATTCTTCTGGGAGACCACCAGTGTCCAGTGTCCATGACATTCGCTTTCCACTTGTTTCCAGGTGGAATGGTTTATCGAAATGGTGGGTGAATTGGGTCTCGGGGACTGGGGAATGTTGCACGATATGCCCTTTAGGGAGTACTACTTGCATGAGGATACTACGGACAGCTGAACGCGTTCTTCGACACCATTAATTGCCTACCTTCGCCCCATCTGGCGCCAATACAGAGGAGGACTTTTGGATCGCTGCCAGAGCCAACCCCGGCCTCGAGGATGGCATCTTCTTGGAGCGTTGGGAATACTGGAGTAGCTCTCACTCGCTTATCCTGGGACTCCACTTTGCACTGCATGGTTTTTACTGGCTAGCTTGCGACCGTACTCGCCTCTGAGTTGGACTTGGTCATGGTCAGTTTAAACCTGGATTGTACCCCTACGGCGTTCAGAAAGGCATGTGATGTCATCCCGAACGTCCATATCCTTTCATCCCTTTGATCTGTGCATAGTTAGCATAACTCTTTTATCGTCTCCCCTCTTCTATTGTTTCATTAGCCCACTGTCTCTTGTGTTTCAGCTTACACAGACAGGAGAACGGAACATCGTGTCGGCGACCAGTTCTCAAAGACGCACTACCACCTTCCCATTATTTATATCTGCTATTTTCGGAATAGGACGTGTTCTAGGGTGCATTCTCTTTGAAAGGAGTTATACAACATTTAATGAACCTCCTAGCCAACCGTGTTTTAGGAAGTCCGCGGGACGTCAGTAAGACCATTCTTTGCTCGCTCATTCGGTATACTGGCATTATCTACGTGACACCGTGCACCACCCGTTCTTTCGAAGTGCATATTTATAGTTTAGACCTAGATGATACCATTATTGTTCTGCTGGGCGTTTGTTTTACGTTCACAGCTCTCACTGTGACTGGCCATAATCCCGTGTGGGTTGAGCTGTTGTTAAGTCGTGCACGTGGCTAGTCCTGTAGGACATTTATTCATTTATTTTTTGGTGAACCATGCATTCACCACTGCAGTGGATTAAAAAAAGATGCAGCTGCTAACATACATTGAGAACGATCCCGATCACCCTGCGAGCTAAGAGGGCGCTCGAAAGGATGATGATGCCCTCGCCTTCATACGTATACCCCGTCTGTTCATCAGATGGGGTCTTACATTTATGTCGCAAAATTAGTAGAAGGGACTTATAATTTACCAGCTTTGTAATCATATTCTAAACTATTTATTAAAGGGTTAACATGGCATTATAAAATCATTATTTTAGTTTTTCGGTCCTATCCCAAATTTGCGACCAAGTGTCAAGGCTGCCGAGTCCCCCTGTTGTGTTAATTTACGCTATAATTCGGCAATAAATTGGCCCAGTGGTTGGAGCGGAATCAGTAGCTCCTCCACCTTATTTTTTCGTCGGGGTCCGCATGACCCCATCTAGGAGACGCGATCTCTGCTGCGCGCGTAGATGATTTATGGAACAGTCCTTGGCCGGCCACGGTAGGCTTCATCAATGCTTACGACTGAGACTGAGATGATGCGGATGCTCATCGCAAAGTTTGGGCGAATTCCCCTTCGGGATTTGTGCCGACCTGTCGAGGTTGCGTCCATTCCCAAGGAGGCCGGAGCTTTCCTCATTACGCACATATGTATGTTCTGATCGTCTCTCTCCACCACAGATTGATGTGTTTTTTCTTCTTCCCTTCTCCCCCTTGTCTGATGGTTTCTGGTTTCAAAGTTCGGGAGTTGAAGGACTCCATTTGGAGTGCGAATGCAGTCGACGATGCGATTGATGACACTCGGCGGATGACCCACATGATCCAACATCAGACCCTGTTTGGGACTAGATCTGTAAAGAGCGGTGTACGTGTATTTGCCGGGTCGATGCCCCTGCTGGCTGTGATAATTACAGCAAGGGACATCTATCAACGGCTACAAAATTAGCAGAGATCATCAAAGCAACCACCAACGCCAGGCCACGGAATGAATGACATGACAGATATCATGGATACAAGGGCAGAGGGTTTATGTGAGCAAAACTGATAAGTGTACGCAAACTTGCATTTGATCTGAGTTAGAGAGGTCAATAGCGCTGATCATTCGAAGTTATGTGGATGGAATGTAGGCACAAAAGTGCACAGGCAAAACATAACGCCGTAAAACGTCCTTTCAAAGAAAAGGGGGAAGGACCAAGAACAACGGCGTCGGGAGATGCCCATCCTGAATGACGGAGGAAACGGAAACGAGATGCTGGTGCCGAATGCGGGATGCCGTGTTTACGGCTATAGTAGTAGCACGATGAGGCCCCATCGCACGAATCAATTACGAAAAAGAACTATAATCATCCGTTGAACCAGATACGCCGACAAGTCGCGCCCGAGGAACAGGGACTGAGAAAAGTATATACAGTAGTACTGTAGGTTATGTCAAATGAGGGGTGAGTGCGTGGAGTTGCCCAATATAATATCGAATATCGAATATTGAATTCTGACTTGCGCTGTACGAGCGCAAAGATGCTGTGTGGTAATGGCAATATTGAGGCAAGGTTCCCACGCAGTACGGTAAAGCGGTAAAGTTAAGTATATGAGTCACCGCCGCCGCCGTCTGCCGTCGTTTCGTTTTTTTTGGCGGATGCGTGACACCGAATCACGCGGGTCACAAAGGTGACGTGTTTGTGACCGTGATGGCACTGGCCTGGGATGTGAGATGCTTTGCAACCGTCGCCCACGCCAACAGCAACTACTCGCCCCAGTGCGCAAACACTCGGGTCCCTCGACCTTCACGCCTCCCACCTGCCCCCCCTCCCCCCTCATATCCCCACACACGCTCCTACACACATACCCGCTCATTCCCTCCCTATTTCTTCCCTCCTCTTTCCCTTGTCTGCGGCATGGGCATCGAGTTCGGATCCTTCGATTCCATTTGCCAGACAGCTGCACTAGTCATCTGCCCCTTAGTGGGTTCCGATCAGGGTATCGAGCCATCATGCTATAGTCGGAATGTAGATATCGCTGGCACCCTCGTCTTTCAACCTTGTAAGTTATTCTCCATTCGTGCGCGGCGCAAGCCTAGCAGCAACGCATCGCTGTAAACTTGACTGGCTCTTTCTTCCCATCCGTCAGCGACATGTTTCATCCACGTCGTTGCAATTTTGATGACGGGAATAATGATTTATCATATCCGAGGTAAATACACCGCTGTTGGTAAGTAATCCGCTTCCCATGCCGTCAGGTAGTCGGTGTCAATTGTCGTTGATGTCTGCTAGGACGCAAGGAGATTGTCATGTTCTTCTATCTCTATGCGATCATCGAATTGCTCGCCTTCTTCCTTGATTCCAACATTATTCCAACCGCCAACATGACCTATCCGGTGAGTTCGGGAACGGTACTTTATCGGACCTCTAATTCACGTCTGGTCTGGTCTGCGTGATTGCTGTAGTGGTTTGCGGCAGGATACACTGGCTTGGTCGCGGCCGCTTATTGCTGCCTCCTTATCAATGGTTTCGTTGGTTTCCAGTTTGCCGAGGATGGCACACCGCTATCATTATGGGTACGGCCGCCCCTTTCACGTCTCGGTGATGGGGCAACGCACTGAAACCGTCTCGGGTTGTAGCTTTTGCGGTTGAGTTGCTTCGCTGTCTTCGGCATCTCGTTTTTCATCGCCATTGCGACCTTCAAGGGCTTTGTGGGATTCAAGAATTCTAGTCCTCTTGCTCTGTGGATCATCTACCTTCTCTGGCCATTGGCTTGTGCCGTCATCTACGTCGTCTCGCAGCTGATCCTAGTCTTCCGCACGCTCGAAGACCGATGGCCCATCGGCGATATTATCTTTGGAACCGCCTTCTTCACTATCGCCCAGATTCTCTTATTTGCCTTCAGCGCGACGATATGTGACGCCATCAAGCACTACATTGACGGGCTGTTCTTCTTCACGTTGTGCATGCTCCTAAGTGTTATGATGGTCTACAAGTATTGGGACAGTATCACGGTGCGTGGCAGCATGCCTTCTATTGTGTATTCGACATCTTATCCTGCCGTCAGCGGGAGGATCTCGAATTCTCCGTCGGTTCCAAGGCGGCGGTGTGGGAGGTCAAGGACCCACTTCTGGCCGGGCAAGACCCAGAGTATGTGGAGGACGTCGCGAGCAATTACCACGGGGCAACAACGGGCAGCCTTGTGGGTGGTATCAGTGGACAGCAGCTTTACCAGCAGAGGGGATACAGTGGACGTGGTTACCCACCATCGTCAGATAGGTATTGACATTGACCAAGGACTCGTTGATCGCATTGTTTTGTCTTCTTGTTGCATTTTTGAACATTACATACCCATCACCTTTACGGACAGCAATTAGGGACTGGCGACAAACGATTGTGATTGTACTTCTCTTGACATTCTGAACTCTGGCAGAGACTAGAATACTTTGTTCTTTTCTGACCAAGACATCCAATCTACCGTAATCATTCACGATGACACGAAGATATCCAGTTCTTACAAAAGCTTTATTTGTTCAAACATATTACAAACAGTAAAACTAGGTGGTGGTCCCTCAAGCGCGGATTCGCGTCATCACTGGGAAATAACGAATGCAAACCAAAACAGTTGCATTTTTTTTTTCCAAAAATTGCTGAAAGCCGGAGCTATCAGACGGGTTCGGATGTGTAATTTGCAACTAGCAAAAGACTGTGCCTCGGTAAAGACCTCACTGGCGACAGTACATGCCCTAGCACAAGAGATGGGGAAACAACACCCTGGATCGGGCACCTTTATATATATGGGCTAGTTTAGGGCCGGCAGTTATTTTAATCACCTGGTCCGTGCGCGCCAAAGTAGTGGATTAGTTGCAGTTGGCGGGCTCGCGTGCCAAAGTTTGAAATTGTAGACACAAAGAAAAAAAATACAGCAAGAGCAACGACAGGAGTGATCTACCAGTGCAGTAAGATGACCACGGGGGAAAGTGGGGGTGGTTTTCATTAATCACAAGAAGCTCCCACCCTTGCCTGCCCCGAACCTGTCTGACAAGCCCTTCGAATCCTGGATGATCCTGCGCCGATCCTTCTCGTCCATCAGCCTCCCGCCTAGGGCCATGTCCCGCGCGTGGTCCCAGATCCCGGCTGGCTCCTCGGGCTTGTCTTTCTTGCGCTTCGCTTCCTCCTGTGCGCGTGCTTCGAGCAGCGACGCGCCCCGGTGCGTTCGCTAATGTAGGAAAAGAAAAGAGGCTTGTCTACGCCGACAAATCAACAGAACAGAGCGACGCACCGTGTGATCATCAACCTGCCGCCGTAGCTCGGCCTCGCGCTTCCGTCGCTTGGGCCCGTCGTCCTCCGCATCGCCCTCCAGCTCTGGATCCGCGTTCTCGACGCGACGCTTTCTGCCCGTCACCTCGTCGGCCAGGCGCTGCTGCCTCTCCGCGGGCGTCTCCGTCCAGAGCGTGTTGTCGACGACTTTGACGGGTGCGGTCGAGCGGGAGAATTGGCGCGGCTTGTTCAGCTTTGTTGGATCGAGTTCTGCGCATCGTTGAGCCACCAATAAAAACAAAGGGAGAAGAGAAAAGAGGGTGGGTTGAGGCGGGCGCGGGATGATGCTAGAAGGTAGCGGGGTAAAAAGTAAAAGAGAGTGGCGCACTGCTCAATAAATCTGAAGATGAAGGTGGGACGAGCATCCACTCCTCACGCTGAAGCGCCTTGGGGCGCGCCGCCTCCTATGGAGCAGAGGTGGAGATGAGTACACTGACAGGCGCGCAGGGACATGCACGCACTGGAACATGCGCAGGGACGAAGAGGAACCAGATGGGGACAAACGCACCTCGATCGCCTTGCGGCGCTGCGCCTCTTTCTCCATAAACTCTGTGACCGCCTCCTCGCGTGGACCCGATGGCCCAGAGCCTGCATTATGCCGTGAGGGAGGTGGTGGTGCGGGCCCGATCTCATCATCCTCCTCGGACTCCTCTTCCTCTTCTTCGCGTCGGAATGGACCCAATGTTGGTCCGATCGTGCGTCGTGGTGGTGCTGGACCGGAGGCGTTTGCGCGGGCCGCAGCCAAGTCGGGGGGCAGCTCTGGCGCATAATCGCCCCCGTCCTCGTCCTCCTCTTCCTCCTCTTCTTCGTAGCGTGGTACGGGAAGTCCTAGCGGAGTTATTGTCGCAGACGGTATCTGCGGAGGAATGAGAAGGCCGATGGATGGGCCGGCCTCAGGCTGCGCTGCAGCAGACTCTTGCTTAACAGCATTTCTGGCGGGCAGATGTGCAGGGATACGCGGATCTATGGAGGCCATTTGCGATGTTCTGTTGTCTGTTGTCAGTGTTCACTTGCGAATGGTGATATATTCGCTTACTCAGCTACTCTACTTTAAGCCAGTGCAACTCAACAGTCGCCACCCTCAGCGCTCAGTCCTCGATGGGCGTGGCACCCGCCGACGCCGCCCTGCGCGCCCTCTCGCCTTCTCAGATCGCCTTTCTAGAGCGTCTCCCTAAAGCCGAACTACACGCGCACCTAAACGGGTCTATCCCCCTACCCCTCCTGCGGGAACTCGCGCGCGAATATGTATCCTCACCAGCAGATGCGGGCGACCATGATGCGACCACCCCCGTGGCGGCCGATGTGCTCGCCGGGGTACAGCGCCTCCAAACGGGCGTAGCGTTCCACACCATCGACGACTTTTTCGGGCTCTTCCCCGCGATCTACGCTCTAACGTCGACGCCCGCGTCCCTCCGACGCGCCACGCACGGCGTCCTCTCGCACTTCCTCGATTCGCATTCGCATTCGCCGCCTCCTGCCCTCTCCCCCTCATCCTCGACCACCACTACCACCATCCCGCAGGGCTCAACAGCCGCGGTTGCGTACATCGAGTTGCGTACGACTCCGCGCGCGACGCCGCACATGAGTCGGCGGGTGTACCTCGAGACGGTGCTTGACGAGGTCGAGGCGCGCGCACCGGATGCCGCGGCATTGATCGTCAGCCTTGACCGCCGCATGACGCCCGATGTCGCACAGGAAGTGCTCGCGCTCGCCGTGCAACTGCATAAGGAGGGCCGGCGCGTCGTCGGCGTAGATCTTTGTGGGGATCCAACGGTGCGTTGCATATTATATTTTTCACGTGCTTTTTTGCCTTGTCGTCGTGGGCCATGGAGCAACGATCAGAACAAACGAATGATACCGAATGGCTTAATGATTATTATTTTTTCCCTCCTTGCCGCCCCTCCCTCCTCCCTCAACATTTTTTTTGGTTCCTGAAGGTGGGTGATATGACAGATTTCGTTGAGCTTTTCCGCACTGCGCGCGCGGAGGGACTCGGGGTTACGCTCCATATCGCGGAGGTACGTTTATTGTCCGAGTGCCGAGAGTCCCCAGATCGCGAAGTTGAGGAATTGGGACCGAGCCAGACGACGCAAAACTCCGCGGGGGAGACGAAGGAACTACTAAGTTGTGAACCAGAGCGGCTCGGGCACGCGACCTATTTGGACGACGAGGCGAAGGAGTTGGTGCTGGCACGGCGGACGTGCATCGAGATCTGTCTTACGTCCAACCTCTTGTCCGTATTTCCTTTCTTCGCTCGAGGCAGAGAGCCTCTTCCAACTCGGGCCACCGGCCGCTGGCAGATGCAAGACGGTCCAACGAATCCAGGATCACCACATTCGGTATTACCTTGCTCGGAACCACCCCATCGCCATCTGTGTACGTCCATTCACGTTCACGCACACTCACTTCCCTTTTTCATACCATCTCCGGTTCATCCTTGCTCACCTCGTGCACCTCTGCAGACCGATGACATCCTACCGTTCCGCAACTCCATGTTGGGTGAATACGCGCTATTGATGGCCCCCAATCCGGTCGGTCTCGGACTGACAGAAAGCGAAATTGAGACGGTCGCCCGAATGGGGATGCAGAGTCGTTTCCCGAATGCACTACCGTAGGCGCCGATCTGAGCGCAATATGCCTCGGATATCGTGGTGGAGGACAGGTGTTTCCATTGCACATGTACATTACATACTAGTCTGGCAGGAGCAAATATCGCAATTTCCACTCATCAGCCCACCCGTCATCTCGAGCATATGACCGGTCACGTATGAAGTGAGTGGAGATGCCAAATTTGCCCCACCCAAAGTCCACGGGCGAGTCACTTCCAGTCGGCCAGTCAAGGTGAAACAAACGCACAAAGGCATACAGTAGCAGCAGCAACAACAACCTCATCCGCGGTGCCCGGACGAGGTAGGTGGGATGAACGGATAATGGGTAGGTCTTCAGGTCGGCGCCGACCGTAGTTGTCGGTGCTTTTGCGCCTGGAATTCCGAGGGCAACCTTCTTACCACCGATCTCGATAGGGCCACACCGTATTCCTTGGCCGCGGTCAAACTATCCACGATCAGATCAGCTGGACCCGACTCCGAGAATGAATGACGCAAGTGAGGAAGGGGGAATATATGTTCACCGTAAGAATGTACCCAAATGCGATAGTGTTGACGTGCACGCCAAGCGTGGCCCTCCTTCGCGATAGTCTTGGTAAAGCCCATCCCATAACGGTAGATTTTTGGCCGCGGCATAGTTGGTCAGGCCGACGCTGCCATGAAGTCCGGTGATGCTGGAGACATTGATAATGATGATACTGCGGTACTGAGGAGGGCCGCCGGGATCGGCCTTAATACGCTTAAGCAGCGCGACAGCGCGGATGAGACGGAAGGGCGCGCGGACGTGGACCTTCACGGTGATGCATTAATGATGTCCCACGCATCGTCTGGCATCGTATGTAGTATGTGATCATAAGTCATAGGTCAACCCAGCTGTCGTGACCACCGTCGACGAGTATATTGGTGGCGAGAGAAGGGGGTACAAACGCCGCCGAGCCGAGCAAACGAATTATTATTCATGATGTGGTTCAGCTGGCCATATCGCTTGAAAAGAAGAAAGATAAAGCACGCTGTAGAAAGAAGAGAAAATGCCAGTGAGGGGGGGGATTTAGTGTGCATACTGCGGTACTTGATGGTGGCATCGAGAATCTAGGTGGCGAAGTCATCTGCGGTCACATCGCTACTTACGCTTACTGCTATTGCTATGGCATCGCCGCTGGCAGCCTTGACTTGATTCAATCCAAACACGACGGCCTGCGCCTTCTCTTCGTTGGCGTCAACGATGTACGGCGCCCATCAGCACCACAATTTTACGTGTAAAGGGTGGGCCCCTTACTTGGCCTTACTCGCCAACGCGCTAACGACGACCTTTGCGCCTTCGTTGACAAAGAGGAGAGCCGCACTTTTACCGATTTCTTATGCGAGCGACCACGTTTAGATGGTTGATTGTGAATGATGGAATGGCCGATGCCCTTTCATACCTGCGCAGCGCCTTGGGAGAGTTTGTCACTGCGATCGATGATAGCGGAGCGCCGGGGCTGCTACCACTACTAGCAGCTGAGGTGGAAGCGTGACTGTGATTAAGGCAACCTCGCCGTTTGAGAGGCCACGACTACTGTGAATGTTAAAGAGATGGTTAGCGGTGGGGGGAAGGATTGAACGAATAGAGAGACGGAGAGAAAGATGCACTGCCACCCCCACATCGGGTCAGCCATCGGCGTAACGAGGACAAGGTGAGGTTGCGTCGTTGACAGTATGACCTGATATCGACGGTGCCTGCTGTCCCACATCTACTCTGTCCCCTCAATGGCGATGGTTCCCTCTTCCCCATCCATCACGGCCCCCGTGTCGTCTCTCGAATCGAGGGGTGTTCGCTTCGATGACGAGTGTATCCTCATTCCAGACCCCCAACCTCGTTCCCGAATGCCAAAGCTCCTCGCCAAGCCGTCATCTTTCATTTTCAAGCGAAAACAACCGCAAGACCTTCACTCTCCTACCTCTTTTCGTGATTGTGACCCACCGCAATCTCCCACCTCCCCCAGACCGGCGTAAGTATCGTTTCATCTCCAACGATATCCTTCACATCCATAACTTTCGTCCCTTGTCCTCCAGGCTTTCTAGAAAATTCAGTCTCAACGAGGGTAAGCCTCCTGCCCCCATCCAACGCCGTTCATCCCTCCCGCCGCCGCCCCGTAACTATCATACCCGGACAACCTCTCTACCCCCCTCACCCCTGGTGACCATCCCCCTCCGCCCATGTTGCCCCAACTGTTTTCCTGCAACCGAGGGTGCAACTCTCCAAAGTGAAGAAAGCTTCTCTCGTGCAGCCCGTAGACGGCATAATCTCAGCACGGATAGCTATCTTCATTCTCATCCTTGCCCCCCGCACGTCCTCTCCTCTGACCGTGACAGTGGGTCGCCAATTCGATGGTCCGCAGAAAGCCCACCCGCCACAGCCGCCTGTCATTCTCACTCCGTCGTCGTCATGGACGAGGACGAGTGCAAGGCGGAGCTCATGGATGCGGACGACATGCCGGCCCCCGCGTCCGACGACGAAGACCAGAAATTGAGCGAGGTAGTACGGAGGAGACTCGATCGCCTGTCTGTCGCTGTATCATCCGTCCGGGAACCTCCTGAGGACGATATCCTCCCTCACATGCTTTCACGTCACCGCCATGGCCCCTGGCTTCCGCCCATCCCGAGTAACAACCTGTCGGCGGACGATCTCTCCCCCACATCGTGCGCGGTCACCGAGGAGACCGTTGACATCTTACTGCACACGTGTAACTCGCCAACGTCTGGCTCGTTCTCGCCTCCTGCTTCCCCTCTGCCCCAAACACCGTCGTCGGTCTTTTCCACTCCTCGTTCCTCCCCAACAATCTCGTCCCCGTCAATGCCAACGCAAAAAGAGGGCGAGTCGCCGCCGCGTATCCCTAGTTCCTTCCGCATTCCGAAAGGTTCTTCACTCTTGCGTGCTGGCTCAGATATCCTCAAGGGCGTCAGTGTATTCGGTACCGGACCTATCTGACCTTCATGTTCTAATCTCATTTTTTGCTTTTGTTTTCTACTAAATCTATATCCCACTAAAGTGTTTCAGTAAAGACTATCTTGATCCATGATCCAGGCTTCCGCCTTGGTACTCTTCTCCTTTTCGTTGCGCTCTTTTACTGTTCGTACTTGTCATTCATTGCCCGCATTTCAGTATTTAGTATAATCGATCAACGCCTTTTATTTGTAAAACTTCGACTTTCGTCCTTGACTCTGAGGCTTCTCTGCCCGGTTACGGCCTTCGTCATCCGCCAATCTCGTTCTCATCTCCGAATCCATGTCAAATCGAATCGTAGGACTAGGGGGGTTAGCAGATATGTTCTCCGCGATCTTTTGGCCCCCTAGCGCCTTGTGGTTACCACTACAGCTCAATTAACCGACCGAGATGAACTGAGCTAGCTACTAAGCTGCACTACAGTAATGCTAAGGCCGTTGAGGGCAGGGCCAGGTGCCGCCCAGAGGTTGCGCAAGCGGAATGAAGAGCTTATTCGGTTGAGAAGGACGTGGCAGCTCTGCTCGACTCGACTCCTGCTCGCATGCAGTTAGTTATGTTTCCTTTTCCAGTCTAAGTGCGCACTGTGATAATAGTTGTGGTATTACGCTAGCGATGTCTATGTACCTCGCTTCATCAAACTCAGCAGGACCGGTTGGTGATGATGCGGACCTGAAGAAAATCTGATAGTTGAGCCCCACATAGCCATCAGGGCCTAGGGGTACAAGACACTGATAATTAATAGTTTGATCCCCTCATCTCATCTCACATTGAGGGGCAATTAACTCGCATTGCTTTGGCAGAATATAATGTTTTAGTGTCAATTATCCTCTCCACGTACCTTCTGTTCTGAAACACATCACCTGCTCCGTTGTGTTTCGTAACACTTGCATCCCGGAAAAGTCCAAAATCGCTGAATCTTGGCCCTGAGCCCTACAACCCATGACCTACGCTTGATAGTGTCATTGTTTGCCTTCTGATTCAAACTGCCAATGAAGAGAGAGGACATCCATCAGGTTTTGCAGGCCGTTGCCATCTAAATTTGGCGTTGACGTGTGTATGTCGGAAGGCTACCTCAGAAGGACCTAAGGGGAAGTTTTGCCACTATCACCTTCCCCAACACGGCTTCATGAGGTGATGTGGAACTCTGTGATTATGACACGTATCAGGACGTTATTTCTGATTCAAATGTCTTTGTAGGTTGGGCGGATCCGTTGACAGCACGTACGGTATTGGCATCTGCGTAGCGCTTTGCAATGACGGATACACGCTCACCTCATTATTACCTGTTTTCTTGAATCGATCACTGAGCGCTCAGAGGTCGATGGGGAAAAACTCAATTCTCTGGCCACGGTCGGTCATGGTGGATGGGGTACGAGTACCACTGATTCTCGATTGAATCCATCTCCATGCGCTTAGCTTTGCATCCCTGAAGAGTGTTGTAGCTGTCCTGTGATAAATGGATTGATAACAGGGAAAAAAAAATAGGCAACTGAGTTGTGACAATGGTATTCGGCGCGTGGTAGTAGTAGTAGTGTACGTGAAGTGGGTGGTAGAATCCTTTGACGTGGGCGGGGATGGTGCGCGTTGTCACTGCCAAACCACACGTCTACCCACGATTCCTGACACTCCAACAGCCCTCATCTCCGTCCTCATGAACTTCTTCTAAAGTACCTTTGTTCGCCAGTATCTACTCTCCTCTTCACTTTGAGAGGCACAATGTCCGAGGGGCACGTCACTGTCCCCGACACCGCTCTCCGTGTTCTAGTCACGCCGTCGCAGTCTTCTTACTTCGCGGGCGAACCTCTTTCTGTAACCATCACAATAACCAACACACGTTCGCCCCAGGCGCAGGTCATCGCGCCGCCACGCTCGACACACAAGCGCAGTGCGCACTCTGTCAGTTCTGTCCGGCTTGCACGTCCGCCTACCTCGCCCGGACTCCCAAAGAGCCCCTTCAGCACACCGCTCCGTTCAGCTCCTCCAAAGCCCTCCGCACCGACGCGCAAAGGCTTGATCGGAACTACACCACCTAAGAATGGATCGCAGAGCCAGAGCATTTCGGAGAGGCGTGTCGCCGTCAAGTCCCTCTCCGTCGACATACCATCACACGAGCTTCCCAGTTCTCTCCAAGACGACGCGAAAATCTCGCTACTTCACGCGACGCATCGCGCAGGTGAGTCTTCCTTCTCTCGTGTTAAGCGTACAGCTCAAATTCGCAGGGCAAAGCTCTTCTCGCACGTCATCCCCATTAACTCGCACATCCTCCACGCCCCTGCCTTCAAATCACCCACACGCTCGCAAGGCCTCAATCGCAGATGGTCCAGTTCCAATCCCGCAGAGTGCTTCAGCCTCTTCGTTCACGCTTTCACTCGATCCAATCGCCGAAAGCATGTCCCCCATCCCACCCACACCCCCATTTCCCTCGCCTGCCCCCACACCAGCCCCTTTCGTTTCTCTTCGCGCCGCAGGCAACTCCCAAAATGCCTCATATGCCTATCAGCCACGCTTGGGCACACATCACTATCCGCAAGCCCTCTTGGGGAATGGTCACCCCTCTTCTCTAAAATCTCTCCCGAGAGACAACACAGAACAGGTCCTCTACGCCTACGTACACCTAACAGGCTCACTTTTTCTGCTCCCCCCATCATCACTTGCGTCCACCCCAGCGCTCGCTGCGCTGCAGCGGCACAAGCGCGGCCCACGCGGCGGGGGAAGCATGGACATCGGCGTCGCATCCCCTCCGTCTTCTCGTGGCCATGAGCGACGGAGCGCGAGCATTGCCGGGAGCTTGTGGGGGTTGATATCATCGCCTGCGTCTGCCGTTCTAAGCCCTGGCCACCGCGCGCGTGTTCCTTCACACGGTGGTTCTCCAGTCTTGCCCGCTGCACGCAGTTTGGCCAGTTCTGGTGCTAAGCTAGTAAACCATGGGACAGAAGGTGTAGGTCTGGGTCTAGGCGGGGTAGGCCTTGGCCTGGGTGCGGTTCAGGAAGGCGAAGAGTGGGACCCTGAGCAACCGATGCCAATCTTTGAGGCCCCACCAGCCATGCTTGCGATCGACCTGAGCCTTGGGCCGGGGGAAGAGCGTAGCTGTGAGTGCAGCTGGCAACAAGCGTTTCATACATCTTGATGTTCTTGCTGTTAGACACTTATACCGTGAAACTGCCATCAAACCTGCCCCCGACCTATAGGGGTCGCACTCTCAGGTTTTCTTACCAACTGTCCGTCGGTGCGTGTCGAGCGACTGCGGGTACGTCAAACGGCCAGAGCAGAGTGATGAAAGTCCCGATACGTGTTTACAATCACGTCTCTGGTAGGTTCCTTTTCTGTTTCACATGATTGGGCTGACAGGATGTTTGCCACAGCTGGCCAGCCACCGCGGTGGTACGACTTGCTTACGGGCTCGGCGGAGCAAGGTGGGAGGTTGGAAGAGAAGATCGAGGAGGGGCCACGGGACTTGCCTAAATGTACGCGCCTTGAACTGTCTTCTGCTCTCTCTTGCTAATGTTTCGAAAGTATCATGGTCCAACTCGCCGAAAGCTTCTCAGGGCTCTATCAACGATCTACGAACGTACGCCTTGCTGCTACTAGAGCCCGATTCCTCCGCGTGGTCTGCAATTCCGGCCTTGCGCAGGGCTATGGACGACCAGGAGCTGCACGGATCCGGGGGAGGCCTGACGGGCTGCCGCGAAGCAGTCGAGGTCCTTACGCGTGTCCCCAAGAAGGTTTCCTACGATGTGAATAAGAATGGTGTCAAAGTTGCCGTGTTGACATTCATGAAATCGGCGTGGCGACTTGGAGAGACCGTTCTAGGTGTCGTTGAGCTGAACGATCGCGAGGGACGCGCACGCATACTCAAGGTTAGACATTTCCAGTCACACTGGGGTCGGAGGGGTCTCGTTTAACGGTTCAACATCATCACATAGCTCTCTGCCATGCTCGAAGCGCATGAATCCCTCCCGTCCGAGCTTGCACTCGCCCCCGACGCGCGACACGCGTCCTACATGCGCCGCGTGCACGCAGAGCACCACGCGTCCTTCGTGCCGCAGGCGCTCCGCACAACGTTCGCGCTCGACATACCCCCCGATGCCGCGCCCACGTTCCGGCTCTCGCTCGGCGGCAGCGCGACGTGTTCCAATGAGGGCGGTCTGGCGTGGAAGGTGCGTCTGTGCCTCCTCGTGGCGGTGGCGGCGCCCGGCGCGCAGGTGCGCGGTATGGTGCGCGAGGGTCCCCGCGGACAGTGGGGCGACAGCTGGGTGCCGACGGATAGCCTCGCGCCACGCGAGCGGCCGCCGAAGCCGGCCGCTGAGCAGCAGCAGCAGCAGCAGGTCCGGGTTCGCCATCTTCCCTCTCGCCGGCATCGCCGCAAACGCGCTCGTGGGCCTCGTTGTTCGCGTCGACGTTCTTTGGCGCGTCCGAGGGGGTTTCCATGATGGCGACGAGGCGCCGATGGACGAGGATGCGGAAGGTGAGGTCGACCTTGGGGCCGGGGAGGAGGGTTGGAGGGAGCTTGCTGTTGAGACGGTCGAGTGTGAGGTGCCAGTGATGGTGTGGCCTGGGAACACTGCATTCAGACCTGAGGATGTCGTATTTGATGTTTAGCTTATTTCGCTTTTTTTTTCCGTCCCACCTGTTCTATGATAGATGTGATTCACTATGCCTCTCTCAGAGTGATCACGCGGTGCCAAGTCGTGTTGTGGTGGAAACTAAGGTTACAGTGTTTGTGCAAAAGCTATATTTTACAACGCCCAAAAGACGGCAGATGGGAGACATCACAAACACCAAAGGCCCGTCAGTTCCTATTGCGCTTGGCGCGGACCTTGACCATCTCCTGTGGTGCTCTGCCAGTAATAGTGATGAGCGGCGGGGGAAGCTACCCAAACAAAGAGGGGGGGGAGACTGCACATACTTCCTGTTCTTATTTCTGGCGTCCGACCCTCCGGGCTCGTCGACGTCCATCCCATCCTCGTCCTTCCGTCCCGCACCGCGCTTGTTCGCGTTCTGCTTCTCTCGCAGACGCTCCGCGACCTCCTTGAGCGCCGAGTTGAGAGCCTCCTCGTGATCGGCGTCCTCGCGGGTTTTGGCTGCGCTGTGTTCTGCGAGCGAGACGAGCTTCGAGTCCAGAGTCTTGAGGAGCGTCGCCGTTGTCGTGGACCTTCGAAAGGAATCAAGCATGATAAGGCAAAGAAAGGAAGAGAGGAGAGCCAGTAGCGTCCTCTCGGGAGCACCCACTTACCAATGCTCCAAGGAAGTCAGAATTCCCGCGATGGCCTCGTGGGGTACGTCTCTTCCAATGGTGTATTCGACCTCGAACTGCTGCTCCTTCTGATCGAGTCTCCCGCGGATGATGTCAAGATAGATGGCCTCAATAATAAGATCCTCTAGCTGCCGGATGGTGGGGATGTCTAGACTTGTTTGTAGATAGGAGTAAGGGAGGACCTGTTTTTTTGGCCAAGTCAAGTTCTAGAGCTGAGAAAGGGGGCTAAAGTTACTCGGTGTTGTATTGCATAGCTAAGGAGAGAAAGGTGCTTGAGCTTAGTCGTTTGCGCTGGTGAGAGCTCTGGCAATTCCGCCTGTTGTTCTTTTCAGATTATTAGGCTCCGAAGTCGGCGCGACATTGGGCGAGATGGCATCTTACGGAGGTAATCTTGATAGGTTTTGTACGTGAATACCTCAAGTAATGCATAATGCGCTCGGTGTTGATCGCTGCTCGCAAGCTAAAAGAGCCCACAATGGGCGATCAAGACGTACGTGGGGCGACTCGGTCGACGCACTTCTTTGATGTTGGGTGCATCGAGCAGTTCAGCGAAAAAATACACGCCCTGGGCAGATATTGCATCCTGAATTAATTTTGCCGCGGCTGCACCCTTTGCAGACTTGGACATGAGCACGAATGGCTCTAACTTTGCAGCTAGATGAGACCCAAGCTCCATCAGAAGATATTTGAGGGCCGATTGAGGAGGTTAGTTAGTTTGTTAGATCGGCTTGCTTGCTCGCTCGCGCGTTGACGGACCATGTCACGTGCGTGTCGATCTCAATCTTAGCCGCCTTCGAACGCGTTCTCTGCTCTCTTTGTTGCACAATGGCAGCATCGACCGCGAAACCTCTCCTACGCTTTGCGCCGTCCCCAACAGGGCCTCTTCATCTTGGAGGTCTGCGTACGGCTCTATTCAATCACGCCTTTGCACGCAAAACAGGTGGTCGCTGGATTCTCCGCATCGAGGACACCGACGCCGTATGTTTGTGACCTTCATAGCACCCCGTGCGCCTCACAGAAACCCGGCGCTCGTAGACACGGACTGTGCCACAATCTGTTGAGGGGATACAGCACGGTCTCTCTTGGGCAGGGCTTGACTATGACTTCGGTATGTCCAGTGCGGTCACCTCGCCTCTTACTTTGCCAACATTCGTCACCTCCTCAAGGTCCGGGCAGAAATGGCCCTCATGGACCTTACTTCCAGGTATGTGTGCTCAGATTTGGCCCACCTCAAGCCTAATACCGTATCTTCAGTCGGAGCGATTGGATTCGTATCGTGAATATGCAAGAAAGCTGCTCGATGTTGGTCTTCTCTCTCGAACTGTACCTTCCTCGTCCCTAAGCTAGATGACTGCAGAGCGGTCATGCGTACCGATGCTTCTGCAGCCCGGATCGCCTGGCTCAGACGCGCGAACGCCTTGCACGTGCCGGATTGAACTCTACTTACGACAAACGCTGCTTGTCTCTCTCCTTCGAGGAAGTTGCCCGGCGTGTACGTGCCGGGGAAAAGAACGTCGTCCGACTAAACGTGAGTCGCTCAATGCACTTGGGTCAACCGCTTACGTTCGAGCAGTGAGGTATCTAGGACTCGATACTCCCAGCGCGCGCCGCTCCGGAGGCAGACCTCATTTTTGGGACTTTGCGCGACGCACACGCATCCCTTCCGACAGATCCCGTCCTGCTCAAATCGGATCTCTTTCCCACTTACCACCTTGCGTCGGTCGTCGATGACCACGAGATGGGCATTACACACGTGCTACGAGGAGAGGTTGAAGCTGTTTTAACCCATCCAACGCCATCCGTTTGCTAAAACGATACACGTAGGAGTGGTTGGCCTCACTTCCACTGCACCTCGACCTCTATGCCGCACTCTCGCTTGCCCCTCCAAAATATGCGCATCTGCCTCTCCTCCTCAACCCTGATGGAAGCAAGATGTCAAAGCGAAAGGGTGATGTCCAAGTCTTGGATTATATGGTAACTCTTTTTCAGCACAGGTCCCATGGTTATGATACTGACAGTACACAGCGGCGTGGGTGGGAACCGGACGCTGTACTGAACTGGCTCGCCCTCGCGGGATGGGGCACCCATACCGAACCATCCGACCAGGGTGATCAAGGCTTGAAGGTCATTAAAGCGCCAGACAGCACGACGGTCATGGATCTATCCGAGATAATCAACAATGTTTGTTTCTCACTTCGAGATTGAGACCCCCCGCTGACAAACTCGCAGTTTGAGTTGGATGTGCTTACACATCGCCGCACGACATTGGACCCTGCTAAGCTGGAATTCCTCAACAAACACCACCTCGTCCACACACGATCTACGGAGGCTGGCTTACACGCCTTGTCTTTGCGTGGTCAGAGATACATCAAGGATGCGTTTCCTGACACGTTAGCACCAATCTCATCTTTTGCTTTTCCTCTTGGTTTAACAATATGTACCTTATAGCACGTTCACCTCGGTGGAATACATCGAGAAGGCCATTCTTGCTCTTCAAGGCCGCCTGGTAACTCTGATGGATCTACCCACCGCCGCACCGTATCTCTTCGTGCCCCCAGCTTGGCATAACGCGGAAGCGCGGGCGATGCTCGACCGAATCTCGGTAGCAGACTATCAAAATGCAACACAACGGACAACGGCACGCCTCAGATCCACGTCACCGTGGGATGTGCAGGCCGTCGCGGACGCCCTGCATGCCGAAAACAGAGCGGCAGGAGTTAAACCAGCCACGTTTATGACTGTGTTGCGTCACGCCATGAGTGGAGTGAAAGTGAGGCTCTTTGGACCTGAGTCTTTTTTGAAATTTAACCGCTTTCAGCAGAATGGGCCAAGCGTCGCAGAAATAATGGATGTCCTGGGTGCACCAAGGACGATTGCGCGCTTGGAAGAGGCATACAAATCGTGCCATGCTTGGTTTCCTAGCTAGTCTAAAAACTCTGAAATATTGTGATTTACATGTGTCGTCCTTTCCGATGCACTACTACGCTACAGAATCCGTCATGAAGAAGCAGACTAGCCAACAAGAAAAGAAAGAAAAAAGACAACTGGAAAGTATATATCTTACAGAGTCTCCCATCCGCCACTGTCCACGGTGCCCTCCAGTTTCCGGGCAACCATGCTCGGAATTCCGTGATTGAGCCACGTTTTCCGAACTTCTTCCCAGCGAGCTGGATGTAAAAATTGTCTGCGCCCTCTTCTAAAAATGCGTAACGTTAGCCATGTGCGAAAGCACAAAACAGCCCCGAAAGGCCGGAGGGAAAGGGGACGAAGGGGAAGGGGCTCACCGCATGGAAGTATCGACCTCGCCGTGAGTGTCGAGGTAGGGCGCAAGTGCGAAGGTCCCGTTGCCCGCATACAAGTACAACAAGCAACATCGCTTGACCAGGAAATACAATCCGATCACTCCTCCACACCTAGAGAGAGAAAGATATGGGCAATTTGTGTCAGCGTGCGTGCATGCGCAATGTGTGATTCAGGCATCAAACTCAATCCCGCAAGATTACTCACACCCTCGTATGCATGTTGCACTCGCCCCTGTCCCCTTGCTCCTTGTCGGTGCAACAGTGGCTCTGGAAGCACACCGCCGTCCCGCAAATCAAGCAGATCGCGGCGTCAGCCGGGAGGGTGTTGCAGCGTTTGCACGTCAGCGCTCTGTCCAGCTCGCCGAAGAGCGTGTCAAGCATGGTGGGCAGACGCGCGATGCGGTAGATCGTCGGGTTCTCGAGGATGATACCGCAGTTGAGCTGCGACGCCGCGTGCGAGTGTCCGTAGTGTGAGCACCAGCCGGCGAGGCTCGTCTGCAGCGTGTCCTGAGAGGGCAGATCCGCGAGGGGAGGGATGCCCAGCATCGTGAGCAGGCGCGAGTACTCGCTCCGCTCGTTTCCGGCGTTCGTGAGCGCGGGTGACGGAAACGCCCCAGGTAATACGGCACGCACGAGGATGGCGGCTCGGCGCAGGAAGGGAAGCGTGAAGCAGTACATGAGCTTCTCGATGCGCGCCTCACCATACGTCGTGAAGACGATCTCTGACGCATGCTCCACCACCGGCGAGTGGCGCACGACGGACGTAAAAAACATCCGCAGGTCACCAAAGATGTTCTCGTATGTGCGTTGGGTCGGCTGCTGGACCGGCCAGCTTCGGGTCTTGTTCAAGACGTAGATGAGTCCAATCACGGTGCGCGCGAGGAATGCATAATATGAGAGAATGAGGACATGCCGGAGCATTTCGGGGGCTACCGAGGCGGTCTCTACTACAATCGTGAATGGGTCGCGTAGGAGCAAGGGATACGACACAGGATTCAGCGTTGAAAGGCTCCACTCAGGAAGCAGACGCTTAATGATGGCCTGTCGCAACGCTTCCCTTCCTTCGTCTGGCCTGCCTCTGAATGGTACAACCGCGAGTTTCCCTAGACAGGTGGTGAGTCCGCGCAACATCCTCGCCTGAGACTCCGTGACGTTGTCTGCAACTGTTCCGCCTGGGCTTCCCACCCCGCGCTGTGCGATCTCCAAGCACGCTATCGTGTAACCCACGAGGTCCTCGGGCATATATAGACCTGCCCCACGCTCTCCGGCTTCAGGCTCTGGCCGGTCGCGCAAATGACGTGTTTGCTGCGAAATGGTGCGGGCAATGTTCGTCACACTATCGACCATCTTGTGCATGTTCGGATCGGGCCAGCGGTCTGCTGCGCGGAAGAACGGGACATAGCCCGGGTCTTGTGCACCCCAGAATACGAGCTCCCCCGTCCCATTGCTGACGAGCAAAGAGTCCAAGAGCGGATCCGACTTGGATTTCAGGATGCTGATGCCCGCCGCGCGAGTCCAGTCCGCAAAAGGCAAGTTATTTAGCTGAATTGGCACCGGATGCGAAACGGGGAGGATGACGTTGCCAAGGCTTTTGCATAGTGGGCAAATATATTCCTTGCGTGGGATGCTTTCTGGGTGATTTCGCGCGGCTTGGGTCCGATGTCGCTGGCGAATGGAGAGGGTATACGCGTTAAAGCAATCGATATGCATTAAATGGCTACAAATTGAGGCATGTAGGCCAAACCGAAAGTTCGGAGATGGGAACACTTCGAACGTCGCAACTTTGTGGTCATGAAGTGCTTCCCCTCGTGGCGGGAACGTGACATTTTCGGTCGCTGGCGGACTGCGATCGAGGGAGTAGGGAGACGTCATCACGTCATTCATCAACCCGCCGTTGCCATCGGGCTGCTTGCGCACGAGCTTGCTAGGCTGGACGAGCCCTAACGCACCGAATGGTGTCGACGGGTTAAGCTCCTCCTGACACACGATGCACGTTCCGAGAGATGCCGGTTCACCTGCATCGGCGAAGTCATCGTCCTCGTAGTCATCGTCCTCGATATTGCTCACGAAACTCGCCTGTTGCTCCCTCATCTGCCGCATGATCGCCTCCTGTCTCGCCCGTGCAGCCTTCTTTTTCCCATCTTCTTGGCCCTCGCCCGCTTCCGGTACGACGACTCGTCGACGCACGCGAACTGCTTCTGGCACATGCTGAGCGAGTGTGCCCAAGATCCAGTCGCACCGCGCCTTGTAAGTGCGATATTGTTCGTGATGTTCAAGCACGCAGAGCATATCAATGAGGTTCTTGCCGTCCTCATATGGCTTTGTCGCGCAGAGATGACTGAACACGCCTGGTCGCTCCACCAACGCAAGCATAGTAAGGTGCAACGTCTGGTCCAGGATGGCTTCGCCCGATGAAGGTGTGGCACCCGACATCTCGGTCAGCACGAGGATGTTGAAAACTGTGTAGAATATGATTTGTAAGAGCACTTCTGAGTCGAACACCGCGGGGAGCGTGGAAAACGGGCCAGTCATAATGCCCAGAGGTCGCGGGACGATGACAGGGTCTTGCACACCACGCTTCTTCCAGTGATTGTGCAACACTGTCTCGACCTCCTCGCGCTTGTTGCGTGTGTAGTGGTAGAAGAACGGATTAATTTCATCATAGACCTCGGGCTTGAGTTCGTACATGCCTGAGTCGGCTGTCGACTCGGGCGCGCGGAAGTTCGCGACGTCGTGTAGCACACGCTCGAAGCATGCATCCTCAACGAGACGCTCCGCGACGCGCTTGACAAGGTCGGTGAAGGTGCACGGTCCGACTGCCAATGCATGTACGATCTCGCGGCGAACCGCATCCTTTATTGTCATCATGCTGGCGTTGGCGCCTTCACTGAGAATCGTGATAAGGACGTAGAGGAGTTCCTCAACCATGCTCAGCAACTGCTGAGAATCGTATGAGGGATGTACCACCCCGCCTTCGAAGAAATGGAGTAGCTGGAAGCGGTCCATCATGCTGACGAAGACGAGATCAGGGTCTAGGATGATAAGGGCTGTCTGGAGAATGTATAGATCCTGATCGTAGCATAGTTCGCGAAGCATGAAGTCACGGTAGTGCAAGAGTTGGCCGCGAATCGCAAAACCGTTCCGGACCCAGAGGCCAGTGCGGATCTGCGCGACCATAGCCAGAACTATCCCAAACATGAGCAGATGTCTTCTCAACGAGCAAGAAGCTCACCTCTAAGTGGGAAATCGATTATCGTCAGCACTGCTTTTTCACTCGTGCTCCTAAGAAGAATGTCCCGTATGCTCCGAAGACCGACCTCACTAAGCGAGCGCTCCGAAAGTGTGTCCACGTGTTTGAATAATTCCGCAAGGAGCCACTGCAGCGAATGGTGGAAGCTGACCCACCCCTCCAGAACGTCAAACTGTATGACTGAGTAGAGCGAGCCTCCAAACTTGACGTCGTGGAACATGATGGGGTTGAATTTCGTCCTATCAAGTCTCTCATCTGAGAGCGTGACCGACATGAGAATGTTGTGCGTAACGGTAGCAATGGCTGCGACTAGCTCCGCCGGTGTCGCATATTGAAAGGCCTCGCCGTATACTTTGATGACTCTTGACAAAGAGAGAGTCACGTTGAACACGCTGATCCATCCATCTGTCTCAAACTCTACATGTGAGTTCGCGGCACGTTTATTCGGATTGATGCACATGAACAGTTGGCAAGTCTGCGCAAATTGCGTGATGAACTCGTGGCGACGTGCGATGAGCCGCTGCACGGGCTCGTTGTGACACAGGTAGCGCAAGTCGCTGAAAACAGGCATGAATCGTTTCGACTTGAACGGCTCGCTGTCAACGTCGACCTCTGCAACGGCAGCGGGTGGGTAGTTGATGCGCCGATCTGAGATCTGATTTGTGAAAAAGGCAGTGATAATATTGAGAATGCGTGTGACGATGTTGTAATATTGAACGATATGCAGAGCAGCCGATGGGACGGTGAATAATTGCAGTGCGAAGTATTTGATGGACGTCTCAGCCTCTCGATCAACGAGAAGGTAATTATCGATGACTCGCGGATAGACGTTGGCAAAGTGCGCAGCTATTTTATCGTCAGCAGAGGTGGGTAACAGAGGAGACACTAAGCCATACCGACGCTGAGCTTGTGCCGATGCGACAGGCCCAGCACCGCCGCATATATCTCCTTCAAGCTAAGTCGTGGCTTCTTCCAGAGCTTCGTGTGGTACAAGTAAAGCCAAGTGATCCGCACTGCATCTGGGACCTCGGTCTCGATAGATAGGACTTCCGACGGCAAGTTGGCCATTGCGTTGCTTCGTCGCCGTGGAACAAGCAGCTCTTCTGCTATAACCTCTTTCAAGATGATCGTATCTGTTCCAAGCCGGGCGCGCGTCAGGTCGAGTAGCCACTCAATGATGACCGCAACGACCTGTTCGCGGAAGGTATCGTATGCGCGGCGTACAGTGACACCGAGTTCTATTTGTGCAAACTTTTGCGCAACGTCGAGCACGCGCGGAACATCCGTGTTCATTTCTATGACCTCGCGACCGAGGTCGTCCAGGCGATTCGCAATCTCCGTAGCCTCCTCACGAGCCGCCGGAGTGAGCAAGCACAGTAAATCGATCATCTCGGAGAAGGAGTGTTTCTCGTCGTTCCAGAGCACGACACAATAGTGGTCTTTCATCATCGGGTCTGCACTTGGTTGCAGACGAAGATCCGCTTCACCTGTTGGAACGCTGGTCTCGTCGGGAGAACAGTCGAGGGTCTCGAGGACAAAGTCGAGCGCATACGCAACGGTACGCGCCATACTATCCCGTAACTCAGGAGGGACAGGTACGCGATGTGGGTAGTTCGGTACAGGAGGGATATCGCGGCCCCACAACGTTGGCGGGTGTTCGGCTGCATAAGCAACGAGCGAGTCGGGAGTTTCGGAGCCGGGAGGATGGTATGGGCATGCGATGGGCACGCGCCAGGCTCCAACATCACCACAATCGCAACACCCACCGGACTGTTGTGCAATAAAAAAAGAGACGTTGTGGTCTGTGTGGTCTGTAGCGTGGAAGCAGCGCGAGCAGAGGACGCAACTGTCATCGAGGGCACAATCTCTGAAACATCATCGTGAGTTCGATCTCGACAAGCAACGCATAGGTGCACAGGACTTACTTGCACCGAAAACAGCTCTCGCCTTTCTTAAAAATATACCCGCAGGGCCTCCCTGGGACTGGAGGGTCATTGAGAGCAGCGCCCGCGAAGTTGAGGCGCGTTTGCACGTCCGCTAGAGTGGCATGCTGCGGGAGACTTGAGTTGGAGTTGGGAAGAAAGAGGTGAGAGTATGGTCCCCAGAAAGCATCATAAAGCTCCGATAGGATCTCCGCGCGAGTCGAAGGGGCAAAAACGTACTTGCGCGTGCCGGGCATAGACTCGAGGGTGGCGCGAAGACGAGAGACGGGATCTGGTGGACGATCGCGTGGATTGATGGAGCCAAGACTCTTGAATGGAAATATAGAAGAAAGTCCAGACATGACCACCGATGTGTGGTGACCAGCACTCGAGAGGGACGCGTGAACCAACGTAGCACGAGACGAGAGCCGTTGCGTGTGTGTGTGTGCGTGTGTGATCAGTCATCTCCCCCGGTCCGATTAGGCCGAACTCGACTCGTATCACATCACACTACCTCAAGGCCTCATAACGATGAGCGGCAGCCTTCCAGCGGCGGGACCTTCGAGCACCCCTTCACTCGCTGTTTTGGCAGATCCACAGTCACGCTTGGTGGATGCCGCAGCAATGGATTATTTTCTTATCGAGGCCGTGCAGACATTGCGCCATTCATCGGCCGTCGCTGATGCCCGTGCCAAAAAAGTAGAAGACGAGATGATTGAAGCAGGACTTATCCCGCCCCCCCCACCACAACAAGTTAAGGCGAAGAAGGCCGTACAGCGTGACTCTATCGGGACTGCGTTGGTCGATGATGAGGATGAAGGACTTCGCGCACGTTTGGAAGCCATCGGTTTACATGTAGGCGCGAACATTACAGAAAGGTGTGGGGATCATATGTTCTTACAAAAACGAGCGCAGCTCAACATCCAAAGGTTGTGCCATGGCCGGGCTGGGTTTGCTGATACCTTAGACATCGTGAAGTTCGTATGTAAAGACCTGTGGTCAACATGCTGGGATAAGCAGGTGGACAACCTCCGCACAAACCACCGGGTAAAGTCTCCCTCAGAACGTCTATCAACGAATTTCTTAGAAATTTCTAGGGCGTCTATGTTCTACAAGACAACTCTTTCAAACCCATTGCGCGTATCTCTTCCTGGGAGGGCAGAGCCGATGCAACAAAGCGAGCGAAACTTGTACGTACAACTATTATCAGGATTCCGTCCAGGTGACCCAGAAATCTACAGTATGCAGCGATGCCAGCTGGTATCATCCGTGGTGCATTAGTGAGGTTGGGGTTGCATGGAACAGTAACACCAGAAACTAACCTACCGCAATGTACGTCTCCTATGGTTCCCGGTCGAATTTGGCCATTGAGGAGGGGCCACAGGTACATTCCAAGTCAAAATTCCCAAATCACCTTGAAGACACCGATCTCTGAACGGATGATGTACCATTATTCCTCGCTCTTGCTTTGACTCGCGCACGCCTCCGGTAGCTGTGGCAAGGTTTCTCGCGGATGAGATGACGACATAATGCAGAACTGCGAGCAATCATTAATTATTGTCAAACTGCCACACGTAGAGTGCGAGGTTCTGAACCGTTGAAGCGCTACTGGAAGGCACCAACTTGGTATACAGTAGGTGTTCCCTGATTTCGGATGTGGAATTGTCTCAGGTAATTTGTGGCTTAATTAAATATGCAATGAATGATATCAATTAGCATTTACGGCATTTGACGAGTGTTAATGCCAATGTTTCTGTCTACTTTGTGGAGGGAATCCGAGTCATAACACATGTGGGGAGCCTACCTCGGTTAAGCACCGTGATGAGCTCGCTGGCGAGATTGCATATGGCATACACGATTTTCTTGAGACCCGCGGACAGGTTGAAAGGCTGCACACCGTTGACCGGGGTGTGGGTCAGCATATTTGTTCAGGGGAAAGGCGTAGTGTTCGGATCAAGGAAACCTGTAGCGACAAGAATTAACCTTATGGATTAACCAAGTGTGGTGACAAAAGATGCCGACCCTGGGTTTTTCGTGAGACTAGAAACAAGGTCGAATACGCCACGAGATCCGAAAAAGGGAGCGAGTGGTGGGCGCCGGAGCACAGCCGGTGCCCCGTGAGTGTGCTCCGTGCGGCCAGTGTCCCCGTAGAGTAGTGTGGACGTCATTGGCGTCTGTGCCGCCCACGGTTGGGGGATGCGGCGGGGCAGAGCAGGTGATCAGGGCCGAGAATGGGGAAAGGGGGCAGCGGTCGGGTCACGCGGTGCGGGGACTCCCACTCAATCGTTGAGCGGGACCCCACGCAGTGATGTCTTCCTCTCTTTCTATCCCCTCCTCATAGACTGGCTTGTATCCCCCCAAACCCCTCGGCATCTCTAGACTCTTTCCTATTCTTTCCTTTCATTGCAGCTTAGATCCCTCTGGTCTGTCTTGCCATCTCCCTAATCATAAACTAGAATCTTACCCACGGCCTCCACAAACAAACATTCAGGTCAGAGAGCACATCAGACATATTATATGCACGTATCACCACCCACCCACTCTACGTGGTAGCTCACATAGTCTTCAGATTGTACTTGAGTATCCACCGAAGAAGATCCGTAACGTTTTACGTCCAGGCCCTGCCACAGTGCAGTCATTTGATCATCTCATTCCGTCAACCAGCCCAACCCTGACTCTGCCCACCTTGCACCTCCTTTACTCACGCCATGATGGCCCCTCCAGTTAACTTCCCATTTCCGCAACCAGACGATGATGCGGATCGCAGGAATCGATTCGCTTCCGTGCACGGACTCGACTCTGCTGGCCCTCCGGCATCCCTTCGAGAGCGCGCTGCCAGTCAGCCACCGCGCTCTTCTAGTCAGAATTTCCTCTCATCCCATCAGGCCGTCTCTCCCAGCCTCGGCCGCGGCAACCCCCCCTGGGCACAACGTCCTCCTCCTAGCTTCAATCCAGGCTCGTTTCCCGGCCGCAGTTCCTCCTTCTCTACTACTGCTTCTTCCCTCCAGACCAGTTTCCCTACCATGCGTGAGGCTCGGGCTTTCCCATCAACCTTCGAGGATGACGAATCAGAGGCCACCTCGGACACGTATGATGAACGCTTTATTCCTCAGTGTCGTCGCGCGGGCGCTCGTATGCCGCCGAGCTTACGCGAAGCCGGTCACAATCTCTGGCGACACGCCCCGGTCCCGTCGGAAGTACTATCGGCCAGCCTGGCTTTGGTGGCTGGAATGATTCAGGTTTTGGGTCCCATCCACTCAATATTCCTGGACGCATTACGGAGCCTAAGCCATTCGCGAGTAACCGGTACGGTTTTTTTGGTTCATCACCCAGATCGTCTCCCGATGACTATTTTCTCTCCTCCGTCCCACGGATTTCAACCTGCAATCTACCTCCTATAACAGCCATCCAGCTGATATTTCCAACATGAGTCCTTTTGTGCGCAACGTTAACGATATCCTACTCGATGATGGCTCTGCATTCCGCGAATTGTGGTCCGGTACTGGTATGCACGATACTACTAATGGTGGAGGAAGCGGTACCACGAGTAGACGTCATAGCGTAAGCGTTGTCCAACCGCGGCGTGGTATTGTTGGGTTTAGTGCTCCCGGGGTCAGCGGGGATGATGAACCTACCCACACGCCCGGCCAATTCTTTGGCCAGTCGTCCCTTGGCCGTGGCGGGCTGCTGCTCAGTGATGATGACCTGGCGGGTGACCTCAATTTGCTCTCCCTCGGCAAAGATGGCCCTGGCCCAGTCTCCTCGTCGTCCGGTTTACCACCAAGCCAGCCCTCATCCCTCCCCATTTATGTACCCCTTAGCCGTTCACCTGAACGCTTCTCGCCGTATCAAAACCTCAATCTTACAATTCCTGGCGGCCGTCAGACGCTTGGGGAACCCAACGATTCTGGACTGTCGTCAGGTGGGTCTCCCTCACTGGGCCACCCTGACTTCCAGGACCAGACTCCCCAAAGTCAGCACACCCTGACAGCCCGCTTCATTCCTGGACAAGGCATCAAGTATATCCCACAGCCAGCGCTTAATGATGCTAAGTTTGCTGCGCGCTCGCCCATTTCTCCACGCCCTGCCCCTTCGCAACAGCTACACCACGAGGGCCATGGCCTTCTCTCAACACCGTTACAGCGCCGGGCGTCAGACGCACATTCTCATATGCCTCAGCCTCGTCAATCGATCAACGACCTTGGTAAGGGTGTGCCTCTCCATGCTGTGCCGTCATCGTGCCCGCTGTACATTGTCGAGTTCAAGGCGGGCCGAACGGACTTGTTCTACGCGACAGACCTTACGCTCGACATTCGCGTTGGAGATCTTGTGATCGTTGAAGCGGACCGTGGAAAAGACTTGGGCAAAGTCGTGAATGATTCCATCACACTGGCCGAAGTTGAAGCATTCCAAAAGCAGCAGCAACAGTCATCACATGTAGGGTACGCAGAGACACCTACGAGCCCTGGGGAGCAGCCGCCGCTTAGCGCCGGTGGAGCTGGGTCAAAGAAAGATATCAATCCAAAGATGATTTACGGGAAAGCTGGCACACAGGACGCTCAGTACGTCTCCGAACACTATATATTCTGTTGATCTCAGAAGCTAACATCTTCAAGGCTTTTGGTGGCGAAGATGCAGGATGAGGTCAAAGCGCTGCAGCTGTGCCAAAATAAAGTTAGGCAGAAAAAGTTACCAATGGACGTCGTAGATGCCGAGTATCAATGGTCGGTTTCTTTTTTTTTTTTTGCGAGCGTCCGTGTTTGCTCACCTCTGTTGTAGGGATCGACGTAAGCTCACTTTTTACTTCGTTGCTGACAAGCGGATCGACTTTCGAGAGTTGGTACGGGAACTGTTCCGGTGTGTGCATTCTGTATCATGTTATCAAGTGCAGTTACTCATCTGCCACGTAGATTATACAAAACAAGGATTTGGATGGCATCCCTCCAGGGTCCTGCTGGCTTGGAGCAGTGATCATATCTCACCCCCCCCCCCCTTCCACGAGCCTCAATTCTTCTCCACTCTTACATACTTTGTTCCAGTTTTCCTCTGTTCCTACCCCTCTTTTTTGTTTACTTCTGTCCTAATCACTGCATGTCTTGTCTGATGTCAACCTTTTTGTACGAATTTCTGCGTGTAGTGCCATATTCCATCCATACTCGAGTTTTTGGACCCTCTTTTATCTTCGACATATTACCAATTAAACATCTCATACTGTACATCAGTTTCCTTGCTTCTTTCCGTTTTTTCTCATACTGGTGTGTTGGTCTTGCTGCTCTCCACCTTTTACGGTTGTCAGTGTCGTGTGCACGACTATGAGGAGGACAAGGGGAAGGTACGGTCGCGATATGCCCATCTATTCTTTTCTTTTATATAGTTGTATTACCATCTTGAATAAATCAGCTAAAATGCGCCAAACAACATGTTCACTCATGATATTATCACGCGACGCGCGAGCGCTTCCCACATATTCGCATAGCCCTCTGCCAGCTGTGCGCCGAGCTCTCTCCCTCTTTCTCTGAATCAAAACACAAAACTTAGGATGGCAGGCAAATCCAAAGCCCGGTGCGTTGCGCTCGCCACCCCTCCAACCCCTCACTAAATTACTCATTCTAAACTCACAACGATGACAAAAAAAAACCGAAATACAGTACAATCATCGTCCGCCTCATCTCGACCGCGCAAACCGGTTTCTTCTATACCACGCAGCGCATTCGGATGGGTCCCAAACTATCGGCGGTCAAGTACGATCCACGAGGTATGATTCTTCTTTTGCCGTTCCTTTTCTCTTCCACCATCCAGTCGTCCCATGTCTATCGTTTCATTTCCGTGTCTCTCTCTTCCGTCCCCAACCCCCCCTCCCCCCTCTCCCATGCATAGGACTATTCTCACCACACCCTTTTCTGTCTCTTTCATTTTGTTGTTCGTGATGGGGGGGGGGGAAGAGGGGGCATTATTGCTGTATCATCAGTTCGTCATCTCCGGTCTTGCCGCAACTGGGACGCGTGTAATAATGAGCGTTCAACAAAGTTCTAACGTTGTTTTAATTTCTATGCAGTGAAACGGAGAGTGTTATTCGTCGAGAGCAAAAAGACGAAAAAGTAGTTGTTTTGCATATAGGGGCGGTAGTGGTACTTGTGACAGCACTGCAGGAACGTGGTCTCTTTGTGGGGCTTTGGTTGGTGTCCGGTGTCTGGTGTAATGGGAATGGGACTCAAGGGCTGGGGTGAGGATCGGAGGATCTCAGGGGGAAAAGTTTGGACACAGGGTTGCTGGGTGATGGGTTCGAGGGGCGTGGAGATGGGCAAAGAACGAGAAACGTATTGTGTGGTGCGTCTCGGCGTGGTCGATCGTATGTCCGATTGGATTGCACGCTCACACCACACGCAAAGTTGTCTGTTTCTACGCACGCGACCCAGTAACGAACTTGTCCGTCATCACATGAAAAATTGTCGTATAATGGCACATTTGAAACTTTATCACACGTGCACACGGACTTCATTCACCAACCAAACAATTATATTGTGTACAACATGCTAGGTACAGGTGCATCTCCCATCTACACGCTCCTACAGCGCGCCAGACATCCAAGAACCATTGAGTGTACATTCTTCATGGAATACAAGATACATAGCACGGTATACCATTAAAATAAATGAAATGTTTTAGATCGTTCGTTTGTTATCAGATAGTTTGTCCTCCGATGTTCCATTGGTTGCGTGAATAGAGTGTGAATGAGTGCGTTAGAAGGGTAATCCGGGCGGGTTTTCTATGAGTTGCCCTGATAGATCTTTACACTCTTGACTTCCCAATCTGTCACAATGGAAGGAATCAGCGGACCAAACTCAGATACATCGCACACGGAAGCAATGGAGCCAGAGAAAAAAAAAAGAGGACGTACAGGCCTCGGAAAGCGCCGCGCCGTTCTGCTGCACAAACTGCTGGCACGTGGCAACCCCAGTTCGCTGTGCGCAGCTCTGATCCTGGCCAGGCACACCCGTCGCCGTCCATACAGAGCCCGCCCAGTCACCGCACAACGTAGTGTCAAAGATTACACCCTGGTTCTGGAAGAACTGGTACGGATTGCATGTGCTGGCAGGCCAGAATGCCATGGGCGTGCCCCAACCTTCAGGAACCGGGGCCGACGCCGTGATATCGGACGGGATGTTTCCTCTACTGAAGAACCAGATGGAGATACCCGAATTGTCCCACAGCACTGCCAATGAACCAAATTAGTACCCGCACCACGCCGGAAGCGCGTTCAGGGTAAGAAAAAAAATTGCAAAACGCACTGGCATAGACACCACCACCGGCGTTATTGAACGGCGCTCCGAACGAGTTGGTCTGACTCGCCCTTATACCACACCCCTCATTTCCTGTCTGAAGCGCCGCACAGTTCGTGCCTCCAACAACACTGCCTGTAATATTGAGCGCAGCGGCATTGCTCGAAGGCATTTGGCAGCCAGTGCCCGTATGTAGTGTAGCCTGATTGTTCGTATAGTTGTTCACACCTTCGACGATGTCGATCTCGCCCGTTTGCGGCCACGTCGGGCCGTTCATCCAGAACGCGGGCCACGTCCCACAACCAGTGGGCATGTGGACACTATCCATGATAACAAGCCCACCATTGAAGCTGAACTGTGTCTGAACGCGCACAGAATTGCGGTTCCCAGAAACCTGCGGCGTGGTGTCGATGCGCATGATAGCATTGCCAGCACTACTGATCGATGTCAAGTTGCTCGATTGCTATAGAAAGACAAGTCCAGGTCATGAGACGTGCACAAGGGCAGGAAAATGCCGAACTAAACGCACCGCAGTCTGCTGGTCAACAAATTGCACGTTCCCATTCGTTGGATCACTTCCTGTGAAGAAGTCCCATCCAGAGAAAAACGTGCTTCCAGACTATGGAAAACGAATCTGGTCAGCGTTATTCCTTCACGGGCCGGCGGCGCGGAACCAGATTTGTTGATACGCACGTAGGACTGCACCACATGGAAATTGGATTGGGCGGTGCTAGACGGGCCAGTCACTGGGGACTGGGTGGATGATGGGGAACCCTTCTTTGTGACCGTTGCTGACAACGGGGATGAGTGAGCGGGGGAATTTGCGCTCACATTGCTCTGTTGTGGAGAGCCGGCGGGGTTAGATACGCAGTATGGCTTGCTGCCAGTGTTACCCCTGCCCACTAGATGTGCACGGGTGGAGTGTGCTCGACCTAGGCCTCTGAACGCGATTCGAAGGTCCCGCGCCAGACCGGCGCTGTGACGGACGGCGGACCTGTGAAACCCGTCGGTGGCACGCTTGAGCAGGGGCAGCTTAACTTGATGATTCTCCTTAGGGTTGACAGGACCTGCGAGAGTATTCGCGGCAAGGGCGAAGAAGAGGAGAGCGGTGTCGAGAGAGAAACGCATAGCTTAGAGAAGGATGTTGGAGCGTGTTGAAGGACAGGAGAGTAAGAGAAGACCAAGGCCCAGCCGTGGACTCTGTTTAGATATGAGAGAGTGAAGAAAGAGAAGGGAGGAGGTAAGAATAGAAGAAAACGAGGGTGAGTATAAGAAGGAAGCCGGGTCGGCAAAAAGGGTATGAAGAATCAAGGGGGGGAGGAGGGACGCGTGCCGTTTTTATGGGCACGAGGCAGCCCTAGGACAGGCCAGGCGGCCACGGACTCGGGAGGGTGACACATTGAGACGAGATGGTGTGGCTTGGCGGGACAATGGGTGGTCAGTGTAGCGATGTGCGGACGGTGATTGTATTCGGTGTCGGTGGTGGCTTGCTCTGCACAATGGCCATTTGCAGGAACAAACACCGATAGACCGACCTCCGGTGGGCGGACCTGGCACAGCCACAGTCAGCCACCCCTTTCCAACTCACCCGAGTCATCATCGCATTGCATCGCATCCTCAGCGTCACCACTTGTCAAGCTATCGACACGCATAGACCACTGCACTCCAATAACAGTAGTGGTATGAATTAGCGACAAAAAACACAACGAGTCATACACGTGAAAGAGACAAAATAATCATCGCGAAAAAAAATGGGAAGCATCTCCGCACGCCGTAAACTCGTCTCCCATCAGAACGTGGAAAGAAAAAAATAAAAAATGTCCCGAGAAAGATCAGTGATATTGGCCGCGGGAGCCACCTCCCAGTGCGTCCCGTACGCTCCTCCTCAATTCTTCATGGTCCATACCACTAGCGTTCGACTCGCGCCCAACTGACGACCCTGGTTGCGTGTGTGATGGCGCCGAACTAGCAGGGGGCACCTGTTCGTCCCCATCCACAGAATACAAAATTTTTCGTGCCAGCTCCTGAATCTCCCCTTGGCCATCACCCGTCTCAGTCTCCTGGTAAGAACGCGCCTGAGACCGATGCGAGTGTGGCGTCCCACCAGTGGATGACGTTGGTGTCACCGAGCGCGAGACCGCTAGTTCGCGCACATTGGGAATGAGTAGACTAGACGAGCGAATGTTGCTCATCAGTTGGGGGTCTAAGGAGACAAGAGATTAATCAGCCGTGAAAAATTCGGAGAAAAAGCGAGAAACCGGATTCTAACCTCCTGATTCCAAAAGTTGCATGATGGTCCAAACTGCAATGTGCTGAAACGTGGCATCGGGGCTGCTCAGGAATCGATGGAGATACTGATGCATGCCTCCCTCCGGCTTTTCCCATACATCGTTAAAGGCAGAGTAGTCATCCGAAGCCGCGCGGCCATCTGATACAAAAAATGTCGTTAGGCTCAGACGGGGATTAGCCTGCTTATTGAACGCTAACCCTTCGAAGAGAGATTTCCGAGTGCTGCCGCACTGTTCCCTTGAACTTCCGAACTGGGTGAATTCGTGAGTGGTATGAGCACCTCGCAGATTCCCATTTCCAACAACTGTCCCTTTAAATCGTCACTCAATGCTAGCACTGCCACACATGCTGTCATCTCGCTTTGTACGTTCATCGGCACATCCAAAACGAGCTCTTTGATTGACTGCACCGCTCCTGCCTTGACAATTGCGAGTTTATTCTTCTCCGAGCTGGCAGCGAGGTTACGCAACGTCGAGATCGCGTGACATTGTACCTCCTCATTGTCCTTGAACGAGAGTAGATTGATGAGGGGTTGTAAGAAGCCGGATTCGATGATCGGCGACTCGTTTTGAGGGTGAATGGACACGTTGCGCACACAAGCGGCGGAGGAAAGGATAAGTGGAAGGTAGGTGGACTGCAAAAGGCGAAGAAGAGGGTGTAGCCCATCTGCCTTGACAATCTCGAGCTGGTACTTCTCTGCGCAAACATCTTAACACTCGGCAGGTACAGGGACATGCATAGGCAAGCAACGCGCACCATCACTCGCGAGATTCCGTAATGCCAGTGCCGCCTGGCACTGTACCTTCAAACTTGTGCTGTCCATGAGCTGTACCAAGCTCGTCACCAGCCTCGGTTCGCTCTGTGCCAATTTTTTCCGGTTTGAGCCTGAACAATCCCAAATTAGGATTCATCAGGATAACTCCGACTATTGCGCGCCAACACAATAAAGATACCATGACGTACCGTCGACAGCAATATTGCTCAGCGCAGTCGTGCAGTAGTATTGCACGTCCGTGTCGGGAGAATTGAGGAGGCCGACAAGGACGGGGATGGCGCCTGCATTGACTAGCTGCTGCCTGTTTTCATCTGGAATATGGAACATGGGTGTTCATCAATATCCTCGCTTGAGGGAGTAATTGGGATATTGAACGGACCAGAATGTGTCATGTTAAGAAGCGCACCGGTCGCATTTCGCTGCACCCGCATGTCCTTGGATCGGGCCAGCCGAGTAAGAGGGACAAGAGCACCCGACTTGGCAATCTTCGTCTTGTTATCGTCTAGGAATATATCTCAGTTGCCCATGCGTCTTAGCAGAGAAAAAAAGAAAGCTATACCATGCGTAGCAAGGTTGGTGACACATCCGACAGCATTGCATTGTACCTCTACGTTGGGACTAAGCATCTGACGTATGAGGGGCTCGAGCCCGCCCAGCTTGACAATGAGCAACTTGTTCTCAGCTGGTCCGGAGTTATCAGCTGAACAGGAATTAAGCGTGATGATTTAAACCTACTGTTCACAGCCAAGTTTCCGAGAGCGGCGCTGGCTGCCCGCTGCACCTCAGTGTCATGGCTGGAGAGGAGGAATAGGATAGGATCGAGCGTGTCGCGACCAACGGGACGGACTTCTTTCTCGGTAATCTCTGCAAAAGCAAGGGCCGCGCTGCGCTGGAGGTCGACATTGTCCGAGAAGGAGAGTGTGGTCAGCGCGGAAAGTGGAGAACCGGTGAAGAAGTTGGTTGTTGTCCGATCTACCGAAACGGGTAAGGTAACGATGAGGATTTTAGACGGCTAGCGGAAGGAGGTACGTACTTTCAAGGTATTGAAGAAGGTCGGCCACTGCCTCTCGCTCATTCTCTAATAGTAGGGGTTCATAAGATTGAGAGTTGCGAGACCGGACTGAAACGCGAAGGAGGAACGCCCGGAAATCAGAATGGGGAAGAAAGGGAAACGTTGAAGAGGTGTACATACAGCAAGACTCGCAACAAGAGGAAACATTGCCCATTAGAAGTAAAAAGGAAGGTGTGTGGGTGAGCGCTGGATGGTTTCGGGCGCTGGACGGTTTCGAAAGGGAGGGACGGCGGGGCAGCAGCGGGAAGGAGAAACAGAGTTGTGCGCGGCGGTGCGCGGGCGGACGCTGTGAGGACGAATTACCTCATCCGGTCATTTCCAATCCCACGCGCGCTTTCCCTCACATCACAAGCTGATATAATTATACTTAGTCCCAAAGGCATAAATACTCTACTCCCCTTGCGGCTCACTCGGCCGCAGTCATGACTGCGCAACAAAGAACACTTTCAAACAGTCTCAGATCTCTGTGCTTGGGGCTGTGTCGCGGACGACGGGACTGGTCATAAATAATCTTCTGGCGATGAGTTGGGTGTATCTCGGAACTCAGAGAAAACCCAGAGATGACCCCCGCGGGCAGCCAGCTAAGAATCCCTGCCTCGGCTCAGCGAACAGCAACGGTCATATTTCTACACGTACATCACTCCTTTGTGAACTTCCTACTCACCTCGTTCGGCTAACACCTATCCAGGGGCTTGGGCAGACAAACGTGGCGTGGTATGGTATGATCCAGTGGATGGCAGCACAGTTACCAAACATTGAATGGATCCTACCTCAAGCGTACGTTTTCCAGACGCGTCCTCCCTCGCAGCCCTGACATTCCGGCTGCTATAGGCCCACTAGGCCTGTGAGTTTGAATGCGGGCCAGCACCGTACAAGTTGGTTCGATATCCGATCGCTTCCGCCAGCCTGGGACGAGTGGGACGAGGCTGCCATAGCGTCCTCTGTCTCCACTGTGGAGGCATGGATCCAGGCTGAGGTCCATCGTGGCACCGACCCTCGTCGCATCGTCCTTATGGGTTTCAGTCAAGGGGCGGCCCTCAGCCTTCTTGTAGCGCTGACGACCCTCCATGAGCTTGGCGGTGTGATCAGCCTCGCTGGTTGGATACCTCACAGGGGGCGCCAGGTCAGTTCCGGTCAGATGGTAACAGTGCGACGAGCACTCAGACATCTTTCTGTAGCAAGTCGTTCATACGGAGCCATACCTCCCAATATTCTGCGGGCACGGCAGGAGCGATACCGAGATACCCACGTATTACTCGGAGGAGTCTATGGCCTTTCTACGTGATGTCCTGCGTCTTCCGACCGCCTTCTTGACCTTCAAACGGTATGAAGGGCTTGGTCATACCGTCAACAACACCGAGATGTACGACGTAGTAATCTGGTTACAAAGTGTTCTTCACTTCCGGACAGTCACAAGCGAGATGTGACGTATCATTGGCACTTACATTCTTTCTTATTTCACTGTTTTCTGTAGACGCACATAGACTATCTGTGGTTGTCAGTATATTGCTCTGGGCCTGTATCTTTTCGTGGACTGTATGACATTTATCCATAGAGTAGGATTGTCTTGCTTTATAATCGGGAGTCATCACGAAGGACTCCAATACGTACTTACTACCAGATGGCCACGCGGACCTTATTCACCTGAGGATTCGAAAGAGATAGTGTGCCAATCATTCGCTTGACCTCGCGACAAGGTTCAACCACACACTCAAGCATGGATAGTTCACATGAGAGAGCAGTGTGAACGATGTTTCACAGAACATGCGGCTGCGCGTGCGATATCTCCTGCAGTGCATGAGAAACGGGGCCGATATGACTAGCAGACCACGTAAATTTGTATAAATGTTAGTAAAACAACAGTCCAAGAACGTAGTATTGGGCGTTTGGGAAGAGAAAGCGTGGACGGGGCGTGGAGCCAGAGCCAGAGGCGCGGTCCCGCGGCCATACATGACCAGCCTTGACTCGTCGAGATTTGTCTCGTGACTAACCATAACTCATGTTTAGGGCTCTGTCGTGCTCTGCGCTGGGCACACAGCAAATACGCATCATGTCTCGCTCAGTTTCCTTTACGCACGCTCACATCGACCGCGATACGATTCCCATCCCCGAGCGCCTGGACATCCATCTCACGGAGGTCGAATCACAGTTTTGTACCCTTTTGGACGATTGCACCAGACACCTGGCCAAGAAAGGCACACATACTTCGTGCCGCATTGCAGGTGGATGGGTCCGGGATAAGGTGCGAGGGGTCCTAGTCGAACTGTCGAGTGACATCGACCACTTGCAGCTTTTAGGATCTGACAGTCATGACATCGATATTGCGCTCGAGAACATGACGGGCCATGCATTTGCTCTTGAGTTTACAGAGTTTGCCAGCAAGCTCAAGCATTTGCCCGTAAAGTCGGTGGCTGTTGTCAAGGGTAATCCTGGGCAGTCGAAGCATCTAGAAACGGCCAAGACTACCGTTCTGGGTCTTGATCTCGACTTCGTGAACTTACGAGATGAGGCGTATGCGGATAACAGCCGCATACCCACGAACGTCGTGAGTTATCGTTGCAATTGCTACTTCTCCGTGTATTGAAACTGTTCCAGACGTTCGGCACGCCACTACAAGACGCCTTACGTCGGGATATCACGATAAACTCGCTGTTTTACAATGTGCATACCAGGTCCGTCGAAGACCATTGCAGTAATGTAACTCGATTCTCCGCGCGCAGAACCATAGATTGAATGACGCCCTCAGGGCCTTATTGACTTGAAAAATGGGATCATTCGGACCCCTCTCCCTCCAAAACAAACGTTTTTAGATGACCCTTTACGGGTCATCCGTTGCGTTCGATTCGCCAGCCGGTTTGGTTTTGAGCTCGTGCCTGAGCTCCAAGAGTCAGCCCGTGATGGCGAGATCCAGGTGCGCTTTTGCAGCGTTTCTGCTAATTGCTGGATCTGTCCGACCTAATAGCCCCTGTGGAGTTCAGGCAGCTCTATTACAGAAGGTAACCCGAGAACGCGTAGGAGAAGAGTTAGACAAGATGATGGGAGGTATGATACTACACGAGTTTGTGAACGTTAGCCAAGAATGTCTATTCACCAGGTCGAGATCCCCTCTTATCACTTCATCTGCTGGATGACCTATCTTTATTCCCTCTCGTCTTCCACGTGCCGCCGGCTATCGCATCAACCCTCTCTTCGCTGCCCTTATCACCGTCGCATGCCCTAGCGGCCGCCGCTATCCTTCATACTTTTCTTCGACCCGATGCCGCCCTTTTCCGCCACCCACCGCTCCACCCACTAATTTCGTCCGGACACTCTTCGTCGGCCTCGGTCGTTCCGCGATTGTACATGGCATGCGCACTCACTCCTTACAGAGGTATCACGTACGTTGACGAAAAGGGGAAAAAGCGCCCGGCTCTTGAAGCCGTGATCCGGGAGGGATTAAAGGTCGGAACAAAGAATCACTACTTGGATGGCATCCCCCATCTCTTCTTCGCCTCTGTGTTACTCAACTCACCGGATATCGAGGACGATAAGTTCAAGACTCCCTCTGAACGTATCGCAATAGGTTTGTGCCGACTACGGATTTCGTTGTACCATACCAGCTAAAGTGGTGGCTCAAGGTCTACTCCTCCGACATAACTCTGTGCATAATGCAAACCTTGACGCCCACTGGACGACTTCGTTGCTCTTCTCCCTCATTCAAGAACTCGTGGACTGTTATAATGTCTCCCAGGATAACTTCGATGGTTCGGAGTATTCGCACTTGTCCCCGTTCGATACTCTAACAAAGCTTGGACGCAGTCGACGACGCGGCAAGAGTGATTAAAAAATATAATCGCTTCGCGGAACGCATCGACGAGCTGGGACTACAAGGGGATGTAGATGCGAAGCCGATTCTCGACGTGAGTCCTGCCACTGCGATTGCGATTGTTGCGGAGTCCCAATGTGTGTTTGATTTGACTTTGTTTTGACCTATCTACAGGGACGCGAGATCGTACAAATACTTGGCGCACCCAAACCCGGCCAGTGGACTGGCAAAGCGCTTGCTGAGGTAATCCAGTGGCAGCTCGGCCATCCGGGGAAGACGAAGCAGGAGTGTGGCGAGTGGCTCAAGGAGGAGCTTGCAGCAGGGCGCGTCTCGATAGAAGACATAGCGTCGAGTACCCAGGCGAAGCGACAAAGAGGCGGTCCCCAAGAGACCGTGGCAAAGAAACCCAGATGATATATTGGAATACCTTGTACATTAATACACGGGAAACACTTTGCGCCCGTAAAAGGAAAGGTTGCTAATTGCAAGCGATACCAGAACACGATGATGAACGGATATGTACAAGCGGGAATCAGCGCATAACTAGAGCGGAAACATGGTTCTACAGATTGGTGGCATCAATACAACAGTCAGTGAGAGAGGAGTAATACTTGATGGCTTCGATAGTTTGAGTGGCGACGAGTGCTGGTGCAAGCAGCGTCTAGACTTTTGTTGCGGCAGTCGGATGTTTAAGAGATATATTCCATAAACCCTGTTCAGTAACTCCCACAAGCGATGATAGCGTCGAACATTTCGCCGTCACTTGGGCCGTGCATGTTAGTTTCGTCTACGATGTGATCAGAGTCGGGGGCTGGCGTGTCGAAGAACGACAGATCAAAGAAGTTCGATAACTCAAAATCGTCTTCAGCGTTGGAGATCGTGGAAAGGCCCGATGAGAAACACCCTCCGAAGGAGGAAGAGGCGTCGGGAATGGAAGCGACAGTAGGGGTGGGCGATCCGAGCTTCACCTCGGGGTCCCCAGAAATGAAGCTGGAATAGTCGATACCATCGACTTGGGCGGGGACGGAGATCCGCGTCGCGGTGTTGGGCCGGGGGCCACCAAAGCGAATGCCTTCTCCGAGGACGATCGGGGGAGGCTGAACGTTGGGGTATGTCGCGGCCTCTGTGTATTTCTAGAGAAAGGTCAGTATTCCGTCGGCGGGAGACCGAAACAGGACTCACATCCGGAAGCTCATCTAGAATGGACGATGGTGGCGGCTCGTCCTCATTGAGTCGGAGAACGGACATCGAAGGGCTAGGTATGAGGCCTGAAGTAACGGGGCGGAAGCGGGGCCTCGGAGGATACCCTAGCTCGGGTGTGGCGAGGGACGGGTGCACCCACTGCAGAGGGATGGGAGAGGGCGAGGTGGATGGAGAGGACGAGGAAGAGGTCGATTCGGACGGCGTGAGGGGAGCATCGACGGATGTGGCGTAGAGGGTATCCGCGAAGGTCGGAGTCGCTTCCTTGGGTAGTAGCAAGGCCTCGAAGCCTCTGTTGAGGGGTATGGTGGTCTCCATGACCTTGAGAGCCTCCTTCGCCTTGGATGTGCGCTGAGCAGGTTGCCTCCGGGACTTCTGTGGGCGCGACGAGGGGGCGTACTTGTAGTCTGGATTGCGTTGCGCATGCTCGCGCTTGACGATCTCGGCGACCAGCTTGAACGGAGCCTGGGCCTGCTCACCCAGAACTTTCCAGCTTTGACCAGCGAGCTGGCTGAAGCAACTGAGATCCTTCTCGTCCTTGTCTTGGAGCTGCTTCGTAAACCACTGGTAGGAACGATAGATCATGAAAGCGTTTGGGGGACGAGCTACGTGTTCTTTGTCGCGACCGCGACCGCGACTGTGAGTAGTGCTGCGGGGTTTATCGTAGCCAAAGAATATGTCGACAGCGGGACAGTTACTGATGACTTCCTGAACACCCGGATGGAGGTTCTGGTTTGCATTCGCGCGATTGTAAGGAGTCTTCGCTGCCGGGTGAGCACGTTCGCGCGAGGTCACAGCAGATGGGCCCATATGGCTACGCATAACTGGTGTATCTGTTGTGCCAAGAAGGGACTGTGTGTGAATGGGATGGGGGGTACGGACGATGGTACCGGGACGAGCGCGAATAGCGGAACAAAGGGCTGCTTTAAGCCCAAAAATAAGCGCGCGTTAATGGGAGCGTGGCGTGGCTAACAAACAGGACATGACATACATATCCGAGAAAGCGGACATGCGCATGTCCATCCCGAAAGCGGCAGCCGCATCGAGGGATCAACAGAAGCCATCCGTCACCAAATCGAGCATCCCACATATGACACGGACTTTCTCCTCTCTATAATCACTCATAAGTGCCTTTATAGGTAAGTCACATATCGCGGACTTGTAAGTTTAGCCCCGCGATCCCAGCCCGCCGCCATTTCGGCCCTAGTTACCGCGATGAACCCTCCAGAAGCAGATCCAATCCGATGCTTTCTTGCTTACACAGAAGGAGTACGGGTACGTGCTCCATGATCATGCTAAGTACCCGATACTCGTCATTTAAGTTTGGATCTCGAACTTTGGTTGACGCGTAAGGGTTTGCGTCCTGCTCTCTCATCAACGCACGCAAAGGACTGATTCTGATTGGCTGATCCCTTTACCAAACCTGGAGGACAATAGAACAAACAATGGGAGTGCCTGCCTGTTACGGTATTGTGAGAATTATATCCCAAATCGATCACAACATGAGGCACACCACACCAAGCAGCAGGCACACCACCACCTCAACAACCCATAACCCTCGCCAAAGTGTTACCCCTCTCCCAAAGTGAAAGCGCACGCGACCTATCTGTGCACGTGATGCATAGATCTTTGCCCAGTTTTGTCGACAGAAAATCACAATTTATTGGTTTGACTCCATGATGCATCTGACATTTGTCCGTTAATATCACGAAGAAAGTGCCAATCAACTCCATTTACTCTTCTAAGTTCAATGGTATCAATAGTTATGAAAAAAAAGTGGCTTAAGGCAGGTAAAAATAAAAGTCAGCATGCAAAGGATCAAGCTTAGTCAAAGTCACCCTCCGGGAAAAACGATGAATAGTATACCAGGACATCGCTGATCTCAGAAATCCATCTACAGGGTTTGGATAGTGATTAACACTCTAGGACAGGAAAGACTTATCGATCGGCATGGGATGCCCTCTGCGCTGAATATCATTCATTTGATGACGAGAACCAAAGTGATTGCGGCATATACAGGAATATAATAAAACCCTCACTGGTTGCGTCTGGTGGAGAGGTCGAGTAGAATCCAGTATGGATAAGGAAGAGCATGGACCTGCTGGGTTTCTTATTGCCTTATTCTTGGTATAGGGTGATAACTGTGTGTGGTGGCATTGACGCATGATGAATAGCTACGACAAGTCATCCCCAGCATCGTCTCCGGATACTTCAGAGTGCAATTGTATCATCTCCCGTTCCCGCTGAGCTTTCTCCTTTCGTCGCCGGCTACCAGCAATCATTTCACTGGAGCAGGCATCAATTCCCATAATCATGAAATGGAATAATGTCACCTCACCGCTTTTTGATTGCATCATTCCTCCCAATTCTGCGCGCAGGATTAACAACTTCTGCACGCTTTACCTTTCCCATCTCTTTACGTTTCAATTTTGACGGCTTGGGTAGTTTCAGTATCCACTCTGGTACTGGTGAACCCGACTGGAGGAGGACGTTCGCGATGCTATTATATCGCATTTTCATAAAAGAGTAGCATCACTGAGAGAAACATCCACCTACGACTTCAGGTAGGGTGCGTCCTCGTCGGTGAAATACGTTACTGCCTTCCCTTCTCGACCTGCACGGCCAGTACGACCTAAAAATATCAGGTCAGATATTGCGAGGCAACAGAGGCAACGGAAGCAGACCAACCTATGCGGTGCACATAGCTTTGTACGCTTCGGGGAAAATCATAGTTGATGACCTCTCGAACGCCTTGAAAATCCATACCACGTGCCATCACTTCCGTGCTGATCATTACCCAGCTCTCTCCTAGGCGCATTCGTCTGACTGCGTCATTGCGTGCTTTCATGGTCATCCCTGCATGTAGACAGTCGATATTTGGTATTCCATTCAAAACAAGCTCCTCTGCAAGGGAAGTCGCACGGGGTTGAGATGACGTAAATATAAGGACCGGAGGGTTGTAGGGTTGTGAAAGGTAGGCGCGCAAAGTGGGAAGCTTTGAATGGTCGTCCGCTACATAAGTAAGGGACTGTGCAATAAGCGGCAGAGGCGTATCTCTGCCGTGATCGAGGTCGTAAGACCGAGAGGTGACCACGATGAAAGCGAACGCACTTAAGACCCACCACAACACGGAGAGGATCCCGCAGCATATCCAGTGCAACACGTTCCGCCCCAGCGGGAAGCGTGGCGCTGAAAACCGCCTTCTGGATGTTTTCATTAGTGCACGCTTCCAGAATCTCGCGCACTTGGGTAAGGAACTCCTGATCGAGCATCCGGTCGGCTTCGTCTAGAATGAGGTGATGGATACTGCTCAGGTGTTGTATTAGGGAAATAAAGAAGCCCGAGTGTGAAGTTGGACGTACTTGTGTAGAGAAAGATGTCCTGATCGAATTGATGACAGGAGTCGCAGTGGTGTGCTAACAACTATGTCTAACCATATCGTGTCAGTGCCGATCCCACAAAAGCAACTGGAGGGAAACGTGCCAACTTTGTCTTGTACGCCTTTGTCTGCAAGGGTAGCCGCTGTCGCCTTGCCGAAGAGGACAATGCGCCACTTTCTTCCTTGAGCGAGTTTCAAGCACTCGTTATAGATTTGATGGGCCAACTCGCGTGTCGGAGCCAGAATAAGTGCACGGATACCTTTCCCTGCGTTTATCGTAAGCTTGATATCGGAGCTTTGAGTAAGGTCATAACTGGTAAGAGGTAGGATAATGTTTTTCCTGTGCCTGTAGGGGATATAGCAGCCATATCGCGAGACTGCAACTATTAGCTCGATGCTATCTCAAACCGATCAAACTGCTCACCTCTAGCAGTATCGGACACCCGACTGACTGGATCCCTGTAGGATGTTCATAGCCATACCGCTTTAGGTTGCCCATTAATTGTGAATCTATGCGATACCGGTCACGAAGTTCTTCGAATGTGTCTACGCGTTTTGGAGCGTTGTTTCCCTTGGTGGTGACACGGTGTCTGGGTATTGGAACGTTGGTGCTATGCTCGGCGATAATGTTACTGTCACTGTCTTCTTCATCTTCAGCGTTGGTGTCCCGAGCATCATCAGTTGTGTCCTCCTTCCTGTGCTTCCTCCTCGCTTTGCCTTCTTCATCAGAATGTTTGCGTTTCAGATTCCCGGCTGCTGCATATCTAAAAAAGTCTAGCTCAGGCGGTAGCTCGCCATCCTTAAGTCCCCTTCTTTCTTTATCCTTGCTGTCATTATGAGAAGACCCCTGCCAAGTTTGAGCAGAAGCAATCGACTGGGGTGGACAGAGACGCACGCTGAACAGCTTGACATCATTTACGAACCTCTGTTTATCGAATTTCACCCCTCCACGGGAGAGTAGGTGGAATGCTTCCATTGTTACTAAAATCGTGTAGGTTAATGTCTTCCTTGCGGACATAATATTGAGGTCAGGTGATCCGACCACACCGCACGTGCCAGCTATCCGAGGAAAACGCTCGAAACTGATTTTGATTTGAGACAAAAAGGCATATCAGACATACTACGACATCGCCGGCCCTGGCCACAACATCGGGCAACCCGCAACCCAGCCAACCCCAGCAAGCTTGGAATACAGTGCAGTCTCCTAGGTGGTTCGTCAGGTCGCGCTCGGGTCTCTATCACTGCAACAGATGCGTGTCATTGACAACAGAACATGCTGTAAGTTATTTGCACGCGTATGGACACTATAACAGGTTTGTGGGTGATTCATTGTAGTACTGGCAGTAGAAGGAGCTCATGACATTTTACAGAAGTGCTGAAAAGCGTCCATGCAGTCAACCAAATCCGTATGTACATGAGTGTGGGCTGTGCTACAATTCCACTGTCAGATAGTTGAAGGGCACGGGCAAGTATTCGCCTATCATCCTTGCGACATGAGGAAAATGGCTACATGAATATACATCTTGCGGTTGCCTTCTGAAAATGTTCCTCCCGGATAGTTTCATCTGCCTCTTTTGGGCAATCTTTTCGGCGTGGATACGTTCACGCTCACCTTGCGTGATGGCCGGGATAGTCAAGGGACCCCAGGAAAAAAGGTCTTAGCCTCAGTAGTGTGAAGATGCTAGCTTCAAGCTGGAATTCAGATAGCAACGTGCCAGGAGGGAGTCTCGAAGTTGCCTTATTGAGTTGCAACTCATTATAACTCCGCCACAGGTGCCCACGGCAAAGCGTGAGAACTGTGCATCAGAAAATCTCAGGAAATAGTGAATCTACAATTTTCAAACAAGTTCAGACTGATTTATATCGCACATTTTATCTGCCGTACAAATTTTTATGTGACTTATGGTGTGGGAACCAAGATTTTCGTAAAATTGGGAAGAGCATTATAATGATAATCACCTTATAATTCATTATTATTGAATTGTAATCTGTTTATTGATAATTCAATTACAAGGCTTAAACTTCATTTTATCTCAACAAATTTTGCGACAGATATTTGCCAAAGTGACGAACACCCTTTAGGAGGACCAGTTTCAAGTGCTTGCCGCCGGAACAGGTCTAGAAAATGGCGGGACGTCCGGGGTGTGACCGTAGTGCAGTGGCGTGGCACGGTGTCCGCTCCGGGCGGGGCGCGGAACACCGCTTGTAGTTGGTTGTGTGGCCTTGTTTCTCCACCTTGTCACTTTGTGGTTGACTCCCACCTGTTAGGCCCCTCTAAGCTTTCTCTTCTCCTTCCGACCGCTCTAGTAAGAAGCAAAAATGAGTTCACATGACAACGATGAGCTCATCGACTACGAGGACGAAAATGACGTGGTCCCAAATGGCGCTACTTTGGCAGCAAGTGGCGGTGCAAATGCAGACGACGAGAAAGACAAGAAGAATTTCTCTGGCATCCATTCGACCGGTTTCCGGTCAGTTCATCTTCCTTTTTGTATAGTATCTTGCTGACAGTTAGAAAGTGATTTCCTGTTGAAGCCCGAATTGCTTCGCGCTATTAGTGACCTTGGTTTTGAACATCCCTCGGAGGGTTGGTTTTTCCCTCCATCCGTGCATTTTTCATATTCAAGGCCTTCTTAGTCCAGCAAGAGTGCATTCCTCAGGCTGTGCTTGGAATGGACGTCCTCTGCCAAGCCAAGTCTGGCCACGGCAAGACTGCAGTCTTTGTACTCGCAACACTACAGCAACTTGAACCAGTCAATGGCGAAGTCTCCGTCATTGTACTCTGCCACACGCGGGAGCTTGCCTACCAGATCAAGAACGAGTACACGCGTTTCGCAAAGTACATGCCAGACGTCCGTGTTGGAACGTTCTTCGGTGGTACTCCGGTGTCTAAGGACGCAGACCTACTCAAAGACAAGTCAAAATGTCCTCACATTGTGGTGGCGACTCCTGGTCGCTTGAATGCACTTGTTCGGGACAAAGTTTTGGATGCAAAAAATGTCAAGCATTTCGTGTTGGACGAGTGCGACAAGATGCTCGAGCAGCTCGGTTAGTCACCCAACTTCAAACTCGTACCCCTCCCTCCACTTTCTGTTGGTCCATTCATCGGTGGAAAGATTCTTCTCGTTGTCCGTATTGTCTACTATGCACCTACGCGCCTCGCCTTCGATCCGGGATTCGGCCGATCGGTTTGGGTCATTGGATCCTTAGAGTTGCAAAGTTAGGATATCTGGATGAGGGACTTCAAACGGGGCAGATGAAGGCACTTCGAGGTCGACGTCATCGCGCACACAAGAGACGAATCTTGTGACCGATCAACAGCAGGCAGCGCGAACTGCTACTCGATTGCTTTCTTTTAATTTTACCCGATTTATTTGCCCTTATACCCTCTCGTTGGCCTGCTCTGTATCGGCTTTGTGTCTTACCTCTACATCACCTACTAGACATGCGCCGCGACGTTCAAGAGATCTTCCGCGCGACACCCCATCACAAGCAAGTAATGATGTTCAGTGCCACACTAGCGAAGGACATTCGGGTGACGTGCAAAAAATTTATGGCTAACGTATGTAGTTCTACGTCAATTTCGATCCTCTCTTCTAACAGTCATTACAGCCCCTTGAAATTTTTGTCGATGACGAGACAAAGCTGACGCTTCATGGCCTACAACAACATTACGTCAAATTAGAGGAGGTTAGCAAGAACAGGAAGTTGAACGATCTGCTCGATACTCTGGAATTTAATCAGGTAGAGGCATTCGTTCATTTACCACCCGTCAACGCTCCTCAACGTGTCCTAGGTTGTTATCTTCGTGAAGTCGGTCGCCCGTGCCATTGAATTGGACAAGCTTCTTGTTTCTTGCAATTTCCCGAGTATCAGCATCCACTCGGGCTTGGCGCAGGAAGAACGGTACGTTACTAGTCATCGCCATGTATAGTGATGGTCATGTCCCGGTCGATAGTATCAAGCGCTACACCGCCTTCAAGGCATTCGAGAAGCGTATCCTTGTCGCTACCGACATCTTCGGTCGGGGAATCGATGTGGAACGCGTCAACATCGTTGTGAATTATGACTGTCCTCCGGATGCTGACAGTTACCTCCACCGTGTTGGGTGCGCGTTGTCTCACGCAAGGTCTCTATTGCTGTCTAAATACCTGCTCCCGCCAGGCGTGCTGGGCGTTTCGGAACGAAAGGTCTTGCGATCACGTTTGTGTCTTCTGAGGCAGACCAGCAAGTGATGGGCGCTATTCAATCGCGATTCGAAGTCGCTGTACCTGAACTTCCCGATCACATTGATCCCGCTAGTTACAGTAAGTCCCACTAGCTCCTTATTTTCCGAGCACAGCAGATACCAACTAATGCGGATGCACGTAGTGACGTCATGAGGCCCCATTCCATTTTGTGACCATGCACGCTACCTCTAGTCTGTCCAGTAAAACTGTGTGATGATACGGCTCTCAACTCGGGTAGCTTCTCGTTGAGATGGCATGGATGGGAGCTTGTCTGTTGCCGTGGCAAAAGTTATGCCTTATTTTCTCAGGCAGAGGTGGCCTGTCGGTGATATTGTGTTTGTTAACGTACAGTATATGAGTCAGCAAGCGCTTTATGCAGATCTTGAGCGACGATGGACGTGAAAGGAGAAATTCTGAGAGCGAGTGCATGGAAATGACGGCGCCTATCGTACTGTAATCGAGTCGTAGGCCATCGTCCGTCTTGGGCTCTACTTTGAGTTCTAGACCTCAAGAGTGAGGGGAACCCATTCTTGGCCAGCTTTACTTACCCGTCGATCATGCTCGATCCGTCCCCTCCATTCACGCCGCTTTCCCTACTTGACTAACTTTCCTCTCAACCCCCGACGAACCCCCTACTCAGACCGCCCCGTCATGGAGAAAAATGGCCTCCCCGCCCCCCGCACTGACCCCACAGTCTTGCAAACTCGCCGAAAACACGTCCCTCCTTCGTTTAATACACTCTATTTCAGAGACTCCATACTTTCTGTGCCTGGATATGTATTCGAGAAGGTCTGCCTGCCATAGATCGCTTTGTATGCAGTTCTCACCGTCGAGTAAAGGCAATGTCATGGGAGGATACAGGAAGCTTGACGCAACTGGCCGAGGGGAGCAGCCTCAAGGATGGTTCAAACGTTATCGCGAAGATTGCACCCGCGAATACGAACGCATCAGTGTGTCTTCAACGAGAGGCTCACATGTACGTCTCCACACGAACTCCTATAGCGTTACCAACATACGTGCAACCAGCCTTGCTCGCATGCAGACGTCTCCCGAAGCCTTGAGCACTACATTACGCCCTGTTGACCTCATATCCATCTCGCGTTCAAACGGAGACTGCGTAGTTTTGCTCACGGTTCATCCTGGCCCGAATCTGCTTGGTCGCTATCTTCCGTTATCCCGAATTAATGCTCTGCTCCTTGCCGAGCCTCCCTCCTCGCGTCTCTCCACAGCCCAGGGAGATGTTTTCATGAACGAAGTGGGCGAAAGTTTCAGAGACATCGAAAGTACGGACACAATGGATCTTGCAACATTCCTAGAGTGAGTCCTTTTCCGTCGCCCATCTATCTGCCAACCCACACGTCATAGATTTGCGATACAAGCGACGCATTGTCTGGAGAATCTGCACAGGTGAGTTGAGAACTTCCAATCTCCGCCCCGCCCGCAACTAAGTCACGTGATTTATGAGATTGGGGATTGTACATAGAGAAGGTATGCTCAGCAAGTTTTCCGTCTTAGCGTCGTATCATGCTTCCCTGCCATGTCTCCACAGTGCGAGCAAATGCGTATCATATCAATGCTCATTCCGGCGTCGTACGTCTTGTTCATTATGGGAATCGCTCTGTGTCTCTAGAGTCGTCCGGTGGTCCCTCTACTTTGGTCATTCAGGCAGACGGTTTGGGGGAGGAGAACAAGTCAAAGGTAAAAGAGGCGCTCTGTTACCTGTCTCCGGAACAAACAGGAAGCATGGAGACAACCTCGGATGATTACCGAACAGACTTGTACTCTCTAGGGGTCATGTTCTGGACCCTGCTTGTAGGGAGAGGGATGCTGCCCTTTGAGGGTGGCCCATTGGAAATTTTGCACGCGATTGCTCAGAAGCGACCAATGCCAGTGCACGAAGTACGGAGGGATGTACCTCAAGTCTTGGCACAGATCATCGATAAGGCATGCCATATTAAATGCTCGGAATCGAACGTCGTTCGCTGATTGAAACAATGAATCAGCTTCTTTCCAAAAACCCTGACTCACGCTATCAAAGCGCGTATGGCCTGAAAGCGGACCTTCTAGATTGCCAGAAAAGGCTTTCAATCGCCGTGTCTTCCTTGTCAGAAGTATCGTCAGAGGTAGGTCAAGCATCGCCAGTAGGATGTAGCATCGCCTAACATGTTGGACTTAGCTTATTCCCCCGTTTGATATCGCTAAGCAGGACCGATATACGGTCAGACCCATGTTTTTGTGTTGGAATGTCAGCCTGGACTTACCGCACTTCCCTAGGGTTTCACCAGTCCGAATATACTTGTACGTCGATCGTGGCTGGTCGTTCGATTGCTCATGAGTTGACATCGCCGTAGTTTGGGAGAGAAAAGGAACTAGAGACAATTCGCAATGTCATACGACACGCCTCTACAAGCTACTCACGGCACAATATTCTGAGGGGGACCACATATTCCACCCCGGTTGGGAGTCAAAGGGCTATAAGTTCCGAACGTTCTCGACGAAGCTCATCTCTCTCCTCGCTTAGCCGTTCCTCCGCCGCACATCCGGCGACTTGCGATGAACCCGGGCAGACCAAGTCGGCAGAGCCAAGTTCAAGTGTCACCGCTGCGACTTCTTCCGTGAACACTGTTAGCGATGGCATTCGTAGAATTACATTGAGCCCTCCACGAGGTCGGGGACCGCGTGCGCACGGCGTGGTCGTGGTCGGGCCAGCAGGGTAAGCATGTTCCCTGAATGGAACTCGTACTCGCCAACATTAGACTTCTAGGGTCGGCAAGAGTTCGCTAATTCTTGCCAATCAGGTGAAATGGCGAGCGTACGGCCTCTGGGGACATGCCAAGTTCCAGAGTACTACATCCGCTCCTTTTGCTGCCTTAGTATGTTCATAATCGACGATCAGCCGTCGGAGGCCTTGACGTTATTTTGGCTAGCTATCATGTCTGTCTTCCGTCCTTCGGCAGTTGATGGTCTTCCACACGGACCTCCACCGGTTCGTCACCACGCTCAAGACGCAACTAGGGCCACAACTGCGTATTGTCCCCCTGTTATACGAAGGTGTCCCCGAACTACGGGACATTTTGCATCTGTTCGACATCAGTCTTGACATTCCTCAGGAGACGCTCACAACATCCGAGCTACGTGCTCGGTTTCAGTCTCTTGTGGAGAATGTGTTTTCAGTCCTCGCGGAGACCCGATTATTTGCACTCTTTCTTGATGACCTTCACGAGGCCGACGAGTCGTACGTCCCACTTACTGAGCCTGGTCCATGAAAGCGTTAAGACATGATAGATCCCTCGATCTTGTTAACACCCTGGCTTGTTCTCGGAGTCATATTGTGAGGTCCCTTCCCTCATTTGTTTTATTCGTGCTAAACTTCCAAAGCTCGTATTCATCACTTTGCGGGAGGACAAGCCGTGTGTATAATTTCTTTATCTTATAGTAGTACTGACGGAGACATAGGGAGATCGTGTCGCGGGTCAGATCGATGTTTTTCGGCCGGTCGAGGGCGACGTGGATTCAACTTGACCCCCTGACATACTCTTCCGTAGCCTCATTGGTCTCGCGCACTCTTCGCCAAAGCAAAGACAAAGTAGCGCCGCTTGCTCGTCTCATTCACGGCATCTCTGCTGGAAATGCCTTCTCCGTTCGCAATCTCCTCATGACTCTGCAGCGGCAACACCTGGTCAGTTCCGAGCGCGCTGCAGCGATGGCATTTGCTAAGTTACGAGCCAGATAACCTTTGATTGGGACCGCAACTGTTGGCTGTAAGCCCCGACCACCTTAGCGCCTTTTAACCAGCGCTGAACGTTCTTAATTATCACAGATACGACCTCCCTGAGATAGAGAGAACTCTCCTATCTCAGAAGCTTGTGGTGAACCCTAACGATATCTCGTATCTGACGTCACACCTGAGAAAGCTTCCTGGTGATGCTCGGAAATACCTTGTGTGGGCTTCATGCTTTGGTGCGACGTGAGTACTCAAAAATCCTAACTTGCTATATCTCTTTTGAACATTGTTCCTTTGTAGGTTCAGGACGACGGACGTCGTAGCGGTAATGGACCACGACAGCCCATCGGGTAGCAGTGGCAGCGATCTTGATACAGAGGAAAACCGGAGCTCGAATAATTCCGTGTCTATACCCAGGGAGAAGTCAACGAGCACCGCCCGCCGTTCCATGCGAGGTCTGCAGATTGCTATTGACGAAGGCTGGCTTGTGCAGAGGGCAAGGGATATGTGTAGTTTCGCGCATGACCGGTATCGACAGGCTGCGGAAGCTGAGGCTCTGAGCCTCCAGGACGACCTTATAGCGAAGATGTCCTTTCGTGTGCGTTTTTTCATCCTCTGTCATTTAGGGTAACGGACGCGTGTTTTAGATCATCTCAATGATGCTCCTTGAGCCCTCTCCCGATGTCTACCAAATTGCCGAGCGTGCCCAGCGGTATGTTGCCGTCTACATATTTGGGCTCTTCCCTCACGGCAATCAGTTGTTTACCCCTTCTCCGTGAACACAACAAACGGGGGGAACTTGTGTCTCTCCTCATCGACGCAGGGGATTCTGCGTGGGCACGGGGTGCTCATGAGGTTAGATGCTTGCTCTTGAGTCTTTTCGTCTGGCGTAACGTGGGGCTTCTTAGATGGCATATCAGTCTTTGGTCAATGCTCAATCTCTTCTCGAACAAGAGGTCTGGACTACTAATCCCACTCGAACTTTCTCTCTTTACACGAAGTTAGCTGAGTAAGTATGCTGCCCTCTGCACCCTGGTCTGCTTCGTTGACACAGTGATAGATTATCGACTTGGAGAGGTACCCCTGCGTCACCTAGCCTGTACATTGTGACAATCTAATCTCTTCCAATAGGTGATTATCGAGGATCTGATAGATATATTGAAGCATGTTACGAAAGAGCCAGCCATTCTGATGAGAGGGCCTTCCTCCTCCGCTTGCGCTCCCAGAATAATTGGATGCGGAATGAATTTAATGCTGCCCTTGAAGACACGCTACTGGCTCTGCACATCCTCGGCGTTGATCTAGATCCCAGTCCGACTCTGGAAATGGCCGATACTATGTTTGAGCAGGTCAAGGGTGAAATTCTGGCCGTTGGGTTTGATACTATCCTAGCAATTCCTCGGACATCCGAACCACGGACAGATCTTGCAGTAACTTTACTTGGAGATGCTGGTACGCATGCTTATTGGAGTACGGGAGAAGGGTTTCCGGATGTCATCGGTTTAACGGTAAGGTTTGCATCCCTATCTCACGACGTCCTCGTTTCACGTGTCCCAATTAGACGATTCGATTGGCTCTGCGGTAGGTTAAGATTCATCCATCGAGGTATTTTGTTCATGTCTCATGGTCCAGCTCTGGAATGTCTCCTGGCACCGCGTTAGGATTCTTCTGGGCTCTGGGAGGTGTGCATCGCGAATTTTGATCTGTAACTACACCTCTCATGACGTTTGTAGCCGCTGCAGAACGAAAGGAACTGTATAGGTTTTCTGTGGACCTTGGAAGGCTGGCATTGCGTATTGCCGAGCGTCACGGAACGAATGCAGATAGATGGCATATGTTCCTCTCGCTTAATTCTCACCGATACTCAATGTATTCTCCAGCCGCTCATTGGTCATGTATTGCTCCATGGTCTCCGCCTATGATAACGTCCATATCCGGTCAAATCTCTCCCGGCTGGAGGAAGCCACCAAATATGCCAATAGCGCTGGTGACCGGTGCGTTATTCACTGTCCAAAGCTCTTATTCACCAAGCTAAATATTTGCAGGATGTATGCATGCCTCGCAAACTTCTACTCTACCCAAACCAAACTATTCATAGGTCAACCGCGTATGTCATGTTCACATTCGATTAGTCGTAGCCCCAAGTTATTGATGAGCGGCCCAGTGGATGAGCTTGTTGGTGCGGCGGAAGAGGTGAGTATTTTCTCCTTGTCTTTTCTTTTTCTCGCGCGAATGGCCTTTTGCAAAGACCTACAATGACATTCAACAATGGGCCCAAGGAGAACTTGCTATCTGTGCTCAGGGTAAGCTACGCATTTAGCAGTCTCATCCTAGCAAGTTGTCAACTAGTGAAACAAGGTTTATTAAATTGTATTCGTGCGTTGGGTGGATACACGGTCAACACCTCCGCAACGACCATTTACACGACGGACACATTCAATGAGGATAATTACCTGGAGTCTATTCCCGACGGCGAAGGAAGCACACTCATTGGGCTAACTGCGTGAGTCAACCGATCTTTTGTTCAGTTTCTAGTATCTCATTCCTTCGTCCCCTAGTTACAACGCATACAAGGCAAGTCTCCCTCCAATCCCATCACCCTTCAGCTCATCTAGTCAAAGGTCGTCGCGCTATTTAACTTAGGCTATGTTCAAGAGGCAGCTCAACTCGGGTTTTCTATATACGACACGCGAAACCGTCACCCAAAGTCAGTCTTTATCTCTCATCGCCTGCACAGCGTCCAATATCCCATATATAGCCATCGACATACACGATACGCCCTCTTTTTCCACAGCCTAGCTATGATTGCATGTATTCGGGAAGAATTCGTGACAGAGGATGAACGCACGCGATACCTTGAACAGATTGAAGCCAATCAAATATACATCCGCCGGTATGTGACATTCGTTGACACCGCCAATAAACTACACCTATTGGCTTCCCAGATGGCTTTCGGCCAGCCCTGTCAACACGAGTACTTGGGTAACACTTGTTGTAAGTTAGCCAGAGCATCGACGATATTGCGATCTAATCCATTGATGTAGGATGCCGAGCTCTTGTCCCTCGAAGATAGTCGAGATGCGTTCCAGTTATATGACGCTGCAGTTAGGTGAGGCCTTACATATCGATAATGGGTTGCTAAATGAAGAACTGTCTCCGAAGATCGGCCACGAACCATGATTGGCCACTCGAAGAGGGCTGGGCGGTTTATCTGGTCCGTCACGCCTCATGACGACCGTACTTCGGGGAAAATAACTCCATCCTTAGCAAGGCTCTCATTTCGTTCGCTGCGGCGTACATGGTCTAGGCAACGAACTACAGCGCCGTGGGGTATCCCAGCAGCGACAGTGGGGAGCACGAGGCATTGTGTCAGTTAGTCTGATATGCAACTTCAGGATACCTAACATGCATTGTCCACAGGACTTCGCTATTCTCCGACTCAAATGTACAGTTGCTGAATTTCACTAAGAAAAACACCGTCACCATGGACGTTGGTGTTCAGACGGATAGGGTCATGGTAGGCATTAACGGCCATAAAACCATGCACGAAGACCCAGGGGCCGATATTACAGAGGAGGAGGCAGTTACTAGCTTACCTGCCTCTGCTCTTGCATCTGTCTTGAAGTGGAGCAAGGATATTGCGGCCGACATTCACTTATTTTCAGGTATGCATGGCCATCTATTGTGATTTCGTCATTGATTTTACGATTGAACATTTAGCTCTCCAACGTCTTACGGAAATTGCTTTCGGTGAGCTAAGATAGCATTTATCCTGGTGCCAATGAGAGGGTTGACACGTCCATCAGAGACATCTGGAGCACAGAGTGCCTGCATCGCCATTACAGGGACAGGCGGAGAGTACAGAGTGGCAACCAGCATGACCTTACCCGGTCCCTGCAAGGTCCACGAGTGCGTGCATTGAAGTCACACCTTCTGTCCTTCCTAAGGAGTGCACAGGCATCCCATATCCGTCCGTGCCATCATCGATCCATTACAAAGGGCTGTCATCCTGCATTGTCTGTAGATTACCGTCATGTTTCATGCCTTGATCTGACAAGTACCTGCCTAGCATTGAATACGAAGGAACGCGTCGCGTATGATGACATATCGTCGGATTCACGATTCTCGTCCGAGGCTCATCAGAGCCCTTATCAATCTGTAGTGTGCTTGCCGATCTTTAGCAATCGAGGCCAGACGTTTGGTGCCCTGTATTTGGCATCCAAATACGCCTTCTCACAGAACACAATTACTCTTCTCACACTTCTATGTCAACAAGCGAACATCAGCATAGCCAATGCACTTCTCTTTCACTCGGTACAAGCTGGAACGAAGGAGAATCTCAGAATGATATCAGCACAGAAAGAAGCGCTTGAAGATGCCCGACAAAGTCGCGAAGATGCCTTGAAAGCTACCAGGGTCCTCCATCTTTCTTCCTGAACAATTTGGCTCCATATTTACACGTACTTTACAGATCAAAAGTAACTTTTTGGCTTCGATGTCCCATGAGCTTCGAACACCCTTCAGGTATTTCCATCTAATTTTTTCACATCCTGAGCTTATTTTATTTCAGTTCTTTCTATGGTCTCCTCGATATTCTCAGTGGAACAGAGTTGAATAATGGGCAACGCGAGATTGGTTTGAATCTAGCCCCCCACTTTTCTGTTCGATACTAAATGTGCCACAGTCCAAACAGCAAAGCAGTCCTGCGAACTCCTCCTCAAGGTACATTCTGTCTTAGAGACCTACGCTTACATACTAACCTGTGTCCTTGTGGAGATCATCGACTCAATCCTCGATTACAGCAAACTCGAGGCCTCTGGTACTTGCTTCTCATTCCTGCCTATGGAACAACTGATCCAAGCCCAACAATCCAGCCCTCAAACTTGAGTTCACGGGTTTCGCTGTCGAAGATATCATAGCTGTGAGTTTTAGTCCCCCCCCAGTACGCTGCAAAAGACATAACTGGGACCTCATAGGATTGCATGGAACTACTCCTGCCAATGGCTGCCAAAAAGCTGGATCTCTCCTTCAACATAGATCGGGGTGTACCTGCATGTATGCGTTCACTTCTTGCCGACGCCTGACCGCTTCTGACCTTTCCATTAAGGGGTGCAAGCCGATTATACTCGCATCCGTCAAGGTAGATACCCTTTCACTGCAGTCGTCGCAGCTTGTTTAATTTTTTCAGTTTTGATGAATCTCATTGGAAACGCTGTGAAGTTCACTCCCCGCGGGTCAGTGAAGGTCCTCTGTTCTCTCGATAACGAGAGATTGTCCACGAAGCCGGGCGATGCGAGCCTGAAATTTGTGATAGAGTGCGTGTCGTGTCTTAGTAAGAAGCACGGAAAACTTGACAGAATCGCTCAGGGATACCGGAATTGGTTTATCGTCAAGCGACGTCGATCTCCTATTTGTACCTTTCCAGCAAGCTGACAATTCCTCCACCCGTCGTTTTGGTGGCACTGGGCTCGGCCTTTCGATCTGTCGGCAGCTGGTGAAGCTTATGGGTGGCGTCATTGGGGTCCATTCCGAGCTTGGAAAAGGTTCTACTTTCTGGTTCATAATCCCTGTAAAGATTTTCGGCTCTGAGGACTCGGAGAAGGCATGTCCAGCACTTCTTCGACTCCTGTCTGATGCTGACCTTGCCTAGGCAATGCTATCCATTGAGCGTGTACGCGCTCATCTTATGGAACCACGGCCTCTGCGAGCTCTGATTAGTTCCCCCTCTGACGCTACGACGTCCCTTCTCTGCTCCATGCTCGACGGATTCCATGTTTCTACGGTCTTGACGGTGGAAGAACTGGAACAATCTCTTCGCTCTGCCCAGCCATCGGATGCGCCTCTGGATTGCATCATTCTCGACCATCAGGCTGAAGCAGCCGCTGATGGCATACTTCGATTACTAGAATCTCTTTGTTCGCCTGTGCTAAAGGACACAAAGCTCATTCATTTTCATACGCCCGTCACCGACACAACTTCAAGCAATCCAGTGCTCGGAAACAGTACATCCGGTATCATCCGCATAACGAAGCCGCCTCGTAAAGCTCGGCTTCTTCAAGCTCTTGCCAAGTTGAGGAAGCTGCCACCAGAAACATACGCTGACCTGAGATCTGCGGTAATTTCGACTGCTGAGGAACCCCCGGAATCTCAACGTACTCTATTCGGCAACATTCTCATAGCTGAGGGTGAGTGCGCGGGCGACTGTAGTTTGGAGCTGGGTTCACGGATAGTTGTGCAGACAACCCTGTTGCTCAGAAATTGCTTGTCAAGCAATTACAACGCTATGATCTGAATGTGATTGCAACCTCGAATGGGGAAGAAGCCATTGCAGGTAAATGATTCATCTTACAGTGCCCTCAACGGGCTCATCGCTTATCTATAGAATTTGAACGGCACGACCCTGGTTATTTCAGTCTCGCGATGTTCGACCACCGTATGTGTCTCTTTGGGCCGCTTTCCATTGGTCTGACGCTCCGTTTCAGATATGCCAATCTGTGATGGAGTAGAAGCCGCTAAGAGGTTGCGATCACTTGAGAACCAGCGTAAAGTATCTGAGTTATTACCGGGTAAACATCCTTTATCTATTCAACGAGGAATGCGTTTGATGACATTCTCAACGAAGTTGTCGCGTTAAGCGCTGATTGTCAAGAGTCCACAAAAATGCTCTGCCTCAGTGCTGGAATGAACGCGTTCCTCAGCAAACCTTTGAAGAAGAGTGAGTTTGAATAACCATCTTCGGTTGAACACCTGCTAACCTTCCCCGAGGTGATCTCGCTTCGCTTCTCACGACATATGGTACGCCGCCTCTACATGGTAACCACAGCAGATGATGCACGAACTGTGTGGATCTACCCTATGATATGATAGTTTTCTGTTGGGTTCATGGTTGTTTTGTTCTTTACATTGTTGTCAATCTTGCTGTCGTTTGTCTACTCGTTCTTTTCTGAGGCATGAACGTTCTGCAACATAAATATCTCAGCCGCATATACTCCTACTCCTATTGTTATATACACACGATATATCCCTACCAAATGTGATGCACTCTATGTATTTCTGTAGACCTCCTATACTTAATTGGTCCACTTTCGAGCCCCATCTTTTTTTGTAACTTGGTGTCTCATACAGTATAGAGAACATTCACTTCTTCACCACAAGCGAGCTGATTGAAAGCGCTCGAATAACAGCCTCTGCGTTTCTGAATTCCTAATGCTATGGTAGAAAAGAGGAGGGGGAGGACAATGACTTCGCCAATTACCCATACATGCAGGCATTTGTGTAAATTCCATGATACTCATATGCGGCACCCAGGTGTGTGGGTTTAGAGCAAGGGCTCTTATTCGCTCTCCTCGTCCTCGGGCGCCTCGTCTGCCTCGTCGTCTATGAACCCATTAGGCCATGGGCCTCCGTCTCCTTCACTATCCTCCTCGCTGTCCTCAATGTCGTCTTCATCCAACCCCTCTTCGCCTTCCGAGTCCTCATCTTCTTCCTCGCCCTCGCCCTCGCCCATCTCGCCATCACTGTTGGCCTCAGACGCACTCTCGGCGCCAAGCTCGATGTCTTCAACGCTCCCAGCGTCACTCCCTTCCTCCAGCTCAACGTCCATGGCCTCCGCCTCCTCCTGCTCGCTCTCGCCCTCCACATATCGCCGTGGCTCACGCGTACCCGCAGCGCGGGTCGGCACCTTGCCTTTTTTGCTACCGTGCGCCAATGGCACGGGTGCTGTGGATGCACGCAGATGGACCTGTTGCAATACCGTATCGAGCCTACCGGATAGCGAGAGGAGTGACTCGCGCAACGTAAGGCGCGCCATTAGCGTTGCATGCAACCCTGCGAGTCGAGTCACAAGGTCTGGCATCTGTCCAACGAGACCAATCGCATTTGAAAGAATCGATGCGACATACAAACAAAGAAGAGGGGCGGCACGCACCGTCATGAGATGTCCGCTGTGGACGACGAGTACTGCTCGTACCCAGCGCACGAGCACGGCTGCACGTTGGCTGCCCGGCGTGGTAGTGTGGCCTAGGCGCTGGACACACGCGCCAAGTAGCGGCACGGCCAACTGCGGCGGCAGGCGTTGCACTGTCTGCGTAATGAGCGTAGGATCGCTATACGTAAGGCAAGTCTCGAGCAGCTTCGTGTCTGTTGAGTGCAGTGCCTGGATCAGTGTCCGAGTGAGTGTGATAGAATTGGGTTGCTTGGTACGCGAAGCTCGCGCAGATGGGCGTTCTGGGTCATCAGAGTCTGAGTGCTCTGCGTCTGTGGGTCGAGACGCGGGGGGATCGAGAGCAGTTAGGCGTTGGCCGAGGGAAAATTCAGCAAGGTCTACATCCAAGTCACCCTCTATATCAGCAAGGTCATCAGCTGACGCATCTTGTGCTATTTCTGTGCCAGTTAGAACGGCAAGGGACGACGGTTCTACATAACGTTTGTTCGGGGCAGCCTGGAGAGTGTGGTCGTAAGAGCGCACGTTACACACATCGGGGGCTACACACTGTCACGTGGTCCTCTGCCTCCACAAGACTGGCACTTGCGTCCTCGTGTACAATATCGACATGCTGGATGAAATTTCCGGAATCGTCTAGATAACGCTGGTGTGCGCGTGGTCACGTCAGGCTGACAGACGCATACGAGCTAGTCACTCACAACAACGTCGAACACTGGTCTTACGCCGCCAGCAAGCCAGGCCACCCGTATTTGCTCGTCATTCTCGAACGCAGCATTGATCACCCGCACGGCTGTCGTACCCCGTCTAAACGAGATTGTCGTCGATGATCTTGGTGAAAGGATGGTGACTTTCTGTTTTGTTTTTTTAGATGCCATTGTGGCCACTTGGTCGTTCAGAGGTGTGAAAATCGTAATGCGACCAGACGTCGAGACAACGAGTAAACTAGGGTGATTGGGTGACTGAGAGAAAGATATGTGCCTCGCATCAGAGTCAAGGGGCGCAGAAGCGACCAGCTTGCCCTCGCTCCCTGAGACCTGCGGTACCTCCCATATATGAATATGGCGATCCGACTCGGCAATTGAGGCAAATCTTCGTGGGGATTGACTATCATATCCGAGAGGTTGCCATCGTAGCATGGTGATGTTTGAGGCGTGGCCAATGAAACGTGCCTCCTCTGTAAGCTTTTGTAGGGAAGTAACCAAGGAGTCGGAGGAAGCAGAGAGTAGACGGATACTGTGATGTGCGAGGAGGAAGGAAGGGTGATCAGACTCAAAACCGGGGCAGAGGGAGAGCGAGGTGACAGGTAAGCCATCATCAGTTTTGCTGCTTGAAAGGAGCTCGCCCGTTTGCGCGTTCCAGGCACGGATGATGCCATCCCCACCCGATGTCAGGAAGATCAATGCGGCGCGCAGAACGTCAGTGTAGACATCGAGGGAAAGAACGGAAGCCGTGCTTGATGGGTGGGAGAGGGTGCGTATGACGCGAGCATGAGAGGGGGAGAATATGATCACAGAACCTGTAGAGAGGCCTAAGACAACCACGGGAATTGCGTCCGGTTCTGAGACAGACTGAAAAGCGCGAGACTCGGAGTCGCGCTTTTTCCGTTTCTTGCGGGGTACAGAATCTTCGGTGTCTTGGCCATCGTTCAAAGACTTGGGACTCTGGAAAGTGGCCCAGGAGAGAGCTGTAATACGCGCAGAGTCGACAATATACTCAGAAACACTCCTTCCAGTGTTAGTGTCATGGACACCCAGACGATGCTTGTCAACGGCAAGAGAAACAATGGCAAAGAGATCCGCAGAGGGTGAAAACGCGGAGAGGGAGGTGAGCGACGAGGAGTCCTGCGGCGGGGGACAAGAAATGGACGAGTTCGAGATTGGTCTCCCCTTTGGAGGTTTTGCTTTTCGTTTTTTTGGCGAGGCAATCGACGCCATTTCCGAGTTGTGCGCATTGCAATTTCTGCCGTGCAGCCCTCACGTGGTCCATAATCTACCGGGAAGGCCCGGGCCGATCTCTTGTTCTGCCGCCCGCCGTGTTCTCTCCCTTCGCCTCTCTTTCTGACATTGTTATCTTCCTTCCTTTCTTACGCCATTGTAATGAATTATATCCAGGTCAGCTCTTCCCTACCACCCTTCCATCATGCTAACGGATCGTGGTTTGCAGCTTGAGAAGCTTGGCCCGTTCACACATTCTCCGATATTACGCGTCGGCTGATTTCCTCATTCTGCAGGCGAAGGGACATACGCCACGGTGTACAAGGTATGATGATATCAACATGATCGTCCATGGCATCCCACCTCCACACTCTATTTAGGGACGTTCTAGAACAACAAATGAAATCGTTGCACTCAAAGAAATACACCTTGACGCCGAAGAGGGGACACCATCTACTGCGATTCGCGAGATCTCCCTCATGAAGGAGCTCAAGCATGTCAACATCGTGCGCCTTTATGATGTCATCCACACAGAAACGAAACTCGTCCTTATCTTCGAGTACTGTGAACGAGACCTCAAAAAGTACATGGATGCACACGGTGATCGCGGTGCCCTCGACCCGAATACGGTTAGGAGCTTCATGTACCAGCTTCTCATGGGGACGGCTTTTTGTCATGAGAATCGGGTGTTGCATCGTGATCTAAAGCCACAGAACCTACTCATCAATAGGAAAGGAGAGCTCAAACTCGGAGATTTCGGCCTTGCGCGAGCTTTTGGTGTTCCTGTAAACACATTCTCCAACGAAGTACGTCATATGGTTCTCTCCTTCACTTAATCCTGACCAATGGCTGGTACGCAAGGTTGTGACTCTGTGGTACCGTGCTCCGGACGTTCTTCTTGGCTCCAGAACGTACAGCACTTCCATAGATGTGTGGTCATGCGGATGCATTTTCGCCGAAATGATCTCTGGTGTTCCCCTCTTCCGTGGTAGAGATAATGCAGACCAGCTCCTACATATCATGAGGATTATCGGAACACCTGACGAGCGGACCCTTCGTAAAATGATGGCAGAATCAGTGCGTCTGCGCAATTAAACTTGTCCCGTGCCATCCAACAGCCTATTAACACGTGCTCGAAGCCTGAAATCCAGATAAAGCAATGGCCCAGATATCCCAAGATACCATTCCAGCAGGTTCTTCCAAAGGCGTCACCACAGGGTATAGTTCCTACTTATCACCCTTAGATTAGGAGCTGATGACCCATGTCTGGGTAGCAATCGATTTACTCGAGCGCCTTCTTCAGTTCGACCCCGCAAAGCGTATTACAGCAGCCGAAGCACTTCAGCATTCATACTTCACTTCCGCGGGTCTTGGACCAAATTCTGGCGGTGCTGTACCTGCACCGTACCCTTCAGCCCAGCACACAGCCGTGATACCTCAACCGCCACCGCCTGGGCAGTACAATTACCCACATCCCCCCCAATCTGGTGTAGTGTATTCGAATCCACAAATTGCACAGATCCCACAGCCTCAGCAGCCCCAGCCCCAGCAGAATGGTTTCGGACAGTACCCTGCCGGGTATGCGCACGCCAGTCGTTAATTCTTACACTCTAGCTTCCACACCAGGCTCCTTTCTTTGTACCCTTCGACTTATTCCTGTGAAATGCAGTAGCAAACCAAATGTGTAACAATACAGTACATTCATCTGGTTTTATGGAAGAGAGACACTCTTGTCTCGACGCGTTCTCATACGTCCGGTCCGATGGTTGCCCTTTACTGGCGGTCACACCTGCCACATAATAGAGTGAAACGACAACGATGGAGAGGAGGAATCCGAGTCTCATGGCACCGAATGAGAGAGAGGACCAAGGGCATCAGTAGCATGAGAGTCGGATCGTAAACCGAAGGAGAGGACAACGAACGATTTATCCAAAGCCAGCTGTGAGCCAGTGCTTCATACATACTACGTACACAAACTGGCACGGGCTGAATGCTCGAATGGACTTTGCCGGCTGACCAATCCCGCACTTTCTGTAATCGGAAATCACCTCATGGAATCTGAGATCTGAGTACCCGGTGGCGGCTCGTAGCAGTACTAATGCAACGTCACGCCCGACTTCGTGGGAGACTGCGCAAGAGATTGTCGACACAGGGATTTCCGGGCTTGACCTTGGCCGTCGTCTATAAAACCGGGCCACCGGAGCTGGGCGTGTGGGGTATCAAGTCCGAGGATGGTACCAACATGACAACAGACGTACGCTAATCCTTGAAAGTTCCAGAGCCACTGATGGGACAACGACATGTCTCGGTGCCTCTTGCTCAAAGGCTTTCCTGTCTGCCTCTGGGGATCCTGATCGACGATTTTGCACATGGACGAAATACTACTCCCCTACCCGCAGGCTCATCGACTCTGACATGGAAGACCAAGGTGGCGGATGTTCTGCCAAATGACTGGAAGCTATAGATCCTTGGATTTTAAGATGGATGTGAGCCGCTTGAGCCGCGGGCCACGGCTCAGAGCTTCATTCGAATTTTTTGGTCACCACTTATGTTTCAGGCGACTGTATCTTTTTTGGGCTGTATCTACAGTTGGAAATGGCCCAGGCGCTCAACTTCTCAAAGATCTTGAGGCTCAACGACGGACGGCGCACACATCGTTTGTCTCCAGCCTCAAGCTTCAACTGTCAAGTCGCACCTTCCCTCTGGCCCCTTCCTTCCGCACGCCATCCCGCTGAACAGGATCGACGCTCAGGCCCAAGCCTGGTTCATTCCCTCTCAAGCCTTAGGCCTGAGGTGGGCTGTATTAGTCTGTATATGGTGGTGCGCTCCAGCCCGGTCGCCGTTCTCGCGGGGGGCAGGTGGCCCTGTGTGCGGTTCCTGTGCCCCAACCCCTAGAACCTAAGTTGAAAATCAATCAACTTTATACTAATCGTCTCGCTCCTCTCGGCTGCGCTTCCCTCATCTCTCGCTTGTCGCCACCACTGCCACTGTCACCACGGCGCAGGTGCTGCAAGGGTTTGAGCAACAGCGGATCGATGGTCACCTCGGCACAAAACACAAGCGCATGTGCGAGCGTGCACGCGTGCTCATCCACGCCAGCGGCCGCGGGACCCTGCTCGCCACCGTCACCAGCACCGGCACCAGCACGACGCCTGCAGCAGCAGCAACAGTCCACCCTCACCAGCACCAGCACCACCGTCACCGCCACCATCACAATCACCAGCACTAGCACCACCGCAGCCGACGCTGACGCCCTCACCCCCATGCATGTGCTGGAAGCGCTCGAGCAAGGCGTGCCAACGCGAACCTCGTCCAAAACATGAGCCTGTGCGCGCATGCATGCATGCAGTATTCATGGGATCTTGCTGTAGCGCCCTGTGCGAGGAAGGTAGCCATTATGTGATATATTGTATAGGACATTCTTTGTAAAGTACATACTGCACATCATAATACATGCTGCATCAAAATGATTCAAGTGGATGAGCACTCCAATTCTCCATGACCGAATATGGCATGTAGAAACAACTTGAGCCGTTCCTGAGGCCTGACCGCTCGAGGGCTGCGGCTCGGCTTGGCTCCAATCTTCAAGATGAGCTGTAACAGCACTAGTACTAGTGGAGGGGATTAGGGATAATTTGAGGATATGATGGGAATATGTATTCGAATCCACTGGCACAAATTGTACAGATTCCACACCTGATCCTCATACATTTTTGAGACCTTCGACCTGTTCCTAGGAAATGTAGTGGCAAACCAATCATGTAACAATACAGTACACCCAGTATATCTGATTTTATGGGGCCGGTTGCTGCGGATTTGATGCATGTAAAACATATGGCATACAGTACATGCGGCATGCTTCAAGCCGATACGCCGCAACGCTTTATCCCCGCCCCTCTTGTACAACCCCACATCGTACTAGCACTCTACTCATCCATCCATGCCCTACTGCCACTCAATCTTCGGTGTATATGTAAATATATCAAGTGACTACCAGTGCAGCCTTGTCGCGAGGTCAACGGTATATAAATCTGACTTCAATTAAATAAATATAGATCGAACGCTTCCATCATTCATATTCCGAAGCCCCGGGTCGTCCGACGATTTGATGAAGACAAATTTCACCACACTATGAACAAAGCCGGTTAAAGGGTGGAATATGGCATGTATGAGGCACTGGCTCTGATTTGTTTTGGATAAGTATGGCGTCATGCCGTTTTGTCCCCGCCGCTTTGCCAGTCATATCATTGTCCAGGTGATCTCTTCGCGATTCCCACTCGTCTCTCTCCGATTGGCTCCAGATGGCTTGTCATAGTGCCCGTGACTTTGGAACACTGAACTTGTCAATCATTACTGATAAAAGATGGCTGCGGAACTACTACTGTGCTTTGGGTCTATGTACCTACTGCGCTGAAAAATGCTTATAAGTACGACGTTAAGCTCTCAAACCACGCTATCTCTCTCATTCGGTGCCATGAGACTCGGATTCCTCCTCTCCATCGTTGTCGTTGCACTCCAGAATGTTGCAGGTGTGACCGCCAGTGAAGGGCAACTATCGGCTCGTAGCAGTACAAATGCAACGTCTACTATTCTCACACCCGACTTCGTGGAGATCGTGCAAGAGATTGTCGACACAGAGGGAATTCCGGGCTTGACCTTGGCCGTCGTCTATAAAACCGGGCCACCGGAGCTGGGTGCATGGGGTATCAAGTCCGAGGATGGTACCAACATGACAACAGACGTACGCTAATCCCTTGAAGTTCCAGAGGCACTGACCGGACGATGACATGTCTCGTAGACGCTGTTCAATTTAGCCTCTTGCTCAAAGGCTTTCGTGTCTGCCTCTCTGGGGATCCTGATCGACGAGTTTGCACATGGACAAAATACCACTCCCCTACCCGCAGGCTTATCGACTCTGACTTGGAAGACCAAGGTGGCGGATGTTCTACCAGATGACTGGAAGCTTATGGATACTTGGGCAGCCAAAAGGCCAATCTAATCGATATACTCACTCATGTGTCCGGTCTAGCGAGGTGACTTTTCCGTTCCACTGCTTTGTGTATCTGTAGTGCTCATCTTGGCGTCCCAGTCACGACTTGTCATACAAGGTAAATGATAGTGTGGTCGACATAACGAGAAATCTTCGTAATCTGCGCCCCACATTCGAGCTTCGCGAACAATGGCTATACAACAACCAGGTATGCTGCCCTGCTCCTCAGGTTTGTCACTGGTCTAAGATGGAAAGTAGATGTACATGGTTGGTTCCTACATCGTGTCCACGTTGTCTGGTATACGCTTCGCGGACTTTGTCAACAACCGTATATTCAAGCCCCTTGGAATGAGTTCCTCGACCTATTCGATCGATGCGGCCACCCAGACGGGTAGATTCACCGACACATGGACCTCTTTTGGGCGGCTGATACCTCCTTGGATCCAAGATGAGTTCGAGGATCTCATTGCAGGTCCCGCTGGGGTCATCTCCAGTGTCGAAGAGTTGGCGCGTCTCATCATTTGTGAGAATATAAAATCTTTGACTTACATCTCCAGCAGGTCCCTTGGGTCAAGGTGTTTCTGAACGGTGGAATCGACGTTGATACAAATGTTACAATCATCCCACCCGCGGAGTTTGACGTCGTCACAGACCCACACAGTATCATAAGCAACTCCACTGGGGAATCAGGGTTGTCAACCGAGTTATACGGACTAGGATGGAGTAGGTTCTCCTACGTAGGTCACGACGTGAGTGAGAGCTGTACCTTTCCTGTACATGTTATAATGCTTGCCGACAGATCATCATACACAACGGAGCCGCACCGGGAGTATCAGCATACATCGCTGCTGCACTCTCGGATGGAATTGGGATCATCGCCCTCGCAAATGCTGGCGCGAAGCAACCATTCTTAGCGGATATTATTATCAGGGTTGCGGACAAGGCTTTCGGTCTTGCAGCTTCCAACTCCTCACCAGCTAACCAGTCTACCGTCAAACGGTCACAGCGCGCTGGTGTGAGGGCTCGGGCAGATAGCGCCGCGACACTGTCGTATCCTGACCTGGCAGGGACTTATTTCAACGCGGGATATGGCACAGGGGTATTGTGCAGTGTGAACAGTTCATCTCCTTCCTGTCAGAGCGTTCTGGACGACTTCCGTTCTGTCGACAAGTCTCTTTCGCCAAGCTCAATGGATCTGTTCGTCTCCTGGGATACTCCGTCGAGCACACACCTCCGTTTTACCCCACGAATGGCAGCCAGTACTCTATATCTGTTGGGACGATCTACCCGGAAGGCTACGGAAAAAATACGACGCCTTTTTCTACGCTCAGTCCCGGTGCAACGGCAACATTCGTGGTGGAAAGCGAGACAGTTGTCGGATTCGGTGTCAGTGGTATAAGCGGTGTTGAGCGGGTAGGGCCAGTAGAGAAAGCATCTGACGTTTGGTTTGTAAAGCAGGCATGATTCGTACTCTATAAATCTGTTGGCTATTCTGGTTGTAGCTGAGTCAAGGTTTCAAGTGCCGTCTGACCCGGAACTTATTAGGTTGAACACACCTCTTGTCAGCGGAATTTAGCATGAAAATACGGAAGCAGTAGCTGGTGGAGCTGGTGGACTCCCTCGAGCTTGAAGCTTGAAGACCCGACTTGAAGGAATTGTTTGCTGCAACCAGTCACATAAGACTGTAACGTGATGAAATCACACAGCAGACCCGAAGCAGGCATAGGGATTGACATTGATAACTTGAAGGTCTCCTAAGGAAATGGTCCCAAAAACTTCCCATGTGCTGCATGGGAGGGAACGCGTAGTGTAAGCAAGTATCATGCAGTGATGATGTGGCGGTAGCAGCCGTGGAACGCCGTCAGCGGGGGATGCACTGTACTACTGTACTAGTACCATTTGTTGGGGACGGTGAGTGGCGTCAATTTGCGCAGTCTTGGCCGTGGACGGTGTCTTTGCTGTTGCTGACCTTAGACGTAATTGCTTTACGAAATATTTTATGGAGTCTCGATTTTGCCTGCGGCAACCTTCAAAAACTCTCTTTCAAGCGCTAGCGCTGGCCGCCTGACCGCTGAGTGCTGACTCAGGAGCTGAAGCGGGGAACTCCAACGGTGACTGTATTCTTGCGTGTACTTCTGCTTTTCCCCTCTATTTCACAGGCGGTCAGGACAATGGCCACTTCCAGCACTGGTGAGATTCCAGTTTTTATTTTCTGCTGAGTTTTACATAACTGAGAAAGAAGTGTGATGTATATAGTCACTTGGTAGGGCCACTCCCACTGTATCGCGCTGTTTATGATTCTTAGCCGCTACTCTTGGCCATAGTCCAATATGCTCACGGCAGGTGTCTGAGCAGTTGATCAACCAGCATCTCGATGCCAACTGCAGGGACGCCATTTCTGGCCTTCAACGTCCTCAACCCCCAAACCATCGTCAGCGCGGCCCGTTGCGCCGATTTTCAAGACCGGTGGCCTCACTAGGCATAATCATTTATATATATTGCAGCAACCAAGTCTAATCTTCGTAACAAGCAGGCCAACTCAGAAGAGGAAAGCTTTGGGGGATTTCCCTCGATCTTCTGCCCATATAACACCAGTCAAGCGGAGCAAGCAAACGATTGGATCGCACCTGCAGGCGGTAGCTCCTTTAGCGGAGCGACTTCGACCAAACACATTGGATGAGTTTGTTGGCCAGGTCCATCTGACTGGTCCCAATTCTTTCCTTTCTACACTCACTGAGAAAGGTGCTGTGGGGAGCATCATTTTATGGGGCCCACCCGGGTGAACATGCTCCCTTCTCATCCCGTGCTATGGTGGCGCTGACCGGGCCTCAGTTGTGGAAAGACAACACTGGCGCGACTGATTGCCAAGGGCACGAACGCAATTTTCAAGGAACTCAACGCAACGGCTGTGGGCATCAACGACGTCCGCGTAATCTTCGACGAGGCGAAAAGCGCTCTCCAGCTGACAGGCAGGTGAGTCGACTGAAGTTCCCATATGAGCGTGGCTGGACCACGGTCTTTTTCAGGCGTACGATACTTTTTCTTGATGAGATACATCGCTTTACACGGTCGCAGCAGGTACACTACCCTACAACGCCGACTTTCTAGCCCTACTGACGCCTAAACAAGGACATATTTCTTCCATTTCTTGAGCGTGGCTTCGTCCAGGTATGTATGCGTTCTACATACCGATCCGTGGATGATAGTTAGTTGATGTAATTAAGCTTATTGGAACGACAACGGAGAACCCGTCTTTTAAACTAAACGGGGCGTTACTCAGTCGATGTCGGTAAGCAATGCCGACAGCACGCGACTCCTGCTGACATTTTGCTGAAGGGTATTTGTACTCGAGCGACTGACTGATGAGGAGATCATTCAGATCATCAAGAAGGCCATTGCACGCGTCGCATCGTCAGCACAGGATGAGAGTGTAGTTACCGCGCTATCAAATCCATCGGCAGCTTTGCTGCCAGACGTCCCAGCACGATCCTCGCCAATAGAGTCGCCTCAATTATCTGTCCAATTGAATGTCACACTTGAACCTTCTGCGCCAACCTCCTTGTCCCGGAACCGTTGTTTCCGCAATACCCTCATATTACACACCGAATCCTCAGTTCGATGGCATCTCTAGCAGCAGGAGATGCGCGCACGGCGCTTTCGTTGCTCGAGCATGTCCTTCTTGCACCTGCTGAGACATCTGAGCCTAAGCTACTCGATTCAATGAAGCACTCAGTAGCCACGTCGTATGATCGCACCGGTGAAGCGCGATACAATTTCATCTCAGCATTGCATAAAAGCATACGAGGTAGCCAGGGTGGTGCTGCATTATACTGGCTGGCACGTATGCTCGAAGCAAGTGAGGATCCGATGTACATCGCCAGGCGTCTCGTTGTCTGCGCAAGCGAAGACATCGGAACGGCTGACCCACGGGCCCTTCCTCTGGTGACTACTGCTTCACCCACAGAATGAATGATCGTGAATGCACTCATACATTGGAATAGGCAATGGCAGCGCTGCAGGCATGTCAAGTAATCGGAATGCCGGAATGCCGTATCAACCTCGCGCATGTGGTGACCTACCTCTCGGAGGCGCCCAAGTCGACCCGCGCTCTAGAGGCATATGACCGTGCCAAAGCACTCGCTAACCAAGACATGACTCTACCAGTTCCGATCTCCATGCGCAATGCGCTCACGCCCCTGATGAGGGAGCTCGGGTATGGGGAAAATTATAAGTATCAACCCCAATTCGTGTAAAGATTCTTCATCTCGGACATGATCATCATCAATGTTAACGCAAACCCCTAGGCATCCGGTCACCAACGAGTATTTACCACCGCAGATCCGTAGAGAAATAATACTGCGCGAGGAAGGCGATTTGACAGAAAAGAAAAGGGATCCGGATGCATTAAAGCAGTGGGAGGATATCGAGAATGGAGGACAGGCATGGGCAGGACGGCCATCCTCATCTTGAGCTGAAGAGGGGTTATCCGCGGTACGTGAGCAGGTGGAGTACGGTACTATCATTGAACTCGTGCATCAGAATATATATACTGTATCATCCTGTATACTATCTACATGATATAATAGTGTCTATAATCGTCGCTTCTTTTGCGCCGCAGAGGGTTCCTGGGGGGGTGCTCAATGTTTCGTCGTCAATGTATAGATCAGAAGAGGGTTGCCGACCTTTTTGGCTCGTTTTCTAGTCAAACGTACCGCCTCCGTCTCGGGTGCGGGATGTGACGGGGATTGGCTTGCGTCAGCTTCCTGTAGAAGGGAATCATAACCCCAATCAAGTTACCGTTATTTGAATCATTCATACCTCCCTGAGCTTCTGAGTGGCGCCACCTCTCAAAACATGTTGCAGCTCTACGACATACGCCGAAGTACGGCCGCCCACGGTGACCCATCGAATAGTAGCTGGTCGACCGTCTGGCTAAACATCCACTATTCACAACACGTGTGCACAGCCTGCAGACAAAACGAACCCACTAGTTTCAGTACCGAGTCATCACTTTCCTTTCCTTTTTTGCCCTTTCCCTTTCACGGCAATGTCAGTAACTTACCCTAGGTCCGCAAGGGGGAGAAAGGTTGCATTTACCCAACGATACTTGAACAACCAATTATCCGGAAATCTGGTATGGTCCGCGTTCACCTTGACCGCAAATGTGCAGACATGTCTGATATGCACATGCAAAGCTTGAATTTGCTCCTCCGAGAGCGAATTGCAGCGTTGTTCTGGGTGGACTCTGGCGTGATACAGAGCTTCGTCTGGAACGTTGTCATGCAAACCGACAACGATATGACCTGGGGGGAACCTTCACCTGCAACCCAGTTGCCTACACCAGCGCTAAAGGATTGGTCTAGCAAGAGCGCCTTGACTGGACAAGTCCTCTTGAGCACCCCTTTGCCAAAATCTGCCAAATTTGGCATGGACAGAATGGGATCAAAGCCCAAGTCAGAGATGGGTGGCTCAGCGAGTGGCGTTATGCATAAGCGAATTCGCCCGAGCCTACGGGCATCAAGAAACGCTACTTCCGTTACGTCTGCACTATCACTGGAAACAGGGCAGAGGTGAAGAATAAACTCGATAACAAGTTGGTGAAATGTTGTCGTGCGACTCTCGTTGAAAAGCTACCTACTTTCATAAAACGAGGTGGCCACTCTGTGGAAATCTTCCTAGGAGCCTCTCTATAGTGCACAGGTATACTTCCCCTAATCTTTGTGAAAAGGACTCTTTCAACATGGAAAAGTTAGAGAGACAACGCGCGCACCTGAAGCATACCGGTCATGCCAAAGTGGAGTACGGGATGTCGTCCTTCGCCGTCGAGCTCGATATAAAAAACTTTGCCTGCATATGAGTATTAGCTCTCACCCTCCAGCTGGATACTTGTCTGCGCACCATATCGCCCTACTGTTTTGATAGTGCGCCCACTAATCTCATTCGCCTGCTGCCGCCGTTAGAGCCATGATCACTGACAGGCAAGTTAAGAATCGTACAAACGCGTCGTGAGTTGTGCCCGTATACACGATTTTGTCTTCTGCTGCTTCCACTCGCTTTATTTGCTTGTTAAGCCCTATGGAACGAAGGAGTGCTGCTGCGCGCTCGACTTCTGTTGTAGAACCGGGTGCAGATGAGCAGACGGGCGTCTAAAGGAATAGCATCAAATGGGAGAAGTATTGACCTGGAAGCTCTGGCATGATAGAAATGTAGAAACGTAATATTTTGTTGGCCGTTGTCCAGCTAACTTATGTACTGTAGTGATATACTGTACTTCGCGGACAGTCATGCAGTGTCATTTCGATCTCCGCTCAACCCCAACCCAGTAACATGTCTCAACGTCCATACTAATACGCATCGAGTTTTAGTCCGTTCCGTGCGCGCGTTCCGTGATGCCTGTAGCGCTTGCGCTGAGCATATCCCAGTGAAGTAGTAGCCGGTCTCAGCGTCAGGGTTCCGGTTCCGGTTAACATGCATCGCCTGACGCCCAACATTCGATGTCAATCAAGCCACGAGCCACATGTACTCCAATCATACTCCAATTGTGGCACCATAATCTTGCCCGGCTTCCTGCTGGCAGCAGCTTCGCTACTCTCGTTTTTATTAACTGGCTCATCAATCATTGAAACCCCGCTTCAGCGTAATTATCCCTCGAGCCTGCTCTTGCTATTGACCTCCATTAGTACCCATGCCCATGGTTCCCAAGATACTCCAAAGTCGCCCAAAAGGACTGCAATGGCGGGCGTCGCCGTGGTTTATCACGTTAGGTACTACATCCCTCTGCCTGAGGGATTATACTAAATAGCTTCGTCTTTCGCATACTAGTTGTTGGGATGGGTATGTGAATTTCTGAGTTGCGACGCCAGCCCTGAACATTACCGTGGATCATGTCATATCCAGGCATTGCAACAGACTTCCTAATATATTCCATCATCATTCCAGTCATGCCCTTTCATCTACAGGCCTTGGGTACTCAGAAATATCAGTCCTTGTGGGATACCTTCTCTTCGCCTATGTGCGTAGATGTCGATCACTTGTTCAAGATTATCGTTTTGACTCCTTGCCGTTACCTAGTCTAGTGGCCTAGCATTATGTGCGAGATGTATGACCCTGGTATGCTCTGGATAGCTTATTTAATTCTCTTTCAGCAACACCTATTATCGCATGGTACACCGAGCGACTAAACTCTAGAAAAGGGCCCTTGATGATTGGACTACTCGCACTTTCTGGGTCCCAGATATTTCTCATGGAGTCTCGAAAATATTGGACCATGGCAATCGCTCGCGTTCTGCAAGGTATCAGCGGGGCGGTAGTTTGGACTGCTGGACTTGCTTTAATGTGAGAAACGAGCTCTCTTGAAATGCCCTACAGCCATTCTTACTTCCCTCCAGATGCGATACCATCAAGTCCGAAGAAGAAGTTGGACGTAGGTTAAATGGTCAAAAGAGCCGTATTTTTCCGTCCTCACACTATATAGGGTATCTTGGCCTAGCGATGTCTGGCCTTCCATTGGGGTAAGCCCCTTTAATCTTGATCTCTGTCCTCGTATTTAATCTCAGCAACGTCAGTCAGCTAATTGGGCCCCCAGTAGGTGGGGCTCTTTTCGACCGCTTCGGTATTCGTGGTCCCTGTCTTTTTGGCATCGTTGTCCTATCAGTAGACGTGATTGGGCGCCTACTACTTATCGAGCGCCGGGAGGCGCTGGCCTGGGGATTTGATCCTGCTGCGAGGGCTAATCCTCCTTCTGGCTATCTCTCGGATTCTGCTGTTCATGAAGCCTATCAATACGGAACTTTCGCCACGGAGACAGGCCTTCCAAGTGAAAGGGGACGTCAACTCTCACATGCCCCTGCCTCTGGAGAGACCGACTCTACCGATTCTTTACTTGAGTGGGAAACAGGTGCTCATGCGACGCAGACGTTCCATACCCAACACGACCAAATATCGTTCTTCCAAGTCATCAGAGGGCTCTGCATGTCCTCCCGGGCTGTGGCAGCTGTGGTGAACAGCCTTGTGTACGGGTACGTTGCGCAGTGGCATATGCAACCTCATCGATATTATCGCTCTCACTACTCTGAGTAGGATTCTTTGTAGCTTGCAAGAGCCGACCCTACCAGTCCATTTGCAGAGGACGTGGCAACTCAGTTCTTCCCAAGTCGGATTTGTCTTTGTTGCTGCTGCCCTACCCGCCATGCTAGGTCAGTGCCCCTTGTGAATCACACGTGCGGCCAATAGCGACTCATTTTACGCAGCTCCTCCTATAGCTGGTTGGTTTACAGATCACGTAGGCACGGAATGGGTCTCGTTTATCTGTCTACTTCTCGCTGTTCCGTGTTGGATCGCTGTCACGAGCCGTTCAAATTTGTCATTTTTTGTCACTGCGTTTGCATTTGAGAGTAGGTCGTCACAACCCAATGATGAAGACAAATTGGAACAACCGCCCATGCCCCTAGATCTATGCACCGCCGCATTTGTCGCCCCAGTCACGACCGAGCTTGCTCTAGTATCGAGACGTATACCCGGTGTCGGATGTGCGTCCCATTGTAATTGAGTCATCTGCTGCCTGCTAGGGCTAACCCATGTCCCAAAAGATGCACATGTATACGGTGCATTCAATTTTGCAATGGGAATAGGTGCTTCTGGTGAGTCGGATCGTTCAAATATGTTGGTTCCAACAATCAGTTCATTTGTGCTTTTCGCGTCACACAGTGGGCCCGGTACTTAGCGGAGAGGCACGGCCCATTCTTTTTTGATGCGTTCTCATCTTTTGATCACCTTTGCAGATTTTCCAACGCTCCAATCAAGGGTGGATAATCCTCAATCTTGTCTCAGTAGCGATCATAATCGCTGCGAGTGTAGTGACGGCCTTATACACGGGCGAAAGACCGCTCGCGAGGCGCTTGAGAGAATCGGGACTGACCTGCAAGCTGATACGCGGAGAATAATATGTATATATCCAAGAATAGAGGGAGAGGTTCCATTAGAGGCACTCTCTGTCTTAGTAATGTAAAAACCAAAAATGGCGGGCTGGGCCCCGGGCCCCTCTCTCGGCGGCCCTTCGCATCGATGGGTCAAGCATTCATTCATGCTCTCACGAGCCGTGCAGCCGTTGACGTCTCATTATAAAACATATAAGAGGCAGAGTACCACTTTCGCGTGTACGAGACGCAGAATCCCGATGCGTTCCCATGGACGGATCGTTCGCAGGAGGATGAAGCGAGATGGAATGTCGGCAACAGCCGAGCGTCGGTTTTTGCGCAAGCTGCGCAACGCGTCGAGCTTTTCTCCTCAAATCCAACCACGCACACCCGTCCGCATTTGCTCTGGATTCAGCTCGGCTCCGTTCTAGGGTCAAGTTTCTTTCCGTGGGGGTACGGACGGGTGCTTTCCCCTTCCAAAGGGTGTCGTCGCGCTCAAGGAAGTGAAGGGGTGGTTTGGCGTGTGAAATGTACCGGCGATGTTGCAAGTCAGCTTATCAGCCAGCCTTCCGAGTACTCACACTCACTCGCTCGTTGGTTCCATGGTTGGGAAGTCGTAGATGACATCGAACATGCCCTAGTTTTTTCAATTTGTAATCAACTATTGTCGACTGTGATCGTACCCTTATACCTTATGTAGTTGTGGCCGCCTACGAGGACGGGGTCAAACGGGGAATGAGACGTTTCGATTAGTCCCAGTGGCCCCCCTGGCACACCGGAGAACAAAACTATTGGGTTGTGAAAAACAAAAGTAGAAAGGATAGGCCCTGTACGATAACATCTAGCGAAAATGCAAAGAGAGAAATAATTAGAGTAATCGCCATCCGCAGACTATCAGCGCGCCCCAGTGGCCTGATGATATCCGGGATAGTAGTACTTTCCCTGTCCTGCTGGTGTTGGTGTTCCCGTTGTCACTGCGGGGCGAAGATGTGGCGGTAGCGTTGGGGTCGCTGTCCAGCTCCCCGCGGCCTTGCCCGTCGTAACCGTATTGGCCACTACGCGCGGGGCAGTCTGTTGTTGCTGCGTCTGTTGCGAGTTGAAGAACGACGCGTACGAAGCAGCGAGTGAGGCTGGCGTCGCTGGCTGCTGTCCTTGGGCTTGGTGTTGCTGATAATTGTACCACGAGCCGTAGCTATTATACTGCTGCTGCTGTCCAATGTAGGGCTGCGCCGACTGTGCCGACTGCCCTTGGGCCTGCGCAGGTTGACCGGAAGACTGGGCATACGCGTTGGGGTAGTACGGATTGGCGCTTGGTGTATAAGCATAAGCACCTCTGTACTGGTTACCACCATAGTTGGGATAGGTGAAGCTTGGGTAGCTAATGGGGGCGGTAGGCTTGCCAGCGGCGGTTGTTGCAGTTCCGGTAGATATAGCAGGCGAAGGCAGTGGGCTTGTTCCGGCGCCTGGAAGCGCGCCTACAGGAATGCTGACCCCTGCTTTGATCTGCAATGTCGTGTCGTCACGTAGTGCCGCGAGGTTGGTGGGTGGAAGTGTGCCGAACCAACCTTCAGATGGCTCGTTGGGAAGGCTGCGGTGCAGCTTGCGAAGAATCTCAGGGGGAGGGATCAAAGAAGAAGAGTCTTTGGTTGAACGGGGACGGAGAGAAGCGACGAGAACCAATGAATCAGCGATGCCTTGTGCTACAGAACAATGATGTGTAAGGTGCAGCTTAGAAGAGCAGAGACACATATTATATTACTCACCAACGTCCCACTCTTCCGAGCCAACCTCCACCCGGCTAGCACCTCCGTTCTCCCCACCTAATCGTTGTGATTGTAGTTCCTCGAGTCTCGCGAGCGCTCGTTTATTCCGATCCAACAGTTCCTGTATAGCCACTTCAAGTTCTAAAGTTGTCATAAAATCTTGAATAGGGGCCACTTGATCTGATTCAAGAAGTGGATCCAATGCGGACTGTTGTACTCCACCTTGGCCCATTTCGCTATTGCATTGCTGAGAACTGTCTTCATCGGGAATATCATCAGTTATTTGCCCATCTTGAGTAGCGGCTGAGGGGAGTTGTTCGTTCGGGATACGAATCTCGGATACAGACTCCAACCTCTTTCCTTTCAAGCGCGACCACAGCACCTCTCCAAGTGCCAACTGTCCAACTTCAACGCCATCTTGGTCAAAAGATGGTGCAAAGCTAGTGTTGGGGCCATAGTCCAGGAAGGAGCCCGTGCTAAGGTGTCGTGGGCCAGGTAGGGTGGGTTTCTTAGTATGAAGCTTCCTTGAAAGGGATCCCAGTGTCGGGACAGAGGACCCAGAGGCCTCTGGTGCGAACGCCGAAGGCAGGATGGCAACGAGTTCTGCGTAAGCAGTAGGCAAATTCTTCAAGTCTGAACCGTCGAGAGAAGCGACATCAGAGTTGAGGGATGTCCACCATTCACCTGAAGGTAGCTTTTGCATGAGAGCATATTTACGTTTTCGCGGAAGATCGGGAGAAGTGAGTGGGGCCTCTATGGGCTTTGATAAATCGGCTGTTGTATCATCATTTGCGACGGAGCCTGCTTCGGGATTGGCAGGTATGACAGTCTCGAGGTCAAGGATAGACTGTGGGGCGCAGAAAGAGGACTGATCGAGGAGGGAAAGGGCAAGATTGCAGAATTTGAGTTGTTGCGCCGCTGGCGCAGATGGTCGGGAGCGGGGGTGAGCAAAGACGGGGAACAAGGGCTGTACTGCGGACTGCAGCAGTGAAAGTCTATTGAGAATGCGGATGAAAGTGTTTGCTGGGAACGTACTCGGAGGACAGAAAGAGGACGTCGGGAAGACTCTTTCAGGAGAGTGCGGAAAGAGTAACTTTGTGGTTGAGAAGATGATTGTGAGCTTATGGCAGCTGGAGAGCCAGAGGAATCAGTGGGAAGGGGGAAGACGCGATCGAGAAGACCTTGAGTATCAATCCTGCTCCGTCGTGATGAGAATGGTATTCACGACGACGCGAAGAGAACAGGGGACTGACATCTCAAGAATATCAAGAATTTGTTGTGCAACGTGGGGGTCAAGTGGGAGGTCACCAGCGCCCTTGGGAAGTACGGATGTATTATTGTCTGCAGAATTAGAAGGCGGCTGCGTCTGCTCTTCGCTAGTGCGCCTCTCCGCAAGGTTGCCATTTCTGGGATGCTTTGTAGCGGGCTGATCCTCTTGAGGAGCCAAGGATGTGCGTTTGCGTTTCCTTGTGGGTGACTTTGGTTTGGAAGGAGAGGGTGGGGGAAGAGAAGCGGTCAGACTACTTGAGGTGTCATCTGATAGTTTTTGGGAACGTGTTGTGCGTGCCATTTAAGAGTGGGTAATATAATATGGATGGAGGTGGAGAAGGAAGAAGTAATTGAGACGAGGAGATGAGTGCTAAACTGGGTCGTGCACTGTACGCGTCTGTATGCGAGACGCGACTTTTGGCTGCGAGTGACCCTGACTGACTACTTGCTTGACAGCCTCAGCCTCAGCCTCAGCCTCAGCGGTGAAACAGCCAATTCAGTTCACACGCTCCACGTGACCTCCCTCCTTCGGCTCTGCTCGTACGGTCAACTTGACCTCCAATGGCCTCTAGGCTCGCCCCAGTAACAAAGCCCATATTCAGAGCACAGCTCACCTCACATCACTCAAACGGCCACGCTGCTTTCGTCCCACAAATACGCAAGCTTGTCTTTGAGTTTTCTCAAAACTGGGCCTCTTCTGCAAAAACACGGACCTACCTCCGGAACAACCTCCAAATCCTAGCCCGTTCAAACCCCCATGTCGAAGTCGTTGTCAAGCAGCGCAACAATCGGCAACCTATAGTACGAGGCTTTTACCGTGCGCCATTCCCATTCACACCACTTCCTCCAATCTAATCCTTTTCCTTCGAGTTAGTCAACGACAACGAGAAGGTTATTCCCCTGAACGGCTTCGAAGTCACCGGTATCCAGAATAAAGTCCAACTTTTACTCGATTCCTCTGGTGCCAAGATCAAGTCGTTAAAGCAGCGCACTGTTGAGAGCTCAGCAGAATCCGCTAGAGGCATCTGGAGTGGTCTTCACGACACACCGTTCCAAATATGATTCGGTGTTTGCTCACAGTGTAGGGTACACAGAAAAAGTGTGTGTGCAGTCTATGCTACTTCCGCTGCGATCTCCTTTTTATCTATTAACCGCCTTCACCTCCGCAGTTACTTGTCATCATAATGATTTAATATATAACATTTTCTCCCCCTCTCTGCACGTATTTTTTGTTCCGTGATCGCATTTAAGTGGTGTTCGCCACGTTCGTGATTCATGAGACATGTTCTTGTGACCAATTTGACGCAATCACAGCATGTCGCACACAGCCCACGGACTGTCCTGGCCAGCGTCTACAATCCATAAAAGGAAATATGGTATTGATAAGATGATCGTTCTCTCTTCCATGTGGCTGCAACACGCCTTGAACGCGTGTCCCTTTCGTCTCCGGTCCTACGTGATATGGTGGTATGCGTGGTCAGGGTCCTGAGAGAAAGCGCTCAGAAGAGTGCGGTGCGGTCTACGCATGCACAATTACAGGGCGATATCTAGGTGGTGTCCGCTAGAGTCCTGGATCTTCTCTTTCCCCACCAACCATCTCCCTTTTTGACCCTGTGACAATGCCCTCCATCGGTTCCCATACGAAGCACATCCCTCCCATCTACTCCCTCCATGTGTCCACTACACCTTCGCCTCTTTCAGCTCGCCGACGGCCTGTGATAGACCTCACCCATGGGACCTTGCAGAGGGACCATAAGGCGCCTAGTCGCGCCGACTCAGTGCGTGTCTTCGTATACACACAGGCTCTCCACCAACGTCTGAGTCCCGTCCAAGGTTTCCAGTGAATCCTCTTGTTCGACACTAGTCGACAATGCCGTGAGAGCAAGTTTACTATGATTAGTCTTCATTGAGTCAATATCCGTACAGGATGCATCAATTCCCGTTTATCTCGGTGATGAACATGTCATGATGCAACTTGACTACATGCTGGTAAGTAGCTTGGTGCTAACAGAGTGGGAGTCTCACGCACATTCCTTCCAGCCGATCCCCGAATATCCCGAGTATTGCGTCCCGCCATCCCCATCCTCAAGTCTTCAGCCTGATGAGCCGTTGCTTGTAACACCTTCCTCTTCCTCAGTCAACCTACTGTCCCATACCTCTCCGGCTTCCACAAAGCCGCGCCTTTGGCTTCACCGCCACAAGCGGTCGCCTGTCGCACGGAAGTCGCCGCCATCTTCACCTAGCGACACTCGTCCACAATCTTTCCTCGCCTCGCTACTGCAGGCGCGGTGGCCCAAAACGGAGTCTGAGCTTCCTATATTTGGGCAGACTGCGCCGCGTGCGGTTTCTCCTTTCCGTGGCAAACATCGTCCGCCCTCTGCGGCGTCTATGCCACGCAGCATTTTACGCACGGACTCTCATTGCAGCCCTCGTACCATCAAATCGCCGCGCTCGCTTGGCTGCGTCAAGTTTGTCGAGCAACCGGGTGTTTGGGAGTACAACCATCCGGAAGAGGAATTCGACGACCATGGCTATGGATTGCACCACTCGAACGTCGAATGGCGCACCCGGAAGGACTCGGACGGGGACTCGATTATTACGCTTCCGCTACCAGGTGAACGTACGCATAACGACTCGTTATTCAAGCGTTTCATGGGAGTGTCCAATAAAAACACCAAGTCTGTCAAAGAACGCCCTATGATCTCGGGTCCGATGCCGCTCGCGCGAGCAGCGTCAATGCGGCAGATGAAAGAATCTAACCGAAGTCATACCGAGCTATTGAAGGAGATATCCAAGGGTCCACCAAAGAAGGAAAATAAACTACGTTCGCTGATGGGCAGGTACCTGAAGGTGTCGTAGTGGCCGCGTCCTCGAGAGCGCGCTTGAGGTGAGGACTCGCTTCGCAGAATGTGAAAACGTTGATCGTGACGGTGTTTCAGCCAGAGCGCTCATATCTGAGAAAAATACAGCCCCTCAGAGGGGATTCTCCACATCCGTTCAGGTAACTGGACTCGCAGACATACGCCGTCAGGCGGTACGCGGGCGCTGAGAGCCGCAAACGGCTTGCGCTGCATTGCTACATTATGTTTGTTTATATTCCTTTATATTCCTTCTCAAAGGCTAGGCGTATGCTATATGATATGTTGATTAGGTCTTCGAGTCGGAACCTGCAGGGGAGCTGGGTTGGGTTCCGAATTCATGAGTAGACACATATGACCCATGTATACTGTCCTATCATATTGCTAATTGAGAAGAAATGCACACTTCCATGACTTAACGGGAAAAGGGGAGGAAGGCTGTCATAGTTGATATGACATGCACATGAGATTCGGGTGACCAACAAAGTGAGGTTGCCGTCATGCTTGCATAGGATTCTTTTGGCGCTCTGCGGCCCAACGTGCGTGAATTAATGTGGCACCCTCAGCACGAGCACGCACTACTGGAGGAAGTATCTGAAGTCGCGCGGCTTCAATATGTGGTGGCAGGAGAGAATCGTTGCGAATAACCTGGGAGGCATGTCAGAGTGAACACTCGGCAAGCGAGGCTGCCAATTCCAATTCAGGGAAGTGAAACGGGGGTGACACTCAGGGGAGGCGGGGCAGGAAACGTCAGAAATCGAACGTACCGATCCGATGGCAAGGAAGAAGGAGAATGTCGCCGCGCTGCTGAGCATGTAGTGCGAGAGTGTGGCAAGGAAACCGCGGGGGCCAGCACCACCCCTTTACGCGGATTTGTGAGTGCGGATAGTGGAGAGGAGGAAGGGGGGCCTGGCAAGGTGCGTACCGCAGGATGCTATAGCTGCCAAAGATGAAGCCTATAGTAAGCCCAACTCCCCCTCCCATGAGGGCGCCCATTCTGACCCAAAGGAAAAAAAAGGAATATCACATCGCATCTTGCGAGTCAGGGAAGAAGTGATGGAAACGGACATACTTCACTGCAAAGGAGGAACACACACATCCGTTACTGTCAGACAACATAATTCTTCGGTTTGGAAGTGCCAGACGCACTTTTTTGCCAGATCGATGGTTCTCCGCCGTGTCTCGCGGGAGGTGGAGGCATTTTCTTGGGTTGGATACGAAAAAAATGGAGTTGAGCTAATAGTTCTCACCGTCTGTGCTGTCCGCGTCTGTGCCCGGCCCGGAGCAGCAAGAAACCTTAACCTGCTCCTCCCGGAGGCTCCGGCCCGGAGAAGATCCTTTACATGTTACAGTTCTGTTTCGGAAATGGAAAGCGGCTCAGAGCGCAGAGCGCCAAACCAACTGCGTCAGCTTGGATTCCGTCTCGACTTTTCCCGCAATGTCGTCCATTCGTATACCTTCCTTCCCACTTGCACAGCAGGCCCAAATAAGTGCGTCGCGAGAATCAACATTCATGCCATTACATCCCTTCTCATAAAGAACGCTCTGAACGGACCGAGTGCAGTTCGCGCGCACCAGAGGGACCTCATTCACGTGTCTTCACTGAGAGGGCAGACGGAGAACATCCTGCGTTCATGGTTCGGTGAGCACCTCCCCTGTGAATGTTATTGTTTCATATTCATTCCTTCACATATAATCGACGCTACTTTGCGTTGCATGTAGGAACACGTTGGTTGACGCGCTTTGACAAGGAGGTCGAGCTTTCCGTCCGACTCGTCTATCATGCCCTGACGACAGGACGCGGTCTGTCCCCCTCTTTCACAGTCGATCCCACTCGCGATCATTGATTCCGAATTTCTTTTCTAGCGATCCAGACTCTTGGCGAGGAGTACACGAACATATGGGTACATCCTAAGTGGGCACGATCGCCACGCACCCGGGCAGCGTTCATCCTCCTTCCTACCATCCCATCCTATATCCTCGCCCGGTTAGGACCTTCCCTATATGCGCGTTACCCTCGATCCAAGGATATCGCAACTGCGGTCGTGAATGCGCTAGACGTCGCCGGTGAGGTCAACCTCGCTGTGTTCTATATCAGCGGGGTGTATTATCGCCTCATGCGGAGGCTCTTGGGCGTAACGCATGTGCGTGCAACTCCTCCGACCACATGACTAGGATGACAACTGATGCTCGGATTCGATAACCTTGCAGATTTCCGCAACGCCGATCGATCCCAACACTCGGCCCCCATCGTACTCATTGCTTGGCGTCCTCATCCTCGTTCGGATAGGCTATCGCCTCCTGAACTACTTGCGGGCTCGTTCACCACAGCGTGCGCCGTCTATTGCCGATGAAAAGAGCCCCAGCTCTAGCAATCCTGATGAACCGCAGCTGGATGACCATCCCGTTTCAACCTTACTTAATTACGACCTGGAAGCCGACCTTGCTTCATCAGAAGAGAAGTCAAAGCTCACAGTCCTGGATCTTGGAATAATTCCACCGTCTGTTAGAGCCGGAAGGACGTGCACGCTTTGCTTGGAAGAGCGTACTGCGACTTGCGTCACGGAGTGCGGACATCTCTTTGATTGGAATTGCATATACAGTTGGGGAAGGGAAAGAGTAGGTCCTTGTTAGCTGTAGTAGTGTTAAGTGGAGTTGCTGAGGTGTATTTTGTGCAGGCTGAATGTCCCCTCTGCCGCCAGTCATTGAACTTGACGAGGCTTTTGCCCATCTACAATTTATAGCTAACCAAGGTCCACAGGCTTACGGTAGCCGATTAGATTAAGCAGCAAAAGCACCAAGTGCGAGGATAGTTGAGACATGTACAACTAAACAACTTTTACACGACAAATAAAGCTAGAAAGCTCAAGGATAGGTCATACCGCTTGCTGGATAAGTGTGATGTTATCCCCTTTCAATAAGATACGCCCTGGAAAGGGGTTTGTTAGTATTCGCGACTCCTGGTGATCTACACACCTAGTTCACGTCGAGGTTTTGCTTCTTTTACGTACACCTCCACTGCCTCGTCCAACACTACGTTCATGAACTCGTCGAAGCCCTAGTTTTAGTTGGTATATCAGTGTCCATGGTCAAAGGAAGGGAAGCAAAAAAAAAAGAAACCGAGGAGATAGCGGATTCGGTCACCCGAAAGTAGGGCACTCGAAGGTCAGCCAAAGACAAAAAACTCAGCGCGGCCGCTTGTGTGTGGCGACACGAGTTCAACACAACGTTGGGAGTTCTTGGCTAGTTACGCACAATGATTCGGCCCTCTATCCGCATTTCAACGTTGTCGTAAAGCCAGATAACAACCTTCATCCTCTATAAGATCAACGGTCAGAACATATTAGAGCGCGTGACAATGCCATCCACTAGTACGCACTTGCTGCAGGTTTTTGAAAATAACATTCTGCCATAATGGTAAGAGAACAGGTTGAAGAATGAGACGAAACGAAACATTAATACGCACGATTGGTTGGACCATCACACGCTGCTGACGTCCTGACATGTTTGGAGAGCTGCTATGAGTTGCTGGTGAAGGTTTTGGTGAAGATCTGGGTTTCTGTTGATGTTTTGGGACACGAGTTTATCGCGAACTTGAGTAGGGTTAAGGTTTGTTGAATGTGGTCGATTTGGAGACGCGTCAACGTAGTCTCTTAACGATCTTAACGCTTGCCTCGGTTACATTACGATGGAGGTGCGCATTTTTCACGCGTTTCTTTGTCTAGTTTCGTGTCGGCTTAACTACTCTAACTATAGGCACTGGCGCCAAGTAACTCGTCTACCGCTGCGGCGGTCACCTTCATCACTTTCGTCCAGGACCTCAAGAGGAAAACCAAAACATGGGGCCCCATGATCGAACTCTGTGCTTCTGGGGAAAAGACCCTGGAAAGATTCCGATACCAGTTTCCTGATGACTGGCTCTACAGTGACCAGCTACGTGGAGAGTGGAGCGCATACAACGAGATTCTGAAGAGGAAGAATGATTCAATCCAGGAACAGCTTGGTACGATCTCCCCTTCTCACGGACTGTAACGTGTCCACTGTTGATATCGGTGTTTCCTGCGTAGCTGGTCTTCAACTTAAGATTGTAGCTGAAGACAAAATTGTGGAGAACAAGATCAATGACATTCTGGAAGAATGGATTCAGACGCGCCCTGTGCAGGGCAACATGCGTGCCGACACTGCTATGAATACGATCAACGTCTTTGAGGGCAAACTCAACCGTGTTCAAGAAGAATATGACCTCGTCTGTCGCGCCAAGGAGGCCCTAGACCTAGAGCTCATCCGTCATACTCGCCTTGAGCCCGTCTTTGAAGAGTTACGGGACTTGAAAGCCGTCTGGACGGCGCTTTCCGGCATCTGGAGTCAAATCAGCGAACTGCGTGACTTGGCCTGGGCGACTGTACAACCACGAAAGTTGAGGCAACAAATTGACGGGTTACTGGGCGGTACCAAAGACATGCCCACGCGGATGCGGCAGTATGCTGCTTTTGAATACGTGCAGGATGTGTTGAGGGGCTTGCTCAAGTCCAACACGCTCATCGGAGAGCTGAAGAGCGAGGCTCTAAAGGACCGTCACTGGAAGCAGCTATTCAAGTCCTTGAAGACACCGTCTCAACCAAGTTTGACCCTGTGAGCTGTCCTACTCTGCTTTCCATCGATCTTTGTCGAACTCGTGCATATATAGTCTGACCTTGGGTAATGTTTATGACTTGGATCTGAAGAAGAATGAAAGTAAGATCAAAGACGTCATTATTCAAGCTCAGGGAGAGGTTTGCTCGCTGTTATTCTCTCTTCTATTCCCAATTTACTGGCGTATAGATGGCTCTTGAAGAGTACATCAAGCAAGTCAAGGAAACCTGGACCAACTACACTCTTGATCTTGTTAACTACCAGAACAAGTGTCGTTTAATCCGGTACGCACACCTGTTGCTTTGCCTCTTGAAGCTGACTCTGGATGCTTTCCCAGTGGTTGGGATGACCTGTTTAACAAGTGCGGCGAGAATCTGAATTCCTTGGTGGCCATGAAACTATCCCCTTACTACAAAGGTGGCTTCCCCCTACTTATTTGTTATTCTTCCGCTGAGACGTCTCCACAGTATTCGAAGAAGAGGTATGCCTACGCTATCGACTTATGGGCCATCGTTGATGTGTTTTCAAGGCGAGCTCTTGGGAAGAAAAGCTCAATCGAATACATGTCCTTTTTGGTTAGTCCTCGTATTCCCTTTCGATTGTGAAATTACGCTAATGTACCAATAGACATATGGATTGATGTTCAACGTCAATGGGTGTACTTGGAGGGTATCTTTTCTGGGAGCGCTGACATCAAGCACCTCCTCCCTGTGGAGAGCGCGCGTTTCCAAAATATTAACACCGAATTCCTGACCGTGATGAAGAAAGTTTACAAGTCCTCATTTGTCACGGACGTCATGAATATCCAAGGCATCCAGAAGAGCCTGGAGCGGCTTGCAGACCTGCTTAACAAGATACAAAAGGCTCTCGGAGAATATCTTGAGCGAGAGCGGGCTTCTTTCCCTCGCTTCTACTTCGTCGGTGACGAAGACTTGCTCGAGATCATTGGAAACAGCAAGGACATTGTCCGGATAATGAAACATCTCAAGAAGATGTTTGCGGGTATTGCAACCATCAAACTCGATGATGACCTAACGCAGATCCAAGGAATGGCTTCCCGCGAGGGCGAGGAGGTCACATTCAAGGACCCCATATTGCTCAAAGATTACCCCAAGATCAATGACTGGTTGGCTAGGATCGAATACTCCATGCGCCTGTCCCTGGCACAGCTACTTTGCGACGCCGTCGATGAGTTGCAGACCTTCTATGGCACTGGAGCAACATTGCTCGTAGATAGGTTCATCGCCTGGGTAGAGAAGTTCCCCGCGCAGCTCGTCACACTTGCTGTTCAAGTCGCCTGGACTGCTTCTATTGAGACTGCGTTTGAGACATCTCACTCGCTCGACAGGCCTCTTGATACCATCAAGCAAAGCCTGGACCTCCTTGCTGACATCGTCCTCACGGAACTCAGCCCTGTCACTCGCAAGAAGTGCGAGCATCTTATCACCGAGCTGGTGCATCAGCGTGATGTGACGCGCACACTGGTCCAACAACGTGCGATCGATAACAGGAGCTTTGCGTGGCTATATCAAATGCGTTTCTACCTTGATCGCGCTACGGAAAACCCACTTGATCGATTGGTCATTCGTGTGGCAGACGCTTCGTTCCCGTATGGATGGGAGTACCTCGGTGTTCCCGAACGCTTAGTCCAAACCCCGCTCACTGACCGGTGTTATCTTACGCTGACCCAAGCTCTTGACACGCAACTTGGTGGAGCACCCTTTGGCCCTGCCGGTACGGGCAAGACGGAATCTGTCAAGGCCCTTGGCCTTCAACTCGGGAGATTTGTGCTCGTCTTCTGTTGTGATGAGACATTCGATTTCCAGGCCATGGGTCGTATCTTTGTGGGGCTTTGCCAAGTTGGTGCATGGGGTTGTTTCGATGAATTCAACCGACTGGAGGAGAGAATTCTCAGCGCCGTCAGTCAGCAGGTGCAGAGCATACAGCAAGGTTTGGCCGCACTCGTGAAGAATCCAAATGCGGAAATTGAGCTGGTGGGGAAGAACCTGAAGATCAACAAGAATATCGGAATCTTCATCACGACTAACCCTAACTATGCTGGTCGTTCTCAGCTCCCACCGAACTTGACAAAGTTATTCAGACCGTTAGTTCTCAACACCTCTCCCAAATGCTCACTTCTGACGATGTTCTAGTATGGCCATGACTCGCCCTGATCGTGAGCTCATCGCTCAAGTCATGCTCTTCTCCCAAGGATTCCGCACGGCGGAGTCGCTTGCGTCCAAAATTGTTCCGTTCTTCAACCTCTGTGACGAGCAGCTTTCCCCCCAACCCCACTATGATTTTGGTCTGCGTGCGCTAAAGGCGGTCCTTGCTAGTGCTGGTATCCTCAAACGAGAGCGCCTTCAAGAAGCACGCTCTAGCGGCGATAGCCCTGACCTTGCTGGACTCTCTGATGTCATTTCCGAGCAGGTGATTCTTATCCAGAGCGTTACCGAGACGATTGTACCCAAGCTGGTTGCAGACGATGTGCCTCTACTCACAAGGTTTGTCTTTAAAATCGGGAGGTGTTCTTCGATTAACTCTTTCCGTAGCCTCCTCGCCGACGTCTTCCCTGGCACTGAATATATTCCCGTGGATCTCGGCGCTCTACGTAGCCACATCGGCAAGGTTTGCGAAGAGATGCGCCTAGTCGAAGGGGAGCGTTGGGTCAACAAGATCTTACAGCTTTATCAAATTCAGAAGATCCAGCATGGGCTTATGATGGTTGGGCCTTCTGGAAGTGGCAAGACAAATGCTTGGCAGGTCCTACTCACTGCGCTTGAGCGACTGGATGGTATCGAGGGCGTCGCGTACGTTATCGATCCAAAAGCTATGCATAAGGACGCTTTATATGGGACGCTCGATCCGACGACACGTGAATGGAATGATGGCCTTTTTACCCATGTTTTGCGCAAGATAGTCGATGATGTCCGCGGCGAAAGTGGGAAGAGACATTGGATCATCTTTGATGGTGACGTCGATCCTGAGTGGGTCGAGAACCTGAATAGGTTCGTACTTCACTTGATCCCTTCACAATTCCTGCCTATAACATAACTTGAAACAGCGTGCTCGACGACAATAAATTGCTCACACTGCCAAATGGTGAACGCCTTAGTCTTCCCCCCAATGTTCGTATTATGTTTGAGGTTGAGCACCTTCGTTATGCCACACTCGCAACTGTCAGTCGTTGTGGCATGATCTGGTTTAGTGAAGATGTCGTCGAACCTCCCATGATCTATCGCCAATACCTTGGCTCCCTAGCATCTGTGCCCCTGGATGCCGACGACGACGAGGCCTCCGGCCTCACTGCCCGGCGTGTGGAGGAGGGCTCTGATGGATCTAGTGTCAACCTCACCACGCAGAAGCAGATTGCCGCTATCTTGGAGCCGTATTTCTCGGATGGCGAACTGGTTGGATCTGCCCTCGAATACGCATCGAGCATCGAGCATATAATGGACTTTACGACTACGCGTGCATTGAATACCCTATTTTCCCTGCTCAACAAGACTGTCCGGAATGTTCTGGAATACAACTCGCAGCACTCGGATTTCCCCCTCAGCGTGGAGCAAGTAGAGCAATATGTCTCAAAGCGTTTACTGGTCAGTATCATCTGGGCTTTTTCCGGGGATGCAAAGCTCGACTTCCGCGCCGAGCTTGGGCACTTTCTCAGCCAAAGGACAGGAGTGGCCCTTCCCCCCTTGCTAGCCGGGGCCTCTTTGATCGACTTCGACGTTCACATCGCAAGTGGTGAATGGGCAGCATGGGCCGCCAAGGTTCCACAGATCGAGATTGAGCCGCATACAGTAACTGCATCCGACGTTGTGGTCCCCACCATAGATACCGTGCGCCATGAAGAGGTTCTATACTCTTGGCTTTCTGAACACAAGCCCCTTATGCTTTGCGGGCCCCCTGGTTCTGGCAAGACGATGACGCTATTTAGTGCTCTCAGAAAACTTCCCGACATGGAGGTGGTTGGTCTCAACTTCTCGAGCGCGACCACGCCGGAATTGATATTGAAGACCTTCGAGCAGTATTGCGAATATAGGAAGACTCCCAACGGCGTCCTGCTTGCTCCTATTCAGTTGGGTCGCTGGCTTGTGGTGTTCTGCGACGAGATCAACCTCCCGGCCACCGATAAATACGGTACTCAGAGGGTCATATCCTTCATTCGTCAGCTCGTCGAGTCTGGTGGCTTCTGGCGAACCACCGATATGTCGTGGGTTAAACTGGAACGTATCCAATTTGTGGGTGCGTGCAATCCCCCCACAGATCCCGGCCGTGTCCCCCTTAGCCATCGTTTCTTGCGCCATGCCCCACTTATCATGGTTGATTATCCTGGGGAGGTCTCGTTGAAGCAGATCTATGGCACGTACACCCGTGCTGTGCTGAAGGTCGTCCCCAATCTCCGTGCATACACTGACCCTCTCACCGACGCCATGGTGGACTTCTACTTGGCTTCTCAACGGCGATTCACAACAGACATCCAAGCACATTACGTATACAGTCCTCGTGAACTTACCCGATGGGTACGCGGAATCTACGAAGCAATTCGGCCGCTGGAGATCTTGAGCGTGGAAGGTCTTGTGCGGATCTGGGCACATGAGGCTCTCCGACTCTTTCAAGACAGACTAGTCGCGGAGGACGAAAGGCATTGGACAGATGAGAACATCGATGCTACTGCCATGGCCCACTTCCCCACTATCAATAAAGACGAAGCCCTTGCGCGGCCGATCTTATTCTCCAACTGGACCTCAAAGAATTATATTCCTGTAGACCGCGAAGTCCTTCGCGAGTATACAAAACAGCGACTTCGTGTGTTTTACGAAGAGGAACTTGATGTTCCCCTCGTTCTTTTCAACGATGTTCTTGACCACGTTCTCCGTATTGATCGTGTATTCCGTCAAGTCCAAGGCCATCTCTTATTAATCGGCGTCAGCGGAAGTGGGAAGGTACAGTTCGCATCCGCGCATAGATCACCGCTGACTCTGTAGTATTTAGACCACACTATCCCGTTTCGTCGCGTGGATGAATGGTCTTAGTATCTTCCAAATCAAAGTTTCCAATAAGTATACTGGCGAGGACTTTGATGAAGACCTGCGCACCGTACTTCGCCGCGCAGGTACCAAAGGAGAGAAGATTTGCTTCATCATGGACGAGTCGAACGTCCTTGAATCTGGGTTTTTGGAACGCATGAATACGTTACTCGCCAACGCAGAAGTACCCGGCCTATTCGAAGGCGACGAGCACGCTGCTCTTATGACGGCTTGCAAAGAGGGATCGCAACGGGATGGCTTAATGCTGGATTCACACGAGGAATTATATCGCTGGTTCACTCAGCAAGTGGCCAAGAACCTCCACGTTGTTTTCACAATGAATCCTCCGGAGAACGGACTGGCTTCACGCGCTGCTACTTCTCCAGCGCTTTTCAACCGTTGTGTCCTTGACTGGTTCGGTGACTGGTCCGACCAAGCCTTCTATCAAGTCGGCATGGAATTTACCCATACCCTCGATCTCGACTTATCATCATACTCCCCGCCTGCTATCTTCCCCATCGCGTATCGCGAGCTTTCCATGCCACCCATCCATCGCACAGCTGTCGTTAATGCCCTGGTTTATGTTCACATGTCATTGTATCAAGTCAATCAACGTCTCAGTCGTAGGCAAGGTCGCTACAACTATGTCACGCCTCGTCATTACCTGGACTTGTAAGTCGCTATTCGACCTCCTCCTTCTTTCTCTTGTGTTGACCCGATTACAGCATCAACCATTATGTTCGCCTTTACAATGAAAAGAGAGACGAACTAGAAGAGCAACAGCGTCATCTCCACGTTGGATTGGATAAACTTCGTGACACGGTCACGCAGGTCGAACAATTGAGAAAGAGTCTCGCCGTCAAGCGTGCTCAACTCGAGGCTAAGGACAAGGAAGCGAACGAAAAGTTGCGACAGATGGTCACCGACCAGCAGGAGGCCGAGCAAAAGAAAGCCGCTTCCATCGAGATCCAGGCTGCTCTTGTTGAGCAGGACAAGAACATCGAGCAACGTCGCGCAGTGGTGATGGCAGACCTTGCGGACGCTGAGCCGGCCGTACTAGAGGCTCAATCCGCTGTCAGTAGTATCAAGAGACAGCACCTCCAGGAAGTCCGAACAATGGCCAACCCACCAGATGCCGTTAAATCGACAATGGAGTCTGTGTGTACGGTCTTGGGGCATAAAATTGATAGCTGGCGCACGGTTCAAGGCATCATCCGCCGTGATGATTTCATCCAGCGAATCGTGAATTTCGACACAACTACTCAGATGACGAAAACTCTCCGGGATCAGATGAAGAGGGACTACCTGAGTCGCCCCTCTTATAATTTCGAGAATGTTCAGCGAGCCTCCAAGGCTTGTGGCCCTCTAGTGAAGTGGGTCCTTGCTCAAGTCCGCTTCTCTGAAATCTTGGACAAAGTCGAACCACTACGAAATGAAGTTCAGTCTCTCGAACAGCAAGCCGAACAGACTAAACAACAGGCAGCCACGATCATCACGATGATCTCCGAACTCGAGGCTAGCATCCAGAAGTACAAAGAAGAGTACGCAATCCTCATCAGCCAAACCCAAGCCATCAAGTCCGAGATGGAGCGCGTGCAAGGCAAGGTTGACCGTAGTATGAAGCTTCTCGAAAGCCTGTCATCAGAACGAGCGCGCTGGGAGGCGGGGAGCCGAACCTTCGACGTAGAGATGAGCACTATTGTCGGCGATGTCCTCCTATCTGCCGCGTTTTTGGCATATGGTGGCTTCTTTGACCAACATTATCGCGAAGTTATGTGGCAAGAATGGATCAGCCATCTGACTGAAGCCAACATCAAGTTGAAACCCGAACTCTCCTTCACGGAGTATCTATCCACAGCTGACGACCGTCTTAGCTGGCAATCGAAAGGACTACCGTCTGACAATCTCTTCACGGAGAATGCTATCATGCTCAAGCGTTTCAGTCGCTATCCTCTTATTATTGATCCTACGGGACAGGCAACCGCATTCCTACTCAATGAGCATAAAGACCGCAAAATCACCGTCACAAGCTTCCTGGATGAGGCTTTCTTGAAAGTTTTGGAGAGCGCTCTTCGCTTCGGCAATCCTCTCCTCGTTCAAGATGTGGAACATCTTGACCCTATTCTCAACGCCGTGCTTAATAAGGAGATACGCAGAACTGGCGGCCGTGTGCTCATCCGCCTAGGGAATCAAGACATTGACTTCTCACCATCCTTTACGATGTTCTTGTCGACCCGTGACCCCTCTATCGAGTTCTCGCCTGACATCTGTAGTCGCGTCACTTTCGTCAACTTCACCATGACGAAGAGTAGTCTACAAAGTCAGTCGCTTGATCAAGTCCTGAAGGTAGAACGACCAGACACGGAACAAAAGAGGACAGATCTCATGAAAGTGCAAGGTGAATTCCGAGTGCGGCTACGTACACTCGAAAAGCTACTGTTGCAAGCCCTCAACGAATCATCCGGCAACATTCTCGACGATGACAAAGTCATTGATACACTGGAAACTCTGAAACGGGAAGCTGCAGACATCACACGCAAGGTGGAAGAAACCGACATAGTTATGAAGGAAGTGGAGCAAGTGACTGCAGACTATCTCCCAATCGCCCAGGCTTGTAGTTCGGTGTTCTTTATCCTGGAGCAACTAAATCTTATCAACCACTTCTATCAATTCTCCTTGCGTTTCTTCTTGGACATCTTTGACTACGTCCTTCATCATAACCCCCACCTCCAAGGGGTCTCAGATCACGGGACAAGGCGTGACATCCTCCTGGAAGACCTGTTCTTGATCACTTATAGACGGACCACTCGTGCACTTTTCCATCAAGATCACGTCATGCTTGCAGTTCTTCTTGCGCAAGTCAAGCTCCGCGGGCTAGAGGATATCAACGACGAGTTGGAGTTCTTGTTGGAGACTAGTGATGGATCAGGTGTCCCACCCACTTCAACAACCCGAACGATCGGGTGTTTGACTACTGAACAACAACAGCGCCTCGACATCTACGCCAAACAGTCGTTGTTCAAGCCCGTAGAATCGCACATAATTGAGCATGAGGATGAATGGGTTCCCTTCTTATCCTCCATCAATCCGGAGTCTGCGGTACCTACGCCTTGGGATCCAAGTACTCGTAAGTCGGTTATCACCATGCAGCTCCGAACCTTTCTTGATTGTTTCTGTCCAGCTGCCGTGGAGGCAATTAGGTCATTGCTCATCATCAAATGTCTACGACCTGATCGTCTTTTACAAGCTACGGCCATCTTCGTCCGGACGGTTTTCGGGGTCGACTTGTCTGCAGAAGCCACCTTCGATCTTGGTACTCTGGTTGCTGATGAGGTGAAAGCGCAGACTCCCCTGGCTCTGGTTTCTGTTTCTGGATATGATGCCAGTTATCGTGTCGAAGGTTTGATACAGAGCACTCAGTCACGCTGCACGCAAGTAGCTATGGGTTCTCAGGAAGGGTTCGGGCTTGCAGACCAGGCAATAGGCGTGGCGTCCCGTCAAGGAACGTGGGTTCTCCTGAAGAATGTGCATCTTGCCCCATCGTGGCTCGGCCAGCTGGAGAAGAAATTGCAGACGCTGCATGCGCACAGGAACTTCCGCCTTTTCTTAACTCTGGAGGCAAACCCATCAATCCCCGTAAATATCTTACGGCAGTCGCGCATTATCATGAACGAGCCTGCGCCAGGCGTCAAGGCAAACCTACTCGATTCACTTCGCGATATTCCCCCTGCCCGCCTTTCTCAGGGACCTGCAGAGAAAGTTCGCCTATACTTCCTTTTGGCTTGGTTCCACGCCGTCGTACAGGAACGCCTACGTTACGTGCCACTAGGATGGAGCAAGACTTACGACTTCAACGACTCGGACATGGCGTCCGCCTTTACGACAATTGACACCTGGTTGCACTCTGTTGCCAAGGGACGTGCCAATGTCGATCCTGCACAAATCCCTTGGGATGCTATCCGGACGTTGATTAAGCAGTCCGTATATGGTGGACGGATCGACAGCGAATTCGATCAGAGGATCCTCGACGCGTTTGTTGATGCTCTCTTCAGCCCTGCCGCCTATAACGTCGACTTCGACTTGGTCCCTAATCTTTCAAGTGGCCAGTTGCTGACGGCACCGGACGGTACAAAGCTGGACAACTTCCTGTCGTGGGTCAGGGGTCTACCCGATAGGGAGCCCCCCGCTTGGCTTAGTCTCCCACCAACTGCTGAGCGCGTCATCGCGGTTGCGCAAGGTAATTGACCACTTTCGTTGTATACCAAAAGCTCATGGATGGTTAGGGAACGAATTGCTTGTGAAACTGAGGAAGATGCGGACGCTGGCGGATGACGACGACGATAGTGTTGCCACAATTGGTCCATCAAAGGGATCAGGATCTCAACAACCTGCATGGATGCGTGTTCTGTATGAGCGAAGCAAAGACTGGCTTGGTCAACTACCTTTGGTGCGAGATCTTAGGGAGTACCTTTGTCAAACTCTAATAAGACCACCTTAGAGCTTCCGTACACTGTACAAGCAAGCTGCCGACAATCAAGATCCGCTTTATCGCCTTTATACGCGCGAAGGCTCCACTGGTCAAAAACTGCTGGGCTCCGTTCGGAAAGACCTCGTCGATGTTATCAAGGTCTGCGAAGGAGGACTCAAACAAACAAATCATCTTCGCATGCTAATGAGCTCTCTGACCAAAGGTGATAATCGCATTGGAGGTCATATTAAGGACCTTTCTAACATTGGTCTCTAGGCACGATCCCCAATCATTGGCGGCGCTACAAGGTCAAGAAAACGATGTCTGTCTCGGAGTGGATTCCAGATTTCGCTCGTCGCCTGGCACAGCTCGACAGCCTTGTCGAAATGGATAGCCTTGCCGATGTCGAGATCTGGCTTGGGGGATTGTTCTTCCCTGAGGCCTACATTACAGCAACTCGTCAGGCTGTCGCTCATCGCAAGAAGTGGAGTTTGGAGACATTGCATCTCCGACTTGACATCGAGCGGGTGAACGACCCTACTGCTTTCATTATCGATGGTATGCGACTAACTCCACATCCGCTGAAAAACACCCTAAACATTTCATAGGTTTGGTTCTAGAGGGTGCATCCTGGGTCGAGGATCAACTTGTTCTCAACCAAGGCGAGTCCACCCGGCTGAATCCGTCCCAGGTTCGGTGGGTCCAAATAGATGATGTGGAGCCTCACGCGACCTTCGTCAACCTGCCTGTGTATCTCAATAACGATCGGAGTGATGTCTTGTTCACGGTGGACCTACCTTTTGATAAGGGTACCGGCAGCCTGGTTTCCACTCGCGCGGTTTGCCTCACGGCCAGTGGCTAGGCCCAGGAAATCTGATCATCATATGTTTTGTCGCATCATGTACAATACCATCTAATTTTTTAGATACCCCCTGGCGTTTCGTAGTCTTGATATAATAGAATCGCCTTGTACACGTTCGTCTCTCATCGTAAACACAACCAGATGCTGGTGTAGAACCCGGTACTAAGAAGCTCGCCTCGTTAGGAGTCAATCCACTTATTTTGGTACACACTATACGTGCTAGTAACGAATATAAAAGAGGATCATGGCCCGTCTACACTGCTTCCTTCCGTGACGATATCTAACACCAACCAGTCTACTTCAACACCCTTTTCGCGGAAAATTCTCCGCGCGTCCTCAGCAATAGTCTCCAAACTGTTTAAAGCGAGTGCGAGGATCGTGGGACCAGCTCCTGAAAGACAGATGCCTAGTAACCCTGGGTGGGTGTTGGGTGTGATGGAGGAGGTCACCTCTGGTAGACCCGGAATCTGGGACGACTGGTCAGTGTGGAGTTTGGGATGAACGGGTCGAGCGCCTACCAGGCCGCGTCTATATGGCTGGTGGATTCGGTCCTTCATGGCTTCATAAATAAGATCGGGGTCTGGAGGCGATCTTGAGAGGGCCGTCGTCAGAACAGCAAGGCGCTGCATATTGAAGACCTATCAAGGTTTGCGAAGTTATAAAAGCTGCCGGACTCTGGGCCTGATATCAGTGCATACCACGTCTTTTCGGGAGTAAGACTGGGGAAGCACTTCCCGAGCCGTCGCGGTGCTCAACTCAAAGCGTGGTATTATAGCCACCGCACGTATCTCCTTCGCCCACCCAAATCGCACATAGTGGCCAATCCCTAGGGCGGCAACGGAGGATCACGGCCCCAGTCAGGACCGGCATCGGGAGGATACTCTGGAAGGACCTCGCTCAGGGGGACGCTTGCGGCGCGGACTGCGCAGGGATCGAGCTCGCGCAGGTAAGAGCCCACGAAGCCCCCGACGAGCGCGGCGGTGACGTTGTCCGGATGGCGCTCGACCATGAGAGCAAAATCGAGCATGCGCTCGCGCGAGAGACCAAGTTGTCCGAGCGCGTCGCCCAGCATGACGCCTGCGATTACCGCGGCGCCGGACGACCCGAGTCCGCGACCGAACGGGATCTCGTTGTGGGCGTGGATGGTTAGACCGGGTGGGAAGGACAGGACGCCGTTGGAACGTAGCACGTAGAGCGCGACGCGCGTCGTGAGATTTTTGTATGCGTCGAGCGGCACTTCATCTGCGCCTTCGCCGGAGTACGAGATGGAGGGCCATTCTGCTTCGGACGGATTTGAGGAGCCGGGTACCGTCACGGTCAGAGTAAGGTAGAGTGAAAGAGAGAGGCCGATGGCATCAAAACCCGGACCGATGTTGGCAGATGTTGCGGGAACACGGATCTTGAAGGATCGCGGGTGGGCAGTCATCTCTCTCGTGGACTCGGATTGAGTGATAGTCTTGACGGCTGCCTTGGTGGGAGGCACACCACTGATCACAAATTTTATCGATCGGAGAGAAATCATTTCAATCCCATTACGCGACATTACGGTACATTCTCTAAGAGTGTTCCTTGGGCTCCTTGTTGTCATCGACACCACCAAACACCCCGTTGTACAGAGCATCCCGCCACGCACTTCCGAGCCCAGGCATGACATCACTGACAGCAACTTTGCGTTGTACGACAACTGATGGAACAATGCTAAATGCGCGTAGCCGCCCGCTCTGGGTAAGCCATGCCAATGCCTGGTCGATGGCCCGCGAGTAGGCAAATGGTGGATGGCGCAAATGCGCAACAATACGCCGAGCGCCGATGCGCGACAGCATATACGCGTGCGTGCATTTAGGGGAATTGGCAGGGTGTAACCCCGATACTGCCATACGACCGCTTGGTAGTCGCAAAGTAATACTGCGCAGAGGTGGAAACTGTGACTCATTCGACCAACAATGGCCTGCGAGATAATCAGGTGCAGTCCAAGCTTGACAGCTTGTTGACAAACCGAGGTACACAATGTCCCAGTCACTCGGCAGTGCATCGAGAAGGGGTTGCGACCTCATTTTTACGTCTCGTTCGATATCGATGTCGTCCTCAAGTATTAATGCAGCCTCGTCCTTTCCATTCGCGATTTCACGGATTGTCTGGAAATGAGAGTACCAGCAGGCAACTTTTGCGGCTGTGAGGCGCCTGTGCAGAGGGAGGTTCGGAGAGAAAGTAGCGAAAACATTATTTTTGGAGGTGCAAGCAAGGGGAATAGAATCAGATGCTACTAATGCTTGTACGGAGGGTGAATACGTGGAGGCATACAAGTCTGCCGCTTCAGCAGGGACCGTCAAGTTTGACAAGCTAAGCGAGGAAGGTAGAGTCCAAAGATCGGCGCCAGAGGGCTGCAATGTCCCGTGAGAGCATATCGTGTCCTCTAGATCGTGAGGCCAGTCAAACTCGGAGATGATATCCCCATTCTGCGTGTGGACATCTTCTGGCTTAGACTGAGGCATCAATTGGCTGCGTAGAACGTGCACGTGGCGGAGAATAGTGGACACTATGGGTTCGTTCGCTTCGCAAGCATCCCTGTACGTCCAGTTCAGGTGAAGGACATCTTGCAGGAGGTCCATTTGGAAACGTCGGTCAGTCCTTCGGGGAAGCGAGATAACGTAGATCTTCGAGACAAAATCGAGTGAATTGTTGGAGAAAGCGGGTATATGCGACAGCCGTTGACAGGAGAAGTTTTGGACATCGGACTTCATCCAGTAATTGCCCGCATGATTTCTGGTGAAATAAAAACGCTCGGTAATGACGGAAACAAGTTGGAGAGTGATGGCGGCGATGAATAGTGTACCAGCAATGAAAACCCAAGCAACTAGCGATCGCTCTGAACAGACCATAACTTGGCATCGATGAGAAGGGCGCGTCATCAGACAGAAGATCAGGAGCGGCCAAGGTACTATTCGACACCTGACTATATTATTACCTAATTACCTAATATCACACAGCATGGACCTCTTCCTTTCGCATCGAGAACGGACTGCTTTGTCTCACATACTTATAGACAGCCATGATTTGATTGGCTAAATACCGTTAGTCCGACCGACCACAGCATTCCACTGAACTCCAAAACGCGAGCACAAATCCCTAGGGGGATGGTTTCGTCACGCAAATGGGGGAGAAGCTATTTAAACAACATGTCGTACAGTACACCATGCCGGGGCATGTAGCTTCGAATGAATCGAGAAAACCCTACACAAGTAATATACATGACAGCCTGCCACTCTCGTGCAGTACTCCACCTAGCGCGCCTTGCAAGTCCCGTAAGGAAAGCCCGACCTGCAGTTGGTATTGTGGTGATGGGGGTGCCAATAAACTCCTACCTAGGGATATGGTGTCCTGGCGGTTGCAGTGGCCTGTCATGACGTACATCACAAAATTCCTACAAGTGACTAGGTTGATGGTGAGATTTGTGCAACTCTGAGCCAGGTGAACGCGAAGCGTCTAGGGATCAACGAGAAATCGCGTTTCTCCAGGACGGCCAGGGTCACATTACAGGCCATCACATGTATGCAAGCATCGGGATGCTGATTAGGGTATCGATGAAAGGCAGGGCGTTATTGTTGAGGATGCATGGGAAGAGAAGTGGGATTGTGCAAACGGAAGGAGGGGGAAGAGAAGTTGGGTGTCAGGAGTCACTCGCGGCAACGTTTCTCTCGGCTGTCACTGGATATTTGTGCGCACCGTGAGTCCAACAACACTAAATGAACAGAGAGAATAAAATCGCACCCCACAGTCTGCGGTCCATTGGACACTGCTGCTTCGATGCTGCGGTCGCTATCCATTTCAACAGACAGTGCATATGAAAGACATGGCTACACTCTCCCCATACTCACAGAATTAGAGTATTGTCAGCCGCTGGCGGATGACCTTGCGTCAAAGAGACCTACTTAATGGGCAATCATCACCAGGCACCTTGCAAGTCGGACAGCATCCTTCGAAAGGGACGCGGCAGATTCCACACACGTCTTCTTCTGGGTCACCGTTCTCGTCCGTTTTACCTGTGTCCCACTGCCACTGGGCGATGGCGTGCCATCGTTTGACGATGACCTTCATGGTGGTTGGTGGTTCTGGTTCGAAGACGCGTTTGTTTGTGTCTGTGTACGCGACAGGAATGCGGCATTGTCGGACCGAGTTGCGTTGCGTTGCTCTTTGCTTCGGTCTCACGTACAGTATGCCAGCAGACAGCGTGCTGCCAGCGGGTTGCCAGCAATGTCGTGTAAAGAAGAGAACAAAGCCACGTTTGAGATAACAATGTTATTGAATGCGAGAAGGAATGCAACGGTTTGACAAGGAATGGTGGATGAAGAGTGAGGACATTGTACCTTTGGAGCAGTAACTTGTGGGCAATGGTTGGTAGGCAAGCCATTCTGCTTCACGTTCGCCGCTTGAAAAGCAAAGGCAAAGCAAAAAGCAAGCTCTTTTGATGAGTGGAACAGCCTAAGAAATTGGTTTCAATCAATAAAATGAAATGGATAATGGACCCGTGTGCCTGCCCTAAAGATATAAGGGCCCCAATTGATTGGCTGCTTTGGCCACCCCGCCCTTAAGCTCTTTCTTGAGTTATCCACAACTTCACCCTCTGCACCGCAACTCGAATCAGTAAATTTCGGACACATCTTTCCCACCGAATCATCCAAAATGACTACTACCACCATGCACTTTGGTCCCGAGTGGATGCGTCCCAAGCACCCGATGCGTCCCCAAAATCCTCCTTCACCTCCTCCTAACCCCCAGGCGCCATCTGGCGCGTCGTCTTACTCAGCTCTCTTAACACCTTCGCTTAATAACACTCAGGAGTCATCAGACTCTGCGAATCCATTCCTCTACCCGAAGGAGGACCTTTTGAAGATTTATAAAGACGGAGGTGGAAGAGGAGGTCTTGGTCTTGAAGTTGAGAGGTGGGAGGGCGTGGTTCGTGAAGTTGGATCCGAACCCGTGGCACTGAAGGAATGGACCGAAGGGGAGAGAAAGGTGCCTTTTGATCTCTACGCTCACATTGGGGTAACACTTAGCCATTGTTACCCAGCTCTTCGCAGGTTCGATCAATTCCGAGGTGCGTCGGCGTCAGTCAAGCGACTACCTATCACCGCTTGCAACACAGCCTGGAGAAAGGTCGAAACTATCTCATACCGGTTCTGGAATGACGACTCCTCTGAGAGAGAGATTCAGTGGCCTGATGAGGAAGAGGGATGGTGCGGGTGCGGTATCTATTTTCTCTCTAGCTCGACCAAGTCTAAAGACAGCCGTCATAGACCAACCAGCTCTGACAATACCTCGAAAGCTCTCCCTGTCCTCCACGCAGGGTCCGCTTGGCTCTCCGCGTGACTCCAACTTACCTTCTCCGCGTACACGAGGTCCTCTCACTCCAGGCTTTGATGGTATCTTGAATTCAGGGGAAACTTGGGTATCTAGGAGACGGGCATCAGAGAGTGGCACCAGGTTGAATTCTGGTACTGCCTCCCGTGCCGATGGCGATGATGAACCGCAGTCCGCAAGTAGACTAAAAATCGACGAAGAGGAGGAAGAACAGCATCATCACTCAGAGTCCATTCACACTCCCGATTCTCTGGGCCAAAATGCCTCTTCTCAGAACTTGATTTCCTCACCAGGAAACTCCACCAAGGGGCCTGAACTATCTGTCGTCGATAACGCTACCCCTTCTTCCATGAATGGCACGGCTGGTCCAACACCTCATAGTGCTACGCTTCCCGTCCCAACAGATGGTGTTCAGTCCTCAACAAATTCTACTCCCGTGACCGCTGTATCACAGCCTGTCACGGACCCTGCCAACATCGAGTGGTCATATCTTGACCCCCAAGGGCATGTACAAGGTGCAACGCAAATCCTCAATCATTCATCTTGCGTCTAATCAATTTCGCTTTTCAGGCCCTTTCCAGGCGGAGCTGATGCAGAAGTGGTATGAAGAGGGCTATTTTACAGTAGATCTCCTGATGCGACGCGTCAGCCTTGACGAGGTCTGGACTCCCGTCGGCGAGTTGGCTCAACGAGCTGGTAGTGAAAGAATATTCTTCTTCAACTTTGATGCGCCTGCCGTTCCTCCGGGGCTCTCACGTCGTCGTGAGCCTTCTCGAGACGCTGTTCAACAACAGCGAGAGACGAATGGGTACAACGCTCCGTATCAGCCAGTACCCACTCGTTCAGTCCACCCTTCCGCCTTGGATTCTTACTTTGCCTCCTCATCTCCTGCGTCCAATTCTCCTTCATCGTCGTTCGGTGCTGGCCGATTCGGGGACAATTCGCCTGATCCTGCTGCATTTGGAGGTCTTGTTGGGGTGCCCATGTCTTCGACCGAACCACCTGTTGGTTCGCGTTCTGGAAGTGTTGTTGATTCGGCATTTGTTGGTGCTCGAAGAATGGGCTACGCTGACACTCATTTTGAACAAGGGTTCAATATCCGTGCCGGTGTTGCCAATACTGGGCCTGCTAGAACGTCATCCGTAGACAGCTACAGTTTGAACTCATCAATTCCTTCACAACCTCCATGGACATCGTCTAATTCTGTCCATTCTGCTTCGCTAAGCCTCCGGAGCAACTCTTACGACCAAAAGGGCCCGGGCCAATTCACATCACATCTCTCCGCGGGCTTAGATCTTGCTTACTCTGGCGAGACTTCTCTTAGTGGGCTTGCAACGCAGCAAGACCCCCTCGGACAAACCTATAATAACGTCAACCAGCGTGATCTCTCTCGCTTAGGATCCAGGGACTTGTATCAACTAGAGCACCGTACGGGTCTGGGCTTGGGAGGGTTTGATGGGACGCCCAGTGTGTCACCGTTCGACTCCCCTGTCCAGCATCAGCCATTCCCTCAGTCACCTTCCCTGAACCTCGCCTCACCTGTGTCCCAACAAGTCAGTACCACATCCGCTATGGTTCCTACCGCTGCTGCCATTCCCACATCAATCCCTCCAACTCTATCATTGTCGCAACCTGCATGGAACGATACGACTGAGTCTGCGCATAAGCATACTGCCCTGACACCTTTTGATAACACAGCCTTCCCCACGTCACGGAATACTACTGCGACCCGCGCTGTGCCTCCACCCGCGCAGTCTTGGGCTCCCATGAAACAGCCAACTCCAAGTGAATCCTCGCAATCCCCATGGTTCAATGCCTCTCAAGGAATTATCGATGATGGCTGGGGTCACATCTCCGGTCCGCATAGCTTGACCGTTAGTAATCTTACTCAACACACGCAGCAACAAGAATCTGGCGAGGTATTCTCTCGGGATAGCGTTGCAGCCTTGGACAGCCCTGTGGAGCCAAGCCACCTTCAGGAGGCTCTGCCACCGCCGGTTCATAACTCATCTATCCCTGTACCTCCAGAGCCTCCACAGCAGCCTGCGAGGCCTGGCCGCAAGTTTTCTGTCCAGACAAATTCAGCGCAACCAACTACAACTACACCTGCTACTACTCAGCCCGTGAAGGAACCCACACCACCTCCATCTGCCGTCTCGGTACCCACCAAACCAGTTTGGTCGACAGAGGATGATAAGAAGAAGAGTACCGGGGGCCCTACAAGTCTCCGAGAGATACAAGAAATGGAGGCTAAGAAGCAGGAAACACGAAGAACCGCTGAGCGGGACCGTGCACGTGCTCCTGTTGCTCCAGCGTCAGTTGCTGAAGATTCTCAGACATTCACTGCATCCTGGGGTCTACCGATGTCTCAAGTTGGCGTGAAGACTTCGGTTAAAGACGCACCAGGAGCTATCGTACCTTCTGTGTCCCCCTCAATGTCTGCATCTATCGCAATATCGTCTCCCACCACTCCTTCACCTGCACCTGTTGCTGTTTGGACGAGTACTCAAAAGCCCGCTACCAAGAAGTCTATGAGAGACATCCTGGAGGAAGAGGAGAGACGGAAGAAAGTAGCTTCTAAGGAATCTACTGCGCCCTCGGCACCACGTCGCGCATATGCCGAGAGTACTAACAAGGTAAGTAGGTTCAAGTTCGGTGCGGGCTTGCTTTGACTAAATACATCTAGGCAAGTCCCACTGTTTCATCCATTGGTGGTGCATGGACCACCGTAGGCGCCAACGGAAAGGCAACGGCGGCTGTTGTCGCTGCATCTCCCGCCGGACGTCCGGCGGTAACCCCATCTTCATCCATTGGGTCAGTAGCCTCGTCCAGAGGAACCGTCACCACTGCTGCCATGCGCTCGCCTGCGCCACCAGCGAAGGGACCTTCTGCTGGCCCCAAGGTTGACGATACACCTGTCGCGCCGTCACCCGACTTCATGAAGTGGCTGAATGAGTCGCTGAAGCAGCTCAACAGTAGTGTTAATTGTTTGTTTCCTCTTTACTTAAACAATCCGAAATTTGCTGATTACTATTTTGGTGGTTAGATGAAGAGATCGCATCCATGTTATTGTCATTCCCTCTCGATGGCGATGCTACGACCGCTGAAATTATCTCCGAGCTGATCTACGACAACAGCACGACGCTTGATGGCAGACGCTTTGCCCAGGAGTTCATTACGCGGCGCAGGGCGGATGTAGCTTCCAAAAAGCCATCAGGCCGCGCACCATCGATTGCTGACGTTGTCAAGGCACAGCCGAAGCCTTCGCAACAGGCGGAGTGGGGTGGGTTCAAAGTTGTGAAGCAGAAGAAGAAGGGTGGCCGTTCATAGAATGTTAACCTATTTCACCAACCAGGCAGTGTTCCTAGTGGGTATTGTAACGTGACTTCCGTAATGAATTTATTAATCCCTTCACTTGTTTATTTCGGATTCGCGACAACAGGCAAAGAGACGTCTTACACCCACTTTACTGAAGGGGACAAAACCTCGGTAAATGCTGGCATCCCCAAAGGATGCCCCCTGAAAACAGCCCGTTGTGCTAAGTTTTGGGGTTACATCGCTGCACTGCGAATCTACGGTTAATTGAGCACAGATGATATTCTGGAAACTTCCTCAGCGCTCTAATTATGCCAATTACGCCAACCTCTCATAATCTGATGGATGAACTATGCAACCACTCGGATTGCTGTAATGAGCATGGGGACTGGTAGTCTACTCGGATCACGGTGTAATCTCCCTTTTCTCCTCGACTCAATAAGCATAAAGGATGCCTCTACGCCGAACATCTGCAGAACCCAAAGACCGGGGATAGACAATGAACGGTGGGTAGATACCGAGTGCAACGCTTTATTCTCAATCCAGGTGCACAACGGATATCGTCCGCACGACTGCCTTGAAGATCCTAAAGCCTTTACCTCGACTCCGTCCGGGTACGTGCAAACTTTGCTTGCACTGAAGAGATTGATGCAAATTAGTACAGAAGCTCCCTAGTCCGCTTGAAAAAAAAACAAGGAACAGGGCTCTGCGAATGAGAAACTGGTAAGACCTGGAGTCTGTCTCCGAGATCTCTAAAAATAAAGGGTCGGGAGACGCTCTTTGAATACGCCATCAGGGTGGGGTGATTGGAACTGTGGATTGAGCAACGCCCTCGCGGATCATACCGTAGTTAATGAAGGGGCTAATGGCGTCAGGGACAACTAGATTGGACTTAATGCTTCCAATGCCCGATGCGCGGAAAACGCCCCAGCAGGAAGGATATCAAAGGGGTACTGTAACTTGGGGACATCTGAAGGGGCTGGACTGTTACTGTTACACGAGTAGAGAGAAAAAGGCAGAGAAAAAGTTTAGCAGTAGCCCACCGCGAGGGTCGAACTCGCAGCCTTCAGATCACACAATGGTGTACTTCACACCCGCCGTAAGAGTCTGACGCTCTATCCGATTGAGCTAGGCGGGCAGTGTTAGAAGTTCAGTTCCAATCTATATGACTTTTAGTCCCCATCATTCGCCAGGCTGTGTCCGCAGCAAAGAAATAAATAGAAGCTAATCACGTGTTTGGTAGTTGGGAGCAGGTGTCAGTCAGTTTTAGCTCGGGAAGGTGCCGAAGGGCGCCGAGGGCCGAATGACATGAGGCGGATCAAGTGTTGGCTGGTTTCTCGGCGCTTTCCCCCCTTGTGTTTTTTCCCTTCCACCCTCATTCCCCTTTCTTTACCGTCTTTCATACCCTGACAGTCTACCGACCTAATGATTTCTTTCTCTCGTATGGCCGCAGCTTTTGCTGCCGCCCTTGTGCTATCTTCCAGTGTACATGCCATTAGTGCAGTCACGAGGTCTGGCCGCTACCTCTATAGCGCAGATGGAAGTCGCTTTTACATCAAGGGCGCTGCGTACCAAGAACAGGGCAAGTACTACTTTGTTGAGACTCTGTGCCATAGAATGTGATGTCTTTATCAGGTGCTGTCTACAATACCACTAGTGGCCCCTTCTCGGAGCCGAGTACGTTCACCGACCCCCTCGCCAATGCAACCGCATGTCAGCGTGACTTGCCCTATCTCAAGGAGCTTGGGATCAACACTATTCGTGTCTATAGCGTGAATGCATCTCTGAATCACGATAGCTGCATGCAAGCACTCAGTGGCGCCGGTATATATGTCATGTACGTCATTGGATCGCAAGTCACCTGTGTGGTGTCTGCTCATACAATACAATAGCCTGGATCTGACTCTACCCGTGAATGGCTCCATCGACCGGAGTTCCCCAGCGTGGACGACAAACCTACTCGACCTTTATATCAATACTATCAATGCGTTCTCCGGCTATGACAACATCTTGGCTTATAATATCGGGAACGAGGTTGTTACTGCCGCAAATGAAACTTCGGCTTTGCCATTCGTCAAGGCTGCAACCCGTGATATCAAGTCGTATCTGTGCGTTCACTTGTTCCCATCCATTATAATATTACTGACGCGACCATCGGTTTATTTTCAGCACTTCCAAGAAGTTGTCTGCTCTAGTTGGCTATGCTGCTATCGATGGCGATGACTCATGGATCGTTCCGCTTGCAAACTACCTTTCTTGTGACCCTTCTGGTGGCAACTCTGCCAATACTGCCATCGATCTCTTCGGTCTCAACAATTAGTGTGTCTAATATATGATTGGCGAAAGCTGCCTTCCTAACCTTGTTACAGTGAGTTTTGCGGAGATTCGACCTTCCAGGCTTCCTACGCTGGCAAGACGGGCGATTTTGCGGGTTACAATGTCGTCGCATACTTCAGCGAATACGGATGTAATACACCCTATCCCCGCCCTTGGGATGATGTTGCTGCACTGTTTAGCGCCCAAGCCGCTCCCGTCTGGTCCGGTGGTATTGCCTTTTCTTACTTCCCTGCGCAAAGTGATGCTGGACAATTTGGCATGGTCACACTCTCCGCTGATGGATCTACGGTCACTGTAACCCAAGATTTTGACAATTTGCAAGCTGCGTATGGCAACGTGACACTCGTTACCACTCCAGCGCAAAGCAGTGCCCCGGCTGCCACGTATCCTGCATGTCCTTCACAGAATTCGAGCTTCGTTGCCTCAACCACACTGCCTCCTACGCCCAATGACGCCGACTGCCAATGCTTGGAGGCTAACCTTGACTGTCAATTCAATCCCCAGACTTCAAACACAACTAGCATCCTAGGTCCACTTCTTGATACAGCCTGTAGCCTTGTCGGCACAGCTGGGGGAAACTGTAATGCAATTTCTGGTAGTGGTCAGACTGGGCAATATGGTCTTGTATCTTCATGCGATCCTTGTAAGCTCGCTCTGTCCGGGTCCGTTTACATTCACTAATATGATCATAATAGCCACCAAACTCTCCTTCGCAATGAGTCTATACTACGAGGCGAACAAACGCAATGCGCAGTCATGCAGCTTTGCCGGAAATGGCACCGTGAATAACAAGGCCTCTTCGGCATCGGCTACAGCAGTTGCAAGCTCGTGCCTTGCGTCCGCTACGGGTACAACTGTTCCGACCGCTCCATCCACGACGAACAATCCCGGGTCAGCTTCTACCAGCGGGAGCAAGGGCGGCAAGTCAGGAGCAGCAGCAACCATCCCCGTTATCGAATCCCGCGCCCTTCTGGGAGTCTTCTTGATGATCGCGGTCAGTATCGCCGGTGGCTTATTGTCACTGGCGTGATAATCTGTAGTGTTTCGTGACACAATGTCGAACGATGACCCAACCCATTGACATTCATTAGTACTAGTAGTACATGCTAGGCCTCTTACTCGAGGTGGGACTTTTGACACGCATATAGTTTTGCTTGTTGTTTATATCCTGTGGAATGTGGCGTTGTTCTAATCGGAGCTTAAAAATGAGTTTGAATGGGGAAAGGTGACAACGCTCGAACACAGCCCAGCGATCTCTTTTTTCCCATCCCTTTGCTATGGCCGCCTCTCCTGTCCCCGTCGACCGTGGTGATACACAAGTACGTGAAAAGTGGTCGGGAAAAGAAGACCGAGCTGGGGACTCTCTGGCACATGGTGCAGACCTCCCTCCTTCGAACGGTGGTCCTCCCGATGAGCGTGGAGCATCAGACGCGGTCAACGCGGAGTATCACTCTCGTAGCCCTGGTGGAGGCGACCCTGGCCCTGGTACCAGGTCTAGTGGGGCGACGATCTACAGAGAGAAACAAATCAAGGTGCTTAGGTCTTCCTATGTCCACCGTTTTGTCCCCGCCACGTATGCGTTCCTGCATGGGCAAAGAGCATGAGCAGTCTCATTAGTCGTGATTCCATGCTGCTTATTGCTGGCTTTCCGGAGACTAGCTACCCATGGCTACGGGTTCACACGCTGCGCTTCTGCTCCATGTTTGCTCTTTTCAGCGTTCTGGACTGGTGTTCACTTCTGTGCTCTGCAGCCAAATAAGGTTTACATCGGCGGCTTACCAGAACACACTCGTCAAGAGGACCTTCAAAGTTGTTTCGGAAAAATAGGCAATATTGTCAATATTGAACTGAAGTACGTCTCCAGGACATTGTAATAACTCGTCAACCTGATTCACTTCCTACAGAGTAGGGTATGGTTTCGTGGTAGGTATCCTTGAAGAGTTTGCGAGGAGACGGGGCTTATTGCATTCCTAGGAATTTGACAGTCGTGAAGCAGCCGAGGAAAGTGTAGCCAAGTATAACGAAGGTTTCTTTATGGGGAACAAAATTCGTGTGGAAATTTCCCGTGGCGGAGGACGTTTTGCAAAATTCAGCGGTGATCCGGGTGCATGTTTCAAGTGTGGCCAAATGGGTCACTGGGCTAGGTGAGCCCGAGCCGTCTGATTTCTTCTCCGGTGCACTGATTACCACTTTCCAGAGAATGCCCGAATCATGTTGTACAGTCAGTCAACCTTTTTCCTTCTGCCACGTTCACCTCACACTTAGTTATATAGCACTTCCAGACGTCACAGCCCTCCTGGCGATGGTTCTCTAATTGATAGAATTCATCCACCACGTGATTATGCAGCAGCTCCCCCTCCACATACCCGCGAGTATCCGCCGTATCGTGAAGAGTACCCCCCTCGAGGCTATCCTCCTCCTCCCCGTGATGCTCGTTACCCATACGACTATCCTCCGCCTAGAAGGCCTGCGTCTCCCCCGCGAGAGTACCGCGATTATCCTCCGCCACCAGTTCGCAGGGGCGATATAGACGATTACAGGATGCGTGGGCCTCCTCCACCTCCCCGTTACGAGTCTCGCTCTGGCTACTACGGCTCTGAGGATCCAGTTGCATATTCTCGTGGCTATCCACCTCCAGCGTCTCGGGAGTATGATCGATATGACCGGCGGCCCCCTCCTCCCAATGACAGATACGGTGGTTACCCTCCTCCTCCCGCTGCGAGGCCTAGGACACCACCCGGAGGGGGGGCTCCATCGCGCCGGGAAGAATTTGAGAGACCACCTCCTCGGTCTGTAATATTCCCTCTTCACCATAGTCGCTATCCTGATTGTCCATGTCCAGAGACTATGTCCCCCCAGCTGAATATCGCCGCCCTGTAACACCACCATCAGCACGCTACGCTGACTATCCTGCCCGCTCTGGCGCTGAAGCACGTGCGAGGTCGGTGGTTTTTGGCCGCACCTTTCCTTAGCGACACTAAAGCTCAAACAGACGCCGTTCCCAAAGCCCTCCTGCTAGGACTGGTACTGGTACCTACGAGGCTTATCCTACTGCTCCAGGCTATGCTGGGCCTCCTTCGGCTCCTCCTAAGGGTGCTGCTCGCGATTATCCCCCCAGAGGTGGGCTTGATCAAAATGCGGGTTATAGGAGGCAGTAAGCACTCGAAGTAATTCGATGGAAACTAGCGTTATGTCCGTCGACGGTCCTGCGCGAATGCGAAAACTACATCTGGGCAGTCAACGCTTGTTTTGTCTTGATCATCGCGGTGCTGGTTTATCTTTTGCGTAGCTTGGTTGCGTTCTCCCCTGTAGTGCTTGCTGCCCGATGATTTATGTCTTGCGATTTTTGCTTTGCCGTTTCTCATGCTCCATGTGACCGCCTGTTTCGCTTGCTTCGCACAGAAACTAGTAACCTATTTAACAAGCGCTGATGTGAATGTGACGTTGATGTGCTGAGGATTCTTGTCGTGCTTAGGTCACCGGTCACGCTGCCTCTGGCAATAGACGCATGCGTCTCTGTCCCTCTAGATCTCAACGTACTCGATGAACATTTTCTCGTTATTCCTTCCTCGATCATTTGAGCGCGATTAGCGGTTCTCCACTGACTCGCTCACTGGGGCCTGTTTGCAGCACGTTATCGTACAATCTACATCAAATAATGCCTGATTTGATGATAACTGTAATGTCTGAACACTTGTGATATGACTCGGACTTGCATTTAAAGTCATTTGCAATGTGGTAGAGAGTCGAATGAGTGGACTTTGAATTGAATTGATGATTGCAGTTGTCCTGAACAACTTGGTGCCGGTGCATCGCAGTCTGTATTCTTCGTGAATCCTATGAGTGGTTTGTTAGCGATCCGTTTCGCCTTGCGATGAAGCACCACGAGTATGGGGTTGTGTCCCTGCTCCCGACCTATTTCACATTCATTCTGTACTATTTTGTGTTTATTTCTCCAACTCCAACCGAAAAAAAGGGATTTCGAGTAAGCTAAGATAACCACGTGGCTGGACGAGTACTGCGTGAGCGCGCTCGGCTGCGCCACGATCAGAGCCACAGTTTGAGGCGAACGAACCTTGTCTTCCATGTCCACGGAACCTCAATCCAGGGTATCGTTAGATGGCCCTTCAAACGGCTTAATCACCCAATTCGACCTACATCTCAGAGTCATCGAGGAACGCTATCTGAGTTTCTTCCTCGAAAGGTCCGCACGCCATGATCTACGATACTCTGTTACCCTTATCCTATTCTTTGCAGACGAAGAATCGAGGAAGCATAGTGGGTTGTCTTCTGCGAGATGGGAAGGCCATATGCGAGCTGATTATGGTTCCCATAGCATCGATTCTCTGTGGAAGCTCCATCAAAAGGCAAAAGTTGTAGATGCCTTCTTCGACGCGCGTATAGAACCGAATTCTTCTAGGGTGGCATGGAATGAAATCAGGGATAATGTGGAAAGAGGTACGACCCAATACAACCTGAAATATGACCCGAGGCCCACATCCGTCATAGAAACTCAAGCCCGGCAGGCTTTCCTGAATACGCTGACGGTCGACGTCATCAATCCTCTCGCAGCACTTAAGGTAAGCAAAAACTGCTTCTCGCTGGATCGGGTACCTCTAGTTCTGACCTATCCAAAAGGAAACGCAGGATCGCACACGAAAGCGGGTCAGAGAAGATCTTAAGGATTCCACCGCGGCCCATGTTGAGTTTGCAGAGAACACCCTCCCCAAGCTTAAGCGGTCATACTTGAAGAAATGCCAAGAATATGAGGTGACCACCCCACCGCCTTCTTATACCAGGCGTGCTCATGCGTCCTTGTTATCCGGGGATCGCCAACAGGACCATCGCTCAGCAGTTGTTCCCCCTCTTGGTGTCGGCCAAGCGCCTATTGTTCCTGAGAGCAATACCATGGCAAGTGCCCGGTCCAATCCCAATTTCCCTTCTTCCAAGCCATACGTTGCGTCGCCACAGCCACTTCGCCCCCTCGACCGCAAGCCTTCCAGTGGCGCACCTCGAAATCGATCCCCATCGAGTTCTACAGCTTTTTCGGATCTGGCTCAACATGGTATCGGTATCATCTCGGTTGCACCGAAACTGCACTGACCGCGTGTTGACAGGGAAGAAGCAACTAAACCAGTTGATCACTCTGTTGGACAAGGAAGGGGGCATCAGGGGCAGCCATCGCAACGCTGACATAGCGTTACGCTCGACGCGTGCTAAGCGTGAAGCCGAAGAAGCAGGTGCGTTTATGATGCCAAGAGTCTTCGCTTCGTCGATTCAGTCAGATCTAGACAAAGATTATCGCAAGGCTGTACACTGGCTCGAGACCCTTAGGATACGGAGGGTTAAGATTCTGGAGGGCGGTTATAATGTAAGTCAACATCATACTATAGACCGATATCACGAACGTTATCTGCGCAGAGCCTAGAACGCTTTGTTTTGGAGGGCACGGAAATTGTCAAAAAGGTGCTCGTTATATATGCAGATACTATGATGTTAGTGCCACCAAGACGGTCGTTTGGTTTTGAGATCTGACACAGCCCATAGTGCAACGTATACTACGCAGAACCATTTGGCATCACACGCTCGATCTGCCCCTGAGAAAGTCTCTGCCGAGACTGATACCGCCATTCTGGCAACGTCTCTCCGCCACTCTCTTGCTCTTTCTATCCCTCCCCCCACCCTTTACTACAACTACCATGTCGGCGAATGCCAGGACTTGATCTTCGGTGTCACCCTGGCGGACTACGCAACTGCTCGCGGAAGTGAGAACGACGTGCCGAAAGCCCTCAGGCTCTGTATTGATGAGATTGACAAGAGGGGCCTAGACGCAGAAGGAATATATAGGGTGAGCCCATCGAAAGTTTGTCTTATTACCTCTTTCTTACCCAGCGTTGTAGGTCTCTGGTCGGCATGCAAACGTGCAAGAAGTCGGTGGGAAGCGCTCTCAAAATTCAACCCAACTGACGCAGATGCCCATTTAGTTGCAACATAAGCTCGAACGAAATGAAAGGGCGTTTTCATTTAATTCCTTTACAGATGACATCTATTCAGTCGCCTCCCTTCTAAAGGTCAGCTATCCGAGACACGTAAATTCTTAAACTTATTGTCGTCTATCTCATAGCTCTACCTTAGAGAGCTTCCAGAGCCTCTATTTAGATTCCCTTTACAAGATCGTATACATCACAGTGAAGACAAGGGTATGGGCTTTCGGGGCTCCACCTCCACCCCTTATTCATGCGCAATCTGATGTCATGTCACATAGCTGACCACGCTGCAAACGATTTCGTCGTGCTGCGATCGAAGATTCGTAGACTACCTGGGGTTCACAGAGCATCACTGAAAGCTCTTGTGGAACATCTCTCTCGCGTTGCTTCTCGCGCCGAAAAGAATAAGATGGATGCCAAAAATCTCGCTATCGTTTTTAGCCCTGTGATCTTCGGCGAAGACGAAATCCCGCAAGGCGATCTCCTCAGCGTACAACCGACGAAGGTGCATTTCTCTTTTCTACTTGTTTTACGGTACTTATTCGAGTAGGACTCCGTGATGGAGGACCTCATTGAAAATGCGCATACCTTGTTTGATGAGCGTCTTCCTCCGTCGTCCCCGCCTCTTCCCCCAACTCCAGCTGGAGACCCCGTGCCTGTCATCAGCTATGGGTCATCCCACACGAAAATAACACTTCCACAATCTGGAGATGCGCAGGTCGCGGATTTTACCCCCCAACTTCCTTCGCGCCCTACAGGTAGCATTCATCCGTCTGCGCGATGCAACCCTCCCATGTCGCCGCCCTCGCGCATGTCCGGTACTTCACAGACGCAGTCAACCTCTTCACTGGCTGCCCTGCCGAAATTGCAAGTCTCAGTGGACGCAAAGGAACCACTTACATACGAACAGGTGGCACCAAATACATTCGTCACAGAAGTAGCCAAGAGGGCACCAGACCAGCCCCAGGACTCCGTCCCGCGGCCAACAGCAACAGCAACCCGTGAGCAGCGTCAAGAGGATCAGCAGTCAACAACCGAGTCCATACCCGAAACCCCATTGACAGCAAGCTCGCTAGCAAGTAACAGCCTGGGTCTCTCGGAGTAGCTTGGTATTTTTCTTTTTGGTCCAGTATGTTTAAAGTTCCGTGCAGCTCGACACACGATAAAGGTTCGTGCTATGTATGTGTTCTACCATTCTCTGTATCTCAGGACACGGTTCGTCGATATTTTCGCTCGCACGGATCTCTCTCAAAACGTTACTGTTAGTTACGTTAGTTAGTCAAGGCCTTCTTTGTTGAGTGCTGTTTAGCATGTGTACAGTAGTATCTCAGCATCAACTCAATCAAAGTGCCATGTTTGATGTTTGCCGAGGCCGAGCTGCATGAATCCTAATTTCCGCCACTGTATAGTTTATGTAAGACGACTCACCCGCGCTGTCGTTGTAGATGTCGTGTCAGCCATAGTCAATACGAACTTCAGGCAACTGAGCTAACCAAGGTGTGCCCTCTTTTTCTCCTCCAGCCCTGCGGATTTGTGCTTATATGATACGTCTATGGCAGTCTTCCGTAAAACATGACCCACGACGCCGTCTGGTTTTCCCGCCCTCGCAAGTTTGGAAAGGGATCCCGCCAATGGTACGTGCTCCTTGCCTCGAAGTTAAGGCCAGGACAGGACAATACTCACGGTTCCCGGGTTTACAGTCGCCTTTGCGCGCACCAAGCTGGTCTCATCCGTAAATATGGCCTCGACCTATGCCGCCAGTGCTTCCGCGAGAAGTCCGCTGCCATTGGGTTTGTGAAGGTAATGTCCCGTTAGTCGTCAACCTCTGACTACAGCCTGACTCATGTGTTTGTACACTTCGTAGAACCGGTGAAGCAGATTTTTCCTCTTCGTGTTGCATGTACATTTCTTTCTACCTCTCACACCACAAAATTGCACTGGGGATGTATACTCGAGACTCAATATTGCATCATAAGTATGGAGTATGAATATCCTATGCATCACCATACAGACAACCGGTGGACGTAGATTGAACAGCCTGCCCGAAATATTGCGCCAGACAATCCACGGCAGAGTGCGGAGCACTTTGTTGACTCGCTGCGCATAAATGCCTCCATTGATAACATGCTAGCCACTGTCCGAGTAAGATGGTGATAAGACATAGACACACTGTACTCGAGAATCCCCGCAATCTTATGGCGCCGTATCAAGAAGGATACGTTAGTTTCACGTCTGGAATTTTCGCATAGCTTGAATCTCGTCTAATAAGGCCTGAAGTCGATCATCTTCAATTTTAACGAGACTGAGGCGGAACAATAAATGTCAGTTGAGTAACAAGTAGTTCAATAGCGCACCTAGGGATAATGCTCTTTGCTTCCTCAGCGTCGACAGGGCACAGATTTGCAATTTGTGCTGTCTCGAACTGCGTCAGCTCCGGTTCCCTACGCAAGATCCTATTGCACTAGTCATGAGCCACGAGAACTCGACATATCGGACGCAGAGCCGAACGGCGGTGTAAAACGATAATGAAGCCCTACTCTCGGACGGCTGACGCCGAATCGGTGGTGTTGAACTTGGCAAAAGTCTTGACGTATTCTAGGGTCTTGTTGTACACACTAAGAGAGGAGGGGCAGAGGGAGGAACGGCATCAGCCAAAGGATTGAATAGAGTCAGCCAAGCCGGCTGGTGGCCGGTGCTGGTGCTGGGCGAGAACAACGCACACAGTGTCCGGTGCGTCCTTGTCCCTGTTTTCGAGCAGGTACTTGACCTCCGAGATCAGGAGACAGCCAGCGTTGTTGAATTCTGCAGGAATGGGGGCAGGAGCGAGTGAGCAGTGTCAAACAGGTGGATAGGTGGATCCTCGGACATGCCTGGGCCGAGTTTCAAAGCAGCAGCATCTTCCTCTTCCTGCTGGGCCTTGTGGCGACCTGGAAATGAGCGCGAGGTCATGGTGGTGGCAGAAAGCAACAGATGGATGGGGCCAAACGTGTACAAAGGTAGATCCCTCCAACTTAGACGACTCAGTTCACTTCCACATTATTAACCAAGACGACTTTGAGATTGAGCAGAATAACTACACAATGACAGACAAATAGTGTGCGACGGGATACGATTAAACAGATGCGTTAGGAATCTGAGACCAAAAGGGCGGGGTCAAAACTTGGGAGATTACGCTGTACAGATGTGGCAAACCAAAAGACTGTTCAGGGAAGGTGTTTAACAAAAGACACAGGAATGAAGCGACGATGAATGCGGGTTTTGAAATACAAATGCGCCTGGTGTGGTATGTCATATAAGTGATTCCCGAACGTCAATGTGTTGCCGCGGGACAGCATAATGAACATATGGGGGGTCCTTGACAAGAATACTATAGGGTATAAGGTGGTGTTGATGAGTCGTTTGTTTGTGAACTTCCGAGCGGCAAGCCATTTCACCAGTGCAAAGCGTAGTTTACATCGTGTAGCCGAAAGAGGTACGTTGATACGGATCGGCCAGACCATTTGCGACGCCCACACCCGGGAATGAAGAACCGACGCCACTGAACGCGGAGAACGCGCCCTGATGAGGGGCATGACTGGCATTGCTCTGGAGAACGTAACCGTCCAGCGCATGGGGTTGAAGGCCGTGGATGGGCCCGCGAAGACTGGCTTGAGAGAGGGCAGCCTGGCTCGGATTCGGTAAACCGGCAGAGTACAGCCCGTTCTGAGCCGAATAAACGCCCGCCAGCGGGTCCCCTGGGAGGCGGCTGGCACTATGGCTGGCCATGTTCACAGCAAGAGCCTGCTGACTGTGGAAGCCGCCAAAGTGGTCCAAGTGCTGCTGCTCGCGCTGCAGCTTGTTCTGAATGCGCTTGCCGTACGGGGTGTTGCGGATCAACGGTAGCACCGGCCTGATGCCATCCACAAGCAGAGCACGTTGGCCAGGCTCCGCGTAGTCTAGGGCAGTCTTATTATTCCATGTGAGTAATAGAGAACATTATAGCATTAGTTAATCTGCCTCACCTGTACGCAGTAATTGCCGTAAGAATCGCGAAGCAATTTTTCAAGCCTCGTGCGGTTGAGTAGCTCGTCAATGAGAATTTTTCGCGTGTTATGCTCAGCGACCCTGATACACTAACAACCATCACAAATGAACATGGTGCATGGGTACAATAGAAATAAGCTACCTTCTCAATGACATTGGAGCTGAATTTTTGAACAGAAAGTGCACAGACGTTCCCGATGAACTGACGAATGACCGCATCACTAAACCTGTTATCGTTGAGGTCAAGGATGTATTGGACGACCTAAGACAGCGAACACATCAGACGGCAAATTCTTCATTGTGTGGGAAGGAATAGGACCTACGTAGTTGCCGTAAGGATCCTGGACAAGTGTCAATGCATTGTATGTGATCTCATTCACGAGCTGAATACGTTGATGATCCGAGGCATGGTCGATACACCGCTGAAGAACACAACAACCATGACGGTGAGTAGCAACCTCGACGCAGTTCGCTGCTACCGCGTTGTATATGAACTAGAAGGTACTTAGGCACATGGCTAAATGTCATAACGAGTAACTGACCTGATTATCTTCCGGCGCCAACTTATTCAAGCACTTTTGGATGACATGATTACCATTCAGGTCCTTGATGAGCACAACAACGTGCAGGCTAAGGGCAACGATGATCGAATGAATCTGGCCATGGTATCTATGATCAGTCTGCGTCCACCCGCCACCCTGTCAGTGGACAGGAGGAAAGACAAATATGAATCATACTTGCCTGTCTCCGCGTGGACAAGAAGTCAATCATTTTTTGAACTGCCCGTGTCCCGTGCATATTGAGAGATATATTAACGAGGTCTTGGGCAACGGACTCGCAAATAATGTTTCGTTGCTCATCGGTGGAATACTCCAATAGCTTCTGACAAAGGTAATTACCGAACGGGTCTGGGAATAATATCAAAGAAGGTTCGTTGGGCAATAATACGGGCGCTTACCAGTCATGAGATCCGCGAAGTGACCAAACGTCTCACGGAAAATCATGTCACGGTGTTCGGGCATGCCTTCCTCTAGCTTTTTCTGTAGGTACCGGCAACCATGCTGATCTTTGCAGAGACTCGAGATCTCTCCTGCTAAATCCTCAAGACGAGTGCCAGCGAAGCGATTAACTGACCAAAATGTCAGCAGAATAAGACGAACAATATCTGGAATTGCGGAGGCCTACATTCCCGATCCACATCCCCACGCCTATGTTTAGGGCCGTGCAATCCATTCATCTTCCCATCACTAGCAACACGACCCCCAATTCCCAACCCATAGCGGGAACCGTGGTGGTGATACAGAGCCGTAGAACCAGCGCTGGCGAGGCCGTTGCCGTTGCCATATGAGTTGAAGCGACGGTCATCCAGGGCGTTGCCAACGCCGTTATTCAGACCATACACGGCAGCATCACCACCATATGGCTACACAAGCTCGTGGATAAGCTAAGAATGGTATGCACGGGTAAAGACTCACGTGCAGTGGATCGTCGTAACTGGCCTCGAAATTGTCATACTGTTGACCGTGACCAGACAACCTCGAAAGCGAACTCTGCAGGTCACCACTCAACGGGCTATCTCCAAGTTGATGCGTCCCTTGAGGTGTTAGACGCGCAGCAAGGTTCTGCGCCTCCGGAGAAATCGGCGTGCCAGGCGTTTTGGTCAAATGAGGTGGGATACTAGTAGAAATGCCAGCCAAAGGGGTAGCAGGAACGGAACGTGTGGTGATGGACATCCCATCAGAGAGAGCAAGAGGAGATCCGCGACGCGAACCGGGTGCTTGAATATGGGTGGTAAGTACTTGGCCATGAGAGGGAAGGTGCGGAGTGGCAGAAGCAGAGACGGTTCCCCCGAGCTTATTGTTAACGGATAAGTCGTTGATGCTCAGAATAGGGTTAGTAGACACACGACGGCCATCTCGTACAAACGAGTCTGGGCGAGGGGAGTCTGAAAACTGTGGCCACTCAGACGGCTTCTGCGCGTCACCCGAACGAGCAACAGCATTGCTGCGTGAAGGAGCTTGGGATAAGGCAGCCAAGTCCAAAGCAGCGGAAGAGGCGGACAGCTGAGGACAGGCATCACCGACAGTGATCTCGTATGGCGAGAGATAGGTACACACCTTCTGAAAGTGAGAAGCTTGAAACTTATCATCATCAGAAGTAGGCAGCTTGAGGATAGCATCTGAGAAGACATGAGATGTGCAAATCAATAATTTTGGTGACGATAATCACTGTTCATCTCCTCATCGAGTTGCTCATCCAACATCATACCGGCATTAAAAGTGCCGTAGCGTAGTCCATCCTCTTCGTGTGCCCCACCAATTTTTGGCAGTGATATCTGGTCTTGAATGGCCGCTGACGGGAAGGCTTCCCCAACTATGGAGAGGCCTTGGAGATGACCAGCAAGCTCCTCGTCGTGACTGCTGGCTGAAGTACGACGACTGGCAGGCATGCTTTTAGCCCCCGCTCGTCCATAGCCTTGACCAGAACCGTTGTTGCCATGGGGGGTGTTCGGGGGAATTTCAGGAGAACGTGTCGCCGGAGCATAGGTTACGGATTTGCGCTTATCCGCAACGGAACCAACGGCTCTGGAGAGGACATCGGTATCTAATCCTATCCGAGAGAAGCTCGTGCGAAGAGGGGGAGATATCTCAGGGCCACTGGGAAGGAGGGCATTCACACGAGGAGGTGTGGTAGGTGCGGAGGCGGCCATATGCTGAAGACCGTTGCTATTGCCTTCGACGGGAATGCTTAGCAATTCCTGGGCCTGTTGCTGCTCCAGCATACGCATCTGCTCTTCAAACATCTTGCGATGCAATGCGCGTTGCCTTTCATGCTCAAGGCGTTTGAGCTCAACACGCTAAGGTAACGATGACTCATGACCTTCGTATATGAAAGGAGAGGACAATACTCACAGCTGAAAGTTCAGGCATATTAGAGCCCAACCTCGCGGTCTGGAAAACTTTGCATTAGAGGAGCAGACGAATAGCGCCGCGTGATGGCTTACGGAATCAGCCAAGTCCAAAAATGCAGGTGGACTTTGCTTCAGCTCATCGGAGGTGGGGCGTGCGTCAGTAGGAGAAGTAGATGGTTGAAGGCTAGCGGCCATAACGACTAAAAAGTATTAAGGGTGTTTTTTTTTTTTTGAGGTTTCAGTTCCGGATGAAATTTGAAACAGAGAGTGACGAAAAGAGAAGAGAAACGAAAGCGAAGGGCCTAATTGCACAAAGGGTAAAGTTGGTTGGCTGTACGGAAAAGACAATAAGGGAGGTTGGGGATGAGCTGAGGGCGTTTGATGCGTACCTGAGGCTGAGAGAACTTGGAGCCCGTCTAAAAAGGACTGATGTTACACTGATGGGCTTCTCAGGAAGGATGAGCGGGGCTGGGGAAAGGATATCGTGAAGGGCGCTCACTGTAAGTTGTGCAGAGACCGAGAGGAGGGAGAGTGAGGAAGGTGAGAGAAGTGAGACAAGATGGCGGTAGAAATATTATTATATAAATGGGGGGGAAGGGGCGGGGGGGCAGGAATGGGTGCTTCGTTTGTCGCTTGTAGCGTCTAAACTCGGTGAGGTGACACTCCTCGTCACGGCACACCCTCTTTTTTTTTTTTTCTGGCCATCCCACCGCACTCTTTTTTTGACTTTAGCTCCCTTTCGTCGTGCCGTCCGCCATTCCCGCCCAACGTGTCCACAACTTACTCACTCCATCCCGCGGCCAGGTTCCTTGGCCAGGGCCCTTTCCCATTCTTTCATTTCATGTGCCCTCCTCCTTTACCGCTTAATAATTACTTGATAGTCCCCGCTTTGCTTCCGCTCCGCACCAACATGGTATGTGCATATTTGCATGTGCACCGTACCAACATCTTCACTTTGCATGTAACACGAATATATGCGTACTATATAGGAGTGGATGGGCACCCTCTGGGATTAGCATGTCGACCGGCCTGCTGTACGGTTGCAGGGGAACCATTGGGTGTCCACTACGAGAGGTGCTGACTCTGCGGTGACTTTGGGCAGACACAACTTGCATCGTTTATTTTACTTTGAATTGTCATTGCCGCGAGACCCCATTTGACCAGGCACTTTCCTTATCCCGCTTAGGTTAGCACGAGATGAGTGCAATTCAAGTAGCCGCAGCATTGGCATTGCTACACGGCTAGCCAGGAACACCCTTTTATGTAAGCCCTAAATGATCTAAACCCTAGGGTTTGTGCACCACCCAATCAGGCGTCCTTTCGCCATTCACTGTCCTGGATGATGCATTCACCCTTTTCTTTCACGCCTTTCCTTCCATCCGAATACGTGGACGGCCTTCGTTCGCTCCTGTAAAACCATGTACACCCGTGGTGCTCGTGTAAATAAACCATATCCCTCATATCACACTGTAATTCATATCGCCCTTCCACAAATAAATCGCAGCGTCTAACCGGTGTACACCCCGCGGCAGGTGCGGCATTCTACCTGGCCACACACACACACACACACCCTGTATCTACTAATCCTCAACCTCTAGACCTGCGAGTACAGGCAGCGCCAGTGTCATTCCCATCCACTAACAGAGAGGGACTGAAGAAAGAGGAAGAAATATCACAACGGATCTGGAGCCGAGACTAGCAACGCCACTGTTTCAGCCGACGACGTTGGACGGGACACCTTCATCTGACAGCGTTAATAACAAATTTTTGAGGTTGGGGAGCGTGTGTCGCATGTCCAGCGCACGTAGATTACGATCGGACATGAGCTGCCGATGGAAGTTAGTTTCTGCTTACCAAAACGATCAAAGGGTTGGCGCACCATCTCAATGTTCTTGTTCAGCAAGAACACCCCATACTCGAACCGGTATGTGTCCACTCCTCTGGAAAATAATGGAAACCTACCCTAGAAGTTAATCAACGCACACATTTTCAAGTTGAGCACACACATTCTCGGTCCCACCATAGCAGAGATGCCATCTCGAATCATGCTCCTACTTCCACAAAAGGTAATTGGATACACGAGCATCTTGTCCAGGTACACGGCGAGTAGCTGGACAACGAAAGCAGCATACGCTAGTGCCGTGGCGATGCTTTCCTCGTTGATTTCTTTATACGCTGGCAACGACAGAGGTGGTCCAGGGTCTGTGGAACCTAGTGGTATAGGCAACGGCACGTTGAGAATGCTGAACAGAAGATCGGAGCCGGAGATCAGGTTAATGGGAAAGAGGAATGCCAGGGTCGTGATTAGGGAGATGCGAATGGGTTGGATACGATGCTGAAGTGCCATGGCGGACTCTCTGTGGACAGTGTCACAGAACGTGATGTCAATGAAGGACCTTACACACCTCTCGCGCGACAACTCTTGTTCTGTAATGGCTGTTGTAGCAACATCTTGACTAAGTGTGGACGTCGCCAAAGATAATGCCTCGCGACGGCGTTTTAGTTCCTCCTTCCGATGACGAATGCGCTCCAACACTGGGAGGGACTTAGGAACACATAACGGCGATCATGAACATGTGCAACGAAATCTTACAGCTTTCCGCCTCGGCTCGCACCTGGGCTTCTGCGGCCCGCCAGTCGGCTACTTTCACTTCTCGCTCAGAGACCTCCCGGATCTGTTAACGCAGTGGTGCCAAAGTATCACACAGAAAATTTGAACATCGACAGCTTAGATCCAGGGTGATTACCACGTACCAACCAGTTGATGTTCGAGGTGGCAACTAATGCGTTGAGGTTCTCAACCACCTTGGACAGCGACCGCCGCGTGTCGATGATCGCACACTGTAAGTTAACCATCCTAAGCGGATATATCAGCAACTCGTCAATGCTGAATTGACTCGTTTGACGCTTACTTGACGAGGTCATGCCAGCTTGAACTTGCAGCGTACTCGGCTCGCAATTGACGGTTCTTGGTTCTGGGTAAAGAAAAATCCTTGCGACGTGGCGTAGCGGATCTTGAAGAGAGATGATTGCTGGACGTATGGACTTCAGGATCAGAGTTATAACCACTCGAGGGAGATGGAGAGCGGGTAGGCCCCAATGACTGAGCAACTGGCAGGTAGAATGTCTTGTCTGGTGGCGAAAGTGTAAGCAGTAGTGTATTCGATGGCAAACTAAACGGTTGGGCAGACATCTGCGATTCACCCTTTCCTAAGTAGCTCATACTGAAGCTGCAAAGAGCTCACCTCGTCTGGTAATGGAACTAGACCGGCCAAACATATATCCCATTTTCCTGCCGTCCTCCACTGCGGGTTAGAGACATCTACATCACCAGACACCTTCTCCTTCCCTTTGTCATTGCCAAATAGACTTTGCGGATCCGGACGCAACTTTGCCCAGAGCTGTACGGTCATGTGGGTGGCCGAGGGATCTGTCCACTTGGAAAAATCGTTGAAATCCAATGCAAATTGAGGATTTGTCGAAGGCCTGTGCATTGTGGAGATGAAATTTGGCACAGTCCGGGTTTCAGGGTCTGTCTTGGCTGGCCATGAAATTGACGCCAACTTGGAGGCATTGCCATTGAGCTTTGCAGGGCTTGTGACGCTTCTGCGATTTGGGGAGCCAGATGTGGGTGCGAAGTTCTCAGTAGACATGGCGGTGCGCGTTCTGGAGATGTGCTTGGAATGTTGTTCTTCTCTAGAACTCAAGGTAGACCTTGACAACGAGCTCTGGGGTGAGTGAAGCTTGCTCTTCGATGCAAGACTTGCTCTGGGACTAGACTGGCGATCACGAGACGAGGGGGAAGTTGACGTTGAGAATTGTGCTGGTGGGGCAGATTGTTCGATTGAGCTTGGGACGGTGATAGTGATGAATGTCTCCACCAGGCGCGATTGCAAAACGTTCTCTAATGTCTTCTGTGTATAACCTTGCCACAGATTGATTGTGGGGACCATTCCTTTCCCCGAAGTGGACGAGTTAATAGACAGCGTCCGAGGGCGGTTCGTCTTCGAGGTCATCCCAGTACCAGACAGCGGTGGATGGCTTCCTGAGCCGACGCTTGTTGAGAATTCCCGTGCGCTAACCCGCGATACTGTGCGTTTCCTGACCCTCTGCTCTGCAAGCAACACCGAGCTAACTGCGCGTGATTCGTCATTAGTGTTGTCTTCAAATCCCTGACTCTTCACCGTCATGATAGACGATGATGACAACCTCCGAGACCTCTTCCGAGCAAATGCCACATCCAGGTCATCAGATAAGCTCCCGTACGGCGTAAACTGTGATTGCTCGGACGGCTGGGCTAGGGCAGAGGCAACAGCGTCGCGAGCAGGAAACGGTGTGAAATTCTGGACATGAATGCGAGTGATATGTCTAAGCAGATGCTGGGACATTCACGGGCTCCTTTGAGCGAGCAGATAAGATACAGAGGTGGCCTGGTACTCAACGGGTGTAAAATGGCGATTCGAATTGCTGGCTTTCCCGTTTCGCGCGACCTCCACGTGGTCATAAGAGTCAATGTCCATCGCGCCGCGGAAAGGGGCGTCAGGAAGGAAGTTGACTCCAGTGAAAGAGGAGGCCGAGTGAGAAGCATACACAGGGGGTGTCGAGAGGAGAAGTGAGCTGTCGATGGGTTCGGCGAAGGGAGTCTCAAGCCGTTCCGAGCGGCGAGCGGGTTCCATCCTCGGCGCGGCGATCTTCCGTCACCTGGGACTAGCACTACAGTACGAGGCAACTTATGCCATAACCATGCCCCCCAAAGCGCGTATCATCCGTAAACCATCCTCAACACGGCCCACACACTCCCCAAAGCCTCCTCCAGCCGCTCCTCCCCTAACGACAATGTCTTCTTCCGCAACCAAACCGTCCTCATCGACTTCGTCCATCACAGGCCCCGTCGCCAGTTCCAAGGAGGGTATTATGTTACCACCTCCCGACCCATCACCTCCCCGACCCAGCCTTGAGCCGGAGCTAGATGCGCTAGCAATTTGTCTTCGGGTGCGGAAATATACTGGCATTGCGTTTGCTGTGTTGTCGTGTTTAGTGTAAAACTACCAGAATGCCGCAGTGAAGACGAGCCAGGTACATGCGTTCTTCGCTGACACCAAGAGGCTGTAAGTTTTTCTGGCTATCGATCAGCCAAAGCCTCACTATGTTGCCTCACGATGTTCCCAAGGGGAATCAACAATGTCGTCACACGTCCTCCACACACTCTCACCGATGCCTTGTGTCGCGAAATCGAGAAGTACGATCAGATTTGCGATTTGATAGAGGCACAGCTGGTAAAGACAACACTCCCTTTTTGATACCCCTGCATAGATTAAAATTATATATTCAAGTCACGCGCCATCGCTGTGCTTCAGCGGGACCTCGACCGAGCCAGAGCCCAGGAGCAAGCGGCAAAGGAGGCAGAGGCTCGGAAGAATCGACCCCCTCCAGAGCCAGAGGTCGCCCCAGAGAGTAGTAGTTCCGCTGGGCCCAGTATGGGTTCCCCCTCATCTGCGGTTCCTATGGACGTTTCTGGTATATCAACATCCGGGACACAAAAATCGGTCCCCGGGGCAGGCTCCTTCCCGGTAGCACGGCGTCAATCTACAATATCAATATCCTCGCTCAGTCGCCCGCAGTTTCAGCACAAACTGGATTTATCTTCCGAAGCGCTGCGTATCAATACCGGAGAACTCGCTCAAGGTCTAGGCGGCGGCCTTCCCTCACCTGTCACTCTCGCCCCAAAGTCGGGCAGAACAACCGCCACAAGTGAACTCCCACCAGACTTTATGGCCGCGTTCACAGCTTCAGAGATGGGAACCCAATCGGTAGAAATAGACCTGACTATGATACCGGAAGAGGGCCCCATGACGGCACACGTTGGCCTCGATCCCCCGCTTGGAAGTTCTGCTGACCGACCCATAGAGCTCGACCTGGACATCGACATGACTGATATGCACGTGTCACTTTTTGGTGACGAACCTACCAACGACATCCCCAGTGCGCATCCATTTGACAATACAACAACAGCCACGTTTGACATGGCTATGGACGAAATGGACCTTGAATTAGAGTCAATGATGAATCCTTCCGACATAGGAATAATAGACATGGATGCGCTGCTGAACATGGATTCAGAGACAGGGACCCGGGCGGAAGGCCAGAACGGTGCAGGCGATACTTAGTATGTGCTTAACTTCGTACCGGCATCCAACATACAGGCGGAAACAACTGTCCATTCCTCGTCTGCTACATTGAGCGACTCAGTGGAACGACCGAACACAGTGAAAATGGATTACCTGAGCAAAGGATGCCCGCGTGACCTGCTCGTCTAAGGAACTGGAACTGGACCATCTCCCATCGTTCGAGTACGACTTGTGCGGGCCACGCTAGTGTGGTATTTTCACTGCGCGAGGTACGGTGTCATGTTGCGACCACATAATACTTTTTGAGCCTCCTTCGAAGAGGATGATCTGGGCGAACGCCCGTACGCATTAGCATTTCAGCCATCTCACATGCGTGCCTCTTCTGCTCCCCCTCATCACCTCCCTTCGTCTCGAGGAGCTCTTTCACCGAGCGGGCAAGCCTGCCTCTTGGTCCCACAGTAGCCTTATCGGCCTCTGCAACAGGGACGACGATCGCCGCCGTAGAGCAAGGTCCGCCTCCCCCTTGTTTCCTCTTCTTATTCCTCTTCTTGCACTCGCTCTTCGGCTTGGGCACAACGAGCAGCGGCTCAAGTACCTCCATGCGAAAGCGCCTGTACGCCAGGGACAGAACCGGCACGATGCGATCCGGCGCGCTGGCAGCTTCCGCGCATGCCTCTGCCAGCACCAGCTGCTCAGGCGTCCCGCCGTCCGGCGCTCCCCACCGACGCAGCTCCGCAGTACGGCGCTCGAGCATCTTCTCCGCGATCCTCTTGTGGGAGCCCCCCGCGCTGCTGTTGTTCCCTGCGACGAGACCCTCTGCGACGACCTCGGAGGATATGACGTCGCTGAGGCGCAGCCACCCCTTATCCTCGTCAACCCCGCGCCTAACGTACTGTCGGTTCACGTAGTTCAGCAGACGGTTGATGGACTGTGCGCCGGCGGAGTAACGGATGAAGCAGGGCACGAGGTAGTGCACGAGGGCGATGTCATCAAGCGGGGCGCCTAGAAGCACCTCACGCGCCACGTCGGCAAAGTAGGCGTCTAGCCGGTCGTAGACGTCGTGTCCCAGCGGAAGCGTAGCCGAAGATCTTCGGAGTGGCATGGGTGTTGAAGCACCCTTGGCCAAATGCGGTGGTGGTGGTGGTAGTGGTGGTGGTGGTGCCGAGGTGGCGTGATTCGTGAAGTAGTTGTAGAGTGCAGTGTGGATCCCCATGTGGTAGTTCACGTCCACAGCCGGGGCCTTGGATAGATTGTTGGTCGGAGAGCGGATGATGTGGTCCAGTGCGGGTTGAATGTAACCCCACAATGCGGGCAAGGATGCAGCTGGGTTAGCGCTCCCTGTCTGTGGGTTCGGCAAGAGGTTGGACATTGTGCACCCTTGGAATGACACTGAGACGCCAATATAAACCTATATCTTCCTCGGCCGACTGCCCGGCGAGCTGGGAGAGTTGTTATTTGCAGTGTCGTACAATATGTACGTGGCATCGACAACAACCGGCCAAAAAAAGATGAAGGGCACGGGTTAGGTACAGCGCTTTCGGAGATTCTCGCCGCGCCCTTCTGAATTGTGAAAATAAATAAAATAAAATTGAAAATGTGAAAAAAACAACAAACATCTCTTCCACTACGCTTGTTTACACCACCATAGATCACTCTTTAACCATCTCTAAGTTATATCCAATGGATTCCAACTTGCTCTACCCAACTTGTTCTCCTGCAGATGTTACTTTGTTTCAATGCGATTTACGTCATATGCATTAGGCAGGACGGCGGATGATGACAGGCCATGTGAAGATTGAGTGGAGAGCCTCATGACGCACGCAGCGTGGAGCTTCCCTTCCAAGCACACGCATCCACTGTGACCTCATACTTTATCGTTTCTAGCGACATTGTGAATCATTGAGAACAACGACGAATAACTCTGCACTATCCACAGAACCCTCAACGACCCTCGCTGCAATGTAACCATCGACTGTGATGTACGCGCACGTCGCGCAGCCTCATGAGCGAGTACGGATCTCATTTTTTGTACATACTGTTGAATTCGGCTTCGTCATATAACTATTTCAATCATACTGTCAGTTGCTACGAACAATGATAAAGTATGAGGTCACAGTAGATGCGTGTAACAGCAGCACACGCATCTAGCGGACGTGCGTCATTCCGCTTCTACCCCCCATGAAATCCATCAGATGGATGAATCCTCCATCATCCGTCCCGCCCAAATGCATATGACGGAAATCGCGATTGGAATCCATTGGATATAACATAGAGATAGTTAAAGAGTAGTCTATAGTGGTGTAGATAAACATCGTGCAAGAGAATAGACGAATATGTTTTTTTTCTCTTTTTTTATTTTTTTATTTTCACAATTCAGAGGGCGCGGCAAGCATCTCCGAAACCGCTGTAAGCCCCTTCAGCAGTGTCTTGACTGAATAACCAGGGACGCAGTCAAAGCCTGCGGGGGCTCGCTTGGTCGATAGACAGGTCCATTCACGAATTATATATCTTGGTATATTCATAACTTAAGTCCATTCGTATCTACGGGCTATGTCTTCCAATCGCAGCTGAGCATGGAGTGTCGTTGCTGACACATAAATTTGTGAGCGCGTGCGCCCGACAGGGGCTGGTAGCGGGTCCGTGCGAGCCGCGTTTGTAAGCGAAAGTACACGTCGATTTGTAAGCAAATGGGCGTGAGGCGTTCCAGCAGGGCACGAGCAGCGAAAGCACAGCTGAACGCGGTGTCGAAAACAAACTGTAGTTGTTACAATCATATGTGACATTGCAGTCTCCATGTGCATGGGAAGTTATGGAGAGAGAGAGCAACGTATGGACGATCTGTAGGGGATTGAGAAATGGAAGGATTTGTAAGCAACCTTGTCGAGTGAGAAATGCGCCGTCAACGGTGGTTGGAACTGAACGTTTGGCGGATGAGAACGGATTTCTTAGCAATGTCAAGGCGAAAGGAACTGAGTGAATCGATGAATTTTTTCTTTGCAAAAATTCATCGATTCACTCAGAGATATAGCCAAAAAAGGGACACAAGATGATGCCTGGCATGAACTGTTTGAAGACGGTACATTGTTCTCTTTCCTTGGCTTCAGCAGGCGTTCTGATCGTGTTCTCCCCCTAGACGTTTTTTTGAAGGGAACGCAGGCCCCGGAAGTTAATCCACCACACATGGCGAATGCAGAAGGTAAAACAATGACTTCCGAGCCCTCTACACTTCATTGTTTGTGTCTAATTTTGATAATAGCTACCGTGTTGCAAACTATAAAGTTGAATAAATTTAGAGACAGGCATATGTAACGTCGCGCTGGCGATGCACACTTGAAGTTACGGAGGGATGCAGCATCGCATGCACGACCCACGGCGAATCTTTGGAACGTCTCCCGCCATTTCTCGAATTTCATTTCGACATTTCATTTCGTGATTTCTCAGCCCTGTGGGCGATTAAATGCGAGCTCCGCTCGCAACAAAACCTAGGTGGACAACTAACAACTAATAACTTCGAAGGTCATGATAGGCTAGGCATAGGGTGATGGCGCACAGAGAAGCTCAACTACGCAGAAGAAAATAACACATATGATGAGATGAGACAAAGTTAGACAACGCCCAGGACAACGGTAATCCGCACACTACTGATATCTCCTAACAATGAGAACGTGGATGGGTCAGCGATCCGATCGCCATCGATACATACTTCAGACCGTAGCGAACTACTCCTCCATCCCCAGCTTTGACTGATAGAAAAGTCGTCTGGATTACTCGTAAATCGCGTTACGGAGGAGCCCGTCGCACCAGCACAAGAGATCGCGAAGTACGCCGAAACCTGGGGTCTAGGATCACGGTACGGCTGTGATGGGATGATTGGTGGACCAGTAGCGGAAGACCGCTTCCGGAAAGAGAGGAATTCGAGGGTGAGCCCTGAACTGGGGTGCTTGGACGCGGGCTGGGTATCATGGGAAGACCAGAGAAAGAGTATTGTGTCGGATATATGGGTAAAGGACTCATAGACGGCGATGGGGGGCTGCGTGTGTAAGATGTGTTGTCTGCCATCTTCTCAGAAGGAAGGGATCCGGACGGTATCGACAACGGAGGGATGGGATCGACGTTACTCTGTCTATGAAGGTATATGCCGAGCTGGGCACCTTGCGCCCTCTTCCGGAACAACTGGACGAACACGTTGAACAGACTGCCCGCGTACCAGATGGTTTGGGAATACAGATGCGACTTTTCGCGCAGTGAGTTGACGTCCCAGAATTCCACACCGAAGCGGTATGGAGCGTAGGGAGCCCAGCGAGTGGCATCCGAGGAGCTGCCCCAAGCACATTCGGTTGCAATGCAACGGTTGCTCTTTAACCCAAAGAAACTGGAAGCCGACATCGAGGAGCGACTGGGAGCGTGACACTTCAAGGAGGCCGATGAAAGTCCAAAAAGTTCGTCTAAGGATGCGTTCTCAGTGCCTGCACACTCTCCTATGCGTGTCGAAGACGGTCCGGGGATAGCCCAATAAGTACGATTTTCTTCATCCCCCTCTGTGTGAGATAGTGCCTCCCTGATGTCATTCTGGGAGACGGAGATCCCAAGTTCCTTGTGGCGACTGGCGCCCGTTGGCGAGCCTGGAGAAGACGAGCGTGAGGGTCCAACAATTTTGTGCCGAAGCATTGACTGTGACCAATACGCTACTTGAATGATGCGTTCGGGCACATAGCGACGGCCTGTCGTTGGGGAGCGATCGTGAGATACATAAACAAGATCATCGAAGGTCTGTGATGCAGAAGTCAGGGTCATAGAATCTAAGGGGCAAAGAGATGAACCATGTTTGCGTAGTAAATGCCTTCCGTGAACATTTTCGTCCATTCGGCCTCCTCTTCCTCTAGGATACCCTCATCTCTGCGCAACTCCACGACAGTCTTGGCCAAGTCGTATCGTTCCCTCTCCCCCTTGACGAAGAGCAGATCAGAAGATACCAAGACACGAACCCACGCGGGAGTCAAACCCCCACGACGCCAAATACGTGGAAGTTGGGAGGGTGGCGAGGAAATTACGTCGGGGTTTGATGTCCGCCACCCAGAGGCTGTTGAATGCCTGCGAATTGACCGTGGCAGGGTTGCGACAGGTGTAAATGGTATGGATTGCTCTGGGAAACCGGAGACCTGCTGCTCATATACCAGTATGTCGGCACCCCATTTAGCCAACCAGCAGACACAGGCTTCCCCGATCTTGTCTGAGACAGCGCCATATGAAAATAACAGATTCGACCCAGTGTCATCAGGGAAAAAGGTGGGGGAACCCAACTCAGCAGAGAGCTTGGCTGGGTCCTCTTTCTCGACGGATAGGTCCGTACCATGGGTTGTGCTGCCCTGGGAGCTGTGAATTTCGTCCTCTACTGAAAGTGCTTTGAGGTTCTGGGAGAAGCACTCTACATCCTTGTCCTTTGTCGGCGCACCGGCGCCGATCGATGGTGGAGCACCATTTGCTGCGTCAGTCTTCACCAAATGTGCGATATGTTCCAGCCCGACTAGAGGATCTAAGTCTCCGTCTTGAAGGGGTCCAATGCCTTCTCCACAGGCGAACCTGAGATAGTCGATGACCGTGAAAGGCCCAATAGTACTAGTAACGGAACTCAAGGCTTCCGCGATCACCGATGGCATGGAAAGGTAAACGGAGACGGCCAAAAGGGATAAAAGGAAGCGCGGAGTCGCTGGCTGATGACCCGGGGGAACATGCGTAGGTGGAAGAGGATTTGGGAAAGATGGCGTCAAAGGATGAGATGCTGTCGGAACTATTGCTGGATCGATGAACAGCGGGGGGCCACCGCCGTACAATCGGGCTATGTATAATCTGCATTATCCTAATAAGTGATAACGTACGATTGATAGAGACGATGTGAACGCACTCAAAAGCTGGGGGAGCATGAGAAAACGGGAGCGGTGAGCCTATCATACGTATGTCATGGTAAAGCGATCAAGTACCGGGTCGAGTGATATTGATATCGTCAAGTACAACTTCTATTGGACCTGAGACGCGAGACCCAGAAGAGGAGTCTTTACCCTCCGATTCGCTGAAACCTCCTGTGAAAAGATGACGGAAGAATTCCTCGAAGGAATGTAAGGAAACGTTTGGGCGACAAAAGCAAGTGTGCGCACTGCCTGGATGAGGACGACGCGATGGAGCTTGTAGATGGCATCCCAGGATGCACAAATCCTGATAGCCACATCAGAAGTCCTGCCTTGGAGGAAGGAGTTGTAGATGTGAGCCTGGAACTCTGCGGGTCGTGGAACGGGGGAGCTGGTTGGAGAATTCATGGATGGGGAAGGTGACCGACCTCTTGTTGAGCCATGATGAGGCGAAAGGAAAGCAAATATTGCTCAGCACCTCCGATCCGTTTCGGGTTTCACACACTCCATCTCCGTCATGTCAGCTCATCCACCACCCCGTTTCTCTGTTCTTTCCTCCTCTTCGGCAGAGTTACTTTCTCCCACAAACAGCTCAACGCGTTTCTCTTTACCCTCAGCTCCGTCCGTCGCCCCTGCCACAACAGGATCCCCGAAACCTTTGTCTCGTCCGAACATTTATGACCGGCCGCTGAACAAGACCCGCACAGCCGAGATATCGGCTTCTGCTTTCGCTTTCCTCTTCTCGGAGGTAGTCCAATATATGCAGAAACGCGTAAGCGGCATTAACGACCTCGAACGTCGGTATGCCCAAACGATTACTGTAATACATATCATTTTCCAACTGATCGCCTCCGTACCAGTTTGAACACACTAGGCTATCGGATCGGCACACGTGTTTTGGAACTAATGACATGGCGTGCCGAGTCTGCGTCCAAAGCACCCAAGCGCGAGATCCGATTTCTCCCTGTTCTCATGTCGATACACACCAACGTCTGGAAAGCCGTTTTTGGAAAGCCTGCCGATGCAATCGAGAAAAGTGTGCAGAATGAGGACGAATGTACGCAACAACGCCCGCACAATGCTCAGCTAACGTAATCACTTAACACAGACATGATTATCGACAACGATCCGGTGGTCACTCGCAATATCTCCGTTCCCCGCGACATGAGTCAGCTCAGCTGCTCTTCCTTTACTGCCGGCATAGTAGAGGCTGTGCTTGACGGCCTTGGTTTCGTCAGTCCTCGGCAGTTTTTTCACATTCCCTCCACTGACCCACTTTTAGCCGGCTCGTGTAACCGCGCATAACACACCTGTTGACGATTTCCCCTTCCGAAATACGATATTGATCAAGCTAGAGAAAAGCGTGCTCGAACGAGAAGAGTTGTTCAGATAGTTTCTTTCCACGCGGAAGTGTTGCGAGCTGAGACGAGTAGTGAATAAACTCTGGGCTCAGTTCTAGAACAGTCGATAATTTTGTCTCAGCAACCCCCAATCCTACTTCACAGATCTGCTCTCTCCTGCATTTCTCCCATGGCTGTTATACGCAGATTAGTCCTTTCCCCGCCCCTCATGAATAGCTCCTCGCCTTGGGCATCAGAACGGAATCAGCTGCAGGAGCTATTCGATTCTCCCTATACAGGCGCTGTTACTACCAGAACAGCGACGCTCACAGGCTTCAGTGAGACACCAGAACACACCGTGTGCCCTTTGCATCTATGTTTTCCCTGCATAGGCTGACACATCCCGGAGGTTGCCCTTACAAATGAGTCCATCTCCACTGTCAATTCCTATGGCTACTCGCCACATCCGCTCTCTGCCTACGTAGAATACGTCGACGCTATCTTATCCAGCGCCCATGAAGGTTCGACCAAGCCATTTATCATAAGCATCACATCTTCATCTCCCATCTCGCTCGCCTCCATGCTCGATTCTATCCAAAGTCTTCGAGCCAAGTTTCGCGATAGTGAAGGCACAATATCGCGGTTCGGAATCGAGCTCAACACGAGCTGTCCAAACATCAAGGGTTCTCCCCCACCAGCGTATCACATGCCCAGTCTCACGCCTATCCTCGACGTACTAGCACGGTACTTTTGGGATGACCCAACGCTTGTGATCGGTCTCAAGCTTCCCCCATACGTATACTCGACGCAGTTCGATGAACTGCTCGAGGGCGTTGCCACATACTCGCGCCCAAATCCAAGCGACGAGTCGCGTCGCCTGAACCCATTTGCATTCTTCACGTCGACCAACACACTCGGGCAGACGCTCTTCTTCGCAGAACAGGCCGCGCCGCTGCTCCCTACAGAGGCCGTGGCCGTGCCCAACGGGTTCGCCCTGCCGACAGCTCTCGGGGGGATGGCGGGGGAGGCGCTGCACCCGCTGGCGCTGGGGAACGTCTATACCCTGCGCCGGCTACTAGATACGCATGAGGAGAGCTCCCTGCGCGAAATCTCCATTATTGGTGCTGGCGGCGTGACCACGCGGGCTGCACATGTCCGTATGCGCAGAGCAGGGGCATCTGTCGTCGCCTGTGCCACCATTCTCGTACGTGAGGGTGTAGGTGTCTTTGAGGAACTCTCCATTGCGGATGACAATAGAGAATCAGGGCGTGGGTGTTTTTGAGAGACTCTCCATTGTGAATGACAATAGAGAGCCAGGCCAGTCAGGGCGCAGAGGAGCCGACGTGGAACCTTGGCGTCGAGTTGTGCCTGATAGTTGCATGTGAACGCGAACTTAGGTACCTTTCTGGGCACCAGCGGAATTGTTTCAGTACATAATAATTACATGTTGCCAATAACGTGCTACAAAATGGCTACAGGGCTATTTAAAAAAGCATAATAATCAAAAAGAGGAAAACTGGTTCCAAGGAAAGCACAAAGGAAGTAACACACCACCTGCTATAGTAGGGTAGAATGATACGACCATCCGATGGGGGGTTGTGACGAGCTCGGTAGACACGTAAAAGGACGGAAGCACGGTGACAGGGGCAAGAAATTAGAAACACTACAACACGTTATCCGCAGACGCCAAAGAACAAAAGGAGAACGATACGAGTAAGGGAGGAGACCTCTGAAAGGGGGCGCAGGGAAATGTTGAAAATGAGTACTGGGAACGGCCTACAAGAACGGCCTTCTGGGGTTGTCAGTTGGCACGTTGTCGAATGGTGAATTGGAGACTGGTAGCACCTGGGCTAAGAAGTAGAGAATCCCCCGCATCCGGAAACACCTTCGATTATGGAACAGGACCTTCCAGACGCCACTGCAGGAACCCCTAGTGCGTTACGGGACGCGGTCAGAGGGTAAAAAAATAGGCCATTGGAAAGCTCGTGAGGAAGAGCTATCGTAAAGGGGCACACTTTGATAAGCAGGACCCTCGGGAGAATTAGGGGTATTTTGGATGAAACCGGAACTTGGTTTGAAAGATTGAAAGACTGGAAACGAGACCGCTCCTTGGTGACCACCGACCGGAGGCTCCAAATACTGGCCCCAGTCATCAATCCGATGTTGTATTTGTGAGTCGGTTCGAATAAAATGAGTCGAAGGATTGTATAATGGGGAAAAGAGGCTGTCGTAACCGGCAAGCAAATGGTCAAAGTGAAATAAATACGAGTCTTGTGAAAGCTCTGCAGGAACAACTTGCGGTTGGTCAACTACAGGTGAGTGTTGCGAGAGCGCAACCTCCCCTGCCCAAGGCACAGAATGCGAGCTTCCTGCAAAGGTCTCCCATAAAGTTTCGAGATCGACATATGAAGTTGTTGGCTGTGGAGCCCAGCTGTGCGATGGGTTTACGTCAAAGGAGGATAAAGGACGATTCACAGAGGACAGGGTGGAAGGAGTTGATGGTAGGCCTTCGGAAAAGGAAGGTGACGGTGCGCTAATAGTAGAATGATGCCTTTCGTCCGTAGAACGTCTATCATATTCTTCTAGTGCCTCGCGTAAAGCGTCGCCAGTCACGCCTTGCGAGACGAGTCGAGCGGCCTCCTCATTTCGTAGTAATATTTCAGGTTCATTGCGTTTGGTTTTGCGCTTCCGCCTGTCTCCGCGAGGCTTGGGCGTAAAGCGATAGCCTGGGTACTTTATGGAATGCTCTACCTTCGCTTGGTAGGCAGCATCCTTGAATCGCTGTTTGGCCTCTGGAGGTAGTTTTCTCCACTCGCTCGAGGCCATGCGGTTGAGCTGTCTGTGATCCTGTTCAATTCCAGCAAGGAGGGATTTCCTCTTAGCCAGCCAATCGGTTTTAAACAGGAAAAAACAATTGAGTGGACGTGGGACATGATTAGGAGTGCGTCTCTGGCTACCAGTTCTCAGAGGAACGGGTGCATCGTCCCCACAAGGGGTAGACAACATTGGTGAACAAGAGGCGTCAGAGGGCGGCAGATGTGGCATCTCAGCAGCTTTGGAGAAGCAGCAGGGAGATTCGCTCTGAAGAGGTTGTGAAGTGACTTGGGTCTCCGACGGGGACTCAAGAATGGCTCTAGGTCGAGAATCAACCTGAGTGGGTGTGGGAGACACTCAGTTGGTCACGCACTGGTCAGGAGCAAAGGCATTCTTGTAGGATTGCCGGTAGATATCGTTGGGAAACGGGGCATGGTGATGAAAAGCAGACATGGTAAGTGTCTAAAACCAGCGAAGGTGAGTTGGAGGGGCAAGGAAGACGGGGTACCCCGCGCCATTTGTAGTCAGAGGGCGCGACATTCAGGTTCCTTTCCAGCGAGCAATTATCAACGGAGTTAGAGTGAACTTACTTTCTAGCTGTGCGCGAATAACGGTGTGGTGGGCGGCGCAGATCGTCGGCGGCTACCAGATAAGAAAGGCAAAGCCCGCCAAGTCGGCCCCGCGAACATTGGTTCACATCACGTGTCTATTCGCACTTCCGCGTCTGCGCTCCGATCAATCATGTCTACAACCGTTTACATCTTACATCGACAACAATGGCAACAACGGCCCGCAAGCAAGCACCTCGCCTTGCGAGGCCCGCTGGGCGTTACTGGAAAGGAAAGGCACCAAAAGGTGCTGCTGACCTCCCCTCCGACGAGTCAGATGACGAAAGAGAAGTACCCCAAGAGGAAGGGGATGTCGCTTTCGCTGGCGAACAAGAATTCTTACATGCCGAATATGATGATGACGACGAAGAAGAACAGGGGCGCAAGGGGCATGGGACGGGAACCATGAGTGTCGCTTTAAAGAATGTCAATATATCCAAGGAGGGGAAAGTGATTATCGCCGGTAGGCAGGAAGTGGGTAGAACTGAGATGGAAGGTGCGTTCTCTCGTCTCCGGTCATTACCGACAATTACGATAACCATCGAGAACTATCCGAGGAAACGGAAGAGGAAACTGATGCGGAGGCTGCAAGTCAAGATCAAACGGGTGAAGTGGGTCAGGCCCCCATGTTACATCTCTGTCACTAAACAATTATTGTAGTCTAGCGAATCTGAATCCGAATCGGGAGAGGAGAAACCTAAGGTTCAATTCCGGCCTGTGTTTGTTCCAAAGTAAGTACAAAGATCCTATTCCTTCTCCCTCCATGCCATCCTTGCCCCATTAAGATTTGCTTCACAGACGAAGCCGCATTACGGTGGCGGAGAAGCAGGCCTTGGCCGAGGACTCTGAGGAGGCTCTTCGAAGGAAAGAAATCGAGGTGGAAGAGAGGAAAAAACAGAGTCACGATTTGGTTGCGGAGAGCATCCGGCGAGAGCTCTTGGAAAGTGCGTGACAAACTTACCTAGATGGTAGATGTGGTTTTACGCTGCTCTAGAGGAAAAAGAAGAGCAAGTCATCGACGTCGATGACACAGATGGTGTCGATCCGTCAGGGGAGTTCGATGCTTGGCGACTTCGAGAGCTTGCACGAATCAAACGGGACAAAGAAGCCGAGATTACCCGTGAACAGGAACGTGAGGAGGTTGAGCGACGACGTGCTTTGCCAGAGGAACAACGACTGAAGGAGGATCTTGAGCACGCGAAGAAGTCACGGGACGAGAAGCCTAAAGGCAAACAAATGTTTCTGCAAAAATATTGGCATAAGGGTGCTTTCCACCAGGTATGTTCGTCTCTGATTATTTACGCGCACCACTTCATGACATTGTTATAGGACCAAGAGATTCTTAAGCGACATGACTTTACTGAGGCTACAGAATCGACGGTGGATGTCTCTCTGCTTCCGCAAGTCATGCAGGTAAAGAATTTTGGCAAACGCGGACGGACAAAATACACCCACTTGGTGGACCAAGACACAACGTTGGGGAGTGGTGGATTTGGTGGCGCTGTCCCTGTCAGATCAGGAGGGTCAAGTATGGATGGTGGGGGTTGCTTCCTTTGTGGAGGACCACACATGAAAAAAGGTAAATTACATATTGCCACCGATGAACGCCTTATAGATAACATTTCTTAGATTGTCCTCAAAATGTTGATACGCTTTCTAAGAGACCAGGAACAGGGCCAAACGCCGCACCGACTGGTGTTCGCGATGAACGACCGTCCTGGCGAGATGATGATGGTCGCCAGTCGCGACAGGCCCGCGGAAGTTACAGAGGTCAGGAACGAGAGGGAACAAAGGATGATGAATGGGATCATCGTGATCGATATCGTCCAAGAAGTGCAGAGCAAGATGGACGCAGGCATAACTATGGGGATCGAAGCCGGTTCGCAAGCGATGATAAACATAGAGAATCATGGAGAGAGCTGCGACGGTCACGGTCACGGTCGGTGGACGCAAGGAGGGGCGGAGATGAGAAACGACGTCGAGTGGATTGACACACTCCAACTGTTCAATATCTCATGGCTTTTCGGTCCTCGCGCGTTGTATGATCTGATACTGATCAAAATAAGGCCAGCTTTTAGCGCACCGTATGGATCATTGAATGATTTGGCACAGACGCTTGCACTTGCAGCACTGTGAGTCTGCTGAGTCATGCATATGCGGACGATACGTGCTATGCCCAAGTAGTCCTAGCCGGCAATGGACGGAGGTTGATCAAACGTAAGATAGAAATCCCCCAGTCCCAGATTTCGGCTTGAACTTGATTAGTTAGAACCGATCTGCCAACTAACTATCTTTGTCTCTCCAAGGTGTCCCTTCTAGAACATATGAACGGAGATAAAGTATTCATCGTGCCCTTCCCGAGCGATCAGATATGACCGAGGAAACCAAGGTGACAACCCTCGCGATCAGCTCAGGCGTCCTACGACGTGTATGATGAAAATTATGGCATTGATGCCGTTCCTGGGTGACAACTGGCCTCCGCGAGGCACTCAGATGTCACTCCTCCCCTGCTTACCGCCATTACAGTAAACTTGGTCTCGGAGGAAAACGGCAGCGGAACCGACCTTTTCACCTTACGCAAACTATTGAATGGTTGAACCTGTGGCTAACTCTAATCCGCCCCCGCGACACGTCAAGGTTGCTGTCGTTGGTAGCGGCCTCGCCGGACTCACGGCAGCATATTTGCTGTCCACCGCGCACCAACGAGCGGACGTTCAGCACAAAAACGGGCCCGTCGAATACGAGGTTCACGTCTTTGAAAAGGTGTGTGTGCTTCCCCCCCACATCCTTCTTTGTCTGTTACGGCAAACTCATCATCCCCCTTCTCTTTTTGATGGCGTTTACTTTTTTTTGGGCTGTCATGACTCTTCCCTCACTTCCCTTTCCCGTGCGCTTGATCAGGCAGATGGACTCGGAATGGATTCCCACTCTGTGTCGTTGACGCTGCCGGGTGAAAAGGAGGAATGGCGCGTTGACGTGCCAATGCGCTCTTTTCAGGGAGGCAAGTGCCCCTCGAGACTGTCAACTTCGTTTGTACTGACGATAGAGCGGCAGGCTACTACCCTCAGCTCATCGCGCTCTATACCCGCCTCGGCGTATCATTCAGGCGTTCGGACTTTTCTTATTCGTTTTCCTTCGTCGAGGACTTTCCTTCGCAGGATGTGGGATACCCTGAGAGGGATATGGCGGGGAAACAGCCCCGATTGGCCTTTCACCCAACATTTATCTATGATGGGGCCTCTGGCCGACGGGGGATGAGTGTTCCGACTGTGCTGAGACAAGGTTATACCACACTCCCGCACTGCACCTTCCAACGCGCCTGGGCATGGCTAGCCTTTTATTTCACCTTTGTCTTGTCTATAGCCAGCATCGCATTCTTTTTCTTCCGGCTGCAACTCCTTGCCTCTCCGTGGCTACGCGGGAAACGTTCCAAGGAGTTGTCATGGGCACAATGGGTGGAGCTTAGGACACCGCGCGGACCAATCGCGAGAATGGCAGGACTAGACGCTCGCTGGCGAAGATTTACGCAAGACGTCTGCATACCGCTTTTCTCGGCCGTGTGTACGGCCCCGCGGGACGACATCGAAAACCACCCGGCCGAGGAGTTCCTCGGTGGGTCCCTTGCCGTTCATTGACTGAAAGACTGAAACCTTAAGGTCTTACGTTTTATATCCGACTTCTCGGCCAAATGCGGTGCACGCTCGCGAAATTGTAGATTTCATTTGGCGAACATTCATGACGCACCATTACGTGGTCTCGCATGGCGTCCGCGAAGTCGTTGCGCGGCTATCGAGCCATATTCCGGCGTCGCAGATCCACCTTGGCATACCCACCACAGCCCTCCTACCAGACCACAATTGCCCTGGACGCGTCACGATAGTGTGCAGTGCTGGAGACGACTTGGTGCTGCACCCTGGCTTTGAGCATGTCATCCTGGCCACACAGGCAAATCACGCTGCCCCCCTCGTTGATGCATATGCGCACGCATTAAAGGAGCAGTCGGCCTCTCGAGCCGCCGTGCCTGCAACCCAGTTGAGCGCATGCCTCTCTCAATTCGAGTACCGCCAGACTGTCGTGGTCAACCACACGGATGATAGCCTGCTTCCTGCAGACCATCGGGACAGGCGTGACCTCAACCTGGTAATGATCTCCTCGTCACTGGCACGTGTCGATGAGAAGTTCGCATGTGCCAGGTCGACCGAGTTGCTGCTCCCGCCGACATATGCCATGACTACACACATGCTTCCTAGTCCCCCTGGCAGAGCACCCGGCACGGCTATTCTACAAACGACGAACCCGACCATCGCTCCTCGTCCAAAGAATGTGCTCTCGGTGACTCGCCTGGAGCGAGCACTGCTGACACGCACAAGTAAAACTGCAGTCTGTTCACTATGCGCAGACGAAGAAGATGCGGTGGGCCTGGGCCGGTTGCAAGGAACGGCTCGGCGGGAGCTCGGGGACACCGCCGCAGGGCTCTGGGTGGTAGGCTCGTACGCTCATCGCGGTATCCCACTGCTGGAAGGGTGTGTAGTGAGTGCCAGGGAGGTTGTCGAGCGCGGAGTCTTGAGAAGTGAAGGTGCGAGTGTACATGGCTCACCATGGTAGCGATCGCTACCCTTCCTCGTTCATGATTCATTTCATCTCGGGATTGGGTCTAGATGTAATCTACCACCTAATTGGATACTTACAAAACATAGAGCATCACATCCGGAGCTTTCGTTCCATGTCCGCATGGATATCCATGGGTGGGTTGGCTTCATGATCTGAAAAACTCCATGAATGGGCCATCGGGGAGATACCGATTGAGGAAAAAAACCTACGAAAGAAGTCGGTGACATCGAGGGTCTCATCGCGTCCCTCGAGGATATCAAGATGAATGTTGGATTGAGGCATAGCTGGCATATGAGGGTTCTGTACCACAAAAAGTCCGAGATGCATCAGTTATCGCAAGAGGAAGAGTTTCAACGACCGACATAGGACACGATCTTGCGCTCCATGAGCTGGCGCATCGGTGCGTGCAAGCCATAGATGTTACGATGCATGGTCAGCTTGAGGGTCTGCTGCGTTTCCTCCCACTGCAGTGGCACGGCCCCTGTTCAGCGAAGTTATGGTACACGGTAGAAATAAACGTACGTTCTCTAGTCGCGCCTGCAGAGTATTCGTTGTCTTTATTTCATCCGCGAGACTGCGTGGACCATACTTGAGGGTGTCGTGAAGGCCTAGAGAATTGGCCGTGTCAGAGACAGAGACCTTTACGGGTGCCTTGGCAGGGATGAGACGAAGTGAAGGTTCCTGATAGATTTCATTAGCAGGATGCAACGAGAGCAGTATGAGTAAGTTACGGACCATGGGAGAGTGAAAAAGAGAGGGAGGATATATGGACGCGCGTTCACACGTTGTGGGATGCCGAATGCAGTGAGTGGCTCATTCAATTGAATTAGACAACGGTAACGGTACGTTCACCTCATCTTAGCTTGAGCCATGACAGCCAGGCCAACTCCGACTAATCGTTCGTCCAGCGTGTCCATCCCGAGACCTCCACTACCTTCTCTCGAGGATCTGATGTCTGCAGTATCACCAACGAACACTCGCATCATATCTCCCCCCACGTCATCCATCCATCGCCAGCAATCTGCCTCTTTTCCCTCTGGTTCTGGCTCTGGCTCTGGGCCGTCTCGTTCACCCGTATTTCCTCGCATCATTCGTGCCAACAATGCTTCTGGCAGCCCTCCGGCGCAGTCCACCACTACCTCTTCTCGGGCTGATGTCGCGTGCACCCCTCCTCTTTCGAATTCTCCTACACGCACTCGACGTCCCAGCGCGGGGCCCTTGAATCTCCACCCACCCTCTCTGCACCGCCCAGGGTCTCACTCTCACTCCACTCTCACTTCTCCCCACTTGGCCCTTCATCAGAGTCCTCCTCCCTTCCCACGGCCTACATATCTTGAGCTTTCGTCCCTTCGCCATCTCCTTCAGACGGAGCTCCCTCCTAATCTTCCTCCCTCACGCTACACACAGTCCACCATTTACCCCTTTGTTCCCCGTCCCCAACACACTTCAGTCACTCCTGCTCTCATCGACGATAGTGACGCGGAGAGTACTACCGCTAGTCCACCACCCGGGCTTCCTCCTTCACCCCCCCCAGCTTCTGCCACCGCAAAGTCCCTGAGTGAAACCGTCACTCTGGTCAGCAGCAGCCCCGTATTTAGACTTCCCACTCGCTGGAGCGAACAAGATCGTCATCCGTACTTGAGCGTGTCTCCGGACGGCAGGGAACTCACCTACCACGGTTGGTATTTTTCATTCCTTGTTAATAAATCCGGTTCTCATCTTGTCCTATCAGGGGGAAACTTTCAGAGTACGACGTCAACACCTTCGTTATTGCATTCCCTTGACACTCTCTAGATGGTGGTTCCACCGATAATGCTGGTATGGCCCGCACTAATCACCCCATACCTCCCGCGTGTGGCATCTATTACTACGAAATAGAAATTTTGAGCAAGGCGCAGAAAGCGTGAGCCCTTCTCCTTTGTGTTCTATATCATCCTCACGTCAATATTTCTCTCAGTCACATAAGCCTCGGGTACAAAAGTTTCTCAACTCTGCAATACTCTGAATGAATGACCCCTCTCTTTCTTCAGGTTCACTGCTGGAGATACCCGCCTCAATAAGCTTCCTGGCTGGGAGAAAAACTCATGGGGCTACCATGGCGACGACGGCTACTCCTTCTCCGCCGAAAAGGCAGGGAATACCTATGGGCCCACCTTCGGCGGTATCTATGCGTTATGCCCTTCCCCTGGTAGATGTTAGTTCTGACACATTTCAAGGTGGGGATACCATCGGTGCTGGCATTGACTTTAGCCAAAACCGTGCCTTCTTTACCAAGAACAGCCTCCTCATTGGTATGGGGACTTAGTTTGCCACCCAGCCCATTATTGATGTATCTGATCACAGGGATGGTCTTCGACCACGTCGCCTGCGATGTCCAGGTCTTTCCATCCGTCGGCTTGCGGCACTCCAACGAACATATTCGGGTCAATTTCGGGCACACCCCATTCAAATATGATATCGGTGATCACATGCAACAGCGACGCGACACTGTGTGGACAACAATCCAAAGCAAGCCCCTTGACTGGCGCATCCTCGATCCCGGGCGGGATGGTACTGCTACTCAGTCCTCGCGGACAGATGCAGATGGTGCGCGACACACCACCCTGGACGATGATGGGCACGATGAGGCGGCGCGTCTTGTGCTCAACTACCTTATTCATCACGGATATGCCAAGACAGCCGAGGCGCTGCAAACTCAGCTAGCTTGCGCTCCCATTCGTGCCGCCTCTCCTGCGCTCCCCGTGCCGCCACCTGCATCGGTGTCGGCTCCTGCGTATGACGTTGACTCACCAATGCAGCCTGTGGACCATGAAAGTGAGAGCGGGGTGTCGAGTAATACGTTCGAACAACGCCTCGCAATTGTGCGCGCTGTCCGACGAGGCGATATCGAGGGTGCACTTAACTACCTCAGGGAGCGCTTCCCAGATGTGCTTGCTCGCGATGGGGGTATAATGCGGCTCAAGCTACGTTGCCGCCAGTTCGTTGAGCTCGTCAACGCTGCAGCTGAAGCGAAGCGCGCTTTCTCCTCTGCGACTTCCTCCCTGCACAACGGGGCGGAGGACGTGGATGCCATGGATATGGACGACGACGCGCCCGCACAGGCAGCGCTGAAGGCAGCGTTGGCTTACGGTCGTGCGTTGCGGACAGAGTACAAGAACCAGGCAGCTGAGCGTCCGGATGTCCATGCGCTGCTGGAGCGCACGTGGAGCGTCATCGCCTACCATTTCCCGGTCGAGGCTGGAGGAGAAGTTAGCCGATTGGCAGGACAGGATGCTCGAGATATCCTTGCTGGAGAAGTCAACCAAGCTATCTTGGGTGCGTGATCGTGTTTCCGGTCGTTAATCTCGGCTCACAGTATCTTTTTTTTTCTACTTCATATGCAGAATCGCAAGGATTTCCAAGACAACCGGCGCTCGAGCGTATATATCGCCAGACTGGCGCGAGCCTAGTCCAGCTCGGCTTCCTCGGTGTCGGCGCTGCAGTCTTTGCGGATCTGCGACATGAGCTACTGGATTAGTATTATTTTACTAGGTCGCTCGCGTGACACCAGAGCCCGCACTGTCGTATGGTAATCCTTCCTTCCGCTCGTGTCTCATGTGTACTTTTATTCTGAGCGTATGTGCTTGCTTGCATACATTGCTGATGGTATGGCCTTGGTGCCGTTATTAAAATCACTTTCTGTCCCTCTTGTGAGAGGGACTGGTATTGTAAGATAAATATCTGGCTAGGTTGCAGGCAATGAGTTGGTCTCGAAATCTTCATTGGACGATGCCCGCGTCGACGAGCTCGTAGCTTAATTATTGTAAAAGAATTGATTCTTGCTGTTGCCTCAGTGTTGGTCATAAGCAAGGGATGACGACATCACATCCGTTTTCTCGCTAGCTCAGGAAGCTAATTACATCTGTGTTTCAGGTTCTTCTGCATTCCAGCACGGTGAAGCTCAGAAAGGGTGCAGACGGAACAATCTATCGTCAAGTTAGAGCAGCATCTCTGCTGTGAGTATATGTGTACATGAGCGTATGCATTGAGAATGGTGAGCTGAAAGACGATGGTGGTGTGTAGGGTGATAGTAAAAGATACAATCTTCGGGGCCGTGCTATGTCGTTACGGTGAACGACTCACCACATCCACAAGCATCCGTAACATTAGGGTTCTTGAATACGAACTTTGAACTGTAAAGTATCGTTGGGGTTGGGCGATCAATTAGCTTGCCGGAACTACGGTAGAACATACCTAAGTGCATCCTCGTGCCAGTCCATCTCGCTTCCGATGATAGAAAAGAGTGCTTTGCTATCTATGATGACTTTGACACCATCCTGCTCTACCACTTCGTCGAACTTTGCCGGACTGTCTACGTATTCGAGATGATAGGATAAGCCAGCACAACCCTTGTTGCGGACTCCTATGCGGACGAGCTGCGGCGTTGGACTGCTTATCAGGATTTGCAGACGCTCCACAGCCAAGGGAGTCTACACATAGACGGGCAACAACAAAGAAAAAGAAAAAGTCAGCGACGGGAAGGGGCAGACTGCGTTGAGGTGGGTGTACATACGAGAGTGAGGGCCGCCTTTTGCGCACGAATTGTAGGTTTCGGGCGGGTCATCTTGGGTGCTGGAGGAGGACGAGCCGCAGTTTGCGGGGACGCGGCATCTGGACTTAATGGAGCGTTTGAAGTGGGTACGACGATGGGAGGAGAGTCGTGCAGTGGTGGTTGCGGATTAGAGATGGTTTGCGTCGGGGGAGAGCTGCGAGAAGACCAGGCGGACATCATAGCGCGGCGACGACATGGATAGATAGCAGCTCTGGGTATCCAGTGAGTGGCGTGGATGCGTACAACGGATGAGGCCATCGTGGTCATGGTCGTGAGTCGTGGGTCCACAACATCCGAGCGCCGAGCGGGGCCAATCCAATCGCGTTGGTTACGTTACATGAAGTCACGTGTTTCATTGCCGATTCGGGCGCGAAGGTCCGGAACGGAACGACCCGAGAAGCCCAGGGGCGAAGGGGCGATGAAGAACGAACTGCCTATCCTTCTCTGGGGGCACTCATCAATTCCCATGCAATAGCTCGTCCACAAACAACTCCTCAATGGTAACTTTTACTATCTCTCCGCATTCCTCCCTGCCTGATATTTCAATAGGTATTTATTAATAGCCAGAAATTCGCCTGGTGTGTCTACAGCGCTCGCCGTTCCTTGCATCATGGCTAATGACCGCTATCTTTTGTGTGTTCAGCGAGTCTTGCATCAAGGGTCATCGCTCTTCATCTTGCACTCATACAGAGAGACCCTTGTATGAAATCAAGAAGAAAGGGCGACCTGTTTCTCAGTGCGAACGTTGTCGCCAGCTGCGTAACACGAAGAGGATGCACTCGAAGTGCACCTGCTCAGAGGGATCCGCTCACAAGACGCGGGAAGCAACCGATAAAGTCTTTGGAACGAAACGTCTGTCTTTCCCCGGCCTCTATCATGGCTACCACTCATGGGCCGCCCTCTTTCAGAGAAGCGTTATATTCCTATCGTCCCAGCGCTACCTAATGGTCTCAAGGATGTCTTCACCTCTTCAAGTACGACCCCAATTGCCCCCGCTCACCCACGCCAGAAAAGTATGTTCCATCGCTCGTTATCCTTTATGCCTGGCACTAGCATATCTCTCATCTGTTGGCCGTCTTTCCCGCAGTTTCCTCCTTGCTAAACCCTTGCCAATGCGATGATGGATGGAATTGCGGGTGCAGAACATCTACTGCGGAAGAAGTGCCATGCGCTAATAGCGAATCAGCCTCTAAGACACAAGCACCTTCTCCCAACGGCAATAATAGCGCTTCTACTCAAATGTCTTCGGATGGTCTGAAACACTTGCACGTGCAGCTGAAGCCGTTCTCTCCTCGTCTTCCCCAACCACTCTTACAACTCACCTGAGCCAAATTGCCTCACTCTCAAGAGCCAATGAGCATACCTGCTGTGGTCCATCTTGGAGTCATTCTGAAACAGTTACAGCTTCCCCTACGTCGAGCCCTCCGCCTGTACTCGATCTCCCTCCCCTACAAATCCCGGAGGTTCCCGGTCCTACCCCCGTGGTGCCACCCTTCAGTACCTTTACCACGCTTGCCGGTTCCGGCTGCACTTGCGGGTTGACTTGCCAGTGCCCCGGCTGCGCTAGCCACCGTCCCCGTCCTGGTGCCGACCCAGGAAATGCCCAAGATTGTATGAATTGCGTTGATCACACCCAACATGCGATCGATCGAAGCAGGAGCTGGGGGTGCCACATGAAATCTCCTGTGCTGGAAAAATTCTTCGCAGATGCAAAGCGAGTGCCTCCGCCCCCCACCGTGGGAGGCAGGCCCGTGGAACTTCCAAAGCTATGCTGCGGAGGTTCGTGTAACTGTGGAGGTGCTTGTGGTTGCGGTGGTGACTGCAACGGTTGCTGTCAGGACACTGAGGAGAATGAAACCCATGAGGACCCACGAAGCGATTCGATCTCGACCACAGTAGAATCTCCCACGAGGCCATGTTGTGATACACTAAAATAAGTTTGATTTGTCAGTGCGTGCCCTCCGATGCCATGATATATCAATTCATTGGTCTATCTATTCTTTGGGTTTTCCCTTCGGTCATCATATGAACTTGTATATCTAGTACACGTGGTATTTACTTAAACCCATGCCGTATACACTACGGTTGGACACGATCTCCTGTATCACCCCTTCACGTAAGAGACCTCGGCAGATTCATTGAATGTCACCTTGAGACGATATGTATACACGCCATGCGACTTCCAGGCCGCAACGTGAACCACCGCAAAATGATGTACAAAGAAATATGGTAATATGTTGATAGAGAACAACTAAGACGGATACAGATGCACGGGTGACCAGCAACTAAAGGGAGTGGAATCGAAACGATTTAGATGCACATCACGTTCTACACGCTATAAAACCTTGTCAGTGTGTGATATGATCCATATCAATCGTGGAGCACGAACGTGTCATCTAGAGCGAGTCGGATGAATCAATATCATAAAAAAGGAAGAGGTATATACCTGGAACTTACCGTGATAGACAAAGCGTGTCTTTAAAATGTTTGAGACGCGATAAGTATGGCACTACGCGAGTATACATATGCACATACTCGCCTTCTTCGGATTATCAGGGGCTGTGCGGACGTAGTCATCGTTACCTTCGGGCCTGCCAATCATCAGTAGTGGACGACAAAGCTGGAGGGTAGAAAGGGCTCACAATTCTTTCTTCTGAAAAGATAGATAAAAAGTTTCATAAACAGGCAATGGGCGGTCCTAAATACCAGACTTACCTTGCATGATGCGAGCATGCTCTGAATTGTGATACAGATGGCCATAACGCTCAAGGTGGGGGACCAGTCATCGCCGAGAATGGAAGCACATATCTGGGAAAATTTATACGCGAGGGAATACCGTAATTGATGGGATCACATACGTGGCCATTCGTATAGACATGCTCGAATAGGGCTCACGATGAGTTTGGTGCGGAAGGGATAGCCAAGGATGAACGTACTGGATGTACGGGTGGTTTGACCTTATCGGAAACGACAAACTGGACGGCGGGGGACTTGAACGGATACTCCGGATCGAACCGGATCATGAGGTGAAACACCTCGTTCTACACATTGAGGGAGTCATATCAGACGAAAGGAACGAGAGGAGCTGTGATCGCGCTGTAGACGAGCGTGTGTGAACACACCTTGTACAAGCTTTCGCCAAGAACCTCTATCGAGAAATACCACGTCTTGAGATCTTCGGCCTGGAGCAGCTGGATACCTGTCCGTGGCACAAAAGTGGCGCTCGGGACGTGGTGCGGGGAAAAAAGACGATTAAGGGCGAGACGCACCAGCCGCTCTCTTGGCGGGATCGGCCTGTTCGATCTGGATTTCCTGCAGCTCCTTCTTCAGTCTTCGCGAGTAGACGACGGACATGGGGCGAGAGTGGGTGGATGCTCTGGGCAAGGGTGGAAGGAAAGGGTGTCACGAGGAGGCGCCAGCACGAACGGGACGGTACCGCCAAGCGTGAATTACTGGGCGGCAAGTATTTATGCCCAAGGCCACGAGAGCCGCAACCGCGACCACGCACGCACAAAACAATCCCGATTTTATATATCGATGAAGTTAAGATCAGAGTTCCAGCCCACCCTGACTAGCTCATATCATGCCTAATTGCCACCGAGCTTAACCTCCTTTTGCCCTGCGTTTCCCACTTCCCCAGGCTGGCCAAACACGACCAAATAGTATCCCAAAAGGAAGGATAAGAACGAGAAATCCTTTCAACAACAATATCATTTCCCGTCCCTGCCTTAGAGTCACTTGGATTCCCCCTTCTTTGCTCTAGGGAGTTTCAGGTGCTCGCGGGGACGCAGAGCGACTCTCGCTGTGGTCAACGGTCGACTAGTGTGTTATCGCATTTCTAGTTCGACGCAGACACCAATGAGGCACATCAAGGAATTGGTCCCGTCATTTCTCTACATCTAACTTCTCATGTACAATCTTCTATCGTACATACCAATTTGCTACGATAATATACTAGCTCCGATGAGGTTCGGTCCTCCCTATATCGGTTTTTGTACCTCGGTCCCCGTTACGTGGCTCCCCCCCCCGCTGCTCTCGGTCTTTCGTGACTTGGTCCAGTATCTCCCTTCCGCCATTTTCGATAAGCGCCTTCGCCACCTGGGCCCCGAGTTCCTCCGCCTGCTCCGGGCTGCTCACCTCGCGCCCGATTTCCTTCTCGACGTGGCGTTGCCCATCCACGGCGGTGATGGTCCCGACGAGCCGCAGCTTTGCTGTGCGCACGTCGCCGGTCTCTGGAGAGGGGGCCAGCGCTACGGGCGTCAGCTCGCTATGCACACCCACTGGCACGCTGCACCCGCCCTCGAGGACCCGGAGGCATGCGCGCTCCGCCAGGCAGCGCCACGAGGTCTGCCAGTGCGTGAGCGAGTCGCACAGGCGACGTGCCTCTACATCGTCCGTGCGGATTTCGACGGCCAGCGCACCCTGCCCGACGGCGTGGAACAACGTCGGTGCCACGATGTCAGACGCCACTCGATCGTCGAAGCCGAGGCGTAGTAATCCTGCTTTGGCGAGGATCAACGCGGCATAGGGTCCGTCTGGATCATCCAGTTTGTTGAATCGCGTCTGGCTTTTTACACATAGAAGTATAAGCGTTTCAGTTTCTCGGTCAGTGGTGCAGCGAAGACCGGTAAGACGCACAGGTTTCCTCGCTTTCAGTGCAAACATGTATTATATATATATATTTCTTGGTGAGCGAGAGAGGTATCACAAATGAACATGTTGGAGTGGTAAACGCACCACGTCCTTGAAGACCAGACCTGGATATCGACGCTTCAACTGCGCGACCCTGCGCACGCTGCTCGTCCCGATCACGGCGCCGGCGGGGAGATCATCAAGTGTGTGCACAGTCCTCCCACCGATCGTATACCCCTTCTTCACGACCAAGCTGTCCTCCCCATATTCACGCTCGAGGATCGCGCCGAGCGCGCAGCCCTCGGGCAGCGTGGTAGGGATGTCTTTCAGGCTGTGGACGATCATGTCGACCTCGCCACGCAGGAGCGCCACCTCGAGCTCCTTCGTCCAGAGCGCCTTCCCGCCCATGAGGTAGAGCGCACGCGAGAGGTCCTTATCGCCCTGCGTGGACATGAAGGACGTGCCGAACGCGCGGTCCGGGAACGCGGTCTCCAGCGCGCCGAGGACGATGCGGGTCTGGATCTGTGCGAGCTCGGACGCGCGGGAGGCCAGCACGATGCGGCGGTGCTTTTCTGCTGAGGACATAATCTGCGTGCTGGTGTTCTGCAGTCGGGGTGGTGGCGTATTTGTTGCTCACTCAATCTCCGGCACTCGGCCGAGAAGAAAGGCGTGGGAAATTGGACTTCGCCGTGAAATGTTAACGCTCTTCTCGCTCTGAGGAGCACGGACAGCACAGCCGTGGCGCTCGGGATGCGAAATGTGAATAAATTGAGTGAGGAGAGCTGCACAACAAGGGAAATACAGAATTCGTCTAAACTGAGAAAATAATAGGCAAATCGGGCTATGTGCTCATGTACTGTGCCAGACTGTAAGGAGGAATGGGCATGAGCGCTGCACGTTCCAGGAGCTTAACGTCAGGCTCCTAGACTCGACACTTACCCTGGATCGCGCTTATCTGCCCGTTGCTGCTTTTGATGTAGGCGCTGCTCGAACTTGCTGAATTCGTCCTGCGCAACCCTTTCTTCTTCATCCAGGACCTGTCAAGAGTTTAAGTTTTCTCCAGCAACCATGCACCGCCCCGGTCCACGAGCAAAGGCATGCGCACCTGCTCCGTCCCTTTCACCTCTGGGATATAATGGACTAGCATGCGCTCGATGCCCGTTTTCAGCGTCACGGTGCTCGAGTCGCACCCGCGACAGCTGCCCTTCAACTTGATCAGAACGATCCCGTCCTCCGTGAAACCGCGATATTCGATGTCCCCCCCATCCTCCATGATCGCCGGTCTCACGCGCGTGTCCAGCAGCTCCTTGATCATCGCCACCGTGTCCGAGTCGGTGTCCAAAATGCGCGTGTCCTGCGGGCCCGCGTTCGCCCTGTCCTCCTCGGAGCGGAAGAGCGGCCGCTCGGAGGAGAAGTGCTCCATCAGGATCGAGTACACCTCGGGCTTGACGACCGCCCACGGGTTCTCCCCGTCCTTGGTCACCGTGACAAAGTCGGGCCCGTAAAAGACGGCATTGACGCCCTCGATGCCGAACAGCCGCACCGCGAGCGGCGACGTGAGCGCCGCGCGCATGTCGAGGAACTCGGCGGAGCCCGTGTCCATCACAGGCGTGCCGGGGATGAACTTGAGCGAGTCCTCGTTCGGCGTTGTCTCCGTCTGTATGAACATGGACCGGGCTTGCATCCCGGGTCTCAGCCAAGGTGAAGGGGAAGCGAATGAGATGTGGGGGTTGTGGGCGCACTTAGTGGGGGTGTGATGTGGCTTGCAGGCGCGATGCTCGGCCGGACTCCAGCAGCGGTGGAGAGGGAGTGGCGATGGTGGCTGGCCGTCCGAAGCGATGTTACATGAATGCTGCGCACCGCCAGGCCAGCGAAAGCTGGACGTTTGCAACTTGAGCTGACCGCACGTAAAGTTTTGAGGGGAATGAAAGCGACTGTTGATGGAACCATGTTTTCGTTCACCACGACCGTCAGGCGGATGTCTCAGCAGCGGTTGTAGGCGTGGGTGGCCTCACCCACGCCAGTTCAGGAAAGCGGCTCACACTTAGTCAGCAAGGTGACAGTAGCTCCACTCCAGCTCATAAATGTGAATGAAAGCGACTGATTTCCACCCATCCACCACTCAGCTCATGTGGGATCTACTCACAGTGCCCACTCTTCCCCAGGTTATCTATGTTGCTGTATTCTGTTGTGCGGCATCGCTGCTATTATCAAGGAGAACGCCAAACAAACCTAGCCTTCGGTCGGTGGCGATTCTTGTGCTCGGAGATGTTGGCCGGAGTCCTCGCATGATGTACCACGCGGAAAGCTTTGCAAAACTACACTTTGACACTTTTTTGGTTGGATACGAAGGTACGTCTCCAGTTGCCTTCATGGGGTCTCCCTTCTCGATGGCCAACTTGCCACAGGTTCCAAGCCGGTGCCTTCGCTGCTTTCTCTTCCACACGTCCGCTTTTTGTATCTTTCGCAAGCGCCACCCTTTCTCCGAAAGCTCCCTTTCATAGTGTTTGCGCCCATCAAAATTGCTCAGCAAGTGCTGTCCTTACTGTACACTCTCTTCTGGCGCATCCCTCACCCTCCCGAGTTCATACTCGTCCAGGTACGTTCTCTCGACCTCTCCGCGTATAGTGGTATAGAGCAATGGCGAAGAACCCGCCCAGCATTCCTACCCTGGCTTTGGTATGGCTGGTGGGCACACTACGGGGGAGCAAAATCATCATAGATTGGCATAATCTGGGCTACAGTATTCTTGCGCTCAACCTAGGATCCGGTCATATATTCGTGAAGCTTGCAAAGATGTCATTATGTTTACCATTTGTTATGCAGCATGTTAAACTGAGACTGCCATCAGGTTTGAGGCTCATTTTGGTCGATCCGCGTATGCCCACCTTTTCGTAACACGGGCCATGCACGACTTTCTCGTGAAGGAATGGAAACTGCAGTATGAAGCAAATATCCTTTGATAATAGCTTCGACGTTGAATGGCATTGAAAGGGGCATCAAAGCTGTTCTCCATGACAGACCTCCTGCACACTTCCACCCTGCCAATGCCTTTGAGATCCACGAGGTAATAAGAATGCTGGCCGTGATCACCCTGCCACTCACGTTCCTCTCTTCAGCTCTTCCTTCGTATTTCGCCTTTCCTACCTGTTTCCCGTCTGCCGGCGTACGACTCACCAGCGTCCACACCCCTTACCCAAGTAACCTCCTCCGCGCTGCCAAGTCTGCGGCCCGACCGCCCAGTGGTGCTCGTCAGCAGCACAAGCTGGACGGAGGATGAGGATTTTTCTATACTCCTTGACGCGTTGTTGATATATGAGCACCGTGCCCGGGCTGCACGTGGAAGATTGCCGCGTGTCCTAATGTTTGTTACAGGGAAAGGCCCACTACGTGAGATGTACATGCGCAAAGCTCGCGGTCTGCAGGATGGAGAAGATGGAGACCCTTGGCTATGGGTAACCATCATCAGCACGTGGCTCGAGCCTAGGGACTACCCTCTGCTCCTTGGTATGCTTTCTTGCTACCGCCCCTCATCCAGGTGTTGATACGATGGGCGCAGGGTCAGCAAACTTGGGCATTTCACTTCATTCGAGTTCTTCGGCATTAGACCTACCCATGAAAATTGTGGACATGTTTGGGTGCGGCGTGCCCGTATGTGCACTCCACTTTGCGTGGTAAGCACCACATCCTGTGCAGGACACAGAACGATCGTTTCATGTTCATATTATGAGACAGCCTCGCGGAACTCGTCATTGACGGTAAGAACGGCGTCATATTCCAGAACGCCGCTGGGCTGGCCGATCGTCTTGAGGTATGTTCTACTTCCGGTATATTTCCGCGGGTGTCTGAAAAGGTCGACTTCCCATCTGGGTCGGCTGTGAATAACATGTTATCGATTTGCATGGGTGTAGAGCCTCCTAGAAGGTTTTCCGAACGCGCCAAAGCTCGAAGCTCTGCGGGCTTCGTTTATGCTTGCCGTCGACCCTAGAAGCATGTCGAACGGTAAAGACGAGGAGTGGGTTTGGAACTCGTGGGATGACAACTGGACAAGGGTAGTTCGGCCACTTGTGTTACCGAATGTACGCGTCGCTGGATGACGTCTGTCGGCTGAGCCGAGAACAAGTAATGCGTAAAAGTATGTTCATTCGAAATGACCATCGAAAACGTAACCTGGAAATGCAAAACACCGGATGGAACATGGTGCAAAATGGCAGACTTGTGAGTTCATCCTCGTGAAGGGTGCGAGGCTACAGTAGTAGAACAGTGCTGGGGTGTGCTGGGGTGGAGCTGTATGACGTGTATAGGCGTTGAGCCGCCCCGTTACGGACAGGTTGGTTGGTGGCGAGGTGAAGGGCCGAGACTGAGTCGTTGCGCCAGCGTCAATCGGGACAACAAGGGGAAAGGTGAAATTGATAGTGGCGTCTTGAGCAGGACTCTCGTGTTCCAAGGGGAAAGCGTGTGGTGTTCTCGACTGGTGGCGCCCTAAAGATGGCAGATTTGAACGGCGGAATTTGTATGTCCTTGAGGTGGACATCCTACCTCCACGTGTCTCACACTCCCGCCGTCGTGTGAGCAAGAAAAAAAGAAATGGATCGGTGATCAACGGATAACGTGGCTGAAGCTAGTTGCAAGGATTTAATGATAGCAGGGTGACGTCATTTCAATAGAAGCGAGAGAGGATTCATGTACAGTATCGAGATGTGTGCGCGTTTGTAAATCGGGATGTAAGTTTCCGCCCATCAGGCGCGCAACCTGTTCGCGAAATTCCCTGGCCCAAAAGCGCCAGGCACATTGACCGGATTTGAGCGTATAAGTATATAGAAGGCTGCACGTGGCAGAAGAAGCAGCAAAGGGATGAACGTGAGGGTCGAGGCCCAGAGGGACGAAGGAGATAACCGGACGGCACCACAGGCGCTCGATAAGATTGGGTAGTGTGTAATTGGTCATGGTTTAAGTTTCCATCAGAACGACTGAGCGTGTGGCTACCAAAACTGAAAGTGGAAGAAGATGATTCGTGTGTCAGATGCACTGGACGTGCGCACGATCTGTGTGGTGACTGTAGGCTTTGAGATTGGAAATATACGTCTTTGGGTGAGGTGGAGCGTCGGAGGGACAGAGGATTTAGGGAAAACGAGGGGAGAGTGGGATATGAGGGCCGGGGTCTAGGCCATTTCCATGGAAGGGGGGGATTGGGTGGAGCCAAGAAGCACGTGGGATGGCAAGCGGGTGGAAGGGGAAGAGAATGATTGGCGGTTGGGTGGACAGGTTCGAGACTTTTGCCAAAGAAGGGAGTCAGTTTAGTTAGGAGCCGAGGATGTCGGGTGTTTTGGAGTTGGAGCAAGCGGGGAGCGGAGAAGAGCGAGTGGAGAGGGCATACGTATGATGAAACTGTGGCGGGGCTGGGCGAGCTGAGCCCAAGACGATTCGATTGAGGGCGCCGCGGGCTCGAAGGCATGGCTTTGGCATTTGGACGGGACGGGTGATGGAAAAAAAAAGAAAAAAATAGGGCCAGTGACGTCATGGCAAGGATGATATGATGGGTCGCAGGTCAGGGTCAGGCCTGCCTAGAACCACTGGCGCGGGGGCGGGCGAGGCGAGCAGACAAGCCAAAGCAAAGGTCGCAAGGGCCCAAGGGAAGGGAAAAATGGCTATCATCACCGTCTCCTCGTCCCTCATTCGCCGTCCTCACTTCCCCTCCCCACCATCATCCATCCATCATGGATTTCTTCTCCCTCCCCCATCAGAAGCATCCCACCGTCACCGAAGACGAGGATGTTGTCACCGACTTGTTCGCAAAGGCCATTGACGACAGATTCAACACCGCCGCGCTCCTCCCATCCTCCTCGTCTGCCACCAACAATAACAGAATCACTCCCCTCTCCCTTTCCCTCTCCTCCGTTCCCCGCAACAGTCTCCCTTCCCCGCACTTCTCTTCCCGCTCCCATTCTCATCACTTACCCGCTTCTTCTCCCTACGCCGCCCTCTTCACCCCCCTCAGTCCCGCCAACTTACTACCAATCCTCTCAGACCCACATACGCTCGTCCTTGACATCCGTCCTCTCCCCGCCTACCTCGCTTCCCGCATCCCCCATGCCGTCCCCCTCTCCGTCCCGTCCACCCTCCTTAAGCGTCCCTTGTTCTCCACTTCGAAACTAGCAGAGATGCTGCCAAACAGGTCCGCTCGTCGCAAGTTTTCTCAGTGGCGTCTCGCAAAACGCATTCTTGTTTACGACGCTGACTCGGCTATCCTTCCCGAGGGTAGTAACGTCCTTGGCCTTCTCCGCAAGTTCCGCGCCGAGGCCGGTCTCTCCGCTGATCCACAGCCAAGTGGGGCACCTCCTTCGCCGGGTGAGTTGCAGCTCGGTTGGCTCAAAGGCGGTTTCCAGGCCGTCTTTCGTGAACACCAGTCTCTCCTCGAGTTCAATCCCGCCTCAGATGATGACGATGACGAAGATACTCCATCTCCCCCCTCATTTGCAGACCCCGATTACCACCGCAACTCTGAGCCATTAGACCCGACTTACATGTCATCGCGTCAAATGACTTTGTCAATACCCACCGCAATTCGACCTACACTTCTCCGCACAAAACACTTACCTATGAGCGCATTCACCGCCAGTTCAACGACGTCACAGCGTTCTGGCTCGGTCCGTCACAAGCCCTACCTCGGGCAGCAGCCAGGCACACGGGATTTCATAACCGTGGATCCTACTGCTGGAGGCCCTGCCTCCACTCGTGCTGAATCATCTGTCTCGTTATCCGGATCCGTCGCAGTCCCTCAATCCACATCCAATCCTGGTCCCAACGTGGCATTTAATCCATTTTACGACACCATCCGACAAAATACTGAGCTATCGCACGGCATCACCGAGCGCATACCGCTCAGAATCAGCCGGATTGCGAAGGACCGGATCAACGACCTCCCGTTTACGTGGCTGAGGGAGCTCGGTGGGTGGGCGGGCGTAGATGATGAGGGAACAGATGGTGAAGATAACTTCGAGGGAGAAAGTGGAAGCGGCAGCGGAAGTGGCATCAGTGGAGATGATCACAGCGGGATGAGCAGCGACAGCGGAGAAGAAGATAGCGGGAGTGCCAGGGGCCGGCGATCGGACACGATCGGCTGACGTACCTCCCCACAGTGGCCCATACAATTTCCCCCACGAATCACGCAGTGACGACTCCCGAAGACGCACAGGCAGAAGGTTCCGAAGCGCTCGCCATGCAATTCTATCGCATTGAACTCGGAGAACAGAGGCGCCTCATGGGTGTGATGGAGCATCATTCGAAGGAAAGCGGGCGCATCATGGAAGCGGGCGAGACGAAAGGCCACAAGTCAAAGTCGAAGAAGAGGAGTAAGCAGCGCAGCAAGGTCACGGGGCGGTCTTCACGAGGCAAGCACGGATCTCGAGATTTTCCGTACAGCATCACAGCGGGCGTGGAAAAGGGTGCAAAGAATAGGTACGTGCAGCATCCGATAACTCGACTAATGTGATCCTCCAAAAGTATTGACTCTTTGGCGCTCGCGTTTCACAGGTATCGTAACATTTGGCCCTTTGAGCACGCACGTGTTCGCCTCCAGAAGCAGAAACTCGGCCGTGGCAAGCCACCGACTCCTCCTTCAAACTCAACTTCTGGACCTCTCCATCCCATCACTCTCCCTCAACCGACCGATTTCCTCCCACCAGTCCTGTCCCTCCCGAGCACGCGTTCTATCCAACTTCCACTGAATACCCCGGCCGCGTCGTCCTCCGCTGATGACTACGTCAATGCGTCTTACGTTCAACCTATTGGTACCAAGAGGCGGTATATAGCGACCCAAGGCCCTCTGCCGGAGACTTTCAACGACTTTTGGTTGTGCGTTGCCAATTCTCCTTGCTCTTCTCGCTCGGTGCCTGAATTCGTGTTGTTTTGAAATAGGCTAGTATGGGAACAGAACGTGCACGTCATCGTCATGCTCACTCGCGAAGTCGAGGGATCAACAGTCAAGTGTGGCAACTACTGGTCTGGCGAAAAGTTTGGGCCCCTCCGCGTCAAAATGCTCGAGGTCACAGGCGCGCTCGAAGAGTATGAGAAGTCGGATAGTAGGGCGCCCGGTGACCCTTTCTTCCCTCCCATGTCGAAAGCTCCGACGACACCCTCTGAGACGGGTCCTGGCCCTGTCAAGGGTGACGGCAGTTTCCCCCAGTCGACTATCAAGCGTGTACTCGAGCTCTCTCACACCGGCTTCTCACACCTGCCTCCGCGTCGCGTCGTGCAGTTCCAGTACCTTGATTGGCCCGACCTTAACGTTCCGAACGACACGCGCAGCATACTCGAACTCATTCGAGAGGTTGAGCGCGAGGTCGAGCTTGGCGAGGAAAACCGTGGATCGTGGGAAGGCCCCCGTCAACCTGATGACTGGCGTGGCGGCGCTATGATTGGCACAGTTCGCCCACGTCGCTCCACTCTTCGCAATAGCCGTGAAGTAAGTCCGAGTGGAAGTGGAAGCCGTAGCAGTGGCAGCGGCAGTGGTGCCAGCAGTCCAAGCCTCGATGCAATTGACTCGGATACGGGCATCATGAAGCGTGCTCTGGGAGAACGTCCCGTTCTCCTTCATTGCTCTGCCGGTGTCGGGCGCACCGGTGGTTTCATCGCCATCGACGCCGTTCTGGATGGTGTGCGCCGTGAGATGAGGAAGCGACGCGAGGGACGACTCACAGGAGCTACGCGGGGCGATGACCAAATTTCCAGAAGTCGTAGCGGAAGGGACACCGCTGAACGCAATGGGCGCACGAGTGGCAGCAGCACAAGTGAGAAGGACCGCACGTCCTCGGGCGACGAGGTGGCCGCGATGGACGTTGATGAGCCCTCTGCCGGTGGACGTGCACCACCAGTCCCTGGTCTAGTCATGAAGTTACCGGCCGAAGACCACAAGGCGGTGGTACATGTTCCTGTTGTTGGTATGATCCCTCCTTCATCAACCCGTCCACTAGGGAAGGAGGGTGCTCTCTCGTACGCTGCGTCGATGGATGTCGATGCAACAAGCCTGGCCGCATTATCTCCGTGGGCTGCCGCCAGCGCTCGAGACAAGCTTCAAGCTTGGATTCCCAATCAACCAGGGCCTCCTTCTTCCCCTTCCTCGTGCTCTGCCCATGAATCTAGACCCCCCGCTTCTTCCAGCGAGTCGGTCAGATCGACCGTCCCTCAAGCTTTGTCCCGCTCGCTATCTCCGTCTGGCGATTCCGCCCTCTCTGACATCTCAGCGTTGAGCCTCCCACTTTCTGTAAACAGCACGCGCAGCCTCTCTCATTCCAGCCCCGAAGCGAACTCTATATCGCCGCGACAACGCACATTCAACAGCCTTGCCACCGCTGTGGGCGCACAGCTGCCCATTCGGATGTCCTCTGTTCCTACCGCAGCGCCACTGAACATTGCACCGAGCTCGGCATCTTCTGCATCAGCCGCGGTGCATCCCAGCGGCATGTTCCAGCTACAGAAATTGCACAGCCTGTCCCAAAGCGCGTTTCTGGTTCCTCCGTCCCTCCCGACACCGAAATTGGGTCCGACTCTTCTCGGGGACGTTCTACGGGTGCTTCGTCACTTCTTTCATCTGGCACGAAGAGTGGCTCCTTCCAGACCTTGCCAACGGATCCTTCTCTCATGGATCTGTCATCCGTAATCAAGACCGACTCGGAGAGTCTGCGGTTTCCCTTGAGTGGGGTTTCGGCAAGAAAGTCGGAATCAAAGAGTAGCGAATCGCCACCGGCTAACGAGGACTCACCTCCTGCCAATGGCTCAGATCCGTACTATTCTCAGTCTCAGTCCCAGTCTGAGCACTCCCCACCTGCATTCGACTACACTCTACCGCGGCAATTGCACGACGACCGGCACAGTCCTGTATTGCTGTCAACAATCGATGAGCCGATCCACCGTGTTATCGAGGACATGCGCGAACAGCGCATGAGCTTATGCCAGAGCTTGCGCCAATACGTTTTCGTCCATCGTGCCGTAATCGAGGGCGTGTTGACGTTGGTCGATGAGGAACGCGCGCTTTACGGCACAACATGGAAGGACAGCGACCTGGAGGAGCTCTCAACCTTCGTCGCTGTCCGATTCCCCATCACCCCGACAAAACAAGTCACCACGAGCGAAAGTGGGAGCGTTCAAAATGCTGGCAATGCAGCTATGAGTGTTGGGAGTGCCGCCGACACTGGTGGGAGTGGACCAACCGGTAGCGTTGCGAGCGTGAGTGGCAACAGTGGCAGCGAGGGGTGCAAGTTTGGTATGGAAGTATCACCCATCAAGGGCAAGCGCCGCGCATCCCCGACGGAGCTACCCAAGGAAGACAAGAGGGGCGACACCCGAATGTCAAAGCGGCCTAGCATGAAGCGGTCTCTACGCAGCAGCGACGGATACTCACCAGACGGCGACTGTGCCATGGGGACGCGGCGCGTGGAGGATGTGGCTTTAACGCCACTGGCCACGCGCTGAGTATCCACGCTCTCTCACTCGTTGCGGACGGACATTAGTTGTATGCGTAGCGGTGACTTATCCTGTTGGTAGCCTGCTTTCCTCATGCATTGTATCACTTTGAACATTACTTTCTTCTAGCCTAGTTTCGAAACCTTGCATGTTCTGCTCTCATCTCAAGATCGATCCCAATATACCGATTACAGCATCTACGTCACTACTATACAATCTCTGGCTATGCATATGCCCTCTGTATTGTTATCATAGTGATCCCCGCACATCTATAATACTATATATATATTTCTTAACCATGATGAACTATTTTTATGGCTCCCCACCACAATATTAGACTTTTTCTCATTCAACTCCCGCTCGTCACGCTTGTGTTGAAAGTTAACGTCTCCACGCGACCCTTGCCCTTCGCCGTTCTATTGAGCAGGTCGGAGATTACTCGGAACTGCCCTGGATCAATTAACATCGTCTATGGAAGAAATGAGTTGTGGTTCAAGAGGAGTGGTGGGGTTTACCTACCCCTGACCACTCTTCGCCTGATTCTTCGTGCTCGAGCTTGTCCACGCCATCGAGCAGTCTCTCACGTAGATCATCGATATCAGCCGCAGGGACGACGACACGAATCCGCATTTTGGCACGCTCGATGGGAAGGCTAGAGTCCGACTGGAGCATCTTGATGCACTCGGACACCTAGAAGTTGGAAAGTCCGCGTGAGTAAGTATATACATACATGGCAGTGCAGAGACGGCCCCACCTGGCTTTTCGCGTTTTTGTTCGCGCGTACAGAGTAGCCCGCTTCCGCCATCGCCTTCTCGATGATGCTGACCGAGTAAGGCGTCTTCGTGGCCGGGTCTACACACTTCTCGGCGACGAGAGTGGCGATTTCGCGTCGGAGGGCCGCGATGTCGTGTTCGCGCTCCTTTTCGCCGACCTGAACCTCGCCTTTGTTGAGGATCTGCAAGCGAGAGAAAAAAAAAAGGTTTGAATGCGTGTGCGAAAGTGTTTTTTTGTTTTCTCGAGACGACAACGACGACGACTGACCTCTCGGGCAATCGCGTTTCGATCATCCGTGCCGAACGATTTCTTGAGGTCATTTGACTTGGCCACTTCCCCCTTTGAGACGTTCGTGAAGACGTTGGAGATTTGAAGGACTTCGTCTAGATCGTTTTCCCTGTAAAAAAAAAAAATTTTGACGAGATGGACGCCAGTTTATTTTTCTTGGTGGGGATCGGGGATTATACTTTTGGGACACGTACACTCCATTTCGCCACTCCTGGACTTTGTTTTTATAACAGGGGATCTGGGATTTATGGGTTTGTTTCGTTTGGCTTGCTTTGTGGAGCGAAGCGGACGTGGACAACTCACCCACCTCGTATCTCTTTCCGCCTTTCTTCAGACGCACTATAGATACATTGGTCAATCTAGCAAGAGAGGATCAGATCAATATGGGACATATGCGCGATAGTTACACACTTGATCTGGTTCGAGGGCTGGTTAATAGGCATGACGATGGCGGCTGCGGCAGAGCACTGAAAAGCGAGTCGCGCTTATCTCATCGGGATTGTCACGGATCGGATCGCAGCTCGCGGGGGGGGACTTCACTGCCACGCTCACTCCAACTCGACTCGACCTTTCCCTCTGCCTGAACTCCTGAATCATGAAGGGAATAACCAAAGCTATCATGCGGTATTTCCACTGCCTTGTTTTCAACTCTCGGTCGATGCTAACACGCGGGCGCGTTCAATAGGACGCCGCACATGGTGACTTCAAAGGTCGGCATGTCCAAGAGTAAGCACTGCGCTCCTGACCACATCGCGCTTGATATATCCCAACATAGACGGCTGACGATTCCCTCCCATCCTCCCAGAGTCCAATGATCCAGAGTTCGATGACTATCAACGTAACTTTGGGGTCCTCGAGACCGCCACGGAAAAGTTCCTAAAGGACACCAAGGCATTTACCGACGCCGTGAACAGCATGTGTCGCGTCGCCTCCTCTTTGCGGACTACGTCCTTACACTCTCCTTGCCAGCGCTATTCACATCCGGGGGCAGCCTCGCCCAGCATTTCTCCATCCTCTTCCATCCCATCGCCTCTGAATATGACCTCCTCGGGAGATTCCCTCAAGCCGCACATACGATCAAGAACGTCGATGCATATCACACCGCGTTGGAGGAGCTGCGTACTGCCGTCAGCCCTGAACTCGAGCTGATCGAGAGCCGCGTGGTGGGGCCCGTGAGGGAGCTCCAGGGCATTATGAAGACTATTAGGAAGATGATCACGAAGCGAGACCATAAAGTAAGCATCCTATGAGGATGGTGTCCACATCTCCTCCTGACTCTGACGTTGCTACCTATAGTTGGTAGACTACGACCGCTTCAACAACTCGTTGACAAAGTTGAGGGATAAGAAAGAAAAGTCTCTCAGCGACGAGAAACACCTTTACAAAGTGATTTCTTTATTGTTAATCTCGACTGGCCGTCGTTTGTGACCTCTGCTATAGTTAGAGCAAGACTTTGAAATTGCTTCAACCGACTTTGAAAATATCAACGCCGCCATGAAGCAAGACTTGCCTCGTTTTATGACACTCGCAACACGTTTCATCGATCCTCTCTTTCATTCATTTTACTACATGCAGTATGTGCCATCTCTTCTCTTCACACGCTACGTTCACAACTCGATGACGTCTTGAAATGCAGGCTTAATATCTTTTACATGATTCTTGACAAGATCAGCCAATTCTCGGAAGGCAAGTACACTCTTGACGTGTCCGCTGCCCAGATTGCTGCAGAATACGAGGAGAAACGCGGCGAAGCGGCGGCTGTCGTTGAGGCGCTCAGTATAACCCAGCGTTTCATATCCACGTGTAAGCGGGTCCCATCCCCCCCTTTCCAACCGCCGCCGCGTCTAATCCTCCCCCTATCTATCTCAGCCAAACTTGTCGCTCAGCAGCGATCGCTATCTGGTACACCAGCGTCCGTCACCCGCTCGCCGTCGATGGCATCAACGGCTACCGCCGTTTCGCGAACTCCCTCGAGTGCCACTTTCAAGAAGTCACCCCCTCCCCCGCCCGCCCCTTTCGGCTCCGGGAAGAGCTTCCGATCCCCCTCTCCCACAGCGTCCATCGCACCACCGCCCCCATACTCATACTCCCACTCCCCCTCGGCCCCGGCTTTCGGCGTCGCGTCGTCGGCTGCGGCAGCAGCAGCGGTGAAGCGTGCCCCGCCACCGCCACCGCCTCTCAAGCCCAAGCCCGCGCCTGTGGTGAACTACGTCGTTGCGTTGTATGACTTTACGGCTCAGGCCGAGGGTGACCTCGACTTCAAGGTTGGCGATCGCATCGAGGTCATCGAGCGCACGGAGAGCTCCGAGGACTGGTGGACCGGTCGTCTAGACGGCCGAACAGGCGTGTTTCCTGGTATGTGGTCATTCATTTATTCTGCCCTGCTTCCGTCGTCGTTGTTGGAAGTGGCATGTGTGTCTGATCACAAATGCACCGCGTCATAGGTAACTACGTTCAGGAAGCGTGATTGTAGAGATCGTAGAGGTAAAAGTACCGACTGCAGCGAGACATTCTGTTCTGTTTTTTTAGTCAGGGTCACCGCTATATCTCATTTATGCTTAGGTGTACTGTACCACTACGTGTAGGAATCCGAACTCGAACGAATATGACCGATTCTATACAGCGATAAACAATTACAAGAAAAAAAAGTGACTCTACTACAAGTAGTTCAGCAAACCGCGTGCATAAAGGTGGAAAGGTGGAGGAAAATGACCAGTCCTACGTAACCCGAAACAGTAAAATGTCGAGGAAATAAGGTGGAATGAGATTACGATACCTGACAGGGCAAAGAAGGGACAGAAGCGAGGTGCATATTGTGGTCAGTCGTCGTCGCTGGGCGTGAGGTATTCATCATCGCTGACGATCTGCTTCCGACCGCTCTTAGACTTTGGCGGTGGCCGGCCCTCCTCACGATCCTCTTCCATCGGCGTCAACGCCTCATCCAGACCGCTTCCGCCCGCGACGGACACGGACAACGAAATGTCTGCGCCTGGGAGGCCCGAGTTGGACACGTGCCGCGCGTACGCGGCATCAAACACCTTCTCCATCTCGACCGCGTCGACATAAACCCAGGAGCCTTCTTGGTTGTACGTCCGCGCGTTGGTGAACATCAGCCGCACGTCATCGCAGAAGGCCGTCACGGTCTTGTACAAGTGCGTGTTGATGCGCTTGCGTATGTGCGAGAGGGCGATAGGCGATGGGATGATGCGGTAGTAGTCTGGGTATTCGCGCCTGTCGGGCAGCTCGCGGAAGAGATCGCACCGTTTGCGGCCGCTTTCGTCGGTGCAGTTCATGATCGCCTTGTAACACTCATTAAATGCTTTTTTCATGCGTTCTTTGATGGCTGTTGCCAATTCCACGGTCTTGACTTTCCGTCGTTTCTTCACATAGTCAGGAAATCAGTTCCTAATCAAAGACATCCCGACATACCATATCGCGATCATCTTCGTCATCATCCATCACGGAAGGGGTGACAGACATTGACTTGCTATTCATGCCACGCTTTCGCTTGCCGTTCGCAAGTTCGAAGTCACCCTCATTCGCTTTGGCTTTACCCTTGCGACCACGACCACGACCACCTTCAGACATAGGTGTACCACTGCCAGATTCTAGTTTGGCTGCCCTCCGTGCCTGCTTGAGCCGCGCCTGCTCAGAGAGCTGCTGGATATCTTCGCCTTCTTCCAATGCCTGATAAGGTTAAACTAGGTAAGAGGTAATTGGAAGTATACCAATGGAGTACATACCATAGCCCACTGGTCGTCGCTGAGACCGTCATTATAGTTAATGACTGCACGACGACGATGACCGCGACCTTCAGCTTCTTCGATATCTTCCTTTGCCTCAAATGGCTCGTCCGTGCGATAACAATCTGGCAACTCCTCGAGTGTGATGAGCGGCGGCGGAGGCTTGCCACGATTTCCGGCTGCCTTCCAGTTCGCGACGGCATCGCGTTCGCGATGCATATCCATCTCAGAGAAGAGACGAGCCTCCTCATCTGAGCGGGCAATGATCTCATTAATCTCATCATCGTTCATATCGCCAGCTTCCTCGTTCTCCTCTTCTTGGTCAGCTTCGAGGATGGAACGCAAGAACTCTTCCTGCTCTTCCTGCGTCGACTTGTTGTCAAAGCGACCGGCCTGGATGACCTTGTCATCGATATCGAGTTTGTACCTTGCACGGGCATACATCGCCTCTTCCACACTCTTTTCCGTGATGAAGCGCAAAATTCTAACCGATTTGGTTTGGCCAATACGGTGCGCACGGTCCTGGGCCTGCAGATCGGCATGGGGGTTCCAATCTGAGTCAAAGATAACGACTGTGTCGGCCGTCTGCAGATTCAGACCGAGACCACCAGCCCTGGTAGAAAGTATGAAAATCATAATCTCCGAGTCCTTCGCGTTGAAAAGTTGCACATGACCGGCGCGCTCTTCAGTCTTTGTACCACCATCCAGACGCAAGTATTTATATCCCATCATTTTGAGGAAGTCCTCCATGATGTCCATGACCTTGGTCATCTGGAAAAAGATGAGAACCTGACTGGAGATTAGCCATCGAGCGCACTGAAGTCAAGACAACAGCGCATACCCTGTGACCAGTAGCGAAGAACTTGGGAAGAACCCGAGAGAGCAGCTCAATTTTACCGGAGCTACGAATAAGCTTCTCATCGATGAGACCAGCAGGGTTGATCTTGTCTTCGACACTTTCAAACAAGAATGGGTGTTGGCATATCTTACGAAGCTGCATGAGCTCATTACTCAGGCCTTTAACGCCACCTGATTTCCTACGATGAAACACGCAGTGAGCCAGGAGGCTCTCCAAGTGCACTTGAAGCGATATAATACAAACCCAGGTTTGTCATTCCCATCCGCAATCATCTTGTACTTCTTCATTTGCTTGTACAATTGCGCCTGCAGAGCGCTCATCTTCACCTTGACAACTTTCTCGACTTTATCCGGCAACTCCGCCTCGACGTCCTTTTTTAGGCGACGCAGCAAGAAAGGTCGGAGCACCTTATGAAGACGCCGGATAATGAGTAGTGCTTCTTCTTCGTTCAGTTCAATCTTGTCGGGTGTGCCCGAGTTGGCAAAAGGAGTGTTGAACCACTCGTCAAACGACTTGACGGAATTGAAGATTTTAGGGAGTACAAAGTTGAGCAACGACCAAAGCTCCGGGAGGTTGTTCTGTAAAGGTGTACCTGTGAGGATAAGGCGATAGCGCGAGTGATAGTACGTGGTGAGCGTTTGCGCAAGCTTGGACTGGGTGTTCTTCATACGATGGCCCTCATCTACAGTAATGTTAGACTCGTGCTTTACTTTATAGTGTTGAGATATGCCTTACCAATGATCATGTGGACCCACTTCATCTTGCTCAGAATAGGCCGATCCTTGATAATGTATTCATACGTCGTGAGCAGCACCTGGAACTGGTTAACCCTGAGTTCGCTCTGAAGAGCGCGGCGTTGCATTGGATTGCCTTTGTAGGAAATTGCTTTTACTGCTGGCGCCCACTTGGCAAACTCCCCAGCCCAATTGGTCATCGTAGACAACGGGACGACGACTAAGTAGGGACCTTTTTGTTTCTTCACCTCGATAAGGAACGAGACGAGAGATATAGTCTGGATAGTTTTGCCAAGACCCTGGAAGCAACTGTATCAGCTCGGGAAGGTAACACCAGGACAGGTGATGTCACCATTTCATCTGCAAGGATACCGTTAAGCCTGTTGTTGTACAAGCTAACCATCCACTGCAAGCCCTTCAACTGGTAGTCTTTGAGAGTGCCACCGACCAAGAGAGATGGTTGCTTAGTGACCCTCTCCTTGATCCTGTGTGCAACGGCATAATAGTCAATCCTGCCCTTCTCTTCCTGCGGATCATCGAACGATTTGTGACCACCGAAGGTCTCCTCGCTGGTTGCTTCTTCTGACAGATCTACAGGATTATCACTCTGCTGGGCAAGGACTGCTTGGGCGAGCGAATCTAGGTACGTATCCGTCTGCTTTATCAAATGGGTGATGCGTGTGTCCTTAGCAGTGTCGATGAGTTTCATATACGCCTCTTCATCGTCCGCTTTGAGGGCCTTGAGACGCTCCTTGGAAATGCGTTCAATACGCTTCTGTTCCTCGCGTTCGGCATGAGTGTGGAATGAGAGGACCGCTTTTCCGAGGCGGATGACACGGTCTTGCGCGCTGCGATTCACGGTAAGCACTTCTCGGCCATGAGCGCAGATGATGCTGAGTTGTTCGACGTGCTTCTGCTTTGCACGTCGCTCACGATCCACGCGCTGCTTGCGCTCGAGGTTCTCGGTCATGTGGGTATCACGTATGGCGGGCTTGCGCACACGGCGGAAATCCGAGCGGTTGAGGGGGAGCAAGGAACCGTGCGTGAGGCGTTCGGCAATCATGCCGCGCAACGCTCGTTGTTTGTCGAGCACGCGAAGTGACCTTAGTTCAATCACGGCGCGCAGCTTTCCATGCGTGATGGTGGGTGGGTGGACGTAGCCGAGATTGAGAGCTTTATGGGACGGCCCATGTTCGGGCTTGACGACATTCTCCTTGCTCTCGTCATCGATGATAGGTTCAAGTCCCCCATCCCCTATGGTAGAGGACATAGTTTCAAGCTCACGTATCCTCTGCTGGATCCGTGCTTCGACAAAGCGTCGACGCTCATTGATGAGTTGGTGGGGGTCGAGGCCTAAGGGCATGATAGAAGGTACGAGGAGACGCTGAAGGCGAGTAGCATAGGCTTCTAGAGAAGTACCGACAAGCTTGAGACGAGTGAAGGGATGGAGATAGGCATTGTAGGGGTAAAGGGGAGCGTCAGGATCCTCATCCTGCACAACAGCTTTCGAGATATGGTCCAAGTGAGGGGTACCCTCGAGCTTGACCGCAGCGTCTTGATTGGCTGGGGTAACTGGGGTTTCTGGAGCTACAGGAGTTGGAGGGACTTCAGTGGAAGCTTTCTGTACCTTGACGGCATTGTCGGCAATCTTTGCGACAAGTTGTGCAGACAGTAGCTTCTCGATCTCTGGGTTGTTTGACTGAGGGGGGCGGATAATGTTCTGCAGTTCTGCAGGAACCGGGAGACCACGCTGTAAAGTCTTGAAGGCATGAATTTGTGCGCGGAGGATGTTTATCTGCTCCGGTGTAAACGAGACTGGGGTTGTGGAAGGCCCAGGATGAGGAGGATTGGTCGGGAAGGAGCCAGAGGTAAGGGAACTTTGAGGAGAGACTGCAGTTCCGTTCGGAGAGGGCTGAGCCTGCTGTGGGAGGGAATGGTGACCATTTATAGCGAGGGAAGGATCGGGATTTGGGTGTTCTTGGGGTACGAGGCGGGCTGCGTAGAGTGAAATCAAGTCAATGAGGGAGCGTATGAGATGCTTGGATGGGAACAGACCACTCTGATGAGCTTGCTGAGCCTGAAGATTTGAGATGAAACGGAGGAGATGCTGAAGCTCTGGATTATTATCGGGGGTAAAGCCCTGGGCGCGGAGGGCGTTTGCACGCTGGAAAGTAATGTGTGAATTGAAGAGTCTGCGTAAGGCATAAGGGGTTAAGACAGGAGGGTACCTGGACGATTGCTTGAACTTTCTCCTTTGTGTAGGCGGGATTCTGCTGGCGTTGCTGGTTGAGAAGCTGAAGTGGGCTGTGATGAGCGAGACTGGGAGCGGCCATTTGTCATTCGTTTGCGACTATTGAACGAGTCGCGAGTCGCGTCGGTGTTTCTACCCGCGCCTCTCCCGGGTCCGTGTCGTTTGCTTGCTCTCCTCACACGCGGACGCACTCCCCATTTCATCCATCCACTCAGCCACTCAGCCACTCTTTTTCAATCTCCGATGAAATCACGTGATCAGGTCGCGTCACCACCAGTCTACGCGACTACTGGTCCCTGGCCCCCCATATCTATCATGCCTCCAGGAGCAGGTGTGAGTGCTATCACAACAATGCGCATATATATGCTTATACTTTCAAGTCAACCGCTACCGTCTTTCTGGTAGACGTGTCCCCGACAATGGGCACCACGCGTACACTTGAGCTCTCACCTGGCCCAAATGACGAGCCTCGCACCAAACAGGTCACTCATCTCCAGTGGTCACTACAATTTGCTATGCTGAAGATACAAGAGATGGTTCGCCTGAAAGCATCTGTCTTATCCTCAACCTGGTTGAACACCTCCTAGATCTTCAACGGCAGAAAAACAGACCAATGCGGTGTCATCCTCTTTGGGACGGAGGGTACGTGCTCAGGTCAAGAGTGCTGAAATCTTGACGCATAAGTTCGTGAAAAGAGACGGACAACATTGTCAACAGCGCAGATGGGGGTTATGATCATGTCTCCGAGTTTCTTCCAATCGCTCAGCCAAACGCAGACACTCTAGCAAAGTTAGCCGCCCTCCAAACGGGCAGCGTGTCGGGAGATCGTTAGTAATGTTTCCTTCGATGCCATCAACCAGCTTCATGTCATGTTTAGCTGTCGACGCCTTGATTGTCGGTGCTGAAACATTGAGCAATTACCTCCGCTCCAAGCGATCCTGGACAGGCAGAGTAGTGCTCCTGACGGATGGAGAGAGCCCCATAGAAATTGAGAAATGGGAAGCAATTGCGAAAAAATTGAGTAGCTTCAATTTTTGCATTACCATCATGTATGTTCTCCCCACTCTCCCTGCAAATACCTCTTATTGTCTGTAGTGGTGTCGACTTTGATGACGATGAAATAGACTTTCACGAAGACGGAAAATCACACATCAAGGTGGTCCCAATGCGATTTAGACAATGTCTGTTGTCTGATTTTGTCGACCAGCGCGAAAACGAAAGTTTTTACCATAAATTTACCGCTATTATCCCCAACTCTATCATGGGTACACTCTCATTCGCTTTGGAAGAAGTTAGCAAGCCAGAGGTGAAAGAGACGCGTTCCACTCTCATGGCTAATATTCTGCGCCTCGGTGACACGGCAAACAACCCTCTCGAAGCCCTTGAAATTACCGTCAAAACAAGTAAATGTACTGCTCTCGCACGCCCCAAACCATGGAAACGCTTTGCCCCCCGCCGAAGTAAACCTGAGGACAAAATGGATGTGGATCCAAAGCCAACTAGAGGTCGCGATAGGGTCGAGGACGAGAATGCCAAGAAAATTGTTTGGGCACAGCTTAGGATGCGTACGGAGTTTCACGTTGAGCACGACGAACAAGAGGATGAAGATAAAAGAGACGAAGACAATATGGACGTTGACGGCGTGAAGAAGAGCGGCGCAAAGGTCGAAAAGGAGCAGCTTGTTCGCGGATTCAAGTATGGGAGTAGCTATGTACCCTGTCCCGATGGACAGTTTGCAAGGCTGAGCACGCACATGGGAATTTCGATTTGCGGATTTTTCAGTGCGGACAATGTATGCCCACCTTCGTTCTTCATCCTCTGTATATTGACGCCCTTTAGTTTCGGAGAGAACATTCCTTGGGCGAGGTACAATACGTATGGGCCGATCCTCGTTCACCCTCTCAGCAAGTTGCGCTCTCGTCACTTGTCGAGGCTATGGACAATCTCAACATGTACGCAATCACCCGTTGGGTTTCTAGAGACAACTCGGAACCAAAGATGGGAGTCCTGGCCCCATGTCGATTTCAGAAAGTTGACTGCTTCCTTTGGGTGCAGGTACTTCGTTTATTTCATTTCCTCTGAGCCTCTTGCTGAACCTTGCATGTGTATGCCAGATGCCATTTGCTGATGACGTCCGGAAGTATACGTTCTCGCCTCTACAAAATCTCTCAAATAGGAAAGGCGAAATTGTAACAGCGCACCCTTACCTCCCCACTTATGAGCAAATGGAAGCAATGGAACGCTTCGTGGATGCCATGGATCTCATGGAGGTTGGGGAGAAGGACGATGACGGGTAATACTCTCATCGCCCTTCCTTTTCACCTGTTCACGGATTCATCCAGGAACCGATTCCCGTGGTATGATACTCGTTTGTCGTATAACCCGGCTCTCCACCGCATGAAGCAGGCCCTGTTTCACAGCGCAGTCGTCGAAAATCTTGATGCCGAACCCCTTCTCCCGCCACACCCCGAGCTTACTAAATATTTTGAACCCCCGAAGAAGGTGTTGAAACGCGCAAAGGAAGCAGTTGATGAGTGCAAGACCGCATTCGCAATCAAGAAAGGTGTTATCTGAATTCATTACCGTATAATTCCTCCTCACCGTGCCTACAGTCCCGAAGAAAATCGCACAACCACGCAAGAATGATCACACGCGCACTCAAGATGATGACGACGAGATACTTCTTCTTGATAGTGTAGCACCCTCAAACTACTCGCGAGCCCATTCGCATTCTCAACCAAGAGCATCCGACTCTCAACCACAACGCCAGACATCCCCCGCTGCTGCCAAGCATCCGAGGGTTCCCGGGAAGGGAGATGATGATAGCGAAACAGAACCCGAGTCCGATGATGACATATGGCTCCCGTCCAGCAAGAAGGGCGCGAAATTGCCCACTCCGTCCCCAGAGCCCGGGATCGTAGCTGATCCCCAACGCGCCCCAGGGCGTATCATCGGCATGGCGACACCCCTTGCCGACTTCAAGAACAATATCTCCGAGGGTGACGTGGTTAGTAAGGCTGTGGAGGACCTAGGATGGGTCGTTAAAGAAGTCGCATTGCGTCCGTTTGCGGGGCGTCGGCACACGGAGATGATTGAATGCCTGAATGAGCTAAGAGAGGTCTGCTTGCATGAAGATGAAATTGATGCTTGGAACAGGTGTGTGTGCGTTTTCACTGTCTCATGTGTGATGATTTATAGGCCACTGGGAATAGCCTCTTACGCGAATTAAAGACGGATTGCGCGAAGGAACCAGGGAACCCTGCCTTCTGGGACGAGGTGAAGAAACGCAAAGTCGATTTAGGTCTGATAACTACATCCGAAGCAGTCAGACATGGAGGCAAGTCAAACGTCCTGGACTCATCTACGGAGGGGGTGAGGCGTTGTCCTACAGAAAAGTTCACCTTGCTAACACATTCTAGTTCTGGTCAAGCTAATCTGATGAGTATCTTGAAAATATTGACGTACAGTATGAATGGTAGCTTGGAGTTATCAATAGTGCCTGGTCTCCACGCACTGATGTATAAATAGGAGATCCATTACTGGCCCGTTGTACGCTACCTTCACGTGCGATACCTTATAATTGTAACTTACAATCGGCACCCACGGTCATTTCCTTGTCTATTTTCCCTTATCGATGCTGATGTAATATGTAAACTGAAAGCTGAGAATTGAATTAGACAGCACTGCACAACTAATCATCCACACCCACTAATATGACTCAGACGAAGTCCTCGGAAACTTCGAGATACTCGGAAAATCGGTAGAAAAGGACCAGGGCCTTGACCTTGCTCCATCCCACCGCTTCTTCGTATCCTACAAGTTGGGCGTGCTTTCCTTTACTGCTCCAATGGCTTCTCCTTTGGTCCCGACCGTTCTGAACTTTAGTAATAGTCATACTGTGGCGCCCCCGCGGGTAGAGCCATACAGTACACCGAATCCGAGCGCTCGCTCGTCTTTGGGAACACAAGGTGCCATCGAACTCGGTGAGCAGAGCACACAGGAGATTCTGCACACAGGGGAGGACGATGGCGAGCTCAAGCTTCCCAAGATGCGGTCGTTAGCTGTCATGATATCTACAAACGTACTCCTACAGGTACGCTGCTTGTTGGGATGGCTCGGATGACTATCGCGCTCTAACACATCTATCAACTCACCGTGCAGACAACACTCTTCATCATCGTCTCCTCTGGCAGTGAATATGCCGAACACCTGGGTGGCAACGCGACGTTTTCTGGACTCGTAGTCGGTATTCCGGCCGTCATTTCTGGGATAATACTCGTACCACTAGTCAGGCGAGACGGAGGTAAGGGCGCACCCACTCGATCGTTGTTGTCCCGGCCTGCCCTTTTCCATTTGTACTAACTATCCGAAACTGTGCAAGGGACGTACCAATTCGCGTTGCATCTCTGCTGTGCGAGCGCGCTGGCCGGGAGCATCCTCTATGCGCTGGCCTACAAAGCTCACTTCCTCTACCTTATCCTCATCGCCCGGATCGTGACAGGCGTGTCCTTCGCGCAATTCATGTACACCAAGCGCTACTGCTCCGACCCGCGCATCGTCGGCGTGCGCCGCCGCACAACGTTGGCCGGATGGCTCGTCGTTGGCCAAAACGCGGGCTTCACCCTCGGCCCGTTCCTCGGGGGTGTGCTGTACAAGATCGGGTTCGGGAATGCCGTCTTCAACGGGTACACGAGCCCAGGGTGGGTCATGGCAGCCGCCTGGCTCATCTTTTGGGCCGTAGTTGTGGTCTCGTTCGAGGATGTGCCGCGCTGCGACTCGAGTTTGTTATCGACGCGGTGGTCATCGCGGTCTGGGCGTTCTCTTCCCTCCGAGGGGACCGACACAGAGATGACGACTCTTCCTCCACCTGCAGCTGCAGCCACAGCCACAGCCACCGACCCCGCCGAACCCACGCAGGGCTACTCACACGACGTGCCGGCAGAGCGCATCTCTGCACAACAGTGGGCCGTCACGGCGACGATGTGCTGGTTCGCGATGACGTGCTTCTTCATTCTGGGCGCGTGGGAGGTGAACATCCCGATCTTCTCTGCCCGCGCGTTTGGCGCGTCGCCCTTCGTCGCGGGGAACCTGATCGCGCTCGGCGGGGTGTGCACGTTCCCGTTCATGTTTGCCAACGTAGTGCTCGCGCGCCGCGTGCAGGACCGGTACATCCTCGCGGCCGGCAGCGCGCTGGGCTTGCTCGGGTTGCTCGTAGCCATCGTCGTCGTCTTCCAGGGCCGCGCGACACTCGGGAACCTGTTCGCGTGTTGGTTCTTCGTCGCACTCGGGTTCAACCTTGCCAGCACGGTCACGCTCAGCCTGTTGTCCAAGCAGATGCCGCACGCGTGGAATGGGAAGATCAGCATGTTCATTCAGTATAGCAACTATGCCGGCCGGGTGTGTGGAGCGGTTTGGGGAGGTGCTGGGGTAGGCGTGGGGATGACGCGCTACGTTGGGCTACAACTTGGTTTCCTTGGCATTGGGGGGTTAATGTTCATGACCTTGTGGAAGGAGATGAAGGCGAAGACAGGATAATAGTTGAAGCATTTGCTATCCATGTGTTAACAGACATCAAATGATCAAAGAGGGCTTCCCAAGTTGACCACATAGGGTTAGGTCATGAGACACTCTTCGCTATGTTCTCAGACAAAAATCGTCATCTCCAAGGAGATAACCCGCCGAAAAAAGCACACACCCACAGGACCCGAGCCCGACTAAGACCCACATCGTACTTGTGAAGAAATTGTGACCTTCAAGGATGTCTGGGCATCTCGGGATGGAAGTGTGTGTATTCAAAAAGTCTTCTGTAGCATTTCACACATACCTGGAGGCCACAGGGACCCCAACGGTAATCCACCAAGTGAACAGACAATTGGAGATAAGCCTGCTCTAGGTGGGAAGCAAGGAGTAGTTAGGTTTACGTTGAAACGTAACGTAACGTATTTGATGTGGGGATTCGGCCACAAGGGAGTTAAGGATATGAGAGAGTGACATCATCACAAGCAGGTGATAACACAGCAGACATGCATGTCATGGGAATTAATTTCGTATGGGTACAGAAGCACACTTTCTTGTTTGAGGTCAGCTTTCTCAACGGAGGCAAGCAACTGGGGAAAGGGCGTGGGGCAACGCGCCTGTGTACTCAAGACGAACGCCCAGGAGGACCCAACTCTCGTCCATCAATGTCCACGACAAGAAAAGTGTGACCAACCAAAGGACTCCAGGCGCTCTCCACGTTTTCTGAAAGCGGAGACGCGAACCAGTCGAGCATATAAGGATCGACGAGATGGACAACTTTGAGAGATGATGATCGTATAGTCGCGAGTGCTTCACATATGGCAGCCACGGCTGTCTTGCCGGCCTTGAGACTAATGCCGAGCTGCTCAACGGATGGGAGCGGATCGAGTTTGGAAAAGGAGGGCCAGCTTTCGACGGCAATCTCCAGGTATGTGAGATTGGGGCAGAGGCTAGCAAGCATCGAGAGGCAATTACAGCAGTCCTCCATGTCCAGATAAAAACGATAGCGGAGGTCGAGCGAGACAGATGTAAGTCCTGCACCCTGTGCGGACAGCAGATGCATCCAAAAGTTTGAAGAGCGACTCGGAGAATATGAAGGTGATCAAGGGAGGGTGTTCGGTTGTCTTCGTGCCCAGTACTGTCGCAACGTCCCTTTTCATTGTTGATGGTTAAATACTTTAGGTTCGGGAGGTTGGGAAGGGCAGCTGGGCAACCAATACGCTCACTTGCACTAGCGCCGGCAATGACAACGAGATTAGGGGCAGACTCAAGTAACCGGCGAAGTTCTTGATGGCTAAAGAGGACGGAGGGTTGGTGATATAGGTGTAACTCGCGCAGAGACTGAGCACAGGTTTGGGTGACGATGTCAGCAAAATCTTTCCCATAATATGGCACAGGAAGGTTCCACATTTCCTGGGTCGATATCGAGATGGATAGGATTTGGAGATGGGGGAGACAGCGAGCCAACGGGCCGAGGTTTCCAAAGCGCCGGAGGACCCTAGTGTGGAGACGCTCGTCCTCACGTCCAGGTCCAGGGAAGTCGGAGAGTGCAATTATCAAATGGCGGGTGAGGGACCCGAGGGGCGGGAACCTACCTGAGACGGCCGTCGTTGTCTGCGAATGCTCGAGGGTGTGTAATAACGCGTTTGTGGCAGTGGTGTCGACAATGGTCAGGCATCGGTACAGTCTGGGGGTGCAGATTGTGTTCCATTGCCTGCAGACAAGGGTCAGGGAGAATAGTGTTTGCGTGGAGAGTTTTATGTCGCGCAACGGGGGGCCATGCGTCTCAGGGTAAGCCGGAATATGCGCAAATCGGTTTTTCACGAAATCGGGAAGGGCGACGGCCAATTCGAGAATGTAGTCCAGCGTTTCGACGGGTACCGAGAGCGGCATATTATCTGCGCGCGTGTAGACGGGGAACAGGGGTGGACACGTGTTGTCGGACGAGAAATGAGCTCGCTATTTAAAACGACGGCGACGGTGTTCTTCGAGGGATGTTAACGTTATTAACGATAAGGCCAGAAACAGGGCCATACCGTTCGGTTGTTCCTTGCCTGGCCCGTGTCTGTCTACATCCTGTACATGTATTTACTACTGCGCCAGGCCATATCTTCCCAAGTGCCGTGTCTCCCCCTCTGTTGCCGTTGCCGCACCGCACAGACCATGCCTGAGGCTGAGAACGATGGCGGCAACAGCGCACTTCCCCATCCGCCGCCTGATCTCAACATTCCCCACACGACAACCCCGCCCACGAACTTCTCCCCAGGAACAACTACCCTCCAGTCCCAGCTCCGACTTGACGACGATGACAATGATCATGATGGTGATGACGAGCAAGAATGCGATCCCGATGAATCCTCGCGTGAACACAGCCCTCATCCTGCTCGATATCAGCAACGGCAGCGGCAGCGATCCCTCCGGCAGATACCACCCCAGCAGCAGCAACAACCACAACCACAACCCACGCCGCCGCCTAGCTCATTCACCGCCCACGTACATTTCCACTCACGCGTGCGCATCACCGGTGGCCTGCGCCGCCCGCGCGGGAGCCACCCGGCACCCGGCGACTCCTCCGACTCGGACTCGCCCTCCTCGTCCATCTCAGCGCCGCTGCGTTACCGCCCCCGCGATAGAGTGGCGCATGCGACACTGCGCGAGCGCGTATCCCGCCTTGCTGCGCATGTACCGCAAAAGCGCAGGGCTACTGCTGCTGCTGCGGTAACATCTTCGGCCGCGTCGCGGCTGCGGGCGAGGGAGTACACGCCACTTTTTCATACTGGGATGCCTGTCACGTATGGTGCGGCTCGTCAAGGGGATTCTGGGAGCGGTGGTATTAATAGTAACGAGGAACGCTCGCAAATTGACGCGTTGCACCGTGAGGACGATGTTTTGTTCGGTAGATGGCCCTGGCGAGTGCTGAATCACCATGTGAGTGATTGTTGCTTATTGCACATAGACGCCCAGTTTATGATCTCTCGGATCAGTGGTGGAAGTGGCAGATCGAGTCGACCTTGTGCTGCTGCTGTTCTGATGAGTCGGACGCTAACGATTGACTTGAAAACAAAAACGGGATTCTTGAGACATTTATGCCGATACTGTATGCCATTGATTCATGGCACGTTCTGAGCGGTCAGGTCAGGAAAGCCCTTTGTCTCCTAATTAATCTATCACAGGTCGTTATGTTATACTATACTGATGTATCTTATATCTTTTCCATTGGTGTAACCAGTATCACTTGTACATGCAGGATACCTCTATCGCATATATCAGTTTTGATAGTAGTCCTCTACTCTCGGGATGGAATGACCATCGTCGGTGGCAATGTGGTAACTGGCGGGAGCAGTGACGCAGTGGACTTTCTCGCATTCTGAATGAGTAATTCATCCATGGCAACAAGCGCTGCCATAGCTTCGACTATAGGAACGGCGCGAGGGACAACACAAGGATCATGCCGCCCACGGGCCGCAAGCGTTCCCGGTGTCCCATCATATTGAGCGGTCTCCTGCCCCTGTGAGATGGTTGCAGGGGACTTGAACCCAATTCTGAACAAAGTGATCAACTCCCCTGCTCCTGGCTCGGTGATGCTGGGAAGGTTTATTTACCGGAAGTAGATATCTTCGCCATTAGTTATTCCACCTTGAACTCCGCCGCTCCAGTTGGTTGTTGTGCCGAGGTTGCCATCCTCGCGGCGTACGAAGGGGTCGTTGTGCCTACTCCCAGGGACCTCCGTCCCACGGAAGCCCGAACCGATTTCGAAGGCCTTCGTGGCTGGGATCGATAACATCGCGTGTGCGAGCTTGGCCTCGAACTTGTCAAATACTGGCTCGCCAAGCCCAGCAGGCACGTTACGGATCACGCAGGTGACCGTCCCGCCTATCGAGTCATTGGCTTCTTTGGCTCGGATGATGCGCTGTCGGATCAATGCATGGATGTTCACATAAGGTATCCTGAGAGACCGAGAAAACTACTACGAACCTTGGTCATACGTTCTGATGTCTCGGGATGCGGGCAGCGGGTCGTGAATTTGTCTACTTCCTCACGTGTCACGGTCGCAAGCAAGGTGCGGAACTCTGGTGATAGTACATCCTCGTCTTCGTCTTTATCCTCATCCACGCCAGTGGCAGCAAGAGAGGGAGGTACGATGGACGAGGGTAAGTGGACCTTTCCAACCGAAGACACAAACGCGACGATCTCGATGCCGTGAGCTTGTTTGAGATACTTCTCAGCAATGGCTCCAGCGGCAACGCGACCTGGACAAAGGAAGAGATAAGAATAGAACTGTGTAACTGGGAAGGAGACAGTGATAGGCTGACCATCGTTTCACGGGCACTACTCCTCCCACCGCCACTGCTCGCTTTGATGCCATACTTTTGGAGGTAAGTGTAGTCGGCATGGCTCGGGCGTGGGTACAAATCAGTCTCTGAATAATCTTTTGGACGGTGATCCTCATTTTTAACGAGGAGACCAATGGGTGTCCCAAGGGTGACTCCATGTTCGATACCCGACTGAAGGTGTACAAGGTCCTTCTCATCGCGCTATTGTCAAAGGTGGCTTGTGAGATATGGAGAATAAAAGACAAGATCTGTAACCGACCGGAGTGGTCAAGTTGCTTTGCCCTGGCCTGCGGCGACTGAGTTGTGTTTGAACGTCTTGGGCAGAAAGTTGCAGCCCCTGGTGATGATATGATCATTTCGATGATGGTCACGAGATTATGGGAGATGACTCACTGGAGGACAGCCGTCGATGATGGCGCCAACTGAGGCGCAGTGACTCTCGCCATACGTAGTGACACGGAAGAGTGTACCGAACGACGACATGATGATCAAAAGGAAGAGGGAGAATGTGTACTACGAAAGAGATGAGAGTGGTGGCACTTTTGAACGGGGATCAAGCCGAGGAATGACCAAAGCGACGCCGCGATGGACGGACGATGCTTCAAAGTCTCCGACGTGATTATGTATTCGAATCACTGCATTTTCTGTGTTTTTCAGACGGCACAAAACAGATAGCAGACAGAAAGATATGATATGATATATCGGCTGGTGGGGGGTTAATCGCGTGTTATCTCCCACGCCGGGTGGTCGGTTATGTGACTACAAGTTGACCACTATGTCCTTGTCCTTGTCCATGTCCGTACCCACGTCGATTCCCAGTCCCCCGAGATCAACGAGGCCACCAGCGCGGAAACGACCAAATGACTCTGCGTGGTTTTCCACAAACTCTTCATCGGTCACCTCGGCAAAGAGACAAGCCGTGGAGCGAGTAGAAGGTGAACCACGCAACAAAAGAAAAAGGGTGGAGCCCACGCTGCGACCACCTCACAACTCGGTCATAGAATGGACAAGCCACAAGAAAGGCAGAATGACGAACCACCGGTGGTAAGTCTTGTTTTGCCACGAATGCAGTGTTCCACCCCACGGGTGAACAAAGCCGCCCAATCAGGGGCGATATTCTGTGTCGGATATTCACGACATCTGAATAATCATTGTAACAGATGGATTTCTCAACGTTACCGCTTGAGGCCTTGCACCAGTATCTGGCCCAGTACGACCTCATACCGGCGGTGCATCCATCACCACTAAGTGCACATGATCCGCCTCCACCGCCGTCGTTGCTGGAACCGATACGGGGCTCATCACGTGGGGCAAGTCCAGCTGCCGTAATCACGCCGGCCAATCGGCCACGTCGCGAGTCGAGGGAACAAAGTCGGCGTAGGAGCTCACGGTTATTGGAAGAAGAAGGCCGGGTGCGCACGCCCGTTTTGGCGGATGTTGCGGAGGTACAAAGTGTGTTGGCTAGCATCGCACAGCGACATTTTGAGAGTCAGGTTGTCAAGGAGGTTGATAGTCTAGCGTCATTCATGTGTGCTGTCAAAGGGAGAGGTCCGTTCTGCTCGTTTCTATGAACCCGTTGTCTGTCCTCCTCCTGACGGCAACAGTAACAGTTACCATTTCCGGGCGCCGTGATCTGATTTTAAATTAATTTTTTTTTTGGATCATCATCACAGTTTTGAAAAAAATGATTGACACAACACCCGGTTTCCTTGGCGACCCGATCTCGCTTCAATCACGTTTAAAAAGCCTGCCCACTCTCTTTCGTCCGCCTAGTCTCCCACTCACCCTCATTCCTTCATTGCCTCTTTTCTCTAGCAGCAGCGCTGCTTTCGTCCTCGGTGAGCGTTCTTCCCCTTCCCGTCTCCCCTCACTAATCCTTCCTTCTATTCTAGGATCCCTACCTTTCCCTCGCCCTTTCGTGACTTCTGTGAAGCCTTTTCCTTGCTCCTTTTTGCTCTTTCCCCACACAACACAATGAAGTTCTCAACTGCCTTGACATCTCTCATCCTTATCCTCCCCTTCCTCACCGGTGAGGCCCTCGGCGCTGTTGCGGTCAGGGCGGGTGGCAACAAGGGCGGCAACAAAGGTGGTAATGGCGGCAAGGGTGGCAACCAGAATAATGCCAACAATGGGGCAGCCAACGATAACAACAACAATGCCGCCAACAACACCGCTGCCAATGCTGCGGGTAATAATAACGGCAATGCCCAAACGTCGCTCAGTATGTATTATCCATGATTAGTGTTAATGCAGGCTTTTAAATCAACTCGTTTGTGCCAATTAGCTCTCAATCCTGCTGTGATTGCCAAGGGATTCGAGCAGAATGGCCTAAATGCGAACGGGTCCGAGGCTGGTGAAGTTGCCTCCCTCACCTCGAACAATAACTTCATCAATTTCTGCCTTACTGTCCCCAATAAACCCATTACGAATGGTCAGCAGATCAAGACCGGTTCTTGCAATCCCGCTCCCATGGGTATCATTGCTGCAACGACGAACATGCCGTCCGCCAAATTCACTGTCCCCGTGAATGGTCAGAACTTCCAACCCAACACCGCTTTTACCATCTCCATGGCAGTCAACAACCTCCAGACAGGTAACTTCGTGAACGCCAACTCGAACTACTATTCTGCTCCCCAACAAGTCAACGCTCAGGGTACCATCATTGGTCACACTCATTTCACCGTCCAAGCCATCCCCTCTTTCACATCGGCCGCGCCCTTAGACCCGAATACTTTCGCATTCTTCAAAGGGGTCAACACTGCGGCTGTTAATGGTGTTGTATCTGCGGCCGTTACCGCTGGACTCCCTGCCGGCCAGTACCGGGTCTGCTCAATCAACACGGATGCGAACCATACACCATGCCTCGTTGCTGTGGCGCAGCACGGCTCCTTGGATGACTGCGTTTACGTAAGGGACATTGTTTCAGTGCTTGATGTTATCTGACTTATTCTGACAGTTCTCTGTCGGCGGCAATAACGGTGCAAATGCCTTTGGTGGTGCCGGTGCCGGGAACGCGACCGCTACGGCTGGTAATGGCAAGGGTAATGATAACGGCAATGGCGCTGCTGCCTCATCGTCTGCTGCTGCTGCTGCTTCCTCGAGTGCGGCGGCTGGTAAGGGTGCGGGGAAGCAAGGCGGAAACAACGGAAACAAGGACAACAACGGCGGCAATAATGGCGACAACAAGGGTCAAGGCAACAACAAGGGTGGCAAGGGCGGTCGTCGCTCAGTTGTTCGCCAATCTCGTCTTGGGCGTGAGTACTAAACTGCTGGATCTGCGTGAGACAGTTAGACACTCTACACGTTGTTGCACTGCTATTTCGTTCCTGTGACTGTTGTTAATGTACATTACTATACCATTGTGTTGTGTAGAGTGAGCTTGCTTCATCACAATTCAAGCCTTGGGCAGGTTAGGATCCTTGACGATTTACCGATGAACGTGTGAAAATGGCCTCTTTTTCGCTTTTCAAAGCTGTAACAAGTACAAAAGTCAGTGCCAATACTGTAACCACTCGTGCTACACGCCGATACCAAACGCGAAGCGATGCTACGGTACTTTCTCATACAACGATCATGTGATCGCCGTCCTGCCCGCTGTCTTGAGCGCGCTGCATTTGGCGCTCGCTTGTTCTGATGGGCGCTGATGGGCGCAGCGCAGCCCTGGGCGACCGTTCCTATGCTCCCTTTGCTATTAACCCTCTCCTCTCCATCTAACCCTTTTTTCCTTCTCGGTCAGTAGACTACTCATGCCCCTCCGTCTTCTCCGTCTTCTCTGTTCTTCTCATGTGCTGGCCACGGTCTTTCTCACTTTCTGCTTCACGACTTTAACATCAGGTAAACCCCACCGAGGCGATTTGTTTCTTCTCGCCCAATCCATAGGCTGACTTTCATAATGTGCCCCCAGCTTCAAGCGCACAGCGTCCCCTGAAACACATACATCACCCCACAACCTTAGCTATCGAAATTTACCCCCGAACGCAGCCGCTTTCATCATCACATTATGCTCGTGACATACCCCCAGATTCTACTACCCTACACCACTCTGACTCCTTCCGACTGATGCTCTCTGCCTTCGGCGAAACCTTTCACCTCCATCTCCGCCCCAACGACCACCTCGTACACCCGTCGGCACGCATCGTCTACTACGACACCAACTCGGCCGGCCAGAGCGTCTTTTCCCACACGGAACCCCTTCTCTCGTCCTCCATCAAAGCGTACTGGGGCGAGGTTGTCCCCGCGCACATCTCGGCAGAGCGCATGCGTGCCGATGCCGCCCGCGCTTCTCACCACGCCAGTGAGGCACTTGGCTGGGCACGCATCACCGTGCACGACCAGGGCGACGCCCGTATGGGCCGCCCGCCCGTCTTCGAAGGTGCATTTTCCACCCGCGGCGTTACCTACCACGTCGCAACACGCGACAACTACCTTCGCAACCGCGGCGTGCTCGACCCGCATCTCCATCCGCGCTCCGCTTCTGCGCAGGACAGCTTGTCCGAGCCCGACGGGGGCCTCGTGATCTGGCGCGATTCGGACATCATGGACCCGTGGGAGGAACGTGCGATGCAGAGAGACTATGCGCACGCGCAACGACGATCGTGGTCGCCTCATGAACCCGTGTCTGAGCCCGCGCGATGCGCGCATGATACCCTACCATGGAACTCGGATCCGCTGTTGAACCCGGTGCTGCGGCTGCCGCCAAATGCTGGCTCATGGTATGACCCGTTCGGGTTCATAAGTGCAGGGGGTACACTGGCGGGACTCTTGACGAAACGCGACGATATTGCCGGGTCAGCCTCGAGTGCCAAGTGAGTGATTTCGTTGCGTCGGGATGCTCGCCTATGTTTCTCATTGGTGGCGTCTTTCACAGTTTCGCTGAATCTATCGGACAAACGGGCGGTTGTCCCAAGGAGCAAAAAGTGGTATGTGATAGGATGGCACTATTGTCGTCGTTTTTTGGCTTTCGATCTCGGCCTCACAATCCTCAGGTTTATATGGGGGTCGCCGCTGACTGCGAGTATGTGAACCATTACGGGTCCCAATCCAATGCATCGCAGCAGATCTTGACTATATGGAACACCGCAAGTGTGTTGTACAAAGTATGAGGTTTTCTACGCCTTCTCATCCCGTCCTCACAGAAACTAGAATACCTTCAACGTTAGCCTTGGAATCATCGAACTTCAGATCCAAAACACTACGTAAGCTATCACACCCACAGGGTTGACAACCTCCCTCACACGACGCAATCAGGTGTCCGACGGTGGCAGACCCTGCCTTCCCGTGGAACGTCAACTGCAGCACTTCAAATGTTACCTTGGACACTCGCCTCTCACTCTTCTCTCAATGGCGCGGAGCTAAAGGCAACGATAGTGCTGGACTTTGGCATTTGATGAGTAATTGCCCTACTGGTTCCGAGGTTGGGATCGCATGGCTTGGAACGTTGTGCCAAATCAACGCAACGAATTCCGGGTCCTCCTTTGTCTCGGGCACCGCCGTGTCAACAGCAGGTCTGACAGAATGGCAAGTCATCTCTCACGAGATGGGTCACAACTTTGGGGCTATCGTACGGTCCATTTACGTCTTGACGTTGATTTTTTTTTTCTCTGACGAATGTGTGCATCCTGGTTGATCTTTTAGCATGATGTACGTGTTGCATTGTATCCACGCTGAGCCTACAATTGCTGACAGTTAGATTCATAGTGTGCGGATGGATGCAACAACACAAGCGCTTGCTGCCCGCTAACTACCAACACCTGCGATGCTAACGACAAATTTTTGATGAGCCCAGTCGCGTCGAGCGGGGAGATGAACTTCTCGCAATGTTCACTTGGGAACATCTGTATGCAATCGTATTCTCCTTTACCACGCTCTTACTAAATACTCTGCCAGGTTCGTTGATGCTGGACTCTACTAGCGGCAAAGTGGACACCAGCTGTCTCATGAGCCCGGATCCCAATCGCCAGACCATCACGCTCAATATGTGTGGCAACGGCATCGTAGAGAGCGGAGAAGAATGTGACCCAGGTAAAGGCTCCAACTCGACGTGTTGTGACCCCAACACTTGCAAGTTCATCGGCAATGCTGTGTGTGATCCCAGCAGCTCGCCGTGTTGTACCGCACAATGTCAGTTCGCGCCTGCGACACAGGTCTGTCGAGCGGCGCAAGATCCGACCTGCGATACGACGGAGGTGTGTACTGGGAACTCGTCTGCCTGTCCAGCGGACGTCTTTGCACCAAACGGGAAGAGCTGCGGGCCCAACGGCCTGGCGTGCGCGTCAGGGCAGTGTACTTCATTAGCGCGTGAGTCGATGCAATCTTTTTTTTTTTTTGGAATCTTCTGACGGAACTGACGGCATGCCGCCTGACAATCGCAGAGCAATGCCAACAGTTGGGAGCATCGATGAATCTGCAGTCCGCGTGTCCAAGCCGAGGTGATCAAACGTGCATGGTCTCGTGCCAGGACCCAACAACACCAAATCAGTGTGTGGTGTTGGACACGTTACTTATCGATGGCTCACCCTGCGGTCCGTTTACGTTATTCCATTGTGCTGTGCCTTCTCCTGAGGCGAACTAATATGTTTGACAGGTTACGGCGGCTCATGCCAAAATGGAACGTGCGAGAGTGGCAGCCTTTTGGATACTGCGAAGGTGACGCCTCGTTCCCTTTTCAGCGGGGCCTGAGGCGATCGCTCAACTGATCCACGGCTCTCCCCGGGCTCTGGCAAATTTCACAGGCCTGGTATGTGCAAAACTTGCAGATCTCAATTCCGATCACTGTCGTTGCCGCCCTGTTCGCCGTCACTGTACTCTGGGGCGTTATTAGTAAGCATAGCTCAGTCGGTGATCAAACAGTCGTTAAATGGAAAACGCCCAAATACAGGCTGTTGTTGTCGTCGTAAACCAAAGGCCGTGGTTTTCCCAGACTCTGGCCCACCGAAAATGCAGAAGCTCTCCGGCGAAATTGGTCCGCAGAATACAATTTCGGGACCGTATCCATTTACAATGCCATCTGCTGTTGGAGGACGCTCGAAGAATGGGAAGGATCCTTGGAGGTGGTACGTAGCTACGAATCTGCTACGCCCACTGTAGGCGCTGATTCGCCACTGCGTTGCAGACGATATCACGAAGTTAATTTAGGGATGTGGCGCTCTGTATTAGCTATTCTCGACGTCCAATTTTGGCCTCCTTTCCAGTATGCCATCAACAATACCAAAGTCCAGAGCTTCCTGGGCTGTGAGTGGAATTCAGTTGCGCGCCTCGACGACCACGGAAGAAGGGACGAACCAGTCATGAAGTAATCACGCTCTAGTGCCGTCTCTGTCGGAACAGGAAGAAGGCAAAATATAAAGTTAAACAAGCCATCCACTCAAACACCGATGCACGTACCGAAGCGGTGCAAACCCTGTTCCTGCGACTCTCCGGGTTGACCGCAATGCCGTTGGTAGACTCCCGTGAGGAGTTTACGGATGCGCAGAATTTCTTTCGCGTGAATGGCAATATCAGAAGCCTGTCCGGATGCACCCCCGGATGGTTCTGTGATGGCACCACTATGCTCAATCGCAGATAAGAGCGGCGATAGGAAGGTAGCTCACGGTGTATCATGATGCTCGCGTTGGGAAGGCAATGCCTTTTACCCTTTTCGCCTATGCGGATGATCGCATGTATAAGGTTCTAGCGGTTGGTGCATAACAGAGATAACGAACCAGCGGCGAGGAGAAGAGATCCCATTGATGCGGCCTGGCCCACACAATAAGTGTGTATTGGTGATGAAACGTACTAAACACATGTCGCATTGAGAGGTTTCAGGATCATAGCAGCAGAAAGGGTCTGACCTGCATCTATGATTGCACAACAGCTCAGCAGATGCCCGGATTGCACGGTTATCAAGCCAGAAGTCGGGGTACACACCGTATCATAGATGGCTAAACCTGCAGTAACGCTGCCTCCGGGTGAATTGATGTACAAGTGGATAGGCTTTGATGTTTCCTCTGCTTCGAGGAAGAGAAGTTGCGCAACGACGAGCGCAGCGTCGGTGTCCCGAATCTATAAGTCACGGTTTAGCCGAGAAAAGGGAAGCGAAGGTATGGGACAGACGGGTCCGTAGAGCATGATCACGCGCTCTCGAAGAAGACGAGAGAAGATGTCATATGAGCGTTCACCTCTTCCCTGCGCGCGTGAAGAGTTGGATAGGTGGGAAATAAGCCAGGTGTGTGACCGCGCAGGCACACACACACAACACACATACCGTTTGCTCAACGACAATCGGGACTAAACCATCTCCAGTAGGTTCTGACCAGTGAGAGAGAGAGAAAGGAACTTGCGGGACCCGCACATGTAGATCGCGAAGGGGTACACGTGTTGAGCGAGCAAGAGTCCGAGAGAAAGCTAAACAACGCAAAGGCAACATGAGCGAAGACGGGAGACGGGACTTGGCTTCGGCCTTTCGCGCGCGATGCCGCTCACTCTCACGTGACTATAGCGTTGGCAAATTGGTGTTCTTTACTTTGTGAAAGACAAGTCCAAGCCAGCTTTGGGCCTTTCAACCTTTTCACTTTCAACCATCACGACCGGATATCGTGCCTCGTGGTAAAAAGGTGTGTTTTGTGATGGGCCCCACTCATTCGGTTCCGAGGTGCTCAATTCAACGGAACCTTCTCAACGCGTGTTTGCCAGCCAGCACGACGCGATGGCCCAAAGCCCAAGATCAGAACGGTCTACTGAAGCTCCCATGGATTTTCAGTTCACCTCACGTTCAAATGTGGACATCGTTCCCGTATGGAAAACGCCAGCCACGCCTTTGAAACGTGAGCGTGCTTCACGGTACACGTACGGAACCGACTCAACCACACACCCCCTCCCCCGTGCAGGCACACATACTGACATGAATTCTCCCTTCACGCCATCTTCGGTCCCCACTTTTGGAGCCAACCCAAACGTTCCATTTATTTTCCAGTCGCCACCGCCAAAATCACCTCATGTACATGCTTGGGCCCCACCGGAGAACTTCTCGCCAGAGAGGGCTTTCCCTCAAGAGGAAATCAAGGATGTGGATATGGCAGAACCGAGCCCGCCGAAGTCCCTGGAAGGGGGTTTGGAAAGCCGCCGCACCATGGCACTAGGAGCAGTCCGAAGAGTGTTCAAGTCTCGGCAGAAGGCCAGAAGCAGAACAGTCGCCCATGCTATCGAGGAGAACAGCGGGGAATCTTCTGCAGGTGATGATGGAAGCGACGAGGAACGATTCAAGTCACATCAACCCCATGTACGGAAGCTCTCGCACCATTACACCCTAAACATGCCGTCGCCTGCACCTCTAAAAACAGATACACCTTATGTCCTTCTGGGGTGAGTTGCAGTCTCTACCCGACATGACTGATTGCTCAGAGTTGTGTGCCGACAGGTACCTTCAGTTCTTCTTCAATTCGGCTTTGGTCATCCTGTTTCTCTACTTGCTGGTGCAATTCATCTTAACAGTGCAGCGGGATGTGGAACAACGCATCTCGGAGTATTCAATGGGTAAGAACGTTCGTCCTTCCGAGGTTCGACGGGTGCGAAAGTTGATGATGATTGCTTGTTAGACATTGTGCAGGAGATATCGAATTGTGCCGCCCATTATAAGGCGAATTTGTGTGGGTCTAATCCGGTCCCTGCCATGCTTCGCCAGTGCGGCGCATGGGAGACATGCATGAATCGAGATCCGACAGTGGTGGGGCGCGCCAAGGTGGGGGCTGAGCTGATTGCTGAGGTCATCAATGGGTTCGTAGAGCCTATTAGCTGGAAAACCCTGGTTGGTTTCCTGTTTTGTGCTTGATGGCTGCCACTACAACAACTTGCCCCTATCCAGGCTTTCACCCTGTCCTCACTCGGTTTTATGACAATTTTCGTCAATTCCCTACTTTCCCTCTTCCGCTCAAGACTTTCGACTCCAGAACAGGCCCCACCCCAGTCACAACAGGTGTATCCACTCCCGCTACCGCCACACTATCCCCCACAGTTGTCGCGTGATCTTGGTTGGCACCCACCAGATTCGTGGGACGATGGATCCTTCCAGACGCACAGCCGGAGACGGCGGTTGGAGAATGGAGCGGCGGCCAAGGTGTCCTAGCTAGGGATGGATAGCGCTTGACTATGAATGTTGAGATCTTTTTTGTTATATGAAGGGCTGATACGTTGGCGTGCTATACCTCCTGGGGGTTCGACCGCGGATAACATAGCAAACGCCTGCCTTGTTGGGCAAGTCTTGACCAAACTGTCGTCCTTCCATTCAGCGCACAGTGGGTGCCTGGCAGACCAGACCAGCACCCAGCACCAGCTCAACCATCATAATAACCATCTCCGAATCGTGGCCATCATATGACCCTTTTATTACGTCACTGCTTTCTAAGCAATCTCCGAGGCATAATATTCACCTTAATTAAGCTCTGAGCAGTCTTCAGCTCGTCACTCGTAAGGTGTCACGATACTATCGGTGCCTAGGTAAACAGTAAATGTTATGGTCCGTACTTATGGAATGTCATGGGGACATCAATGGCGCCAAGTAGCCGAGGAGTGCCGCTAATGTGACCTTGATGCCATGCACTTCCCACCCATCGGCATTAGTGTCCTCATGGTATCGGCGCCCCTCACCTCCACCCAGTTGCGCGCCTTCTAGAACCTGCTGCTTCTTTCCACATGGGGCACTGCCGTGGGAGACGGAGCAAGGGTCAACTACCGCCCAAAGGCGAGATCAGTGGGCCTTACTTGGTCCAGCTGAGCTGAGCTTGATCGTGGGAACCAATGGCATCCCTGAGGGCCCAATCCGATTGGGTTCGAAGACTCGAAGCAGTCACATCGCCAGAATCAGTCTTGGTGCGTCTGCGACGCCGCAAAACGAGCCGAGATTCACAGATCCGATAACATATTTCCTCGGCGATCCTGGCCCTGGTGCGCGCTTTAAGGGTTATTTCACCCACCCCATTCGTTCGCTGTCACACACAAAAGCGAAACGCTCCCCCGTTTACCTGCTGGCTGTCCGACGGGTGGGGGCAATCCCCCCCCGGATGAACGAGTAGTACGTATATGTATGGCAAAAATCTTTTCCATCGCCGGCCGCTTGCTCTGTTGTCGTGATCCCGAAGACACCCAGCACCAGCGAGACGGCTCAGCGACTTCCCGGACTGTCAGGCTGATTGCGCCGAACGCTGTGCGCAGTGCTTACCGTGTGTATGATATATCGTACACGGTGGCGTTATTGTGCTTCCCTGGCGCCCATCTCCCAGCGTTCTTTAGAACACCGTGTAGAACGCATTGCGTTTATGTGGGCCCGTCGTGACTCCGCCACAGGGAGCGTTTGACACTTTTGTTCCCAGGCTCAGGCCCCTTTTTAGGCAGAGGATCTCCACCGCAGTTTTCCCCTTTGCCCCTTTCGGAGACCTTAATTGACGTGCCAAAAGGACACCACCCCTACTGCATCCGAAGATACCGAAGATCAGAACACAGAACACAAGGCAACGTGAGGGGGCGTGGGACATCCCCATAATGTCATAGTTCTGTCATAGTTCACGTATTCTTGTGTCCTGAAAAAAAAAATACCCCCAATTCGTCCCTTGAAGATACGTCGTCAGGGGTTCCCTCACGCGACGCCCGCGCCCTCGCCCTGTCAGCACAGACGAGAACAGCAAAGGCGGGCGTCCCTTCAGAGTTTTCCGAGGGCCCCCCTCTGATACGTATGTTATTTTCAGTCTGACTCACGCGCGGGTTCGAGATTTCGGGATGGCGCAGATCGGGCCAGATCGGGAGGAGGGGTTGAGCTGGAGGAGCCTTATCAACCTATACAGGGGCTGCGCTTCGGGCCCTTCCTTCACGTCGGAGACGAGCCATCGGTTTTTCCGAGGACAGCCCGACAGCCAGCCCTCACTAATTGAGATTGGGATTCGAATGCGCAGCGCGCGCGCGAGGGCGGAGACGCGCGACGTTGTGCCACTGATCATGCAATCATGACGTACCTGCCCCCAATTTTCAATTTTTTTTGCCCCGCGCCCTAGTCTAGGGCCAACACGGGACCGTCTGCGATACTCTCACAGCATATCGAGCGCATAAATTTTTTTAGAATGGTCGCCTGACTGACGCCTATGCCCCTGGTTGACGTGATTATTGTCCTCCTCGTGCTTCACATACGAAAGAAAATGACCGGTATCCGATCACCTCAATGTCTGAGTCCTCCTCGTTAAGCGTCTCGGATGCAGCTCTTCCGCGGAGTTAAACTCCCCGAGAAAAAGGTGAGGCTCTCGGCATGTGCATAGCACCGCACCCTCGTCCATTTTTATACGGTAAACCGTAACCGAGTGTTGGCTCTGTTGCCTTGGTTGCATTTGGCATTTGGCACGCGGGTTTGGCGATTCCCCGCTGGGCATCCTAACCTCGCAGTTGGTGGTATCCCGCACATGATTCGACCACGGAGGAATCATGGCTGTGCCTTCACGGCATCTACTTCTGTCCTGAACTCTAATTCCTAAGACTGCCAGTACAGGGATATATGAGGGAACGCCTTGTAGGGCACTGTGTGGGCGCCAATGCACAATACACAACAAAAACTACCAAACTGGAATGGGCTACTCTAGTACGGTGCGGCGTAGTGACAAGTCACGACCAATCGATAATCTACCAGATCAGCTCAGTTGCTGCGCTAATCCAGTGATGCAAAGGCTATTATTTGCCGCCTTTGCTGGCTGTTGCTGCTGTTGCTGTTGCTGCGGCCCGCTCCTCTTCTTTTTTCTGGAGCTCAGATCAGACAGGTGTCCTCTCATGAAAGTTGGGGCATACCTTCTGCTTAGCTCTGAGAGCTTCGGCATCACTACGATCACATAGGAAGGTCACCGCCATAGGACACAGGACACAGGTGGACCGCAAATCACCTACCTTTCCTTGCGCTTCGCGAGACTAGTACCACTCTCCTTTGGCTTCGATTTCTTCTCAGCGGCCTTCTTCTGCGCCTTTTGGCGAGCTCTTTCTCTCTCATCTCCACCTGATCGATCGATAAAAAATGAGCGCTGTCTGGGTATGAAGTTGGAGTACTCACGGGTCATGATTGTCGTCTTGGTGTCAAAGTTGAGGGGATAACAAAAAGTTTGAATGGTCACAGCTGTGACGGTGACAGTGTCACGGCTTGCCTGATCTGACGGTACTGAACTTGTAACCTTTTTATATTAGCCTTTGGTGATCTGATCCAAAAATTGATCGTAGGTCCTGACACCGGGACAGTCCACAGCGCTTCCTGGAAGTCGGAAGGCTTGACGTCAGCGCCGAGACTCAGCCCGGCATGGGGCGACTTCCATTTGACCTTATACGCGTTGGCCGCATCGTTCGCACGATTCACGAACCACACCCTTGATGGCATCGTCGGCATCGGAGTGTGTGGAAAGTCTTCATTGACATTGACATGAGGATAACAGATAGACTCGGCGATAAGTTTTCTCCAAGCTTTGGGATCGCCGTCCCACCGGCTTCATGGTGACAGTAGCAGGTGCAGGATTGTGGGCCAAGTCCAGGTTCATCCGATATGGCCACATTGTCCGAAGATTCGCTCCAGCGCTGTGTCAAGGGGTTACGTATCCATTCCACGGCTGGTTTCGCCCAGTCCGGTATGGCTATTTCCGGAGCGGGATCTTAGATCCAGATCTTGATGGCACTTGCGTGGCAGACGCAGGGAATATGAATTTTGCCACTTACCCGGGCGGGTTGATGTGATGTGTGATGTCTCATGTCTCTCACGGCGGCGGCTGTGCAAGCAAAAGTGGTACAGCACTGTTAGGGAAGGATGGACAGGTGAACGTGAATTTGACAGGAAAGCCTAGTCTATATCAGGGGGTCCCAAACAGGACGTCCCAGCGAGCAATCCTCTCATGGAAAAGGCGCCGTCGCCAAGTTTGACGTGGAAGCAACTTAATCAGTTGCTTGGTACAGAAATGGGCGTGTTGTCAAGAACCGCCGACCCCACAGGGGAAGTGCCTGGAAGGGTGGTGACGCGATGACGCGCGGAGTTCGGAAGTAGTCTGGTGCCATTTGGTCCGTTACACGAACACGAGGCTATGCTAAGACGGAAGCTTCCCTCAAGAGCGGCCTAGATCTGGCTGCGTCACCCAGATACAGTAACGCATAACGCAAGCCTATAGGCCACAGCCACATTGCCGGCACACTGACTCGGGCTTGACATTGAACGGTGCCGACGGCAGTGCGGACACATGTCTGGAGCAGCCATGGCGCACTCCTGGCACGTTTCACATGAAATAGGCGAAGGGTTGACCGTTTTTTTTTTGCGTTAGTTACTCGACTCGGGAGGAGGAAGAGCGGGAGTGGATACCCATTAAGCTCTTAAACTTATGACTAATCAGCCGATGGATCTCGATTGTAACACGGGATGAAATTGGCGGATATAGTGAAAAGAGGCACGAGGTTGGGAAGGAGAAGAAGCGGGATTCAAAGCCGGGATTGAATCTGATGACAAGGTAAGTGACGCTTCCGTACGTTGGATGGGATCTTTCTCTGGCCGATCGTCTGTGATCGTGCGAGCGAGGGTTGGCTGGGGCTGACCGCCCTGATCAAGTACCCCTCCCCATTTATATATCACCTTCGGTCCGCCTCAATTCATCTTTTCGCCTTCCTCCCCGTTTCCACTCCCCCCCCTCCTTCACGTGTCTTTGCCTCTCCTCCTTCCTCTTCTCCCCCATGTCCTCAATGAGACATACCCCCCGCCAGTCCAGCAGAGACCTTCGTCTCCATGAGCCTCACGCCCTCCATCCTCCTCATCACGCCCCTCCCCCGCCTCCCCCGCCTCCAATACCCCATCTGAATGGCAACGGCGTCGTCCCTGGCACACCTGCATCCCTTTCAAATGGCGCACCGCATCCACACCCTTCTTCCCACGTCTCTCCAAAGGGTGCCTCGGGTCTGGTGCCCAGTACCAGCGGTCCTCTCCCACCCTCGATACAAAAGTTAGTCGATGCAAATGAACAGACGTGGCTCGTGATAGGCTAGTTTTACCCTTTTCCCCTTATGGGCACTCGTCGCTTATTCTCCGAACAGGTAGCGTCGCTGAGCAGATGGGTGATCTTGAGCACGCTGCAACTGCTTATGAGAACGCATTGCGCCATAATCCCATGTCAATCCCGGGTCTGACTCAGGTCGCTGGCATCGCTCGGATCAAGGAAAATTATCCGATGGTCGGTCCCACCTGGGTTCACAGGGTCAATCATGCTGACTAATACTTTCCCAGGCTGTCGAGTACTTCCAACGCGTACTTTCCTTGCAGCAAGACAATGGAGAGATCTGGAGTGCTCTCGGTTCGTCTGATCGCATATGGCACACAGCTTGCACCTTATACCCATGTAGGTCATTGCTATCTCATGCAAGATGATTTGCAAAAGGCCTATTCTGCCTATCAACACGCCTTGTATTCCCTTCCGAACCCCAAGGTATCCGTTAACCATACCTATGTTGTGGGGGAGTGTTACTTATCATGAAAAAAAAAGGAAAACCCCAAATTGTGGTACGGGATAGGGATCCTTTACGACCGTTACGGGTCCTTGGATAATGCAGAGGAGGCTTTCTCATCGGTCCTGAAGATGGACAAGGGTATGCTCGTACATCCTCAATTCTGATTCACATCTCACATGGGCAATCATACTAGACTTTGACAAGTCCAATGAGGTCCTTTTCAGATTGGGGATCATTTACAAGCAGCAGACCAAATATGACGAAAGCCTGCGGTGCTTCGATCGCATCTTGCGCAACCCCCCGAGTCCTCTTGCCAATGCCGACATTTGGTTCCAAATTGGGCACGTTTACGAACAACAGGGCGATGTAGGTGTCAGTTTTACCAAGAGTCGGCCGCATCTGACAAATATATAGCATGTTCGCGCTCGGGAGGCCTATGAACGTGTCGTCATAGAGAATCCGGCACATGCCAAGGTTTTGCAACAGCTTGGTTGGTTGTACCATCAGGATGGGCCCGCATTTCAAAATCAAGATCTGGCCATACAATATCTCACGAGGAGTTTAGAAGCTGGTAAATGATGACTTTATTTTAGTTTCCGCATGTGCTGAACCTATGTAAGATCCTGCGGATGCCCAAAGTTGGTACCTATTAGGGCGTGCATACATGGCCGGCCAAAAGTACAACAAGGCGTATGAGGCATACCAGCAAGCTGTTTACCGAGATGGCCGCAACCCGACGTTCTGGTGCTCCATCGGCGTCCTGTATTTCCAGATCAATCAATATCGCGATGCCCTAGATGCATACTCACGAGCTATCCGCATCAACCCCTATATACCGGAGGTCTGGTTTGACCTTGGTAGCCTCTATGAGAGCTGCAACAATCAAATAGGGGATGCTATCGATGCCTACGCAAGGGCTGCAGAGCTCGACCCGGGCAATGGTGCCATCACTCAGCGATTGCACTTGCTCAAGCATTCACAAGCAACGGGAGCCCAGTTACCTGCGGCTCCAGCTCCGCAGGATGTTCATCCTACTGCGTATGCGAGTGTGGCCTCTACGCCGGGCCTGGGTGGACTTCCACTCTTACACGTTAACAATGGTGGACGCATTTACCGCCCCGAATCCCGTGGACCGGGAGGCGAGGTCTCTCATCACCCTCCTCATATCAGTGGTGCAGAGACATCGCCTGCACCATTCAGGGGCGGCCCCCCACCTCCTGTTGTCATCGATGAAAGTCGTCATGCCCCCTCCCATGCCCAACTGGCTCCAATGGATGTCGATCATATCCCTCATGGCAGAGATGCACCCTATTCACATCCTCCTCCCACTCGAGATTCTCGGCCACCTCGCCTTAACTCAGATCTCCACTCACGTGATTCTGAGGGAATGCGCGCGGCTCCTCACGACTCCTACTACAGTCGTCCCTCTCGCCCTGGGTCCATACCCCCTTCTCCCCCTGTTCATGCTAGTCGCCCTCGTTCACCAACTTATCATGGTTATCCTCCTAGTAGGGTCCAGTTTCTACAGTCCCTCACCGCTCTCCTCATGCGTACCCCCGGGAGCCAGGTGGTAATGGTCTGCAAAGTGATCGGGAAGTCGGTTGGGATCGTCGTGAGTGGGAACGGGGTAGGGACTCGAGTCGACGGCATGCAGCATATCTCCATGGGCCATCTCCTCCACCTCGACCTTGACTCCACGTGCGCGGAGCCCATCGCAGACATCCCCTATGTCGGCACATCCTTCACGCAGCCACTGGGATTCGAGACCGCCTCAACAACCCTACCAACTCCCGCCGAGGTCCCCTCGAGCACCCCCTCCTGGTCTGCGATCATCCTCAGGTGACCGCAGCAATTACTGGCATAACCCTGTTTCCGTTGAGTCACCAGAGAGCGCACGGACCCGTGTTGCTCCTACCTTTACGGGTAGTTCGCGAGGATCAGAGAGTCCCCATCTCGCTACCCAACGCGCCATCGATTCTGCGACAGAATATAAAGACCGAAGGCGGAGAGGCATGCGAGAGAAGGAGATGGAGGTGGCTACATCCCCTGGTGAGGAGGTGCCCAAGAGAGATCGTAAGCGAAGGACAAACGTCAAGCCAAGGAATGAGCGCGGACGGACAGAGACCCCAAAGCCGTATGGAGGGCCACCGAACCAGAATCCTCCCTTCAAAGTCAATTATAAACGCGATGAGTCCGCCGGGCCTTCAAGCTCAGCTGCCTCGGGGTCGCAAAGCAGATCTGCACAGCCGTCGCCAACAAGCACTGTACCCACTGCACCTACTCGCAATATCGACGAGGACTATGATGAAGGAGTGGCCGACGCCCTTATTGGATTGGCTTCATACCGCGCTCCTGAACAGACCCAAACGTTCACTAATGGGCCTGCCACCTCTACCGGTAGGCCAATCAGCCCATCCCCCTCTATGCGATCCGTCAGCCACCGGGGCTCAATATCCTCAACACGTTCGCGTGCCTCACCTCCACCAAGCTCAGTAGGTACGAACATGAAACGGCCGCTAAGCCCTGGGCCGGATGATATCGATACCAAGCGCACGAAAGTAGAGATTCCTGCACGCAAGGCATCACCACCTGCGACGACGTCCTCCTCTCGACCTTCGCCCACCCCATTCCGCACTCAACCGTCCTCGCATTCCCCGAGAGTAGACAAGCGGAGAAGTCCAAGCACCCGTCGTATCCATCAAGCCCGCAGCTTCCCTTGGTTCTTCCCCAACCTCCTCGTCCTATTGGCGCAGGCTTGTCTCATTCGTCGTCGAACACGCTCCCCCCTATTGCAACACTCTCTCCTACATCCACTTCGCCATCTCCTGCTCATGAACCAGAACGGATGTCGATTGACCGGACACAATCGCGGTCAGTGTCTCCACAGACGCAAGCCGCACCTCGAGGCAAATTTGTAGAAGTGATGAATCCATCCGAGCCGTCGAATAATGCTGAGCCATCGTAAAGGTTTTAGTTGGTTGTGAGCTTTGTATATCTTGGACTTTATGTACAGATATCCTGCTATCTCGTAACTGCAAAGTTTTTGTTCCCACTGATTAATTGTTTCCTCTGCGTAATGATATATTTGCATTTACTCTCGCTTACATATGCAATCTGGTTCTCACGGTCAGCACAGTTTGGATCAGTCCGCAATTTACCGGCAACCATCACCAACATCAAAAGCCAGTTCCCGTCAAGCCTATCCCACACGGGATGGTGGCTACACCTGACTCATTTGAGCTCCCATCCTCGCCCACTCAACTTACGTCTGCGCGACAGACCTCCTTTGACCATGAATCAACTATGGGAATCACCTCTGGTCCTCCTGAAACAAGTCTAGATGAAACTCAAGCGCCGGGCGCACTTATTCCACCAGAGAAGCAGGCAGATGATCTTACCCAGGAGCCATCAATAACCTCGTCTCCGGTGCAGTTTCTTGGGATCAATTATGTCCCTGACTCGACGGACGTACAGACAACCTTGGAGCCCCTACGGTCACACCCTACTCCATGGGAGTCTGCCGTGTCGCCAACATCTGAGAACCACGCGGCGATCAGACACCCGCCCAAACCGTGCGTTTTATGTCCTCCGACTCTGCCCGAAAAAAGAAACTGCGTTCTGTTTTCGCTTTTTTTACTCACTCTCGAGTGTAGGCAGGTGAAGCGCCACGTGCCGGTTTCGTCGTACTATTTCGGGCCTCCGCCGGACGACTCGGCGTACTTCACGCCACCTATGGGACAGATTGGTGTGCACCATCCGCGCGAGATTGTTCGCGTGGAACGAGATTACTCGGGAGGCGAGATTGTGCAGTTTTCGTCAACCTATCCCATGGAGCTCAAGGGTCGTGTAAGCGTCCGACGTCATGCGTGGTTTTGTTGATACATGAGGTCTTTTTATCTACGCAGATCACGCCCACGCAGTTCTTGGAGAGTATCAACGCAATCAACGAGATCCTCATATCGGCTTATAGCCTACGGCATTCGGTGCTTGACAACTGTGTGGATATTTTGAGCTTGCAGCTGTCAAGGCTTTTCCTTTCGACGCACTATGAGCGGGTACGCATTTTTTTGAGTTTGGTAAAGGGAGGTAACTGACTGGGGCGTGGGCATGGTTCAGGAGATGAGCCGGTTGCAACGACTTGTGGACGAGCTGAATGGAGAGTTATTGAACCCAGCTGGTCTGAACATGCTTTGGCCGAGAAAAGTCGGGTTTATATTCGTAAGTTGACATCGGACTCAGTTCGGCAATCGTGAGTACTGATTGGTGCTCCCAAATCACAAGCTGGAGATTGAGTACTATGTGAGCTCGTTCTGCCACTTCCGCGAAGCCCGACTGACCGATTTCTCCCGATGGCTCCAGTGATCGGCGCCTCTTTTTCTTTATTCTTTTTTTGCCCACTGTAATTACCAGCATTATAATTTCCTCTTTCGTACTTCCCTCGACAAAGTAGGCAAGCCATCGACTGAGGGCTCTTATCGCTCGCCGCAAAGCCGGCGGAACAGAAGAAGCTCCGACGGGATCGAAAAGTAATTATGCCAAGTTCGTTCGGTCGGTCACTGATCCGTAGAATACGGGACCACGTTGCGAGTGTCGCTTGAGCGCTGATATCGGGCTTTGCTGTGCTGCTATTGTGCTGCGAGTGGATATAGAATTGCTCCCGGATGGTGCGCGGGGAGCACAGACATCAATAGTTCAATATATTCCAACGTTGTTGTGATGTGGCACACCGACCGATAGAGCACAGCAGCACTTAAGGTTACCGTCATTCTTGGGGTTGCGTGGTCTGATCACCCGCAAAGGAAGGGAGTGTGAAGACCGTTGCGATAGCGTTGAAAGGTCGTACTTGGTGAGTTTGCGAGAGGTACGTAAATATTCCCCACACCACATCATCATCACATCACATCAACATCAGCATTGACGTTGCTATATCTGCCTTGTGAGTGTGAAGACGCGCGGCGCGGCCGGGGTAGGTTCGGCGGACGGGGGGTGGCGCGGGCCGAGGAGAACGGAAAGTGGTGGGTCGGTGGGGAGTGGGTGGGGTCGATTTGATAACGTGGATTTGTGTGTAGAAACGGAGGGAGATCCGTATCAGGCACCGTCGTCCCCGTCCCCTTCCGGTTACCCCCTTTAACGAAGAGAGAGGATCGGGCGCGCACCCACACGCACACCCTCGTGGTCGTCATCCCCTCACTTGTTGCCTTTCCCCATCGTCCCGTCTTTTTATATCTTCCTTCATCCCACTCATATTGCCTCCCCTCTTCTCTTCCTCCCCCTCTTACTAAGCCATGGACTATAACTCCCCCACCTCCCCTCTCTGGGACTTCTCCCAATCTCCCTCTGCCTTCTCAGAGGGCGACTTCTTTGCTCTCCTCCAGAAGCAGTTCAACCCTGATCTTCCCACTTCCAATGCCTATGCAGTACCCCATGATGTTGTCGACCCATCCAAGATCACCAATTTACCGACCCCTGCTCCACCCCCTCCCCTTAGCGATGACAGCAGCCCCAGCCCCCCAAGCACCAGCGATCATTTGTCTTCCTCGCGTCGACAGTCAACAAATAGCACCGCCGAGCAGGACACTCACGAACTCAAGCGCAAGGCCAGTATCGACACTCTAGAGGAGGATAGCCCAAATCAAAAGACCTGTGTGTACTCTCCCTCCCCCTCAATCACAGCCACTGAGCTCTCTCTCAGCGAAAAAGTCTCCTTCCCGTCGAAAATCTGGCCCCTCACAAGTGTGTTCGGTTCCCATCATTTCCAATCATCTCGCCGTTGACTGTGTTTTATTTCGCCATGCAGGACGAGTCTCGCTTGATGAAACGGAAGGAGCAAAACCGTGCGGCACAGCGAGCGTTTAGGGAGCGTAAGGAGAAGCACGTAAAAGATGTGAGTTTAGCTCCGACAACTGATCTTCGACTCAATGTTTAGCCGTAATCCACTTTACCTAGCTGGAGGATAAAGTTGCTGAGCTCGAAGCCAAGAATTTGAGCGCCGAGACTGAAAATCAGCACCTCAAAGAGCTTTTGAAGCGCCTGCAAGACGAGAACGTTTCCCTCAGAAATACCTCGTTCACCTTCTCAGTCCCACGCAATGGTGAATCTAGCAATGGGTCCTTCAGCGACGCCGTCCCATCATTCGCCTCCTCACCAACCATTTTCACCTCTACCAGTCACCTCCCTTCCCCCTCATCATCCGGGCCAACCAAGGCCGCCACACCACAATCATCCTCGCTAGATACGCCATCTGCCTTCCCCGGAGATATCGATTTTGGCTCTATCACTTCTCTAGACTCTTCATCAATGAGCTTACTTGACGACTCGGACGCTATCATGTCCTACGACTTTGGTGGCTATGGTCAATTCGTTCCCTCAAAGACGCCTTACAAGACCATCGCTAGCAATCCCATGTTTATGTCCTTCGCAGATCCCATTTCCTCAGAAACCACCCCCACCTCCAAGAGTTCAACGCAATCACCCGTTCCAACCGGCGGCAGTCCGTATGACCTGACTTTCGGGCAGTGGACAGGACAAACGTCTTCTCACGAGGGGAATAGTCATGCCAATCCTCTTGACGAGCTCTTTGCTGGGCCCATCTTCGGTCCTCAATCCCCTATAAATTTCAACGTTCTGGTTAAAAGTCCGGTGACATCAGCCATTACCCCGGCTTCATCTGGAATGAGTCCCGTTGTCCACCAATCCATTCATTCAACCCCTAGTCCAAATGCCGACTCTGCATTCGAATCTTCGGACGGGTCATCACCAGCGGCCGGCTCGTCTTCCAGCGCCGAAATTTGCCCGAAAACAAGGGCACAGATGGAGCAACATATTCAAGCGGCGGGTAGCTCGGTATTTGCCCCGCCGCCACCTCAGGAGGAGCCACAGACTCAGATATTTAGGGCGCCAGCTGGCGCTGACGGCCCCATGATTATGTGCAAGGGTGCAACGTTTCCCAGGACAGAGAAGAGCGACAATAACGTCGAGGTGCTAACTGCATGGAGAACTATCACATCCCATCCGGATTTCAAGGCGAGCGTAAGTAGCTCTCCGCTTCCTCAGAGTTGGTTCCATTCACTCATGGTGTTCGACTGCTACAGAACGTGGATATGAACGAGCTATGTTCCGAGTTCACAGATAAAGCTCGTTGTGATGGGTCGAAGGTCGTGTTGGATCCGCAGGGCGTCAGCTCTATCTTGAGAAAGTTGACAACGAGGCTGAACGCGAGCTCATAGTAATCTTTGTCGATGTTGCAGTCACAGCCTGGGCAATTCGTTATCTGGTCCCTTCCGCCTCTGTACCTCGCCACATCACCTTGTATCAGTATCTCTTGCATTTCGTTACCTACTTACGTTTTGTTCCTTGTTTATACTCTTCGCTTAATTGTTGGGACGAGCTCGGGTCGGACCGGACAGTCTGTCTCTGTCGTTGCAGCCTCAGCCGAACGCAGTAGTCTGTTAGTATGTGTCATCTATTCAAGCTCAGTTGCATTACACCAAGTCTGGTTTACTTCTCCTAGCTGCAAGGCGTATGTATCTGGTAACGAGGGTATGGTATTTTCTGCAGGCGAGGGGGACAGATGAAAGCCGGAGATTGTCGGCGTCCGTGGGACAGCTGAGCCAAAGATAGATGGGAGTGAGCGTTAGGCGGCATCTGGTTGGAATGGCTGGATGAGCATCTTGCTGAACTCTCTGAGTTTCTGGGGACCCCGGACTTCCTCGGTGAGTAACGGTAACTGAATGATGTGGAAAAACTCGTCGTAAAGTTCGTGGGCCTCTTTCAGGTACTTTTGCTGCATGCTATGGCGCACCCGGCAGTGCTCGCAATTAGACGCTGCCACGGCCCACGGTCAATTACCCGATGACGGTCAGCATGTGAAACGGTGTCTTGTTAACTCACCGACCCGCGGAAACAGAAGTTGATTCACGACAATGTTATGCGTGTCGATTTCGTACGCCGTTAGTTCCTGCACAAGCCGCTCCGTCTCGTACAGCGACAGGAACTCCGATATGCACACACAGACGAACGTCGTCTTCTCCTGATGATCGCCTCGTGAGTAAAGAACCACGAAAATTTTTTTGGGGTGGCGTAAGTCAGTTACAGCAACAACGTACGGGATCTTTAAACTGTGTGTTGACCTCGGTAATCACCGCGCGCATCGATTCAAGCTTCGAGAACATGTCCTCGGTCGCATCCGCTTGTCCGCCCATCAGCGTGGACATCTACCCATGGAAGGTGAAGCCCCACGCCCCCAAGGCACGCAGGAAGAAAGACAACGCATACCTGATTTAGCATGGGTCCGATGCGTCCGCTCAGCGTGGACAGCTTCCCCAACGCCTTTTCGAGCACGCTGGGAAAGGAAAGAAAGCGCAGAGTGTGCCCGGTTGGCGCTGTGTCAAAGACGATTACAGAGTATTCCATCGATTTGACGTGCCTGCGTCGGCGCGTCGGCGCACCGGTAAGAGACCGTGCAGGTGCCAGTTGGACAGACAGGTACGTACTTCATGATCTCGGCAAAGGACATGGCTTCGTCTACGCCAGGAATGGCGAATGCGAGGTCCTGCATCATGGTGCCCATCATGCCGTTCTGGTCCGCTGTAAAAAAATAAAATAATTTTTTTTGCGCCGGTTGGGCAGTCAGTTCATCTGGCCCTTTCAGAGCAAGAGCAAGGGGAGGGCACGCGGACATTGGTCGACCATCTCCTGGATGGCGCTGGTCGGGTCGATCTCCATCGCGAAGAGGTTTTCAAACCCGTTTACTTTCGTCGCCTCCTTGGAGAATTTTTGGCCGAATGCATCTGAAAGGTTGTGTGCGGGATCGGTCGACTGTCGATATGCGTGCGTGTGTTGTACCGCAAAAGGTTTGTGAGAAGATGAGATAGCGAATAAGGTAAGAAGGACTTGGGTCGGGTGACGCACGATAAGCAGGACTGATTCGCGGGCTTGCGACAACTGGATGGCGAGGGAGCACGAGGTCGTGGTTTTACCTGGTTTGCACGAGTACCCGACCACCGTATGATACCTCGTTACACGAGAAAGAGAGGAAGATGAAAGATAGGGAGGGGCGCACCTACGCCTCCCTTTCCACCTGCGACGCGTGATCCAGATGAGTGGGACAGAGAACAGTAAGCAAAGAGGTTTGGGGGCGTTACCGCAGAATATCCACTTCAAGGATTTTTGGTCCAAGATATTTTGTAGCGTCGGTGGGAGTGTTTCCTCTGCCATTGTGTCTCGTTACGTTTTGTGCACGACGTACTCACACAAGCTTAATTTGATCGATTGAGTCAGCTGGGGCCACCGGTATCGTCTCACACTCATGGCCGACTCTGTGAAACCACTTTCGTTCAGAGGTAAGAGCGCAAAGGTTTCTCTCAATCCAAAGGGCCTTCTCGAACAGATTACCCCCAGCACTCCAACTCGTGAACGAGCAACGCAGCTCTTATGGACTTCGCTACCATGATCACGAGCGATATCGGTGCGCTAAACCAACCCACCCCGATCTGACCGTTCTCACCTCACATTTTTTGCAGCAAGCACTGTGCCAACAGGACCCACAGACTTCGCTCGACCCTCAAAGTTACACATGGGAGAGGTCGCGAGTTCAAGAAGCCACCTATCGTCCTCAGGACAAGACGCAGGATGGACAGTTCGTCCCCTTTCTGACCCAACGTCCTGGCTCTCCTTGCCGCTGACGAGCCCCACCAGCCTCCAACTCCTCCTCTTCCAGGCAGAGCGTGCCTGGTCTTACGCACAGGAGCTCCTATCCCTCGCCGCTCTCCCAGCCAATGAGCGCAAGGCCAGCGCCTTGCGCCACAACGCGACAGGACGGTTCCGCCGCGCGGTGCACTGGGCCACGCAGCTCCTCTCGCAATGCCAGACGCTGTACGACGCCGGTCGTCTGCTCGGAGCCGAAAACCTCCTCGAGATGACCGCCTACACGCTCATCCTCAACGGCCGCTTCTTGCGCTACCGGGACGAGTTTGAGGACGCGCTCGGTCAGCTGAGCGTCGCGAGGGGCATCCTCGACGAGCTGGCCGAGCGCGCGGAGACGAGTCGCGACCAGGCGCTCGCGACGTACTTTGCGGACGAGATTGGGCCGGAGATTCGGTATTGCGCCCATGAGTTGGGTCACGCCAAGGCATACGACGTGGACAATATCGTCCGGGAGCAATCGGCGCAGCATCGCGCCCAGATCGTTGATGGATATGATGCGCTGGTGCTGAAGCTGAGGAGCGAAGTCGGCGGCGGATCGAAGAGCAACGCGCGGACGCTCAGACCGCTGTTGTGGGAAGGAGAACCGGTCCCCGTGCGTAATCCGGAACTCGTCGATGTCCTTGTCAAAGTACAGGAAGGGGAAGTCAAGTTGAGAGAGGAAAGCATAGAAGTTTCGAGGCCCACGCGGACGGACCAAGAGAGGAAGAAGCGAAGGCCAGCCAAAGGGGGGAAATCCAAGCGCGGTGTTGCAGCGTATGACACCATCCTGCTCGCCCTGAGTGACGCAGAGGATGTGGCGCGCAAGTTGGTCGAGGCTCAGAACGTCAGTAGCACCAACTTGATTCTCGTCATCCTCGACTTCTCTCTCTCTCTCTGACTCATTCTGACTGCAGGCAAGCGGATCAACTTCAGGATCATCGGGTCCTGGCGTCCGAGACATTCATTTTGTCCACGTCTTCATTGTTTACCACCTTCTCGCACGCCGTATCCAACGGGATTTGCACCTCATCTCTACCATATTGGCGCAAAATGCCCACGCATCTCGACGCTCTTCCAAAAGCAAGACAGCGTCCTCTAAATCCCAGAAGGAGACTGTCGATGCTCGTCTCTATCCAGCTGTAGTCAAGCTCTTTGACACAATACTACAGGTTTGAACCAGATGCGGACACTGTCAATTGTCGATGAGAGTCCAGACCTCGCAGCCGCTGTTGATAGCCGCATATCGTTTACGAATGCACGCAGGTAAGCTTGTTGGTCTCGCAACGTGTTCGTAATAATACTGATAATAATGAAATATAGATGTCGGTACTTGGCTTTCACTTACATTCCAGTCAAGAGTATGGGGAGCCCTGACACTTATGCAACGAAGCAATATCTACCTCCGAGAAGTCCGATCTGTGCTGTCAACGACCGGTGCCAATCCTATCGCGATTGGCGACCCTGCGTTTTTCCCACTCGCAAGCGAAGATTGCGATCACCTGGACAAGGAACTGACAGACGACGGCAATCGTTTCAAGAACGATTGGTTCGCTTACAACGGGGGCTCGATATCCGCGGATAACCAAGAGTACAAGAAACCCCTCTTTTTCGACATCGCGCTCAATTACGTGCAGCTTGATGTGGACCGCCTACAGGAACGTGCCGGGAAGAGGAAGCCTCAGCCTGCCGCCGTTCTCGCGCCTACGCCGGTGCGCGCCGATGCAGAGGAGCCGACGACGGACAAGCGACCTGTCGCAAAGGCAAAGGTAGAGGAGATTGAGCGACCTGCGACGCCCGAGCCGAGCGCACCGGCCAAGGGCGGGCTGAGCTCGCTTCTCGGGGGCTGGTGGGGAAGACGGTAAGGACGAACAAGACAAAGTGTGTTTTAAAAAATAGAATCAAAAGAAAAGTGATTTATGGGCTAAAATCGCCGGACCAGGCCAGGAGGGCGATAACACCGGTCGCCGGTAGAATTAAATCAATTCCCCCCTCCCTTCTTTTCGTTTCCTGCGCGTGCTTAAACGCATTGTACACACGCCGCCGTGCGCAAGGCAAGACCTACAGTTCGAAGTTAAATCCTGCATGCATCCCGCCCCAGAAATGGACGCATACTTCCCCGGTTTCACCCGAGCTGGCGCCAGTGCTCACGCGTATACCGTGCAGTATCTGCGTTCGTTCCATATGGCCATGCATGTTGTATGCAGACGATCGATCTTAATAGTGACCTGCCCTTTGTCCTTTGCACGCGAGACAGGCTGGTGAAATATTTGCAGCGCGCGGAGAGCCATGTCTGCCTCACGCCTTGGGGCTGATCGTATGACGTTCGGCCAGTCAGTCGGCTCGCCTCATCAGCGCTCAACCTTTGTCCGGAAAACATCGAAATCAATACAGTGTCCCATCCTTTGTTGTGAATACAACATGGCTCCCACTAACGAAACAACTATATACGCCTAATCCAACTACGTGTCCAAGGCAATCGTTGCGTCGTGGCAATCTCCGAGGATCTGGGGCAATAACTTACTTCCGCCGGTGCCCCCTCATGATAGTCTCCTGCGCCTCTTCCGCCTTGAAGAGCCAGAATGGACCTGTGAAATATAAGTACTGTCGCGCATTGTGGGAGGCGTTGGGCAAGGGGGGGGGGGGGGGGGATCCCACAGACCTGAAGGGTCGCCTGGAAGGGAGGTGGAGATGAGTCACGATATCGGTGAGGGTGTGCACAGAAGAGAACCAACCCTGCTCATGATGTGCACCAGACCACGCCCCCACAACACCCGCCGCACTACATACACCACCGATCTGGACACCCTCGGAACTGGGTGACGTGATCAGACAGAGAGAAGAATCAAGGGGACTGCTCGATCGCGAACCTCCATTGTTCGTGATGGTTATATATTGAAACCTGAACCGAGGTAGACAATAAGCGATACATAGCTTCGCTGTCCATCGCGTGCGCACTCACGAAGCTCCATCGAATGTTGCCGTCTGTCATAACCCGAACGGTGCCACGAACCGCCCGATTCAGGACTTCATCTGAATTGAAACCCCGCATTGTACCCCCAAACGTAATTGGAGGTCGCGAAGGATCTGGCAACTTCTCCAGCACCTTTGGGTTGCTTTCCACGGAGATGACCTGCAGGTTGAGGAGTAGGAGTCGTGACGCTTCTTGATACTCGTCATCGAAGAAGTCTGGATTCCACCCAGAATTCTGATTCCAAATAATTCATTAGCTTCCACTACCGAGTGACAAGCCCCCTCGACTAACGTTAAATCCTTCAACGATAGTTAGCCTTTTCTTTGTGCGCTGGACATGCACTCCTATGGGAAAACAACTCACTGATCAAGTCTCTTCGTTGTGCGACCATTTGTTTGCCTTGTGCGGAAATAGCGAGGCGTTGAGACGTACCGGTAGTCACAAAAGCAAACGATCCTCATCCACTGCCCCTCAACTCCTGCCCAGTCAAGGGGAGATCGCTTGAGAGTTCCAGGAGCCGAATACGGACGACAAGCCTCCAAACCTTGAACTATCGCTTGGGGCTTGAACTCTTTGGGCCAGTGGACCCCAAAATCCCGTAAATTCATCGTAATCACGGTGACGACGGCATTTATGTGGTTCCAGTCCGCCCAATCCCCACCGTGGATGAACGGGCCCCAATGCATCTCTCTGGCGTAATTTCGAAGGTCGTAGACATGGGCCCTACTCGTCTGGCGGAGGATCCTGAGCCTCTCAGGAGCTTCTGTGCCCACACCACGATCAAGCGAGAGGGCGAGGTGGGCGCGAAGCTTCTCAACATCCGAAGTGAGGAGTCTCGGGAATGGGGATTCAGGTTGTCCTAGCCTAAGGAATCTTTCGATCCAGGGAGACTCTTCGAGAGTCAAGACCTTCGTTACCCATGAGAGATTGTGAGAGGACCCGCGCGTGGCCTGCGGGGCGGCTTCATGGATGCATTCCAGGAGCACGTCTACGAATTCGCGGCGGTCCCCGTCGCGTCGCGCAATCTTTTCAGCCCGCACGCGCTGCAGAAGTTTGGCATACCAGTCCACTTTCGAGTGTGAAGAGTGACCAGCGGAGAGGCGCGGATCGTCAAACGGAAAGCACAGGAAGAGGGTACGCCAGAGGTATTGGTCTGATGATCTATAGACGAGGCTGTAGGCGCAAGTACAGGTTTGGGCAAACGCAACCACTTCTCTTGGGTGGCAGAGCGCAAGGATACGCTCCGCGAGCTCTGGCGGCACAGCAGATATCATGGATGTGGCGATGCCTCCTGAATCCGTGCCGCAGTTGTCTTGTCTCCGAGGATCTCGAGCTCGAGAGTGTGTGAGAGAGGGTGTGTATGTGTATGTATCCATGTGTCGTAAGATCCCCGGGATTCCCGGGCCGAGCCGACGCTCGTGGGAAACTGCCGTGGCCACCCTCGATGAGCGAGGCGCACTCTACGCGACCCGCGACACCGATTAGTTCTTCTTTCTTGCTCATACATCATGCGCACGATACTCTTCTCGGCCTTGATTGCAGCCTCTTCCTCTTTCTCTCATGCGCGCATATTGCCATTCGATCTCAGTAATTTCTGGTCGACAAAGCCCCAGACCCCACTGTCAGCTGACGTGGTTACACCGCGATCACCACGCATCGCAATCGTCGGTGCGGGCGCTGGTGGCTCGTCCGCAGCATTCTGGATCGCCAAGGCGAAAGAGCGCCACGGTCTCGATATCGCGATCGATATCTATGAGCGCAGCGACTACATTGGAGGCCGTAAGTTACTTTCGTTCGTGCAAATAACCCTCAACTCTGGGCTAATTTCAGCTCCTTGAAGGAAGCACCACAGTATATCCGTATAATAACACCGCATACGAGCCCGTGGAACTCGGCGCATCTATCTTTGTAAAAGCCAACAAGAACCTGCGGCGTGCGGTCGACGAATTTAATTTGTCCCTATATGGTTTCAATGACGAGGACGGCGGGATGACTATTTGGGATGGGGAACGGATCTTGTATACGGTGCGATTTCTCTCATGGTGTATTATCTGGCCGTTTTAACACTCTTCAGAGGGAGAAGGAATCGGGGTCTTGGGACTCCTGGTTGAACAACCTTAAGTTTATATGGAGATACGGCTATAGTTCGCCAAAGAGGATGCAAGGGCTGTGAGTCATTCAAATTTCCACATGTGTATATCTGGGTGTCCTTATCTGTCTGTGGTGGCAAAGCGTGCGGACCATGATAGGCAAGTATGTCACGCTTTACGAGCCGGACGCGCAAAATTGGACCTCCATCGAGGAGCTCAACAATGCCCTAAACTGGACTGAACTAATCTCCCAGACTGGTGTCGAATACTTCGAAAGCCACGGCGTCTCTCAGAGGTTCACGAATGAGCTGATCGAAGCCCTGACGCGCGTCAATTATGGCCAGGTTGGGTGGATTGCGTCCTTGCTGCTGCTCCTTGATCTTGATCTCTGCTACTCAGAATGTCGATAGCATACACGCTTTGGGAGCCGCCTGCTCTCTTGCGGCCGAAGGAGGTGGCACCGTCAGTGGAGGAAACTGGCAAATTTTCGAGCGATTTGTAGAACGGGCTGGTGCACGCGTTTTTCTGAAGACTGAGGCAAGGCGCTTTTACCCTTCCCCAGCGCAACCTTGAGTGTTGACGTTCTACCAGGTTGTTGGCATAGAGCGGCACTCGGACCACGTCTGGACAGTTGTCACCAGGAACGAACGTCGCGATTACGACGCGGTGGTCATCGCGGCACCTTTCCACACTTCTCATATCTCTCTCCCAGCTGATCTGTCCCCTTTGATCCCCCCTCAACCATACATACATTTGCACGTCACCCTTCTTACAAGTACTGCAGCGTCGCCGAACCCCGCGTATTTTGGCTACAAATCGGGTTCTAGGATACCTACGACCGTCCTGACGACCTTGGATGGCGTTCGTCAGGGCGGCAGAGCCCCGGAGTTCAACTCGCTCACGTATCACGGACAGGCCAGGTTTGCCAAGAATGCAACCCACGATAGGCAAGAGACTGGAGAATGGGTCGTGAAGATTTTCTCCATGGAGCGCATCTCGGATGAGTGGCTTGCGGCCGTGTTTCAAAATGAGGTCGGCTGGGTTCATCGCAAAGAGGTATGTTCCGTACAAACCCTCTTCGACCTGAGCTCCTGACTACGGGACATCAAGTGGGATTCATATCCAGTGCTGCCTCCAACGACGAAGTTCCCGCCTATCAAGCTCGATGACGGACTTTACTATGTGAATGCGTTCGAGCCGTGAGTGCTGCCGTGATTGTGCACTTCCTCGCGTTGACATGACCTATTCCAGATTTATTTCTACGATGGAGACGGAGACTGTTGCCTCTCGCAACGTCATAGATTTGCTGCTGCGGGAGAAGTTTGAGAGGGGCATCTGCCCGACGGAGAAGACGGGGGAGGTGGTGGGCGCGGATGCCGGGTCCGGGTTTGTGTACGGATGGGACTGCTGACGTAATTATCTTATCAAGAGAGCAAAAATGGACTGATTTTCTGACGAGCCAATCACCACCGAGGTTCAATGGCCTGTTCGCATTCATTTGTGCCGTCGACTGCGGCTCTCGCCAAACCACCATCATGCACACCGTGTTCGAGGCCTTCTCCGCTTCCGTTTCAATGCCTTCCTCCACCTCTTTGGCCCACCTCTCCAACATTCAACTACCTTACCTCCTTTCGTCCGCCTCCAAGGCTGCAACATGGGCATATACAACCCTAGCCATCATTATTGCTCTCCTTGCTCTCGAACAATCCGTGTATCGATACAAAAAAAAACACCTACCTGGTGACAGCTGGACTATCCCCATCATCGGTAAATTTGCGGACTCAATGAAGCCTACACTGGAGGGGTACATGAAGCAATGGAACTCCGGAGCGCTCAGCGCGCTCAGCGTTTTCAACATGTCAGACCTCCTTCAACTTTATTTTGATTTGTAATTGACAGCCTATTAGATTTATCGTCATGGCATCCAGCACAGAATATTCTCGTAAGATCCTCAATTCTCCGATGCATGCAGAGCCCTGTCTGGTGCATTCAGCTAAGCAGGTCCTTCGTCCGGACAATTGGTAGGGGCTTTTATCTCCACGACTTCACAATGCAGTTTTACTTGGTCCCCTTGCAGGGTATTTTTGACAGGCAAGGAGCATGTAGCTTACCGCCGTGGTCTCAATAATCTCTTCACTCACAAGGCACTTGGGTAATTATGCAACAATAGAATACATCCCACTCAGATCTGTCCCGCTCATGCTACTATCTCAACTAGAATGTACTTCAATACCATGGATTCTGTCGCCCGCGATCACATCAAGAAGTGGCTCACCGACGCCGCTGCCGATTCTACCGAGAAATCTATCATGATGACTGTGCGCAACCTCAACATGGAGACCTCACTCCGCGTCTTCTGTGGTAGCCACTTGCCTGACGAGGCCACCCACGAAATAAGTGACAAGTATTGGGCTATCACTGTTGCGCTTGAACTGGTCAACTTTCCTTTTGCCCTTCCCGGCACCAAAGTTTATCGCGCCATCCAAGCCCGTAAGGTTGCCTTTGCCTGGCTGGAGCTCGCTGCCAAGAGGAGCAAGGAGGCAATGGCACAGGGCGAGGAACCTCGGTGCATGCTGGACGAGTGGGTCACTCTTCTCAAGGATCCCGCCTATAAGGGCCGCAAGGAGTTCAGTGATCGCGAGATGGCCATGGTTCTGTTCTCTTTCCTGTTCGCTAGTCAAGATGCCATGAGCAGCGGCCTGATCTACGGATTCCAGCATCTTGCTGACCACCCAGATATTCTCGCAAAAGTTCGTGAAGAGCAGAACCGTGTCCGCCCAGGTCAACAGGACAAGCCAATGACCCTCGAGGATCTCGATCAGATGCCATACCTAAAAGCTGTAGTCAAAGAGAGCCTTCGTGTTAAGCCACCTGTCACGATGGTGAGTTACTCATTCTACTCCATGCGTCGAACTTTTTTTGATTCCGTGTGTAGGTGCCTTACCTGGCCACCAAGGCGTTCCCAATTTCAGATACTTACACGGTACCTTCTGGTAGCATGGTTATCCCATCCTTCTACAACTCGTTGCATGACCCCAAAGTTTTCCCCGAACCCGATGCCCTGATCCCTGAACGTTGGCTTGAACCGGAAGGCCTTGCAAACAAGAACCCGCAGAACTACCTTGTGTTTGGCAGCGGACCTCACAAGTGTATTGGGATCGAGTATGCGACTATGAATATCGCCGTCGCGCTTGCCTTGGCAAGTGAAATGGCAGAGTGGGAACATGTTCGAACCCCGAGGAGCGACAAAGTCCAGTGAGTATTGTGTCAACCTCGTTTGGGTGTCTCTGTCGTCTGAGTGATTATACAGAATTATTGCGACCCTCTTTCCGCAGGACGGCTGCTTGCTCAAATTCACTCCCCGACGGCATGTCTGACGGGGGTGTTGTAGGGACTGTTGTGATGCACCTCGCGAGCTAATAGACAAATTATAACAATGTTATTATGATGATGCATAACCATAATCATTAATATTTACTCTTATCGTATATCACGTGATGTCATCCTTCTCTTTGATGCTCCCTCGTAGAGTCCCTTGGGCAACACTCGCCGAGCTTGATCAGCTTTGTTCATGGATATACGCAGAAGACTGTTCTAGAAATGCAGCTATAGAGAGGGTGCGTATATCCAATCTGAATCGCAAATAGGTTGGTCTTACACGAAGAAAAAGCTCTCCGCATGGAGATTCATGATGCCTCTGCCACACGCACTCGAGTCTCTTCTTTCTATCTTGGTCGCCGTTCAACAAGATATATCCTCGGATGTTGGCCTGTCTTCCTCCTTGTCTCTGCGGCAGAGCTATGCCACCGCCCTCATCCGCCTCGTCAATGGCCTCGTAGATCCTCTCCAAATGGGAACGTACGCGCGCTCCATACTCTCCATCGCCACTCAGATAGGCCTTCCAGCTTGGCTAGTCGAACTGCGGCACGCTGCGACGCACGAGGACCTACCGAGCCTCGAACTATTGCGCGATGGGGCCAAGGAGGTGAGCCCTCTCCTCCTAAAGAGGAAAAAAAAAAGACCGAACGATTTCCTCACACATCCCACCACACCCCAGTCTCTCACCTGGCTCCTGCACAACTACTTTCTCCCCACGCTGAACCCGGCCCTCGCGCACGCCACCGCGGCGGCGGCGGCGCTCCGCCCCGTGGAGCCGCTGCTGAGACGGTACAAGAACCTGCTGAAGACGGTATCGCGCGACGCGTCGCTGCGTGCGAGACACGCGGCAGACATATCAGGCGCGCTACGAGAGATCGAGCGCTGGTTGTCTGAGGCACGCGTAGCCGCGCACACGCACGCGAGCGACTTTGCTTCGTGGCTGCCCTATCCAGGACGGCCGGGAGAAGACCGCGACGAGGACAACGATGACGACGACGACGATGAGGGGCCAGAGCCGAGGGAGGCATGGGCCCTCGACAGACTTTGCGAAGCATTGCTCGTAAAGGGCGCCCTGGTTCCTGTCTCTCGCAGGTCAGTCAGTTCCAGTCCTTATGTTCCTTGTCTCTTTCCACTCCCAGGACAAGTCCAAAAAACAACTCTTCAGACCCCGCTGACTGACAGAACTTTTTTTTTTTTCTTTTACGTTCCAGAAAACGCGTGTCACCAAAAGGAAATCCTTACCGTCCGCCGTCGTCCCTGCTGGTGATCTGGGTCCCCCTACTTGAGAGCGTCTCCGCAAACCATGTACACTTCCCCGCAGCTGTGACATCGCACATCATCACGCATTTACTCGCCGACAACGATGATTCCCCAGACGAAGACGATCGCGATGATGCGGGGACAACAGCAGCTGCTGAGAAGACCTCCTACGACGTCTGCCTTGCAACGTGGGGCGCGTGGCTTGTCGAGTCGCACCACGGAGACGAATCAGACGCGGACGTCGCCGTACGCCGCCAGAACGTTATCTTCCAGCTAATACAGGCGCTGTCCCCCGAGCGCAAATCTCCCTCCCAATCTCGGCTAGGGTGCGTCCTTTCCCCCATTTGCAAAGTGCCGACGGCGCAAACAAACAGATTCTATACAAATAAACGTTTTTGGTTTTTCATTGTTTTTGGAACAGGGTGCGAGCGCTGCTCACGGCCCTGTGTGCCTCGGACGGGCGGCTCTCAGGAATTTCGGCCACCATCCTGGGTGCGATGCAGGTGGGCAACAACCTTCTCAAAGGATAAAGGGCGTAAAGGGGCTCACTTGATTAAGGATGCGCCTGCTTGGTGCGAGAGCGACCTCGATGTGATGGAGGCGCGGCGAAAGGCGGCGCTTTCCCTGTCTACATCCGCGAGTCATGTTCGGTCCCCCGGACAGAATCTTGAACAAGGTTTCCAAAAAAACGATTTGCCGGACGGGTGGCGCAGGCTCTCAGTGCTAGGCGGTTGGCGGCCGTGTCCCATTGGTGTCTACGTCGGTGGTGACTGATCGACAAATGAGAATAACTGCGCCCACCTTCCTCGACAGAATAAGCCGCCCTGATCGCAGTGACAGGACAGAATAGTGACAGGATAGGTTAAATGATCGGATTTCTTATACAGTACCTGTACTTCACCGCTGGGTGCACAACGATGTGTATGAAAAAAAAAAAAATTATGGTCAATTCAGGGGCGTCCTAATGATCCCAGGGAAGATTTGCAAGAGAGGAAAACAAATGATCCAGGTCCCAAATATACACAGATTGTCAACGTACATGATAGCAGTCATGTAGCAGGTGTAGCATAATTTGCGCCAAGAAAAGAGAGGCTGACAGGAAAGTACCGGAAAATCAGCAAGTAGATTCGAGCATATTATTCATCAAACAGGAGAACGCGGTCCCCGGGATTTCCGAGGTGTCGCAGCGGGGTCTCTCCTTCTATGGGTTTCACGCGATGCTTCACTCTCGGATGGAGCACTGGTGCTGCCGTCGGGATATCGCGGTGGAAGCTCGACGACTTCTGTACCCTCCTCGGTATATACGGTAACCGGAGCGCGTCCACCGTCGTGGTGCACGACGTAGATATTCTGCCTCCTGGCCTGATCAAGTTCAGCCGATCCCGATCCCGAGGCAGAGGTAGCATCTGCAGGCGGCGAGACCGGAATGGCTCCGGGAAGGAGGGGGACACTTGGATCACTCGACGATGACGACGTAGGCATTGCGAACGGCTCCACGAGGTACTCCAATCCGCCGGAACTGGTAAGATTGGTGGGGCCAACGGTACTTGAAATTTCGCGAGGACTTTGAGATTGAATAAGTTGGCTGTCGCGGATCAAGTCTTCCCGGGGTTTGGAATCACGAGAGGCAGAGGCACGCCGCCGCCCGAAAACGAACATTCCCAATGCACCTGCCAGCAGACCCAAGACGACGCCGCCTACAGTGGCACCGACCGTGACAGGAAGATTGTGTGACGATGAACTGCCCTCACTACGTCCAATTCAGCGACAGCAACGAACAAATGGGTTCGAAGCAGACCTGTGGTTAATGTCGAGGCACGCGGTATCAGCGTTATCGCCGCTATGCAACGGGCCCTGCGTCCAACCGTAGCCTTGTGAATCGGTAAATGAGATGAAAAAGGGAAAACCGTGGGACTAATATCGTGGTCAATTGAGACGCGATCCGAGCAGGAGAAATTTGTGAGTCACGCACCAGTGAAACCGTCCAGTTTATGGGGTCATTATTCGGTGACGTGATGTTCAATGGCGGATGCAGTGTAGGCGCCACCTGCATGTTTTCGAATCACACACCCCCGAGCGATGAGTCAGCAGAAAGCACGTACGGTTAGTGTGTAGGGCGGTGTGCCATTATTTGGTTGGACTTGGATATCTGTACACTGCGGCGCGCCAGATGAGAGGACTGTTCACCACACAGGGGCGCAAACGGTTTTCAACAAACGCACCTGCGGGATCCACCCATATTCAGAGAAAGAACCGCCCGTAACGGCCGCATTGACACTCAATGCAGTGGTCGGGAGAGTCACATTCTGGCAGGACACTGAAGAGGCGTTGGTATTGGGAATGACGGTGTAAATATCTTGGCAACCGCCGGATACCCCGGTTGAATCCCACTGGAGGAATAGTAGTGAGACGAATGGCGGCGATGAAAGGGGGAAGCGCGCATACCATGCATATTTGATACTAGATCAGAGTCAGAAAAGGAGCACGGTCAATGATGGTAAGCCATCGGGGGCTGCGGGTGGCATACCTGGGTTCCAGGGCTGAACGGAACCGGAAAATTCTAGGAAAGCGCAAGGTTGTCAGATAGCTTTCAGCGTTGATGATCAACAAAGACCGTACAAAGCTCGTTCCGGGCCCTGCTGGTACAATGATCGGGACGGTAAAGATACTGTTCCAGAGGGGGGAGAGGGGTTAAAGTGCCGGAAGAATGTTGTCACGCGGAAGACGCACGAAGTGAATATTTGGAGGTAATAGGGGGGTACAGGATTAGGGCTGGGACACCGTCAATGAAAGGGTCTGGCAACCTGGCAATAAGAGAGGAATTTTAGCCCACCCCACGCCCGTTGACCCGCGCTCCCAAGTGATGGCCAACGTCTCGCACTGCTCTGTAGCACCCTTGAGCAAAATGGAAGCCCCTCCCTGGAGAGAAAAACAAGCGTACGAGTAATGGGTATCGGAACTGTCGTCCCCGGAGGATTCCAGTCAAAGAGGAAACCCTGAAGTGAAGAAGCGAAGCGCGTCAAGCGAAGCGAAGAGTTACGATAGGGGGGGTACGGCACCTGAGGTAGAAACGACGGCGTAGCAGCGATTTGGTGGAAACGAGACGTGAAAAAAAGAGTCCAGATGGTGGACACGAAAGTGGTTCTGCCCAACATGGGGACCCTTTGCTTTGCCGGGTCGGAGGAGAAGAGGTGGGGGTAGGATGAGAACGAAGAAAGAGTGAGGCTGCGAATTTGTTCGGATACAACGCTCGATTCAGTAAGGATATGGCTGGGGCGCCCAAGAGCCAGGCACCGCCCCTGTGCTCGACCCCGAACTCTCGACACCCGCGCACGGCCACTGGCGACGCGATGACGCTCTAGCAACCCCCGAGCGCCCATGCTCTCACCTGCTATGCTGACTCTTCCCCCGGAACACTTTTCTGATACGTCGTTTTCTCGCCATCATCTATCAAAACGCAGACGAATACACAAACGAGGACGTGCCTATCATCGTTTCCTTCCCCCCTGGCACCCCCCAATCCGAATCAATGGACGGCGCAAATCGGGCGTATTATTTTGACGGGTGCTATGTAGACTTGTTTATATTCAGGGCCACACGTGGGCCTGACCCCCGGTTCTGCCGGCCGTTCATTGATTAAAGACGAACCCTAACCATGAAAAGGCGTATGCTTGTTGCCATGACTCATGATAAGTTGTTGAAATCATACAAGTGATCAGATCATGAGATGGATTCAGCTTTAAAGTATGGCGAAACCTGTCTACTGTGTAATCAAGGGGAATATATGCATTAATTTCTATACCACTTGAGGCTGGAATTTCGGTGTCTTTAAGTTTCGACAGTGCAACTTGTCACACCGCCATCATATCGGGGATTGAACGGGAACCAAGGTCGCCCTTCATCATCACGTAATACACCCTTTATGGCATCGAATGAGTACCATTCTGCCTCGGGAGCTGGCGTTAAATTCAGCGCTCGCTGGTCGAGGACCCCATAAATCGCCAGTCCTGATTGACTGTCATTCGCCGCGTCTTAAAAGACAAGACAAACAGCAGACGTCAGTCGGCTGTAACACATCTTTCCCGCGGGAGGGACGGACCACGAAATCAACACAATATATCAATTCACTCACATTCTTGTTGCTGCGTAGAAAGTTCCATTTCCCAGTCACTTCTTTGTATATCACCTTTTGGCAGTATTCGTTTGAGATAGACTTCGGCTAACCGTGAGAGCCCAATGCCGCCCTTGTACGGTCCCTTCCACCGCGTGTCTACGGTCCGCGCCAGGAGCGCCAGATCCACGCAGTTGCGCACTGACACCCGATGATCCTTCCAAAGCTTCTTGCAGTCATCTGGACATTTCCAACTCGACGTCAGACGTCTTGACCAACAATCGATAACGAAAAGGAAAGGGCACTTCAGCCCACTTGCACTGGATCCCAACTCCGACCTTCCTGCTGTTCGCCGACTCTAAAACGTCGCGGAGGCCGCTGGGAAAGGCTGATGTTATAAGATTCAGTGGGACTGTAGCACCCGCCCGAAGTTCATGGGGACGGCATGTACCTTTCATCGCACTGACGTGCACCAGCAGGATTTCGTCGTCGCACGCGAGTTGAACGAGAGCGATTGGGTTCTCTGGTCTCCTCGCCTCAAAGGTCGGACGCCACTCAAAGTCCAAACCGATAATAAACGGCCCCGGGCGGGACGCGATGCGAGCGATGCGCTCGTTCGTGGTAGCCTCCGTCCTTATGTAATGGAGCTGAGCACCAGGAGCAAACGTTCTCCAGTCATACGGGGCCAGGGTAGCCACGTTGGCTGGCAGATCCATACCACTCCTAGTACCGGCCAATGCGCTGTTATGTCGCGGTAACAGGTTTGCTGAATGTCCCGTGCTGATGGGATTGCTTTGAGTGCGCACACAGAGTTGCGGCTGACCCATATATGTATCCAAAGGTGGGGACCCGGAAAAGCCCCGGCTGCGGCTGGTCAAGTATCCTCTCTGGGTCTTGCTGCTGCTACATCCCCTTAGAGGAGTGAAAGCCAGGCATGTTAAGCCTCTGTGGCACCGGGAGCGCATGTACTTGGAAGAAAGACCCCCCGAGGAATACAGCACAATGGAACAGTAAAAAGAAATTAGCACGTGGGAATAAGTAATCCATAAACCCGCTAGCTTTTTCACACGCCTCATCCAATCCCAAACTCCATCAAAGAAAATACTCTGCGTATCCTACGGGCGGTAGCGTACACGGCCACGACCCGGAATCAATCGCATTTTCCCACAGGTGTTGTGCCGAGCGGTACAAGTCCAACGCGGCACGTGCATTTTCGAGCTGTTGCGTCAATTCAACAATATGTGGAGTGTCAAGAAGAACGGATTCAAAGACGGACCGGATGTTCATATCCTAGGCCCATGCTACGACCCATCAAACGGTGGACAAGAACGTTTAATGGAGGTGTAGCACCCCCACATTCAAGGCCCCTGTGAAATGGGACGAAGGCGGCGACGTCGCGGGTGTTGATCGTTGGGTGGCTAATGTACAGGACCTAAGTTATGCCCGCAGAACCGCGAGATCAGACTACTTTCAACCCGAAAGCATGCTACTACTTGCAGATAGAAATTGCCAAAGATTGTGTCCGACGATAACCTTATCCCGTATGAGCGCGATGACACGATGTTGAACTTCACGGAACATGGGCGCTTAGTCCACGATTGTGTCCCAGTAGGTCAGAGTCCTAACGGGAGATACACAGAAAATTACCGTTGGTAAGATGAGCAGCGACCAAGCCTGTCTCTGCTGTCCTGTAATTTGTGACTTGGTGGCTGGCCAACGCGTCAATCAGCCCAGACGAGATATGACAATTTTGGCGACTCGGACGTACATTGGACGCACAAACGTGTCCAGCACAACGTTCCCTCTGTAATCCGCGAGAGAGACACGGCTGTGCGCAAACTTCAGTGCAGGTTTATGGTGATATAAGGAGGTGGGCCCACGCGAGCAAAGGTATGTTCGCCGTATCACCAGTGTATATTATCTGTGCCGAAACTGCCATAAAGCTAGAGTTACGCCATCAGCAACACCGGTTACTGCAGCCATGCAAGATTATAACGTGCTGTTCTGGACGGAGAATCTTGGGAGGTTTGCGTGCCTGAGGGGAAATGGGTTGTGGCAGAGTTTTGGGTAAGAGCGTGGGTTGATGAAGCGGAGATGAGTGGATATTGTGAGGAGTTATGAGAAGGTCGAGTTGGTTGTAGTTGCGAGTAGGATATATAAACATGTCACCACGCCGACGGGGGCGCAAGTTATGGATTGAGAGCGCCCGAGGCGGGGTAGTAAATGGCAAGGAAGATATAAGATTACATTGGGACAGATATTAAAGGCAGAGAGCGAAAGAAAGGAGTTCAGAAGAGGTGAGCAGGTGCAGGCGCACTGCCATTTTCTCCGGGGAACAGTCAGGCTTCTCTCCCCGAGCGGGTCAAGGGTATGAATACCAGACAAAGTGATATTATTACACCGAAGCCGGGCTTCCGAGCAGGGTATGGAATCCTGTGTGAGCCCTCCAGCCGGGGCCTAAGGCCAGTCAGACGGCCAAAGGCAATCTTTCCAAAGTGGGCCATTGAGAAGCGAGCCAAAGTCGGGTTTCGATGATGATGGGATGCTCACGTCACATAGTCAGGCGATTCATTAGTTAGGACGTCCCTGTATGCGGAGAGAATAAAGGCAAGCGAGAAGCATCTCCACTAGAGGCGCCAACTTCCGATGCCGGAACCAACATTCGCCAAAAGAGGTGAATGAATAGACTCAATTTACATAATCGATACCATCCACCAAACTCAGTCTCAGCTGGTTTGAGGATCCAGTGGTGCATCTCCAAAGGAAAGCCCCATCTGATGTCCAACTTGGCCTTGAAATCGAATGATGCTGTACTGTTCTTTAGCAATAGTCAACGCTACAAACGCTGAGCGCGTTTCACGTCTACCGACGGTAAATAATTAGCTGTAAGAGTCGTTCATCCGATCAATCTCATGTCTGGGTTGGGTAATCCGGTCGGTCAACTCAGTCAGGCGCGTAGGCTACAGACATGTCAACCCGTAGTTGGACTTACAGCAGGCCAAACCATTTTGCATTATGACCAAGGCATACTACCCTCGGCGATGGTCACATCAGGCTTGTGGAGGGGGACATCATGCTGTTCCGTGCCAGGTTTTTCTTTCCGTGCAACGCTCTTCTGCTCAAAACTTCGCATGCCTTCGAGACCCCACCGGAACATCATAGCTTTATCCTGCGCAACGCAATTTAAGAGTATACTGCACGTGGTACAAATGAAACTTACCTCATCCCAGGGAGAACCTATGCAAGACACGGCCAATATTGAGCATCATCGAAAGCCAAATATACATTAACTTACAGGGTGTCGTCAACATTTGGTCACCCGTAAACACAGCATTCGCCCCGGCCATGAAACACATCGCTTGCTCGTTCTCGCTCAGCCCCTGCCTACCGGCTGCAAGCCGGATGATCGTCGTCGGAAGAACGATTCTTGCAGTGGCGATCGTACGGAGAAGCACATGGTGAGAAACAGGCTAAGAAGCATTTAGGGCTAAGTCCGGGAAATGGAAGTCACAGAACGAACACTGACCTCATTGTTCTCGAGAGGGGTCCCTTTGATCGGTACAAGAGCGTTCACGGGAAACGACTCGGGATGTTCAGGCATGCTACAAACATACAGTAAGAGGATATGCCCAAACCCTCACGAGAGCATGGGACGCACTTGGAGGCTTCCCAGATAAGGCCAACACGATCGGTATCCGACTCACCTAGCCCAAGGATGCCGCCTGAGCAGACACTAATACCTGCATCTCTGACGTGAGATATTGTGTCTAAGCGGTCATCGTAGGTTCTTGTTGTGATGACCTGCACATAGTACTGAATAAGCTTGTAAGCATCGGTAGATGCACGGGGTGACTAGCCTGGGGATAATACTCTCGCGAGGTGTCAAGATTATGATTATACGCCGTCAAGCCTCTGGTGCTAGCGTCAGCAGGCAAGTCATGCGGCCATCTGGGATGGGGAGATACATACGCCTCCTTCAGTTGCTTCGCCTGAATCGGGGACAGCATGCCGAGTGTGGTGCATACTTCCATGTCCATCTTGCGTATTTCGCGGACCATT